>CM037089.1:47849035-49049035 GCA_020916435.1 Oxytropis ochrocephala
AATGTTTATTAAATGTGAGTAAGTATTATAATATCAATATAAAAAATAAATCTAAGTAGTTACCTTGGTTGGGATTATTACTTTGTCATGAGTGATAATCTCTTTCATATACCTCATAACATAGTACCCACAATCATTGCTATTTGGTTGTTTAGGACACTACAAAGCAAAAGATTATAACTTAATTGTCACATTTTTATGACCAAAAATCAATTAAAATTATAAGAATGATTCTTAAAAGCTTACAGTTATGGGTAGCCATCTTGTTTTAGTCGTAGATAATCCCAAGTATTCTTTCAAAGCAAGCATAACGTCATACATATATATATATAACGTTAAGTTGAACAAAATACATATATTAAATTATACAAATTAAAATGAGAGGGTTACACATACACACCTCTCAACCATGCATGCGAAGTCTTCGTGAAGCGTTGTAATGGCCTTGAAGTGAATCCGGATAATAGACAACATTTTGCTTAGGGTTTATTGCAAAGAGTACCCAATGTTTGCTGCAAGTAAATGAAGAGCGAATGAGTACACATTAATTTACACTATAATACAATCCTCAAAATAATTAAACAAGTGATTGAAGACTAAATTTCTCACCCATTATTGAGTGGTGCCAAAAATAAAAAGTAAGCCCTTCAAATGCTTGGCTTCCATAGGCGTGAATGGATATAACTTTGTACTTCACTCTTAATCACGATGTCGTTCCTCTGTATTACCTTGCTTAAACACAACGATACGCGCCGGACACAGAAGAAATATACGTGTCCGGTTGAAAAGGACAGACGATTGTACAAAAACCTATAAATAATATATATACAACTTTGAGATCCTCATATATATACTCTAATATAAACAACTATTGTGTACAAATAATTTAATACATACCTCTGGTATACTCTAATATCGATGCGATGGCCCAATCCATCTCAACTATAGCTTTCATATCCTCGATGTTGATCATTACCAAGCTGTTCCGGGCCCACAATGATGTTATCGGGCGGTAAAAAAATTTGAGTAAATCTGGTTCATTTTTGAATGTGGACCTTTAGAGAATCGATGTAGTTCGGAATTCATCATTGGGAAATTGACCAACATGTTGGGTTGTTTGTATAGAAGATGGTGGGAGAGTTTGGTAGTGGAAGGGAAGGTTGGGACACTTTTCATGGAAGGGGAAGGTCGGGACACATGGGGTACCTAGTATATATTAAAAAATGATTAATTAGCTAGTTAGTTAACACACATTATAGTCATTTAATTATTAACAAAAATATTGTCACTTACAGCGACAAGTTGTTAGGGCCATGCCACAAAAGTACTAAGTGCTTGATCCACGATAAATATATCCGCATTAGCAATTGGAGCAGGCAATGAGTGCGGACCCCTGCATTGAATAGTCTACCCTAACTCTCAAATGGTTTTGGGCATGGCACGATTGTGCGATGTGGCACTCGATTGGTTACATATCAAACCCCTTGCAACCTTTCGATGTGGGTTTGCAATATATAGCTCACATTCACGAGTTATCCTAAATCAATTATAAAGAAAAATAAATATACATGATAATTTTATCAAATACATATGTACAAAAAGCAGTCGAGTTTTGTTAAATACGTGTTGAAGGGATGGTGCGGCTATCTCGGGGCGCTATGGAAGTGCGGCGAGGCTCAATAGGTTCAGCGGGGGTGGTGCGGCGGGGATGGTGCACCAATCCTTTGTGCCAAAGGCTGCTTAAACATCTGTCTCTCTTCCATTAACCTGACAACATTCTTGGATAGCTCGTCATACTTTTCGCCATGACTTTACAATCCCGCACCCCTTGCTTTGGCTCTTCTTTGGCCCAAACACGGTTGTCGGAGGAATCCCATATCCATAACCTCTAATCAGACCACTGTCTCTCTTCCACTTCCCGAGGCACGAGCAAGGACATCTTGGTGACCATCACAATCATTAAATCTCCTTGTGATCTGATTGTGATATGCTTCTTGATGCACAAACATAAATAACGGATAAAATTAATAAACAAGTGTCAAGTGAAATTTAATCGACAATAAAAAATATGTCACGTGTCAAAAAAATCGAGTAACGGATAAAAATAATAAACAAGTGTCAAAGAAATTTAATCGAGAATAAAAAATATGTCACGTGTCAAAAAAATCGAGTAACGGATAAAAATAATAAACAAGTGTCAAAGAAATTTAATCGACAATAAAAATATGTCCACGTGTCAAAAAAATCGAAGTAGCGGATAGAAATAATAAACAAGTGTCAGCGAAATTTGTCGACAATAAAAAATATGTTCCGCGTGTCAAAAAAATCGAGTAGCGGATTAAAAAAATATAGTGAACACAAATTCCAACTTGCAATTTTTTCATGAATTTTGGAATACTTACAATTTTGTCCTTGACCTCCTTAGTTTCGGATCCACAATCTCCCCATCCTTGTTTTGTGGACCTCTAACGGACAATCGTGCGATCGAGGATTCTTGAGTTGGATCTTTCCCCTCTTCGATAACTATTTAAGTTTAATAATTGTTAATCAAGCTGTAAATTAAAAGATTCATTAAATCATAATAAATTAAACTAATTGTGTCTTACCAATCTTTCTTGAGAATTTGATATCACTAGAACCTCCTCTATAAAATTACTCGGGACTAGAAGCTCTTTCTTTATTCGCTTTGCTCTTTTTCTATTTAAAAGATAAGTATACATTAATGAATGATATCTACTTGTGAAATATATATATAACTTAAATAATTAATATACTAACGGGGAAATCCGGATCATGTAGTGCGTATATCTACAAATTTGGTCCAATCCTCCTTAGTTATAATTAGGCATCTGATCTTTGGAGGCTCTGTCGATGGTCCCATCGGGGCGTTTGAATACTTTTTCCCCACATCGATTCTGTAAGCCCTATGCAACCTTCCGCTTCCTTGATATCAATCTCTTGGGACTCATCGACATCAAAGTGTTTCTACTTATACATAAAAATGGATTAAATAAATATAACTAAAAATCACTAAATAAGATTATTAAAGAGGTCTAAAATTATATACTGTATTAAGTCTCAAAAATCATCTTCGGTTTAAGGCAAAACTTCGATTATCTTTCTCATTCCAACTTTTAATTGAAATTGGAAAGATTTGCTTCACTATAGTACCAATAAAGCTAATTAAATTTGTGCGTTGTCTCCAATTGGCAAACCTTTAACACTCCATCGGACCTTAAATAATTAAATCATTAAATAATTAGATAACTTGGAAAGGTAGAGAACAACATTAATAATTAGTAATTAACTTACCTTATATTTCTCGTGTCCTTTACTTATCAGATTGGCGATATTCTTTTTCGATGTAATTCCTCGGGAGTGAACTTCTTTGTGTTTCTATCACCCCCATCACCACCACTGACTACTCTCGTGATCACTATGTGATGCCATCGACTTGCAATGACCCAAATGAAATAGACTCGGTGAGTTTTAGCTTTAAAATTGTTTAGAACCAACAAACACTTAACAAAATATAGAAGAAGCCATGCACTAAGTATGATGAAAGCCATGCACTAAGTAACCTAGAGTAAACATACTGGAGGAAAGCCATGCACTAAGTATATAACCTAGAGTACTAAACATATATAGGAAAGCCATGCACTAAGCGAGAGAAAGCCATGCACTAAGTAACCTAGAGTAAGCAGAGAAAGCCATACACTAGGAAAGCCATGCACTAGTCAAGTTAATAATGCTATCTAAGCTAGACTAATCTAACAACTAATTAGATACAACATTGAGCTAAATGTGAGAGAAAGCCATACAAAAGATACATAACAAACCATAAAAAACCATAACAAATAGTCATTGCGGTGAGAGAGGTGGAAATGCGTGAGTGCGAAATACCTTTTGAAAGGGAGAGAGTGCGAGAAAAAGGAAACAAATGGGAGTAAGCTGCGTGGTAAGATAGCACCAGCGAGAGAGAGGATGAGCGAAGAGGATAGGTTTACTGCGTTTCACGTTTTCTGGGTCGGCGTTTATGGGTTTACGGGTCGTAGCACCAAGGAGATGAGCGAAGATGAGCGAAGAGGGTTTCTGGGTCGTGGAGGTTCGCAAAGTGCGATGAGCGAAGATGAGCGAAGATGAGTTACGGGTTGTTCGTGGAGAAAAGTTAGGTAGATGAGTTACGGGTTGTGCGTGAGTGTGTGAGGGAGATGAGAGGCGCGCCTTGTAAAAATTTTAATAGCATTCCTAAGCGTTTTTACATAAAACTCTAGGGATCAACTAAGCAGCGTGTTTACCATTCCTAGCGTTTTTACGTAAAAGCGCTAGGGATACCCATAGCACCTTTACTACTATTCCTAGCGTTTTAAGTAAAAGCGCTGGGGATGCTATAGCGCCTTTTTACAATTCCTAGCGTTTTACGTAAAGCGCTAGGGATCTTATAACACCTTTTACTACCATTCCTAGCGTTTCATGTAAAAGCGCTAGGGATGCTATAACACCTTTTTACTAGCATTCCTGGCGTTTTATGTAAAAGCGCTAGGGATGCTATAACACCTTTACTAGCATTCCTGGCGTTTTATGTAAAGCGCTAGGGATCTTATAGCTTTATTTTACTAGCATTCCTGGCGTTTTATGTAAAAGCGCTAGGGATCTTCTCTTTCTTTATTAGCATTCCTGGCGTTTTACGTAAAGCGCTAGGGATCCTCTAGCTCCTCTTTACAATTCCTAGCGTTTTAACTTTAAAGCGCTAGGTATTGAATAATTTTAACTTCATTTCTAGCGTTTTCACTCTAAGCGCTACCTATTAATTGATTTTTTTAATTATTTTTTTATTTTTGTTTATTCTCCTTTTAATTACAACCTATTAATTCATTCCCTTCCAGCAAAATTCATCAAATATCATTCCAACAAAATTCAGCCAATATCATTACAATCAATATATAGATACACACAAAATTCAACCTATTAATAGATATTTTTGTTTACAAATCATACAACATAATAAGTAACTTACATTATGAAACTCAAAAGTAGCTACAAATTAAAGCTATACCATATATAACATAAATGACTCTTTGTCTTGACCACTAGATCTCATGATCACTAAGTGATGTCATCGACTGCAATATAACATAATCCATGTTATTGTTAAATTTACAAAAACAATATAATAATTATCTATTAATAAAAATAACGAGAAATCATTAAGTCTATATTACCTTTTCCTTTTCCTAGATAAAATTTTGTTTGCAATTCGCGTCTTGGTATTTTTTTAAGCGAATAAAAATTCCATCATTATGATCTTTTCTAAAATATACAACATCCTCTATAGAAGTATTTTCCCTATTATTGGTTACGATGTTACGAAGAGCGGGTCGTCCTCAACACCAACATCATCGGGTGCTTCATCATCATCGTTGTTATACACAAATTTTTGTCGATCAATAGAACAATAGACCAATTGATATTAAGCTTTGGATCGGTGACATAAAACACTTGTTGAGCTTGCGATGCTAAAATAAAAGGTTCATCTTTATATCCTAACTTGTTGAAATTCACGCATGAACCCTAATTCATCAATCGTAAACCCGATATTATTGTCAACCCATTCACATTTGAACACGGGCTCTGAAACATATTGTAATCCAACTCCCATATGTGTTCAATGAAGCCAAAGTAAGACATATTCGCATATATGGGATTTCTATCTTTGCCTTTGGATGCATGCATAGAATGAGCTACAAGAGTCACCCCCCACTATTTTGCATTTTACTCACGATCATCTTGTTCTTTTGTATAGAAAGTGCACTCGTTCATTAGATAATTTGTTGTAGAGAAGACATGTATATTTGGACCTTTTGCTAACCATCTCAATCTTTTTGAAATCGAAGTAGGATTGAAACACACTCACCATCAATGTGATGTTTTAGCCACACTATGAAACTCTATTGTGTTCTTTTGCTAACCAAACTTGCTTCTTTCAGGGAATTGACTCTTAAGAATCTCCTTGTGCTTGGCAACATATGAATCAACCTCTTTATCATTGTGAAGAGCGTACAAGTGTGCTTGCTCTAGTTCTTTCCTTGATACCATCACTAATTTATTTCTGTCATCCACTTTACTAATCCTTCTGAATGGCGAGACCTTGGCGGTCCACAGAATATTCAAGACTAGATAGATAGCAGTGCAAAACTCAATAGCCTCTTCAACTATGTAGCGCTCAACAATACAACCCTCAAGTCGTGATCGATTTTTCACATATCCTTTTAATATCTTCATATAACGCTCAAGCGGATACATCCATCTCATGTAACATAGGCCACACAATTGTGTCTCTACAACGGATGAACTATTAGATGAATCATTATGTCGAAAAAGGAAGGTGGGAAATACATCTCAAGCTCACACAAAGTAGTGATAATTTCTCTTTGCAATGTTGGCAACTTTCGGGGTCAATCACTCTACTACAAATCGCCTTAAAAGAATAAACAAAGTTTGGTTAAGGTCGCGCACTTTCTTAGGCAAAATGGATCGTATACCAATGGGTAGCAAATTCTCCATGAGAACATGACAATCGTGGGACTTTAGAGACTTTAACTTGAGGTCTTTAATCGATCAAGAGTCGCCACATTTGAAGAGTATCCTGCGGAACTTTAACTCCATGAAGAAACTCACAAAAGACAGATCTTCTCCTTTCTAGATAGAGTATGAGCTGCGGAGGTAGATATGTCGTGTACCCTTCTTTCTAGGACCCAATTCGGTCTCGAGCCCATACTAACCAAATCCAACCTTGAGTTGATGGTATCTTTAGTCTTACGGCATATTGAGTAAGGTACCAATGACACTTTCGAAGACATTCTTTTCAACATGCATCACATCAATGAAATGTCTTACATATAATGACTTCGGTATGGCAACTCAAAGAAAATCGACTTTTTCTTCCACCCCGTTTGGCAATCTCTCTGCAAAAGGCTTCCCAAATTTAATGTTCAAATCTTCCACCTTTTCAAATACACATTGCGAGTCAAAGGCGGGGAGCTCTACGTGTTTCTGTATTCCCATCAAATGCCTTTCTCCTGATCGATAGTGATGAGTTGATGGCAAAAATCTCGATGACCAAGATAGATATTCTTCTTACCATGTTCCAACCACATCCAATCATGTTATCTTCACATATAGGGGGCATGCACACTGCTTACTTTGTTCTGTATGCCCGGATAGATTGCCGTATGCGGGAAAGTCGTTAATTGTGCCAAAGATCATAGCCCTCGGGGTGAAACTTTCTTCTACGAACCCATCATACACCTCTACCCAGTCTCCACATTTGCTTCAAGTCTTCAATTAAAAGGCCAAGTATACATCAATATCATTTCTGGTTGTTTGGGCCGAGAAATTAACAAAAACTGACATCATATATTTGCGTTTCATGCAAAGCCACGGTGATAAGTTATAAATCGCCAAAATCACGGGCCATGTCTTGTGGGAGCTACTCACGGATGCCGTGCGGGTTAAATCCATCAATGAGACAATGCAAGGCGTAGGTTTCTCGGGTCATCCCGAAATTAGGATACTCGATATTGATTTTTTTCCATTGCGGAGAATCTGTAGGGTGTCGTAGCATACCATCTTTAATCCTTTCATCCTCATGCCATGTCAAGTGTTTTGCATCTTACGAACTACGATACATGCGCCTAAATCGAGGAATTATAGGAAAATACCACAACACCTTTTGTGGAAGCGGACTCTTTCTTCTTATCTGGTCGGTGCATTACATTTAGGACACGACTTTAACAAGCGCATGTTCATTCGAAATAAAATGCAATCATTCGGACAAGCGTGTATCTTCTCATAGTTCAAGCCAATAGACCCTGACATTTGCTTTGCATCATCGTCAGAGAAGGAAGCACATTATCATTCGGCAACATTTCTTCGAAGTGAAGTAAATCGGTAAAGCTCTTATCCAGTCCATCGTGGCGAGTTTTCAAGTTATCTGACTTGATCCTGACCAATAATTTTGTGAATTCATTACAACCCGCATACAATGGTGTCTGCATCGGTTATCAACTTCTCAAACATTTCGGGACAATCATTAAGATCCTCTTCAACCACCTTTGCCATCTCTTCAAATTCGTTCGCATCGAATGAATGTGTTAGGTGTCAGCAGTGGTGGCATATATCTCTTACTAATATCATTCATATTTGAAGATTCACCTTTTTTTCTCACCGTGCATTATCCAACAAGTGTAACTTTGATCAATTCCATTCGCCTTTAAATGTCGTGCCAACTCCTCTGCGATGGCTGATTTTACATAACAACACCTTAAACAAGGACATTTCATACCACTAGAAGTCCTAAGCGTTCCAATGACCACAGCTCACAAAATAATCCACTCTCGTATACTCCTTGGGCGGAGCGATTGGCGGACATCCAATTTCTATCCATAATTTCCAAATTATATTTATAATAAAATCTGAGAGAACTTTGTAACATATGACCCATCAAGCAATTCGAATATAATGAAGAATCAATTCATATAAAAAAACAAACAAAAATTCCTCTTTTAAAATTTTTTCAAATCCACTCCTTATTTTCCCAAGCTATATCTATATCATATTATAGTCTTCCAAATAATTAATTTATGTTTAACAAGAAGAGGCTAGTGGTAAAAAAAGAAGAAAAAGAGTCTAGTGTGCACAAGTGACAAAACTAATATATTTCTAAACTAGAACCCATAATTAATATCTAACAAGAAAGCAGAGCAAGGAACAAAAAACTCACCAATGTTATGCAGTGAGAGAGATGATGTTCAGAGAGAGATGATTTTCGTTGAGAGAGATGATGTTAATTTGAGTTAGGGTGTTAGGGTTTTGCGTTTACGGGTGAGTGATTTTGCGTTTACGGGTGAGAGTGTTAGCTAAGAAAGGAAGTAGCTCAATGGGAAACAAAAAAATATTATTTAACCATACCTAGCGTTTTCTAAAAAGCGCTAGGGATCTATATCTAGCGTGTTTTCTAAATACCTAGCGTTTTTGAATAAAGCGCTAGGGATGCATCTAGAGTGTTTACTAAATACCTAGCGTTTTATAAAAAGCGCTGAGGATCTATCTAGCGTGTTTTCCTAATTGGCTAGCGTTTTGAAAACAAGCGCTAGGGATCAATGCAGAGTGTTTTCTAAATAGCTGGCGCTTTATAAAAAAGCGCTAGGGATCTATCTAAGCGTGTTTTCTAATTGGCTAGCGTTTTTTGAATAAAAAGCGCTAGGGATCTGTCTAGCGTGTTTTCTAATTTGCTAGCGTTTTAAGAAGTAAAGCGCTAGGGATGCATCTAGCGTGCTACCTAATTGGTAGCGTTTTTAAAGTAAAACGCTACTAATGGTGTAGCGTGTTATTAAAATGGGTAGCGTTTTTTTATAAACGCTACTAAAGGTGGCGATCTCTTTTTACAATTCTGGCGTAGTGTAACCTTTATTCGCCTATAAAAAAACTTAATCATGATTTTAAAAAATAATAATTTAAAGTTCAAATTTCTGCGGACTAGTTCTAATTTTTTTTACGTTCTCTTCTATGCAATTAATTGATTTATAGCATTCCCCACAGTTAGTTGTATTGACAATTTCAGCAATATAGGGACGTCAACTCCTTCCTGAATTTGAATCTGAGTGTGAATAGTGATAGTGTGTGTGCGTAGTGTTTATTTTTCATTTCGTCTAAGTTAACAAAAAAGAATTTATTTATTACAATAGAAGCTTTCACATCTTTTTCTACGTAAACAATTAAGCAATTTCTTAATTAATTAACTATTTAACTAATGTCTTGACTCTTAAGTTGGATTCTACTTTTGGCAGATTGTATGATAAGATCTAAGCGTTTGGACTCTTAAGTTGTGGCAGAACCCCAACAAAACATGGCCAACATGGAACCAATGTTGTCGCAGCATCCCAAAGGCATTTGATAACAACTGAGGATGTAGTTGGGAATAGGTTGGGCCACAAATTTAATGTGAGTTTATTTAGTTGCTCTAGACAAAAACTTTTTATTCAACCATTCAACTTCTTCCACATGCGGTCCAAGACAAAAGAAAATATAGCCTTCTTAGATCTTCCAAATGAAATAGGAAATCTGAGGTATCTAGACTGAGCTTCCATTGTCTTAACTCCCATCATATTGCAGATCATTTGTTTATCTTGTTGAGGCACATTTCGGCTAAAGGAGGCTTCAGACTTGTCAAGGTTGACCACTTATTCAGAAGCATATTCATAGATTCTCCAAATATTAAGTATTTTCCTAGTCTCACATTTATTAGCTTTTGAGAATAGGAGGTTATTATCTGCAAAAAAGAGGTGAGAGATTTGTGGGGCCTACTTGGAAATCTTGATCCCATGGAGTTCCTTACACTCAACACCCTTGTGGATCATACCAAAGAGAACATCAACACACATTATGAAGAGGTAGGGTGAGAGAGGGTGACCATGTCTGAGACCTCTTTGAGGGGGTGAAAGAAGTGTTGGGCTATCCACTAAGAGTTTTCCCCATGGTAGTAAGAGTTTTCCCCATAAAGACCATTCCAACCTGTCATAGGATTTGGACATATCAAGTTTAAAGGCTATCACTCCTTTTTACCTTTCTTATTCTTCTTTGCCAATGGAAACACTGCATGACAATCAAAGCATTGTCGGTGATGAGCCTTCCTTGGACAAATGAACTTTTCTCCAAATCAATTACCTTGGGGACAATCTTCATTGTAACATTGCAGAGGATAATTGGTCTAAAGTCCTTGGCTGAGGAAGGGTTATTGCACTTGGAGATTAGGAGAATGAAGGTTTTGTTAAGCTCATTAGGGGGAGTGTGATTGTTCAGAATGTTTAATTAGGGCCTTGTGAAGGATATCAAGCCAAACAATATGCCAATATTTTTGAAAAAATAGAGCAGGGTGCATCTGTTGGATTGTTTCTCTCACTTCTTAAAGGGTAAAGGCTTTATCACGCATAGTCTTGCATTCTTCAGAAACCTTTCCTTCCACCACATCACATATATTTTCCTCATCATATGGGATTGAGGATGAAAAAAGAGATTTGAAGTAGTCGATGAACACCCTTTCCATGTTATTATCCCCCCTCTGCCAGATGTCTACATCCTTCACTTTGCTCCTCTAATTTGATTGGCTATCGAAATTTTTGTATTCTTGTCCGCATCTCTCAACCAAACAGCTATACTTTTTGTCTCCACATGATTTCCTAAATCTTAAGGAGGTCTTCATGATGTCTCTCAAGGGCCTTATATCTTTGGATATCCTCATCAGACTCAGACCACATAGCTTAGTCACTAAGATTCTTTTCAATCCTCAAGAGGTATTTTTTAATTTTCCCCAAGTTGTGGTCAGTAAACTCCCCCTCAATGGTATTGATATTACCCAGCTTACCAAAGATATTACCCCCTTTGTTGGCCCAACAATTTTAGATCAGCTGCTCACATCTGACCTCTTTAGACCAACTTTCCTCAGACCTACAAATCTTGCTCCTATTACCTCTCGTTCTGGTTTGGGGGCATCAGACTAAATAAGAACCATAACATGATCAGATCTGAATCATGAAAGGTGTGAAACTTTGATTGGAGAGAATCTATTTAAGAGGGCCTGATTTCCAAGGCCTTTATCTAGTTTAGCTTGAATGTTATCACATGCACCCCACCCACTAGACCAGGTAAAGCGGGACCCTTCAAATCCAAAAACCCATGAGACCAGTACTTGAGAGACATTGTCTACCAATCTTCATTTGGCTAAGGACTATGGGCTTCCACAAATCTTGTCTTATTCAGTAAAGGTATCATTAAGATCTCCAAAGCACATCCAAGGTTTATCAATCTGAGCACTTAACTAGTTAATTAACTCCCATGTTTGTCTCTTATTCTACTCTTCAAAGTGACTATAGATATCAGAGATAAATCAGTCCTCACCTAATTCCTCATCCAAGCAGGAGCCAATATGTATTTAATAGAATAGGAGATAATTGAAACCTTGTAGGAATGCTTCCAAAGAAGAGCAATCCCTCCAGCTCTGTGCCTACCCGTCCCCAAGCAATCAACAACCAAACTAGAGTCAAAACCAAGCTTTCTATTTATTGACAAAATTTTAAAGGAATTCATTTTTGTCTCCATAAGGAAGACAAAAAGCGATTTCTCCAAACGACTAAGCCTTAACAAGGCCCTAATTTCCCGAGGACTCCCCAAATGCTTAAAGTTCCAGTTAATGGTTTTCATTGGGAGCAGTGGTGTTAGTCTTCCAACACCACCTCCTTCTTTTTTTCAGTGTCAACCATATCAACACCCCCTTTGAATTTCTTGTTAATGCCCCTCATATCCTCCATGGTTCCTTCAAAAACAATAACTTCCACTAACTATCTTTTACCCAATTCATTAGACTCAGAGTAAGCTTCAGTCTTCCTAGGAGATTTGGAGACTTTTTTCCTTGCCCATATCCTTCCCTTATTTCTTTTCTATGTCCTTCCCATTCCCTGGGTCAAAGGTGGTTGTGATTGCCACAGTAGTAAGTTATTCAGCAACCTTCTCCACCTCCTTGATAGTGGATCTTTTATTAAGTTCTAGAGGTTTATGTTGACTCTGGTTCATTTCATCCTCACCACCTAATCTGCACCTTTTGAAGCAATTAGCTTCGTCTACGTGTTCTATTCATTTCTGAGAAAAATTGATTTCTTGCGGACGTTTTAAGTAGCGAATCGCACAAATTCCGTGGCAAAACAGCATTTCTTGCGGATTTCTACTGGACAAAATTGGTGGCAAAAGCGGCGCAAATCGTTTCTTGCGGAATTTCCGTGGCAAATTTTCCGTCGCAAATCCAGTAGCAAATTTTTAAAAGTCGCAAATCAGTGGCAAATTTTTTAAATCATAAAGCGTGGCAAATTTTAAATCGCAAATCGTGCAAATTTCATCGCAAATCCGTCGCAAATTTTTAAAAAAATAATTAAAAAAAAATGGAAGCGATGGTTTCCCTACTACTCCAACTTCTTTACAAATTGGGTTATCTTTAGGTAAAAATGCGGTTATCAAGTGTTAACTCATACAATTAAATGGTATAAGCGACATATTCATCAAGATTTTAAACTTTAGTAAATAAGTACAATTTTCATATCAATTTGGTATCAACGGTAGATAGTAAACAATAATTGCAAAATACTAGTAAATAATTTGACATTGTTATAAACTTATAATAATGAATTAACTCTCAACTATTCTACATTGTTGCGTCAAAAGTGCACGATACATCCTACAACCATGCAAAATAACCAAATAAATAACCATAACTATGAGGGGAAAGGAAATGACTATTGAAAGGGCATTATTCAAATCTCGCATTCGCACAAGCACAGAAGAAAATCAAGACCTTTGCCTTGAAGGAACACACGCCTAGCTCGTCGTCATGTCGCGCCCAAAGCAAGTCTAGGCCAAGCGTAAGCAGCGTGGAATCGGTTGTCGCAATTAAACAAAACACCTAAACATACATGAACAAAATTGCTGTGAGAAAAATAAATATCATGATGGAGAGGGGAGACATAGTCTAAGTTGGGAGAGTACTAGAACTTAAGCGCATCAAATAGAACTTCCCTTCTTGTTTCATCACTTTCAAGCGTGTGCTTGAGTTTCTTGAGCAGTCGTCAGCAGAAGCTGACCCAAATACAATATAACAGGAACATGAACAAATTGCATAATACAATTTCAAATTCAATACTATGATTCGGTATAGGAGAAGATAAACCAAACCTTAAATGATTGTTGTGAGCATAAAACATGATAACCACTGAAGCAACCATCAACCCGATAGTCTAGATCGGTCAATTCCTCCAATAAAAGAAGCAACTCCTCCGACTCTCCACTTAAGTGAACCCGACTCTTCCTAAGAGTGTTGGGTGACAAGTTATAAAGTTCAAGTTGAAAGTGGAAGATATCTGATTACTAATAGCATGAAACCTTACAATGAGACTTATAACGACTCGAGAAAATTCGATAAATCAAAACATAATAAATACCGGTTGCTTTGAGAGAATACCATGCTTTAGTTGGATTCCTTGCAAATAAATACCGAGATAAGGTTGCTATCAAAGTTCAAACATCATGTTCTTTGGATAACAAAAATGAGATTCTGTTTGGTGGGAATATTATTTTCAATTTTTCATAGTAACAACCAATACGACGCTTAAGGCAGAAAACATGGAAAGAAAACTGCGGATACAATTATAAATATTAGCAATGTTCAACTTTTATGAAATGAAAATGGGTATGAAGTGAAAACAAGGTATAGTTCTTTCTAATGAGATACAACATGCCTGAGTTACGATGAATAAAATTTGAATCTGAAGCATCGAGAAATTTGAGAACCAAGAATCGTGTACTTTTACTGTTTTGCAAATTGGACAAAACCACACCCACTTTCCAAGCTGGTATCTTAACGAGAGACTACCTCACCATCTTGGGAGAATTGCTTTGCCTAAGATCTTCATACGTAACATTGGGGTCGAGTCCTCCGACAAATATCTATAATGAATTGTGGATTAGCTATTGAAGAGTAGTAATAAAATGATCATAAAATGCTAAAATCACGAGAACCTAATATAAATAATAGCGAGAAAAACTCACTTTGTTGTGTTTGTAGAATCCAGCAGTTAATTTGGATGTGCCATTTGGTAGTCTAAACAAGGAAGCAGACAAATTTTGATCATGTATCTTAGGATTCATAATATATTCGATTCACAAGTCGAAAATATGAACTCTAATTGAGAATTCAAGTCTCGATTTCGTAACCTTGGGCGTAATCAATACAATTTGGAACAAATGTTTAAAACTCTTTTGGTAGCACCTGTGAGAAAATAATTGAGACATGCAATACAAAAAACAAATTGAAGGATCTAAACACTAGACAAAGGAATTTAACGACTAAATGAAATCAAGAATTTCCATGAGATAACTTGTTGCGTAAACTAATCTGAGAGAACATCATGCCTAACACCAATGGGAGTAAGTTGAGATTTGAGAGTGCATTATATAATTAGCGACAATTAATAAATTTGATGGTTTTTCAACTATCCTTCTTGCTACTTTGCTAGAAGCTAGCAAAGCAGATTGATGTTGAATTGCATTGTAAAAGATATTTCTATGAAAAAGCCAAGATAATTGTCATTTCAAAGATTGTATTCATCTTGAAAGACATGACAAAATCCACTTTCAAATTTGAAATCAAAAGTAGTTTGATTGAGCATACCTTGATGGCGGATGATTTCCTTGGAGTTGCGGCACCAATACGCATGGGCTGCTAGAGCGATAAACACCATTCATTTTAGTTATAGCACAGGTTCTCTCATTATCATCTCGAACTGACAAAACCATATATCGGTTAGACAATATATCAACAAGAACAAGTTCCTATCATTACTTACGATGTAAGCAATGTGATCATTCCTTAGCGAGACTCCATCATATGCATGCAAGTAGGCATTTTCACAAATTAGGGTATTTACCTCCGGAAAGTTTCCCAATAACGTGGTCAACAAGGATAATATAAAATTGTACAATGCATCACGAATATTCATTGGTGACATAATTGATGATTTGCCGCTTATTTCACAAACTTCATGTGAAATGAAAATTAAAAATTGTGAACAAGAAAATATTGTCGGTAGCTCGGAAGGAATCTAAAGAAGTTCAAGACCTTCAATGAGGCGTCTTTGTGAAGTTCCTTTTGGAAGTAATAATCAAGTAAGCGCAGTTGCTTTCCCATCAACAAGGAATGAAAAGCATCAATTGGAATGATTATAATTATCACAAACAGCCTGCAAAATGAAACAAAATTATAATAGAGGCTTCTAAGTTTCCAAAGACATGCCAATCGTTTGCACAGCAACTCTTTTACAGAATTCAGGCATTAACAGAATACAAATAAGGAAAGAATAGGTAACAGATTGTTTCCAAACCACAATGCAAATATCTACTTTTAATCAATCTCATTGAGTAAACACATCATAAGCTATAATAGTAATAATACTCTAACTTCTGATAATGACTAAATCTGTAAACCAGTTAGTTCACCATAATAAAAATCCCCAAAAAATTACTGCTTACTATGTTGGATTTGTGCAGCTTCTTCTTTGAATTTGAAATGAGGCTGGTGATCTTCTCATGCAGCCATCGTCTTCAATATCAAAAGGTTTCCATGTTGCCAAACTCTATGACAGAACAAGTATAAACAAATATCAAAAGGTTTCCTGTATATGCAATATGTGCATTTAGTTACTATGGCAACAAGTGCAAAATTAAATACATGTCAATAACAATAAATAAACAAACAGAACTCAGTCTCTCTCTTTGATAATGTGAATGCATAGTCTAACAACTAGAGTAAAATTAAGAAATGTAAAATTATCTCTCTTTAAATCCCAGAAAGGTAATGGTTATGAAAGAAGGGTCAAGTACATGTGTTTTACCTTTGAGGTCATGTTTTTTGAGGAGAGGGACATCAAGTGGATGCCCAATTGAGTGAGAATGGAGGAAGCCAAAGTCCAACAGTAATTGAAGAATGGGATGCCCACTTGATGATGAAATCCAAATTGAGCTGTATCAACACGCATGAGATCTGACGTTAGAAGTAAAAATTGATCCACAAAATGCACGATGAACCACTTAAGCTGCCATTCTTATGTAAGATAGGCACTTCAATATCAGACGGTATTTCTGCATTTTCTACAATTCCATTCAATCTATACAGTCCAACAAACAAGAGACAGATTATTTATCCTCAATAAACACTTACTCTGCTGTCCCATCTACCTTCATAAGCTATGTTGGTAAAAAAAAGTCTATGGGAGGAGGCGAAAGAGGTTAGGGTTTTAGTTTCTTTTGAGAGTGAGAGGGAGGCGAAAGAGGATGTTGCGGTGGAAGAGAAGGAGAAGCGAATTGAAGGAGGAGCGGTGGTGTTGGGTGGTGGGTGGGGGGTGGGTCGTGCCGTCGTGGGGTGGTGGGTCGTGCGGAGACGGAGAGAGTAAGAGAGGGAGAATGAAATGAGAGAGTGGAAGTGAAAGGTCTCGAGAGTGGAAGAGAAATAAAAGTGTGTTTGTAGTGGGTTGCCACGGACTTGCCCACGGCATCTCAGTGGCAAATTTACTGTCCTTTCACAAGTCAGTGGCAAACCCGTGGCAAACACGTGTGAAATTTCGCGCACTTATTTTTACGCATGCCGTCGCAAATCGTGGCAAATTCTTGCGGAATAAGCTCAAAGTGGCAAATCTTTGGTGGCTAAAACAGTTTTTCTTGTAGTGATTTTAACATTTAATGACAAATATTAGCGTTTAGTTAGTAGAGTGGTCAATGATAATATGCTAGACTCTCCTTTAACTCACCATACTTTTGTTTGAGTAAAGGCCCAATTTTATCCCTGACGATTTCTTCGTAGGACGAATTGGTCTCTCACAATTTTTAGGGACGAATTAGTCCCTAATTTTTGGGTGCCTTAATTTTAAGGTAAATGAAGTCCAAAGTTTGAATGTGATTTTACTTTCCCTAATTTTACGGATTTACATAGTTGTTAATGCATTGCAATCTATTATGAATCCTGTTATTAACTTTTCATGTCATGCAAGCAAAATGAGGTCACATCGTGTTCTACTTCATTTTCCTTTGTTTCCCTTTGAAACTTCAAGACGTGTGATACGTTTTCTAGTTTCTAGTTTAGATAGTCTCAAAAATGTAGGGGCCAAAATGACTTGTTTTTAAAAAATTCTAGAAAATGTTTATTGAGACACTATATTTGGCCAAAAACATAATTACATGCCAGCAGCGTTATAGGGCTTAACGTGCTACATTTACAAGGTTAAGCTGGCGATTTTGTTAGAATATTGAGCAATTTCGATTTAAACATATACATCAACAATACATTTAAATCAATATAGCGGAAGCATTAAGAGCAACACTAACCTCTAGCCATTGCAATGCCGGATTCAAACTTCACACCCAACGGAGAACTCACACTTAATTTACAGCAACGGAAGAACTATGTTCTTCTTCCAAACCCTCCCTCACTCAAAACTCGATGGTGTAATTTTACGAATAGAAGTAGGTTGATGACCAAAGAGAGTGGAAGTGGTTTTATAAAGCTCTGTCCATCACAGAGTTCAGTAACTTCCCACTAAGAATAGGGAGTAGTTATTGTGAGATAATGGGTTGAGTGGGAGAAGAAAATGGACTTTAATCAGAGTTAGTTTATTTCCCCAAAATTAGGAACAAAACAAACATGTTTTTCCCCTACTAAATAGGAAAACACGTGACAAACTAACATTCTCCCACTAGGTCCATTTAACCCATCACAATAATAACAAGAAACTCAATATATGAATCATGGCGATAGGTCCTCTAAAAATGAGTATTATCTTCCATGTATTACGATATGTCAAGCATCTCAAAATAAGTCCCTAACTTAATGAATAAACCATATGTTTATTCAAGGTCAAACTTAAATGAATTTCCTCAAATTAAATAAATGTGTACACAAACATACGAGAAAATGTCAAACTGAATAAGAGTTTCATTAAAAGCAATATATGTATGTAAAATGAAAATCACATCATGGAACCAAGTCCCATGCGCACTACATGATCCTTAAAATTCTTTGGTGGCATGCCTTAGTCAAAGGATCGGCAATCATCATCTATGTGCTAATGTGTTCAATAACCACTTTATTTTCGTTAACACGTTCCCTTATGGCTAAGTATTTAATGTCGATATGCTTGCTTTGACTTCCACTTTTGTTATTCTTAGCCATAAATACTGCTTGTGAGTTATCACAGTACATCTTGATGAGTGCGAAAATAGAGTCAACAACTCTAAGTCGGATATAAAACTATTCAACCACACACCATGCGAGGTAGCCTCAAAACAAGAAACAAACTCGGCCTCCATAGTGGAAGTAGCGATCAATGTTGCTTTGCACTCTCCAAAGCGACTCCACCGGCTAGCATAAAAACATAACCCGATGATGTTGATTTGCGGTGTCAATGCAACCGGCGTGATGCGAATCGAGTAGCCAATTACTTCCAAGTTTTCAGTCTGTTTGTACATGAGCATGTAATCTTTTGTACATTGAAGATATCTCATCACTTTCTTTGCAGCTTGATAAATCCATATCACATGCTTGTTTTGAATGTTAAAAGCGTGTTTTGAAGGAAGATTTTAATGAAAACCGATAAAGTTTGAAGCGGGAAATTTGTGAATATTTGAATCTAGTATTTTTGTAGTGTTATGTGGGTTTCTTTATGTTTATGTGTTCAGGAACTAGATCAAATTGAAGAACAAGTTGTGCAAACAAGAAGTGAAGTTGGAGCGATTTAGGAAGAGTTAAGCAACAGCAAGTTTACGGTAGCACGAGAGCGACACCAAGCGGTCTCATTTTGTTCTAAACATCCATTGGTGGAGTTAGTCTTGTTTACTGCTGCGGCGTGGCGTTAGTCACGCGCAAGATTGCAAAAATTCTCCAAAGGCATTTGTGCGTAAGTCGGCGTAAGCGCCGATCCGCGCGCAAGATTGAAAAAATTCTCCAAAGGTACATTTGCGGCGTGAGTCGTAGCGTAAGCGCGATCCGCGCGCAAATGTGCGGTATTTTCCAATAAATTTGCTTTCTGGCGTAAGTTGCGGCGTAAGCGCCCGATCGAGCGCAAGTGTGCGATATTTTCCGGTAGCTGCGGCGTATCTTGCAGCGTCTGGCGCTGCCGGAGCGAGCGATCGCGAAATCACTTAAGTAGCGACTTGGAACTCGAAAAAAATGAGTTTTACACTCTTGAAACCACTAAACTCAAAGGCACTCATCTCATATCATCTCTATTGAAGATTCAAGGCTTGGGAACAAGATTTGGAGCTTCAAATGAGATTCATCTTCTTCATTCAAGTGTAATTTCTGTTTTTCCTCTTCTTCCTCTATGCGTAGCTAAATCTCTTTTTGTTAGGGATGAATGAATATTGAGAAAACACTATTGTAGTTGGTTTAGATCTATTTTTATGTTAAATTTTCTCTTACTTTGTGTATTGAATCTTTGTTCTTAACGCTTTTTATGACTTGATCACTCATGAGATGATCTATGATTTATTTATGGAATGGAAATTTTATATTTGAATGTTTGAGATTGAATACCTTCAACTCTTAGCTTAGGAATAATATTTGAGTTGTTGTATATTGCAAACCCTTGATTGGAATGCTTGTTGTGAATTAGAATCACCTAAGGGATTAGGGGTTTTAGTATCAACAAAGGATCAATTGCCTAAGGAATTAGGAATTAGTTAATGTTGTGGGTTTGATAACAAAGTTAAAGAGAGAGTAATTTTTTAATTCAAATCAATTGCAATAGTGTGGAACCAATAGGATTTTGTCCCTAACATCTTTTACCATCTCATTTTTTCAAAGTGTTCTTCGGTTTCTATTATCAAAAATCCAAAAACATTTTATTGTCTTTACCTTAGAGTTTTATTACTCAATCATATCAACCTAATCATAGTCTATTTGTGTTCGTTTAGTTGTTGTTAACGCTTATTGGTATTTGCATTCGATCTTTGAGTTCGACACTCGGTCTTACCGTTTTATTATTACTTGCGACGATTCAATACACTTGCCGAAATCTTAACACAACTTTCCAGTGGTCAATACCTGGATTACTCTAATATCTTCCTAAAACTCCAACTGCATATGCAATGTCAGGTCTAGTGCAAACCTGAGCATATATAAGACTTCCGACAGCTGAAGCATAAGGAATATTCTTCATGTGTTCCCTTTCAAAGTCATTTTTCGGGCATTGACTCAAATCGAGTCTATCACCCTTCACAATGGGAGCTACACTTGGTGAATAATTTTTCATATTAAATCTCTCTAGAACTTTGTTGATATAGCCTTCTTGAGACAAACCCAAAATGCCTCTATTTCTATCTCTATGGATCTTTATGCCAATGACATAACATAAAAGTTCTTTGAGAGAAATTGTTTCACCTCATATAACATACCCTTATCATTTTGCATAAGCAAAAATATCATCCACATATAGCACAAGGAAACAAATATAGTTCCCTACCTTCTGGTATATACAATGATCCATGACGTTCTCTTCAAAACCAAATGAAGTGATTACCTCAGGAAACTTTAAATACCATTGGCGGGAGGCTTGTTTCAATCCATAAATGGATTTATTAAGCTTGCAGACTAAGTTCTCACCATCACTAGAGGAGAATCCTTCAGGTTATTTCATGTAAACCTCTTCCTCTAGATTGCCATTGAGGAAAGCAGTTTTCACATCCATTTGATGTAACTCAAATTTAAATTGAGCTACTAATTCCATAACTACACGAAGAGAATCTTTCTTAGATACAGGAGAAAATGTCTCGGTATAGTCGATTCCTTCTCTTTGAGTGAATCCTTTGGCAACAAGTCTTGCTTTATGTCTCTCAATGTTGCCTTCTGAGTCTCTCTTTATTTTGAAGACCCATTTACATCCAATGGCTTTTACACCATTAGGCAACTTGACAAGATCGGACTTGGTTTGATGCTGATAGAATCCATTTCTTCTTTCATAGCATTGTGCCACAAATTTGATTCTTTAGAACTCATAGCCTGTGAAAACGTTTCAGAATCATTTGCAGCTCCTATGTTATAATCCAATTCTTGTAGATACACTACAAAATCACTAGTAATTGTTGACATTCTGACTCTTGTAGATCTTCTTAATGTTGCTTCATTACGTTCTTGAGGAACTTGTTGTTCAACTGGTTCATCACCAGGTTATTCAACATTATCTTGATGTTATTCATTAACAACTTGATCTACATGATCATTTTCAACAACTTGTGGAACTTCAGTAGTTGGTGGTCTAACACCCGTTGTACTTGAGGGGTGTGAATGACAATTAACCTATCACTTGATTTAGAGGGTTGAGCCTCATAGTGATCATTTTCATGAACAATGTCTTGAAACTGATCACTCCCACTAATCAAGTCACTTTCAAGAAATTTGGCATTTCTTGATTCCACAATTCTAGTGCTATGTGATGGACAATAGAATCTATACCCTTTGGACTTTTCAGCATATCCAATGAAATACCCACTAATAGTCCTCGGGTCTAGCTTCTTTTCTTGTGGGTTATAAATTCTCACTTCAGACGGACATCCCCAAACACGTATATGTTGCAAACTTGGTTTCCAACCTTTGAATAACTCAAAAGGCATCTTTGCGACAGCCTTGGTTGGCACTCGGTTCAATATATACGCAGCCGTCTTTAGTGCTTCAGTCCACAAGAATTGAGGAAGTTTTGTGTTACTCCTCATACTTCTTACCATGTCCATTAAAGTTCGGTTTCTTCTTTCTGATCCGGAGAACCAGGCATAGTGTATCCCATTCTCTTGAAGAAACTTCGCAAATGGACTGGCAGCTTGCCCATTCTCCGTGTACCTACCATAGTTCTCTCCACCTCTATCAGACCTCACGATCTTAATTTGTTTTCCACATTGTTTCTCTACTTCATCCTTAAAAACTTTAAAGGCTTCCAAAGCTTCATCTTTTGAATGAAGTTAGTAGAGATACATATATCGTGAATAATCATCAATAAAGGTGATGAAGTATTTCGGACTACTTGTGTCCATATTTGGACAACAAATATTTGTATGTATGATTCCCAATAGGTTTGAGCTCCTCTGTGCACCCTTTTTAGACTTGTTAGTTTGCTTACCCTTAATGCAATTTATACAAGTCTCGAAATCAGCAAAATCCAAAGTACTAAGTACTCCTTCATTTACTAGTCTCTTAATTATTTCGATTGAGATGTGTCCCAATCTTGATTGCCACAACATTGAGGATTTTTCATCCACTGACACATCGTTTCAAACCAGCGATGACATGCATGCATAACCGTAAGTAGTGTCGTTTTGTAAATTAATTGAATAAAGACCATCGTGTATTTCACCAAAACCAACAATTCTAGATTTATCAGCTAAAGTAAAACCAACATCCATAAATTTGAATGAAAAACCCAAAGGCGTAAGTCTTGAAAAAGAAATCAAATTCTTAGAAAAACTAGGAATATAAAAAGTATTTTCTAGAATCAAAGTAAAACCGCTACTTAAAGTCAAATTTGCATGTCGATAAGCTTCTGCGTGAGCGCATCGACTTCTGAATAGATGTATTGTTCACTTCCCACCGGTTTCCTTAGGTTTTGCATACCCTGCAAGGTATTAGAAATATGGATTGAAGAACCAGAGTCAATCCACCATGTGTTATGATTAATATTAACCATATTAGACTCATAACACATAAAAGCATATATATGGAATACCTTTCCTGTCAAGCCAGATCTTAAACTTTGGACAATCTTTCTTCATGTGCCCTTTCTTCTTACAGAAAAAACACTTTGACTCTTTCTTTATGACTTGCTCGGGGAGGAACTTTGCCTTTGTTCTTGGAAGTTTCCTTCTTCTTCTTTCCATGAGAAGATCAAGTTCACCTTTTAAGCCTCCTCACAACAACCTTTCCTCTTCCACGACACACATGGTCAACAATTCATTGATTGACCACTTATCCTATGTGTGTTGTAAAGAGATTTTGAAAGAGCCATATTGATGAGGCGAGTGCCCAAAATATAGTGAACCAGAAAAGAATCAAACATGGTCGCCTCCAAGGTTTTCAGTTTAGCCGCTATATCCCGCATGCGCATAATGTGATCACGCACGCCTTTCACCCCTGTGAGCCTTGCGGTGGAGAACTTAATGATCAGAGTGTTGGCAAGGGCTTTGTCAGATGTAGCAAATTGCTCATCAATAGCCTTCAGAAGCTCCTTGACATTGGTATGCTGATCGATAGAGGCACGGATACCAATAGATATCTTGGTCTTTATGAGCATCATGGAGAGACGGTTAGATCTCTCCCACTTCTCATAAAGACCAATTGCATCTGGAGTGTCGGTTTCAGTATTACCCGCTGGCTCATCTTTCCTAATAGCATAGTCAATGTCCATCTAGCCCAAATGAAGAAAAATTCTCTCCTTCCAAACCTTGTAGTTGTCACCACATAGTTCGGGAATGTCACACTTAATATCAGAAAAATTCGTAGAATTAATAACTACAAAATTAAAACATACATGCTCATTATTCATAATTGAGACAAAGAATAAATTTCATGTTTTACCAATGTAAATCATGTCTTAATATATGAGTCTGGTGACATAAGACTTGCCTGTGGGCAAAAGTCCTACTCCATTAGACTCATCATATAACTTAATGACAAAACTATCAAATCATGTTCCTATGGGTAGATTAAGAAATATAATCTGATATTTTATCCTAATTAACCATACAAATATAACAAAATTCCTGTGGGTAGATTCTATTATATTACGTATGATAAATTACAACTAATGTTTTAACGTGATCTTAAAATTAATATATAATCCTAATCAATCAAAGATGCTGTGGCTATTCCCTAATTGACTATAATTATATTGATCACTAAATATTGTCAATTCTCTACAAGGAGCTAAATAATTGCATAATATTTCAAATAATGCAATGAATAAAACTCCCTAAATCTTATTGTGCATGAACAATCTAACATAGCATGTTTAAATAGATACTAAATCAAACATCAAATATTGCTACTGAAGTTAATAAATAAATTAGCACATTAGTATAACTTAGCAACAACTAAGGCACAATAAATAAATTCTGCAACAGCAACAAGATAAATAGAGATAAAGCTGAACCATGTCATCTTACATGGGCGAAGCAGAATGGTAAAGCATTAAGCAGTCAATTTTATCCTCTAAGTCGTGGGTTCAAGTCCTAGTGAAGACCCCATTAGGAATTTTATTTTATCAGTTCAAAACGTAAATTAAAATAAAAAACCAATCCCAAGGATTGAACACCAGACCGTCAAACTGTACCATCTACAGCCGGGCCAGTTTGACCCAGTTAAAACCCACGATAAAATACGTGACCCGATTAGTTTTAGGCGAATTTCAACTGTGAAACCACAAAATAACTACCCAGAAAATGTTAAACGAATTGTTTTCTATTGCTTTCTGACCTTAATTTGCATTAAAAGAGTGTAAACTAAATTACCCTAAATTGAAATTCTGAAAAACTTAGATGCAAGGCAGAGGTAACAATACTCACGATGCAAATGTTAGAATATTGAAAAGAAATTCGATTTAAACATATACATCAACAATACATTTAAGTCAATATAGTGGAAGCGTTAAGAGCAACACTAACCTCCAGCCATTGCAATGTCAGATTCAAACTTCACCCAACGGAGAACTCACAATTATGCGACAACGAAAGAACTACATTTCTTCTTCCAAACCCTCACTCCTCAAAACTTCGATGGTGTAATTTTACGAAGAGAAGTAGGTTGGTGACCAAAGCAGTGAAAGTGGTTTTATAGAGCTCTGTCCATCACGAGTTGGTAACTTCCCACTAAGAATAGGGAGTAGTTATTGTGAGATCATGAGTTGAGTCGGAGAAATGGACCTTAATCAGAGTTAATTTATTTCCCCAAAATTAGGAACAAAACAAACACGTTTTTCCCCTACTAAATAGGAAAACATGCACGTGACAAACTAACATATTTAACATTGAATGAATGAAAGGATTAACTTTATGCGTCAGGAAGGGTATTTCGCGTGGTTGAGTGAAAGGGGCGTCGTCGATTGGAAAAAACATGGCGTCACGGGGTTGAACTCAGTTCCTCTCCTTTAACAAGTATGTATATGCTAATTCCTAACCACTTTGCCTATCTAAAAAAATGGATTAACTTGTCCTTGTTAGAAAATGACAAAGACTAATTTATCCCTAAAAAATTATTAGTGAAAAATTCGTCTTATCAAAGAAATTTCAAAGACGAAATTGTGCATTTAACTTATTTTTGACTAGTCCATACTTCACAAGATCAGTCATCTTTTCTGGCGGGATGCTTTTTGTTGCTTAGAGATTGTATCTTAAATTTGTTCTATGTACTAAAACCATTTTTCTATGGATAAAAACAATGGATGAACAAGTCGGTTAATTCTGAAGGAAGTAATGTTATATGAATGAAAATGTTTCAAACAAATATAGCTAAAAATCAATTCATAACATCAATTAACAGGATTTTTAAATCATTAACTAAAAACTTGATTAATTGATTACTTGGTTAATAGTCAAAAAAAAACTTAGTTAATTAGTGTTGTGAATTGATTTTTGGTATATTTATCTTAAATTTTTGTCTAAATATCATTACTCATTACTGAAAATAGTGTGTCGCTTGTCAGCATCACGAATATTAATAGGAAAATGATATTTGAATGATGATATCATGGATGATGATGGACAAATCACGTGGGTCGCACGCGTTCTGATGGTTAATGTTTGAAAATCTTGGGTATCATATAGCTGCTTATTTGGTTAGCGCCGAAAGGTAAACTTTGGAATTTTACTACGTGGTTAATGTTTGAAAAAGTTGGGTATTTATCATAACTGCGATGGTTAGCATAAAGTCTCGATGAATTGACAATGCGATAGACTTCCACTTTTGGAGTCGGCGCGGGGTTAGCGATGCGGATAAATGCATTTTTAAACACAACGATGCTGCGTAATAAAGTTCGAAGTTTCGCTGAGTAACGATCTGGCGAGGATAAATCGTGTTATTATTATTATTATTATTATTATTATTATTATTTGTCAACAGATGTGTTCACAACTTCACATTGTTTTTTTGCTATGAAGACGTGTTCACATTGTTGTTTGTCATCCCTTCACTATCATTATTGTTGTTGGTCGTCACGTCACTATCATTATTCTATGTATCTTTCTTCCATCGGTGAAAACAAAACGGCACGCAAATGCCACCATAACAAAGGATCGTCAAACTTTCCTCCAAACAAAGGATATTTGAAGGCGTGCGTGCAGCTATAAGGTTATACTAGTATTATTCTAACAAAAATGTTATTTGGACAAATTTTTTTGTCGAAAAATAAACAAAACTCTTTTCTTTGAAGCCGAATATAAGCGTAAAACCTTTTTAGGTTCGTTGAAAAAGTAATGTATACGGGTATATATTGTGCAGATACGTTCTTTGATGAATCTAAAAAGCATTTATTGTTTATATTTGAGTTCGAAAGATAACTACATGGCAAATTAGCAAATTTTTTTAACTATTAGCCATGCGCTTTTTCACGGTTTGAGGCATTGATTAAAAACTTGGTTAATTGATCGACTTATTTAATAGTCTAAAAAACTTGATTAATTGGTATTGTAAGTTAGTTTTTGTCGATTTTTGTCTAAATTTTTTGTTCATATAACATTGTTGTATTCCTAATTTGAATCTCTTAATCTATTCTCAATTCTTATATTAATTAATTAATTAGTTATTTGTTTATGACAATACATTGTTAACAAATTCCTTTTGTTCAATGATGTCCTCAATTAAGAGCCAACGTCATGACAATAATTCTCTTTTGGCCAATGTTCCTAACTACCGTTTTGGCTTTTTTTTCCACTGTAAGCGCAAAAAAAAATTTTCACCTAAATGACCTGCTTTTAGATGAAATCCAAATGTATGACTTTTTCTTTGTAGAACTCGCCCCACCCCTAGTTCTCAACTAAAATTTTGCAATTTTTTCCTCCTTTGATGAACTCGCCCCACCCCTAGTTCTCCACATGGTTTTTAATTTTTGATTTTCTTGTATTTAATTTTATTAAAATCTAAATTAATTTAATTTAATTACAATAATTAATTTAAATAATTAGAATAAAATAATTGGGGTAAAAAATGAAGATATTAAAAATTGCGGCAAAATGTAGGTAGTTAAGCGATTGTCGGCAAGATCTAGACCATTAATTAAAACTTTGAATTTAATAAGTCATAAAAATACAACTTCTTTTTGCTATGAAATACAATTTGTCAAACTAATAATACATTAAAGTATTAACGAAGAAGATGAGACCCAGTTCCACACCGTCAGGGCGGGGATTACGTTGTGGGCGTTGGCGGCGTTGTGGTTGTTGGGTTCTTCCTCGATCGTGGGCGGGAGGTGGAGTGCGGAAATAATTGGGGTTGGGGCTCGGGGATGTTGGTATTGATAATATTGGGGCGCGATGAAAAACTTGCAGGCCGGGCTCGAGGGAGGTGGGTATTGATAATATTGGGGGCGATGAAGAACTAGCACCGCGCCTCTCTTGAAGTTCACGAGCATAAATCGCGGTCGGGTGTCACCGTGGCGAAACCAAGCAGAGAGTCGAACATATCGGTGTCACGAGATGTTGGTGTGTGTGAGATAGTGGCGGTGGGGCACATATTCTTACATCTCACTGCGTTGTTTGGTTCCAATCTTGATTTGTGCGGGCGTCGATAACGATTGCAGTTACGCTCGGCGTTCGGTTTGAGTTCTTGGGGAGGTGGTGCTTGTTCTTCATACGCCATCAACATCGCCCACAACACAGCGCACGCGGATCCGCCATTTGTTGGTCGGAAATGTATGGCCTAGAATTTGTGAAAAACCGGCGCATGTATCTATCGGACTACTTTGGTGATAGCAGGGCTGACCGACAACACACCGATTTTCTCTATCATTCCAACAGTCGATCCAGCCACGGTGATATCGAGCCCAATCGACATTATGATGTCCCTGCATGGTGATTTTGTGCAGGTCAGTCAAATCGACCGGTTGTGCTGGTATCTCTTGCAGAAGTCGGTATTGCAATTTAACCCTATCTGCCTGGTGCCATTCGACCATATGGAAACACACCATAGCTGTGTTTGTAGTCCATATGGCCGAGCCCTCATATGCGTCTCTTTGGAAGGTTGAAATCCTCATAAGGCAACCACTTAAAATCCTCAGCTGTCATGTGGTCGATCCTTGTTCTGTACGAAACAAGGTCTCTTGGACATCTGGTGTGATTAAGTGGTGGATTTGCCCATCTAGTAAATAAAAGCAACGGTTAACATAAAGATCAAATGTAATTGTTAGTATTTTTAAAAAAGTGTAAAATTTTTACCTCTTTGCTAGTGGCCAATCATATGAAAGTGTGCAAGACGGTGCTAGGAAAGGCATGCGGTGCGGACCAGAAGCGTAACAAAAAGAGTACATCCACCCATATAGCCTTTCCGTGCGTTGTAGATGTCGTACACAACATCCGGTATAAGTTTGTCAAACATGTTGACCCCCAACTAAATTTGGATATTTTGTCGAATTTTATCAAGGGGAGTAGGTATTTTATGCTGACTCTATTTGATGTTTTGTGCGGGAGTATGTACCCCCGATCAAAAGCAACAACCAAGCCCTACAATATTGTTTAAGAAGCTGTCATGGAAGCCCCTGTGGAACCTCCATAAATTCACGGCGTAGCCACATCAGCGGGAGGCGGTGGCCATCTTTTCCATTAGGTGGGACAACTTTACCCAAATATCGTTCGCATAGTTCGGGCCAACTTTTTGAGGTATTGCGGTAAAGGCATCTCGTCAGCAAAAAGCCCCAAGCTGCAGCTGGACATCTTGGAGAGTTATTGTGCACTCCCTGCTTTGGAAGATGAAAGCGTGTGTGTTTACGGTCTCAGCGTTCGATCATTCTTTGCCACCAAGGTGGTTGGATTTTGAGCGAGCCAATTGAAAGAATTTTACCAAACCCAGCTCTTTCTATCAAAGGTAGTATAGATTCATGCGGTGTGGAAAGTGTGAATTTGTGATGAACATCCATGGGGTCATTGTTGAGAGAGTTGGAAATATGATTAGATTGGTTTAGTAGGGAAGACATTTTTGGATGGAGATGAAGAGAGTGATAAAGAAAGTAAAGTCGGTTGCGTGTTAGACCCGAGAGATGAAAAGCGAGAGAAGAGAAGATTGTTCGGAAGGCAAGGGCTTGTGGAAGGTGAGGAGGCGAGAGAAGAGAAGATGGTTTGATTTTTATGCGAATGAAGGGAATGAATATATGGGTGAATATATAATGGTATTGAAAGATGGTTTGACCCATGGTTTTGTTTGACCCATGGTATTGTTTGAGCACACGGTTTTGTGGGGAATCAATGAATTCTAAAGATTGTTCGGTGGTTGGTGGGGACAAAAGCGCAATAATGGGTCTTGGATTCCAAAATGCAATTATGTCACCTTACGATAGTGGGAGACAAGGGGCGCTTTGGGGTTTGTCCACGAAAGTAAATTTTTTTGGCTGATATTTATATTATATTTGATTTTTATGGATGGTTGATTGCGAAGCGGTTTAAGCGGTGTAGATTGCACCAATGTTTTAAAGCCCAGTTATTGCAAGCGGTTTAAGCGGTGTAGATTGTACCAGAAGTTTAACAGCGATATTTATATTATATTTGGTTTTTATGGATGGTCAGATTGCACTGAAGCGGTTTAAGCGGTTTTAGATTGTACTAGAGTTTTTTATGAGTTTACAAGAAAGGAGTTGAAGATTGAAAATTTTTTGACTAGTTAATTGTATGATTACGTAGGAGGCTTTAGAAATACCGGACCACCACAGTGCAAATAACAAAAGTTAATAAACCTAAGTAGGCTATACATCTCTCCACCCCATCCCCAAGAGAAAAGATGGATCAAATGTAATTGCATTTACAAGTAAAGACATCTAATTTAATTCGGTATCTCTAAATTTGCTAAAACTGTGCACTTCTGTAAGCATCTCCCCCTAGCATTGGACTTTCAAGAAACAAATCACCACATTCTTTAACACTAACTGCTTCCACTTCAAAGGCTCGATTACCACAATACTCATTCCATTCAAACCACATTTGTGAAATTAATTCTTTCTTGAAACAAGTTGTGTGATCTTCTTCTTTAGGACTAGGAGAGGTCCTGAAGTAAATGAGGTCTCATTGATTTAATAGTTATTGTATTACTTTGTAGGTTTTGACTAAGTATAAAAAACGGTTTTTTACCTAAGTTTAGGAACATTTTTCCCACGATTTTAATCTGTATTTTAATTTTTTAAATATTATACCTTGTAGACAAAGTGTAATACGTTGGAAAAAAAAATTTAAAAATGTTTTAATAAGTAAATTATTTACTAGAAAGTGTGTTAAAAATCATTTTTTTCACCTAAACTTAACATGGTTTTTTGCCCAAATTATTTCCCCTAATTTTTTTTTATAATTTTAAAAATATATACCCTAGATTGCCACGACAAAAATGGGTGTAGTAGTGTAAATGATGATTTTGATTTTTGTGTTGAACCCTTATTAAAGTAGTTCACATGTCTTTGTCCATATACTTGTGTCTAGGTTATTCACATGACCCTAATAACTCTTTAAGACACTAATTCACATGCCTTTGTCAAGTAGCTTGTCTCTAGGTTGTTGATATGTCTTTCACATGGTTTATGACAAGTATTCACATGCATTTGTCCTTATAGAAGTGTCATAGTATTGTCTAGGTTAAATGAATTTAAGTTAGGTTAAAAATTTTAATAAATTTCAAATTTTTATATGACATGATAGGAGAGGTCCTGAAGTAAATGAGGTCTCATTAATTTATTAGTCATTGTATTATTTAGTAGGTTTAGAAGAAAGGAATTGAAGATTGAATTTTTTTTTGACTAAGTATAAAAAACGGTTTTTTACCTAACTTTAGGAACATTTTTCCCACGAATTTAATTTGTATTATATTTTTTTAAATATTATACCTTGTAGACAAAGTGTAATACTAAAGTGTTGTGTTGGAAAAAAAATTTAAAAATGTTTTAATGAGTAATTTATTTACTAGAAAGTGTGCTAAAAATCATTTTTTTCGCCTAAACTTAAAATGGTTTTTTGCCCTAATTTTTTCCCATTATTTCCCCTAATTTTTTTTTATAATTTTAAATAAATATACCCTACATTGCCACGACCAAAATGGGTGTAGGATTGCAAAAAAACAAAACTGTCGGTGGAATCCTAACCGTTCAAATTGTCGGTGCAATCTAAACCGTCTAACTTTCAATAAGTATTCACATGCATTTCACCTTACGATAGTGGGGGAGACAAAGGGGCCACTGGGTTTGTCCACTAGGCTTTGTCAAGATGCGTTAGTGCTTGTCATCATTGTCCTTTAGATAATGGTGAGGTCCATACACATGCCTGTTGCACAATTCACTCGAACAATGCACATTTGCCGATGGACTCTAAACAATGGACAGTTCACTCTGCACAATGCAAGCTGCTGCTCTCTGAACAATGCACATTGAAATATTCAAAAGCGTCGGTGGAATCGACCATTAAAGCGTCGGTACAATCGTAGCCGTCAAAAGTCACAGTGCAATCACGGCCTTCAAAACCAAAACCCCCGAGGCAATCTACCGTCGAATTTCGATAAATAGCCACTACATCTCTCACCACTAACCACACCTTTACAAATCCTCCTACTACCAACTAAAACTCAAACACACCCTCCTACTCCCAAGTTCATCAATGGCTCCAACTCCAGCCCAGCTTTTATCACCGTGTTTTACAATGGTTATGTAGAAAAATCGAGATACTCGGGGTTTGTTGTTTAGATGTCAAAACTACACCCTTGTCAAACTCGGCTCTAAATTCAAACTACCTCAAGTTAAACAAGCCATTGAAAAAATAATATCTCTGGCCAGTTTCCCAAATGGTTTCTAGTATTACATATCGGTTTGCCAACACTCACGGTGGTTGTGACTTTTATGCGGGTTTCGAAATTACATCGGATGAACAACTTGAAATGATGATGGAGCATTACCAACAATGTAGAGGTCAAGGTATCTGTACACCAGAAATATACTTGAGACTTGGTTGATCTTTGCTTCAAACTATACCTGTGTAAGTGAACCCCACTCTATTCCATCTCCATCACCACACACCATCCCTTTTTCTCAACAAACATTTCAACCATACACTGATTTCATTCCACTTGTTTACCCTCACTTCAATCCTTCATCATCCCAAACGAACATGCATTATAGTCCTTCGACACATCACCATCACTCTGCACCATCATTCTCAGAAAACCCCATTAACCTTAATACAACTAACCCTCCAGCAACTGAAACTAATACCCCACCGTTTAGTATGTTTGTTGGTGTCCATAATGAGGACGTTGGGGATTATAGCGATGATGAAGATGAAATTCTTCAGCGTGAAGGCGCTCGGGGAACCAATTCAAACTACCCTGACATAGGTGTTGCATTCCGCGAGCTTTGTCTCACACTTTCAAAGCGTCACGACTTATAGCGAGAACCTTATGATTTAGAGTTTGCCCGTCCCATGGACTGAACCAACTTTTATCCAATGAAGACCCAAACGAACTGAAACTCAAAATGAAATTTCCTACAAAACAAATAGCCATGAAATTCATCTAAACATATCACCTAAACAATTCTGTCGCATACCAAGTCAACAGATCTAGTACTACAGTTTGGGAGATTTCTTGTGTTCACGACACGTGTTTGTGGAGGTGTGTTGTGAGGCTCGGAGCAAAATCTGGTTTGTGGGGGATTACACAGTTGACTCACCCACACACATGTACAACATCCAATATTTCCCAAGATCACCTCCAGATGACTTCTTCCTTCATATGTTCTCATATCCTTCCACTTGTAAGGCAGGACCCAACAATATCAGTGGCTGTGTTGATCGCACACACCAAGGAGCAATTCACGTACACGACTTCCTACAGGAAGGCTTGGATGCTAAACAAAAAGCAATCGAAAAAGTATACGGTAATTGGGAAGACTCTTACAAGGAGGTAACCAGATGCTTAGTGGGTTTCTCTCACTATATATACGAACACGATTATCGGTGGCGGTACAAACCATTCTATGAGAGCGGAATGACAAGTTACCAACAAAGGTGTTTTCCACGCATCTTTTGGAGTTTTGGCTCGTGCATACAAGGCTTTAAATTACGCAAACCCGGTGGTGTCTGTTGATGGAACATGGTTGTAGGGGTTCTTCTTTTGGCAATCACACAAGACGGAAGAAAGCGGAACCTTCCCAATTGCGTATGCGGTTGTCGAGGTGAGAGCAATGGAGGCTTGGTATTTCTTCTGTCTCGTTTAAGACAATTTGTGACACCACGGGGAGGATCGTGTTTGATATCGGATAGACACGAGTCTATCAAAAGCGTTGTTAGGCGTGTAAGCAAAGAATCGGAAACACGTATTACAGATCCGCCACATAACACGAACTTCATGAGGCGGTTCAAAAACACTCGCCAGAAACATCTCATCAATATGGGTGAGTATCTTTGAAACTTTATTAATTTTTTATTATGTATTTTCCATTCCATAATTACCAACATCTTACTTTACTTGCTTGGCATACTCAATGACAGAGAGATCAACCAATCACTACAAAAATAAAATTCTTGGCGAAGTAGGTCACGATGGGGTGGCTTGGGTTGAACACATTAACCCGAACAATTGTTGATATCGCGCGATGGAGGTTCCGTTGGGGGCACTTGACAACAAACCTTGCGAGTGCATCAACAATGTCCTTAAGAAGTGCGGAATCTCCGATCCGTTCATTGATAGATGCAACATATTTTAGGATGAGCGAAATCTTTGTCAAGCGGGAACACAGCACGCGGCGATGATGACATCCGGAACAATGTTCTCTGAAACATTGATGAAAAACATTGCTAAAAACATTAAAGTCTCACAAACGCATGCCGTCGCAATTCACGATCGTGCCAGGCAATTGTTCAGAGTTCGGGAAGAAGTACGACCACAAAGTGGTAGACTGCGACCACATTTGTGGTGGACTTTATAGCAAAAACACCGTGAGTGTGGGAATTCCGGGCACTTCATTACCCCTGTTCACACATGTCATCGCAGCATGCTCAAAATGCAGTTACGACCACTTGCAGTTTATCGATCCACCCTACACAATGCATAATGTTTCAATACTTACATTGTGGAGTTCCCACCCTTGCCAACTGTGACCTCGTGGCCTGATTTCAATACGATTGAACTACAGCATGATCCAACTAAACGAAGAGATAAAAAGGGCCGTCCACAGTCTACTCGTATTCGTACAGAGATGGATCAAAGAGAAACGGGAACCCGCACCAAAAGATGTGGAATTTGTAGAAATGAGGGTCACAACAAAAATAACTGCCCTAACCGCAATGTAAACTAGTCACATTTACTACTACTGTACTTTTCGTATTACTCTTTTAAATCAATTCATGTCTTTAAATCAATGTTGTTTAATGTATTATTAGTTTCAGAAGTTGTATTTCATAATTAAGAAGTTGTATTTTTATCAATTATTAAATTTAAGGTTTTAATGTTAAGTCACATTTAATTAAGTTGGATCACTTATTAAATATTTTATCTTCAATCTTTAATAATGCGTTGTGCAGAGTGTGCATTGTGCAGAGTGTGCATTGTGCAGAGTGCTGCATTGTGCAGAGTGTGCATAGTGCTGAAGTATTTTTTTATTTAACGGCCTAGATTATCCCGACATTATTTAACGCCCTAGATTTTGCCGACATTATTAAACGGCCAAGATTTTGCCGACACAACGGCTCACACACGATCACGTCTATTATAAATACATTCTCAAATTACACTAACATTAAAACCACCAATTTACCCCCAACCTACCCTTTGGCTTCTTAGTCATTTTCTCTTCTCTGCTTTTTACCCAAAAACAATCGCCCCACCCGCTAAAATGGAATGGCAGTTGTGCCAAACCCAGTACTCAAACGACAAATTCCTAACCGCCCTTTATCACATTGGAACTGTCACCACCGACGAACATGGCGCTGTGTTTCGTTGTCCTAACCATGTGTTCTGCAAGATGAATAAGGACATCACATTCGCCCAACTCAAGGAGAAAGGTGAGAGGAAGATTCGTCCGGAAGGGCGTGGCGTAAAGGCGTGGAGCGTATACGTTTCAAAAAGTTCAATTGTAGAGATGATGGGGTGTCCATTATTCGATCATGGAGATCCAAAGCGGCGGCGGCGTCCGCGCAATGATGGAACATCTAGCTAACGTTCCGATGGGGCGACAAATCTTAGAGTTGTGCGTGGACACGACGCGCGCCTCGAGAGAAGTCATGCATCTTCTTCAACAAGGACCACCCACACCACAACAACTCATACTTACCCACACCTGTAAAGTTGACTATGAGATGATCGGTCTGCGGTACTGTACCTTGGTGGTGGGTTGCTTCATGGTCGTGAAACTAAACATTTCGAGCTTAAGAACAACATCACCTTTGCAGAATTGAAAGAAAAACTAACAGAAAATGTGCACCTAGATGATGTGGAGCAAGATATTAAAAGTATCGAATGTCAATCCCCCTACATCTGTAGCATTAGACCACGTAATCGTATTCGGAAGTGCCCCAAGCGTATCAAGAATGACAAAGGCGTTCGTGAAATGTTTGAGAAACATGAGAGCTTCAAGGTTTTATTGAACCTTATTTGAATTGTTCGTGAAACACGAGAATCTGCCGAATCCATCCGCCGTAGCATTAGAGGTAGTAGTTCTAAGTAGAACTAGGTTGTATTATGTTTTCTGTCGTTTCGTTTTAAATTTCCTATCCTTGTATTTTTGCAATTTGTGTTTTTCATTTACGTTCTTATCGAATATTAAGTGCATTTCCACTTTTTAATATCTTAATTTTTTACCGTAGTATTTTTACCATAATTATTTTATAAATAATTTTATTAACTATTCTAATTATTTAAATTAATTATTGTAATTAAATTAAATTAATTTAGATTTTAATAAAATTAAATACAAGAAAATCAAAAAATTAAAAAACCATGTGGAGAACTAGGGGTGGGGCGAGTTCATCAAAGGAGGAAAAAAAATTGTAAAATTTTAGTTGAGAACTAGGGGTGGGGGAGGGGGGGGGGGCGAGTTCTACAAAGAAAAAAAAGTTGCTTAGTTTGGTATTTCATCTAAAATGTGTGTCATTTAGGTAATTTTTTTTTTGCGCTACAGTGGAAAAAAAGCCACCGTTTTTATTAACTTTCTAATTTAAATCTTTATATATACGATTTAATCTATATCTATATCTATATCTATATATAATACATTCCTGAATATATACTCCTTGTTGACTAATCCTAAACAAACAATCTCATTGGTCCACACGTAAAAAAATAAATCTAGGTGTCATGCCAACACATCCACCCTATAAACAAACTGCTTTCAAAAACAATCAACAATAAAAACATGCATTAATTAAATTTATATTCAAAACCTCAGTTACAATGCAAACGCAGTAAACACGGGGCCAAAAAATTAAATATACAAATTTTCAACTTTGAATTTCATTCTTTTTGAAATTTGAAACTCAAATTTTCAATTTTGAATTTCGAAATTCAGTTTTAAATCGACTAATAAAATCAGTAATAATGATTTAGTTATGATTTTGGGGTCTGGATTAATGTCTCAATAATGGTGACCACATTTTATGCATCACCATAAATTCATACGTTTTTAAAACTTAATTAAAAAGGAATTAACTAATAAGTTTATATGAATAATTATTTTTTCATTTATACCCAAACAAGTGCACAAGTAATGGTTGTAATTCTGACTATATTCATTATTCTAATTCTAATCTAATATCTTTTATTTATACAAACAAACAATTTAAAAAATTACAATTTTAGACATCTTACTTTTTTGACACATCACCACTTTTGTTTTATTTATCATATTTTAATTCTACATTCTCTTTCTTTCTCACTCACTCTCTTTCAATCTCACATTTCTCAATATTTCTTACTTTCTTACACATCTATTATTAGTGGTCTCTCACACCCTTTATTTAAAAATATTTATTTTCTCAATTTTTTTAATCCACTATATAATCTAATATAATTAAATTAATATTAAATAATTTACAATTTACTCCTATTTACTATCTAACCTAATATCTATCTAACATCTTCTATTTATACAAACAAACAACTTATAAAATTAAAATTTTAGACATCTTACTTTTTTGACACATCACCACTTTTGTTTTATTTATCATATTTTAATTCTACTTTCTCTTTCTTTCTCACTCACTCTCTTTCAATCTCACATTTTTCAATATTTTAACTACTTACACATCTATTATTAGTGGCCCACACCCTTTATTTAAAAATATTTCTTTTCCCAATTTTTTTAATCCACTATATAATCTAATATAACTAAATTAATATTAAATAATCTACAATTTACTCCTATTTACTATCTAACCTAATATTTATTTATCTATTTATACAAACAAATCACACTCAGTCTATTTATACAAACAAACCACATTTAAATTATTCAAACAAGCCTCCCTATTTACTTGACAATTCATCTAATTAAAGACAACAATGTAATTTACTATCATACGTTTATCAAATTTCTTCTCTCAATGCATTTTCTTATCACTCCCACCTTTTTCCTACTTTCTCTTAATTTTTTTTTTCAAAATTCAAATCAAACTCATCAACTTTCTTTACCCACTATCTACTAATCTAATACAATATCTATTTATACAAACAAACTATACTTCAATTACTCAAACAAGTTTCCCTATTTATTTAACAACTTATCTATCAAAGGGCAACATTCGTAATTTACTATCACATTCTTTTTCAAATCTCTTCTCCCAATGCACTTTCTTCTCACCCCCATTTTTTTTAACTTTCCCCTCTTTTTTTCTTTCAAATTTCGAAATTCAAATCAAATCAAATCAAATCTACTAATAAACTAAAATAATCAATCTAAACTACGAGATAGCTGCATTAATATATAAAAACACGGGATAACTTCCACTGATATATAAAAAAGCACGATATTAATGTATCAAAGAAAATGAAAACTTAATGACTATTTCAACTACTGATTAATACTTAAAACACGGGATAAGCTGATCGATATATAAAAAACACGGGATAACTATCTCGATATATAAAAACACGGGATAACTGCACTGATATATTTGATAATCTACTATATATCTTTTACTATCTACTTTAATGTACTAATCAACTAAAATAATCAATTGAAACTATGAGATAACTGCAATGATATGTATAAGAACACGGGATAACTGCACTGATATATAAAAAACACTTCATCGAAATATTTGATAATCTACCATCCATCCATTACTGTCTACTATAATCTATTAATCAACTAAAATAATTAATTGAAACTATGAGATAACTTCACTGATATATTAAAAAACACGTGATAACTTTAATGAAATATAAAAAAAAAACGGGATAATTGCAATGATGTATAAAAAACACAGAATAACAACAGCGACACTAATAAATAAAAGAACACGAGATAAATGCATAGATTTTTTTAAAATGATACTTTTACATTTTTAGATTTTAATATTTATCTAATTTTTTATTTGAGACTCATATTTTAACTACTTTAAATTTGTCTTCTTTTCACGATGTGCTGTCCAAACTATTTAAATTATGTATAAGTTCGTTCATGAAAAGAATATGGCAGCACCCGTGCGTATGCACGGGTATCCTAGTAGTACTAATACTGATTCAGTACATTACTATCACTATTTTAGTCAAGGCAGCGGCTTTACCAATATTGGTAGTCTACTTGACTATGTCATTTTATAAAAACTACTTTGATAATAGTGATTCAATACAACACCCTATGAACATCAAAGCAGCCACGACATCTGGTTTGTTCAAATGAACACATGCACCAAATGGTAGGTCAACTACGTAACTTAGCTATCCTGAAATAAAAGGTATGGTCTGAGTAGATCTACTTATGTGTCTTCCTTACATTGTTCATTAACACTTACAAATTGGTAGGGTATAGATTCGCAACTTACCCACCACGAATCATTTCAGGTATTTTGTTCGGATCCAGTGTTACCGCAGCAGATGCATATTAGGTAGCACATCACGCCATTGCAGGGATGTCAAAACTTCCCCTTCTCTCTCTCTTTGTCTTTTTTCTCCTACACTATTCAGGTGCTTCTCTTCTTCTTTATCATCTCTTTAATTTTTTTTTTTATGTAATTATCCTCTCTTTAATTTACGTCACATAATCTATTACTTATTACTTTCTTTTAACATTTTGCAGATTTTTGTGATTTATATTAAGGCAAGAAGAACATATGACAAACCTGTTCTGTGTAAATCACTCGCTCACGCTCACTATATATTCCTCTGGTTTTTTTCCCCTCTCATACAAGAATGGTTTTAATCTATTTCACCGAAAGACACAAGAAGCAATTAAAAAAGTTGTTATATATTTACCCCTTTTTTGAGTGGTGCAGACATATTCCTGAATATTTGAGGATATTTTAGTCCTTTTAACTTTTTGTCTCTCACCAAAAAAAATTACAAGTTGAGACTGTTTCGTATGATGGCTATGTACCACTTTGCAATTTGTTTCGATCAACACTTACGCCTCTTCAGTTTAAAGAGAAATTGTCTTCCCTCACATTAGTCACATATATGTTTTCTTTATTTGAATTGAAATTTCTTATTCTCACATCTATTTTAATTCCATAAGAAATTTTAGAGAATGTTGCATTTCAACACTTTTTGATTGGAGGTAAGAAATTTTTGTTGTCGACAATTTCCATATATAGTTTGGTAACTTCTAACTTTCTACTCTATTTAAAAGGTTTATAATCTATTTTAAATTCAAATAAATTTTAGATACTAATGAATATAATTTCAATTAATTGATTAAAATGAAACTCGACAAGAAGCATAATTCGACATTAATTGATTTTCTTAGTCTTGATATTTTTATATAAAAAGTGCTCACTATTATGTTTTTAGTATTCATTTTGTATTTTTTATGATGAAATATTAAATTATTACTTTTTATTCGAACTTTTATATTTCTTCAATTTTGTTAGATTTTAATTTTTGTTTTGATAAGTTTTAATGATTTTTGGGGGTACCCGAAACGACTACAAGGCTTTGTGGCGACGAGGAAGGGGATGCGAACTCCCTGTGGCGGGAATTGGGGATGGGGAGTTTGGACAGGGAGGATAAAGTGCTCAAATTACTCATATGAGATTTAGTCAGATTAAAAATTAAGAATTGTTATCAAATCTAACCTAATTTTTATTCAAAATTTTGAACTAAATTTTTTCGATTCCTCTCAAAAACTACACCAACCAAATACGCCCTAAAAGAATTTAAAATATATTGTATACCCGTGCATCGCACGGGTCATGCACACTAGTTTATATACATTAGGAGATTCAAATTAGGAGAGGGGATTCTCTTGCTCCCTTCTTGTTTCATCTGGTAGCGGAGGGCCTACGTGGTATGATTTGACAGGCGGCTAAGCTGGGTTTGTTCAGGTCTCAGTGATAAATTCGAAATTGGTTGTCTCCCACTTGCAGTATGCAGATGATCAGGGAGCCGACGGTGGAGAACTTGTGGACTATATGAAAGTAGTGACGAGGTGTTTAGAGCTTGCTTTAGGGTTGACGGTTAACTTCGGAGAGCATTATTGTGGGGTCAACGTGTGTTCACTTTTCCTTGATAAGTCTAAAAGGCTTTCTACTTTGTAGGATTGGGGCTATGCTCTTTAAGTATTTGGGTCTTCCAGTAGGGGCTAACCCGAGAAGGTTAGCTACATGGGAACCGTTGGGGGGTGCTCTGCGGAGTAGAATTCAATATTGGAGGAATAGGTTTGTTACCTTTGGGGGCCAAACTTCTCCTGAATTCGGTTCTCAACATCATCCTTATCTTTTCCTTTCATATCTTAAGATGCCCAGGGGTGTGGAAGAAATTGGTCGGGTTACAAAGAGACTTTCTTTGGGGTGGGTGCTCGAAAACAAAGAAAATACCATGGGTTAGATGGGAGGAAGTTTGTAAGCTAATGTATGGCGGCGGTCTTGTGGTGAATGATCTTAGAGTGAGGTTCTGGTGGCGAAGTATGGGCAGGAGGTCAAGAGCACACAGTTGCTGGCTTCGTTATCGCCAACGAGGTTTGTATCCGCTTGGTGAACAGATTTATGTCTACTGGAGACGGAGCAGGGTTCTAATAGTGATTTGTTCGGGTACAAAGTTGCAAGGAAAGTAGGTAACGGTGCATCAACTAGCTTTTGGCATTACATTTTGATTGAGACACAACCCATGTGCCTGCTATTCCCAAGGTTGTTCCTCATTTCGGATTGACAAGAGGGTCGAGTTGCAGATTTTGGCAGTTGGGTTGATGGGGTGTGGTAGTGGAATCTTAGGTAGCACCGCAACTTGTTTGTGTGGGAGGAGGCTCTTACGAGGGACGTCATGCAACTTCTCTTATCGGCCACTCTGAAGATGGATGAGGATTTCTAGTTGTGGATGGGCGATGCGTCTGGGCTATACTTTGTTTGGTCAGCTTATGCAAGGCTTTCGGAGGTAGCGTTTATTGTGCTGAGTTTCTCAAATGACCAGGTGGCTCCACTAGGGACACTGTGGTGGAGTCTTGCACCCCCATAAGTTATTACTTTTTTGTGGCAACTCCATTCGGATTGTATTCCGACTCGGGTAAATATGCTCCGGCGACGTGTTATTCTAGAACTTTCTCTTGCCTCCTGTGTGATATGTGGGACCCGACGGAATCTACCCTGGACATGTTCATCCAGTGTCATTTCGCTCATAGGGTCTGGTATGCGGTCTTTACTTGGCTGGGGTGGTAACTACCATTAAAAAAATAGTAATACTAATGGTGAGATTAGTTGAAGAGAAATAGGTAAGAGAAAGTGAGGTGAGAGAGAAGTTTGAGAGAGTTTAAAGCATCCTCAATGCAGCAACTTCAATTTGGGTACTTAAATGAGTTTCATGTGAACTTAACAAACACTTCATCTCTCCAATCCAATATGCCAAAAAAATTATAAATGAGTCTCACTAATAACTCTCAAACCCACTCAAAATACTACATGAATATTTTGTTAATTACTTTAAGCAAAAACTTTGGTTTAAGACCTAGGAGAGAGGGTTTACCATTGGGGATGCTCTTAGAACTTGTTTAATTGAGAGAGAGAGAGAGAGAGAGAGAGAGAGAGAGGCCACTTCTTTCAATTTCTCCAAAGAAGAGAAGAAATAGGAGAGAAATAATTATTTCTTGTCTAATTTACACTTATACTCTTAAATAAAAAATTAAACTTACTTTAAATATGGGTTTTAGAAGCATTTATGTACTCTTAAAAGTTAGCAACAATTCCCTCTATTTCTCCCTTATTTTTCTTATACAAGACAATCCGTAAATCTATCATATTTCTATTTCTCCATTCTCATGCTTTTCTCACTTCTTTCTAGCTATCTTCCCAACTTCTTCTTGAAACCTGTTGATGTGGAAATTTGGCTATATATATCCAAATTGTCAAACAATAAATAACTGTGAGGAAATCAAGCGAGTTGTAAAGTTGAAGTACCAGCTTAATGGTAATCTCGCCCAAGACTAATTAACAATTGGATTTAGGAAAGTGATGGGGATTAAATTCTAACCCTCAAAAGGCCAAGGCTTAATTCGCCAAACTAGTAAATCATCTGAGACTCAACTCGGCTTATGGACCGAAGGTTGTCGTCAAAATAGTCACGAAGGATGGATGTGATGGTTTATGCTGGGAAATGCAAGTGAAAAGAGATGGAATGAAATGGGAAGTGAAGGAGGAGGAACACGTAGAGAAGGAGTTTTGCTTTTAAAATAAAAAAATGCAAAAAAACTTAAAAGTGCGAAAATGTAAAGTGCGAGAAAGTAACTAGAATAAGAAATTAAATAAAATACTTTAAATTGCGGAGAGATAATATTGCAAGAAGATAAGTCTAACACAAGGTAGAATTGTATTGAAATGTAAAGGTTTGAGAAATATACATGAATCGGTCTACTATGCGCGTCAAATGGGGGAATTCTCAATCATCCAACCTTGATTACATCAAAGTAACTAGTATGTATAGAAGAAACTAAAAGTAACTTCCTATTTGCATGTAAGACTTGTACACATCGGTTACTTTATTTTGTGCTTAAGTCTAAGGTAATTACTTTCAAATGACATCAACCGTTTGGTTATCTGTCGATATCTTTCCTTTGTTGACCTCCTTCGGGAAAGATGTTAATATATTTTCCTCGATATGACTAGCTTTCGTTGAACTGAATCTTCGACTTTGCTTCTCTTGTCAAACTCATACAACTTCATGAATGGATATGCCTTCATCTTTTTAGACACATTTCGCCCCCTTTATTCCATTTATGCCAAAATATTAATTTCGGAGTCTAACAGAACCAAACAAACTATAAGTGATATAGAGACTCAAAACCCTTATAAATAATCCACCATAGAGAACTCAAAACACAACCCAAGAGTAGGGTGACCTCTATTGAGTTGTAATTCAAGTCAATGTCTTAGATAATAAATTGTAATTAGTCAACTATTAGTGGTTGTATTAGTTACTGTGTTTAGTTGTTAGTTAGTTAAGTCTAACCAAGTAAAACTAACTATGGTTAGTGAAATATACATTGTAATAAAAGGCTCACAGTGAGCTCGGTTAACACAAGTGTGAATAATAAAAAATTTCAATTTTCCCTCTGTTTTGTTTTCTTGCAATATAGTTACAAGATTCACCTTCTCTCTTGATAATACACAGTGCTCCACCAATATTGAGTGCAGAACTCCAACAATTGGCCTCAGAGCAAAAGATTCAGGGAATTCACGACGTCGCACATGGCGGCGACTCAGGGAAACACTTCCAACAATGGTCAATTTCCGGCAAAGCTGCCGGTGTTTGACGACACCAACTACGAGCGGTGGACGGCACAGATGAAAGTCATCTTTCGCTACCAAGCCGTTCTTGAAGTGATACGGAGTGGAGTGACACCACTCGATGCGACACCAACGGAGGCTCAAAGAGCGACCCATCGTGAACAATCCAAGAAAGATGACAAGGCGATATTCTTGATTCATCAATTCGTGGACTCGAATGTGTTAGAGAAGATCATTGAGTACGAGAGTTCTAAAGAAGCATGGGATGTATTGGCTACGACGTACTCTGGTGACAAACAGGCGAAGAAAATGAAGCTCATGTCACTGAGATGTCAATTTGGGCTATTGAAGATGGAACCAACCGAAACAGTGGCACAATTTGTGAACAGGTTAGTTACTCTATCGAATCAAATGCGTAGTTGTGGGGAAATAGTAAGTGATGCTATGAAGGTAGAGAAAATCCTCACAGGTGTGACACCTAGCTTTGATACGGTAGTCTCTGCTATAGAACAGTCCAAAGATCTAGATAAGTTGAAGTTAGAACAACTACTAGGGATAGTGAAAGTATTGACAAATCCAAGAAGAAATCAAAGGTAGATAAGTTAGAAGCCCATGAGATCAAATTGAAAAATCGAGAGAAACCCAATAAAGAAGAGAAAGAGGGTGAGAAGGCATTATATGCTAGTTCACAGAAGAAAGGTGGTGGGGGTAGTGAATCTTGGAAGAACAAGAAGGGGAAAGGGAAGTGGAAGAGTAATAGAAGTGATAATGAGAAAGGCAAGAACCCGAGGCAAGAAAACCAGAATAGGGATAGTGAAAGTATTGACAAATCCAAGAAGAAATCAAAGGAGCACATACAGTGCTACAACTGTCAAAAATATGGTCATTTTGCTGATGAGTGCAAGAATGACAAGGTACCTAGAAATAGGAATCATGAAGCACAGTTTGCTTATGATTCAGATAATGAAGTTGTAATGTTGATGGCAATTACTGAAGCTGGGATTACAGTGATAGATTGGTGGTATCTAGACACTGGCTGCTCGAATCATATGACTGGACACCTTGAATGGTTCTCTAAAATTGATAGGAGCATAAGGAAGTGGATCAAGTTTGGTGATGGCAGGTCAGTTATGGCATAGGGAATAGGTACTGTGGTAATTAGAAGAGATGATGGCAAGAAGGTGATTGTAAATGATGTGCTCTATGTACCTAAGATGGAGAGCAATTTGTTAAGCCTTGGGCAATTGCTTGAAAAGGGCTACTCCATGAGCATGAAGGACAATTGTATGACTGTATCAGATAGTAAAGACAATGATGTACTGAAGGTTATGGTATCAAAGAACAGGACATTTAAAGTTGGTGTGAATACAATTGAGCAAAGCTGCCTTACTGCTCAAGTTGAAACAGAAGGGTGGAAATGGCATAAACGAATGGGTCATTTGAATTTTTCTAGCTTGAACATGCTGCACAAGAAGAAAATGGTGATAGGTCTACCACAAATTGAAGAAACAGGGCAAGTGTGTGGTAAATGTTGTGAAGGAAAACAGCCCAGGAAGTCCTACAAAACTGCAATACCAACAAGAGCAACTATGAAGCTTGAGGTGGTCCATTCTGATGTGTGCGGGCCATTTGAAGTAAAATCTCATGGAGGTAACCTCTACTTTGTATCTTTTATTGATGATTTTACTAAGAAAATGTGGATCTACTTGTTGCAAAGAAAAAGTGAAGTATTTGAAACATTTAGACAATTCAAGCTGTTAGTTGAAAAACAAAGTGGTAACTGTATAAAGACATTAAGAACAGATGGTGGTGGAGAATATGTGTCACATGAATTTGCAGATTTTTGTAAGAATGAAGGAATAAGTCATGAAGTAATGGCACCGTACACTCCTCAGCACAATGGTGCAGCTGAGAGGAGAAATAGGACAATCCTAAACATGGTGAGATGCATGTTAAAGGAAAAGAAACTACCTAATGAATTTTGGGCTGAAGCAGTGCAAACTGCTACTCATATACTGAACAGGTGTCCAACTAAAGAGACTTGCAGATAGCACACCAGAAGAGGAGTGGAGTGGTACTAAACCTAGTTTCAAACACTTTAGAGTGTTTGGCTCCTTGTGTTATAGGCATGTACCAGAACAGAACAGAAGAAAGTTAGATGCAAGAGCTCAACCAATGATCTTAGTTGGGTACCATAGCACTGGTGCATACAAGCTATTTGATCCAATCCACAAGAAGATTGTAGTGAGCAATGATGTGTTAGTGGATGCGTCTAAAGAGTGGAATTGGGCAGAGGCTACAGTGAAGAATTCTGATGAGACAGTTGAAGTGCAACTTGACAGTGACCAAGTTGAAGACAGTAATGAGTTAACTGTGCAGGAACCAAATGAAAATCAGATTGAAGATATTGAGCCACAGCTGAGAAGATCTCACAGAGAAAGACAAGCACCAGCAAAATTTATAGATTATCAGATGTTTCCTACAGGGGTAACAAACCATGATGATGAACTGCTACACCTAGTTATGCTGGCAGAAGCAGAACCAATCACAGTTGAACAAGCATTGACAATTCCTCAGTGGAGGAATGCTATGGAGGAGGAATTAAGATCAATAGAGAAAAACAATACTTGGGAAATGGTGGAGTTGCCAAACAATAAGAAAGCTATAGAGGTGAAGTGGGTGTTCAAGACAAAAATGAAACCCAATGGTGATGTGGCAAAGCATAAGGCTAGACTGGTTGCAAAAGGTTTCTTGCAGAAACCAGGACTAGATTTCACAGAGATATATGCCCCTGTTGCAAGGATTGAAACTGTGAGACTCATTGTTGCCTTAGCATGCAGAAGAAACTGGACCTTGCACCAGCTCGATGTCAAATCAGCCTTCCTCAATGGTCCACTTGAGGAAGAGGTATTTGTTAAACAACCACCAGGTTTTGAAAGAAAAGGTATGGAAGAGAAGGTAATGAAGCTACATAAGGCATTGTATGGCTTGAGACAAGCTCCAAGAGCTTGGAACAAGAGAATAGATGGATTTCTCTTGAAGTTAAGATTTGTAAAATGCACCACAGAGCATGGTGTGTACATTAAACACTGCAGTCCTGATAGTGTTTTGCTGCTATGTTTATATGTGGATGACCTGATTATCACTGGTGACAGTGAGAAAGAAATTGCAGAGTTCAAAAGGAGGATGATGGAGGAATTTGAGATGAGTGATCTGGGCAAACTTTCATACTTCCTTGGTATGGAATTTGCAGAAACAGAAAAGGGAATATTGTTACATCAGAAGAAGTATGCAGCTGATGTCTTGAAGAGATTCAATATGTTGAACTGCAATCAAGCCACTATACCAGCAGAAACCAGCAACAAGTCTATACACTACATAGAAACGGAGGAACGACGGCGGTTAAAATTGAGATCGGCGGCGGTTCTAACCGCCGTGGCTTTATGCTGGTGGCGGTTCCTGTAGCGCCGTTATTTCTAGCGCCGCCAGTAGTTTTAGCGGCGGTTGCGTCAGAATCGCCGTCAACAAGCATTTTGAATTTTTCGCCAACAGTTCGCGGCGGTTCATAATCGCCGCCAAGTTCATGCGCCAAAAATTCCCACCAACACTAGCGGCGGTTATTAATCGCGCGCAGTTACGCGCCAAAATTTTCCCATCAACACTAGCGGCGGTTGCAAATCACTTGCAATTAAAAAAATAATTTTTTTAAATTTAAAACCCGATTTTTGTTTCTCGTACCTTTCTAACCCAACTTGTACCTATTAAAGAAACTACAATTATGCCAAAATCACATCTGACCTTCTAGAAACCAAATTTAGTTCATAATAACTAGAACTTAGTTCATACATCCAAATCTAGTTGTTCATGGCACCAAAATACAACCAACTAAATTAGTTCATAACATCAAAGTACAACCGACTTAATTAGTTCATAAAATCTCAAAGTACAACCAACTAGCAAAACTAGTTCATAACATCAAAATACAACCAAATAGAATCATCTATCTAGATGTCCTACAGGATGGGCTTGCTTCAATTTGTCCTGTGTGAGTGGCATCAGAAGAGCGTCTCAAATCATCTTGTGATTCCAAGTTAAGCGATTGGAAAAAAGAGCCATAAATTAAGTTAGAAACATGGATGATGAACAAACACAACAACTCATTACAAATTAATTCACTCAATCAATCAATCAAACTAATACAAGAGTTTTGTAATAGCTAAAGCATTACTACGATTCGTAAAAGTAACGATTACGTTCACTAAGATCGAATAAATGGTAGAACCACCACCATAATCATCACTATGCATGATATCCTTGAATCCATCTTCACATGTCTCAAAGATCGGACATAGCGGTGAAACCAAAACATCAACTCTATCATAATCTCCATTACCAAGTGCTTCGATGAGTCCTTCAAATTCTCTATAGCTTCCGAATATTCCTCTTTACAATCACTTAAACAACAAGACTTGTAACCCTTACTTGTCTCATTAATAAAGATAAGAAAGGAACCTAGGCTTACTCTCAACTTTAATCTTTTTATTTATTTATTATTGTGCCAATTGAATTTTATTGAAAAACCGAGAGATGGTCAAGAGAGCACACCATTTTCTTACATAACTTTCAAAGTGGATTGAAAGTGGAAAGACAATAAATAGTTTTCTAGTGAAGCAAAAATCATTTATTCTTCTAAACCAAGATTCAACTTGCGATACAAAGACGCGTGCTTACAGATAGATAATAAAGAGATACTTACACTAATTAACATCATGGCTCATGCCACTCTCCACAACTAAATTTAATGCTTAACGCTTCAATAAGTTATTGAATCATATGTGCATCAAAAAAAAACTGTACTAGCATTTTAATCAAGCAGTAATCGTCATAAATAATCATGATAGTAATCGTCATAAATAATCAAGCAGTAATCGTCATAAATTAGCAACTTTTCCATTGGATCAATAAGCATGATTTAATGCATTAAGACAAATATTGTCTCACCGGATTTTGCTTAAGAAGTTGCATAACAAAAGCAAGTTGTTCCTTCAAAAGAGGTAATTCAGCAACTTGTTCCTTTAGAGCATCAACTTCAAAGCAGACTTTTGCCTTTAAACTTTCAACCTCAACAACTTGTGCTTGTAAAGAATCAATTTGACTCTGCATCTGTGACATCTTTTCATTAGCTTGAAAATCATATGAATCTGTCGTAGAACGAGAACTATTTCCAGAGAGCTGAGTTGGTGTTACACCGAGTCCCATGCCTCGACTATACCCAGGATGTTCTTTCCCGAAAACTTCAATAAAGGCTTCATGCTCAGAAGAACCCTCAAGAAGCGCTTGTTGTAATTTTTCCTACATGTATTGAAGAAAGACATAAAGATTTACGATGTGCCCAATAATATGATATGTTGCAATCAAACATAGCTATACATATATGATATTGGACTTACATGGTTTTGTCTTGCTTCATCATTAACAAAATCACCAGATTGATTTTTATGAGCAATTTCATACATATCCGCTCTAGTATAAGTCCGCCCATCTCGCTTCTTCCTAAATCGTATCACCATATAAATATAGTTAAACCATTTTCTATGATTTTCAAACAATAGAAAAAATGAGATATGATACCATCTCATGTTGCTTTCTCGCAATTGTCTTAGCCCCTAATGTATGAGGAACCCTGTTGCTTGAGCGTTTTCAAGATTTTTATACGCCATTGCCTATAAACAAAGTCATTAACAAAGTAATTTATATTAATTCTGAAGGATATGATAGGAAAAAATTATTAATGTTTCATTCTGAAGGATATAATAGGAAAAAATTCTGCATCCACAATATCAATAACAAAGAAATGAAACCAATTAAGTCGATACTAATCAAATTAAACAAAGAACCAATTTAAGAAAAGTTATGTTATTACCATAGTTTTGTGTTTCAACCTATACTCAAAAAACTTCCTCCAATGATCTGGGGGAATGTCCTCCGGTGGGTTCCGAGTATTTTCTTCACGAGTAAGCTCCCAGTTATAATTTTCTTTAAAAAGCTTGCAACGATCGTCCTTCCATTTCTTTCCCAAGCTTGATAAAATCCATTTCTTGTGAGCTCCATCATTTACCACAAATTTTGTCTTTAATACAATTACAATAAAAGATGTTAGTAACAAAACATAAATAACAATAAAATGTATTAAGTAATTTTGCTCTATACCTTTATGTCTTTCTCATAACAATTATTTTTGTAATCCATAGGGACTTCACGCCAATCCGTGTACAAAATAGGGAATTTGTGAAAATGATTTCCAAGAAAACCCAAAAACCCTCCTAATAAACCAGCAGACAGTCCAACTGGTTGATTTTTTGCATTCCATTGGGTCATAACTTTGAATCCTAGGCGGTTTGGAATCAAATCTCGCACTTTTAGGCTTCTTTGGGCTGCGATTACCCTCCTCATCTAACACAAAATAAGTCAAAATATTAGTACACCGAAATATAAATAATGGAAAATACACCACCTAATTAGAGTTTATTTACCAATAACATCCACTATCCATTTGGGATTAGTCTTGGGTATTTTTGAAAATGAACCTTCTGAGATACCAGCTTCATTTGGAAAGGGCACATCATCGAACTCAGAATGTCATCTTCCAAAGATGAAGATGGGTTAGCATAGACACCCTTTGGGGTAGCGGTACCTATGGGTGCTTCTCACGAGAAGAATCATGTCCTTGAACGGATGTGGGTTGACCATTACGGAGGCCATCATATCTTCTTTTAGGAGGCATACCTACCAATACATGTTAGGCAATAAATCAAAATCAGAAGAAATCGCATGCATATATTCTATGAAAACTCACATGCACGTATTAAATTAGAAAACTCACTTTGGTTAGCAAGTAATGGCATAAAGCTTCTGACATAATCATAAACCTTGATTCAGATTAGCATAAGTAATGGATGATGAAATTCATAACACCGTATAAAAAGGAATTAAGTAAAGTAAATCATTTAATGGAAACATTAAAAGGATTGAGATCAATCTCAAACAAACTATGTCATAGTTAAACTAAAAGAGTTAGCAACAATATTACATAGAATGAACTACCAATCACATTCATAAAACCATATCTTGATCATCGTCATCAACATTTTCATTAACAAATTGAACTTTCGTGTTCATTATCTAAAACTACTCTTGCTAAAGGAATATGTGTATTATCATCCAAGAAAAATTGTTCCAGATTTTGTGATGGGTATGTCTCGTTGGATGCCACAATTTCATTCTCATCTTCACCCATATCATACAAGTCTCTTGGTTTCAAATGAACTGGTATACTCCAACCTTGTTCATTCTCATCCTCTACATAATAGACCATTTGAGCTTGGAAGCTCTAATGTATGGTTCATCATCTTCATGTTCTCCACTATGTATATTTAGGTGCAAACTTGATAGAGGTAAAGCCCAACTTATCCATCTTCAAACCTCTTGGATTAGTGGTATTAGCCCATTCACATTTAAACATGACTATTGTGGAAACCACTATAGCTCAACTCAATGATGTCTACTAATCGTCCATAGTAAGGCACCCTCCAAACCTCATTTGAGTATCACTCCGCTTGAATAACTTCTCGTTCCAAACATGCCAAAAACTCCACTATTTTGAGTTTTTAGAAACTTGTCTCGTTCTAAAGTCCGAAACTTGTATCCATTAACATTAAACGCGGTGAACCTTCTAGCTTGATTAAAAGGACCTTGTGCAAGACTAACAAGAACATCTTTATCTTGTATGCTAAGAGTGTCAAGATTATTCCCAATCTGAATGTCATAGTGTAGATTATTAATCACATTGCGAAAATATTAATGAAATAGAAATATTAATGAAATAGAAATAGCATAAACACTTACACGATTGGCGAACCAACGAACGAATTCTCTATGAACCTTTTTGTCTATCTCTGAAGCATTTTTTCCCTAAGTTTCCTTCGCAAAATAGTTCTAAATTGCCTATGTAATTTTATAGTATTAGATGTACCCACGAAAAAGAAAACGAACGGTCAATCTAAGTGAAGAAATACTTACTGAAGATAATAATCAACAACTTGACAATTTGTTAGCACGTGTCGATGAGCCTGTAACTTTTCTCTTGGTGTAAGAGTAAAATACGAAGAACCACCAACCGATTTTCCAATTATAGGAAATAGTTCAGTTATCCGTGACTGAGCCTCCATGGTGTCGGGTTCATCGTCTACACGAGGAGGTCTATTCATTCTTGTTTCAATATTGTCTAAATACCTTGAACAAAAGGTAAGGATTTCTTCCATTAGGTAACCTTCTGCTATAGACCCTTCCGGACGTGCTTTATTACGAACGTAGGATTTTAAATGTCCAAGATACCTATATATGCAAATGTCGTTTAGAATAACCATTACATTATCAAATTGAAAACATATAAAAAAGAAGCTAAAACATATATTTTACCTCTCTATTGGATACATCCAGCGATAATGGACAGGACCTCCAAGCTTAGCTTCTTCCACAAGGTGAACAACCAAGTGAACCATAATGATGAAAAATAAAGGAGGAAATAACATTTCCATGTGGCATAAAGTGACGACAATTTGATTATTCAATTTGTCCAAATCTTCAATTTTCAATACTTTACTGCATATTTGTCTAAAGAATGAGCATAACTCAATCAACACAGCTGAAACCTCATTGGGCAATGATGTTCGTGATGGCTAATGGTAGCAATCTTGCTCCATCAATATATGACAATCATGACTTTTTAACATTCCATTCAACTTAAGATTATCTAAGTCAATACACCTTGAAATGTTGCTCGAATAACCATCCCAAGACGGTCATGTTCTTTAAAGTTGCCAAAAAGCTCTCTTGCCCATTTTAGTCATTGTAAAGAGGCGGCTAAAGGATATTTTCCATTTTCTTCTCGCCAAAGGTCCGGTCTTATGCCCATATCTTTAAGATCTTTTCGAGCATTGATGTGATCTTTTGACTTTGCACTATCATTTAGCGAGTGTGTAAGATATTATCACATACATTCTTTTCAATGTGCATCACATCAAGGTTGTGGCATAAGCAGTTATCTTTCCAATATGGAAGCTCAAAGAATATACTTTTTTTTTCCATTGTTGAGTAGTGTTACCCGTGGAAGTCGCACACCTCTTGTTCTTTTTCTTGTCCCCTCATTCTCTAGTCTTAGTCCAAATTTATTTTCAATGTTAAAACCTGCCCAAGAATATCGAGAACTGGACAATATTTTTGGCGGACTCACGCAAATCTTGCTCACCGTTGAAGCGAATCCGGTTCAATCTAAATCGGTGCCTCCCTGTCAAGAAAACGACGATGACCCATGAAACACCACTTTCTACTATGAGGAAGACGACAAGGAATAGAGTCAAAGTTACATGATGGGCAAGCAAGTCCAGGTGTATGTGTTCCACCCGAGAAAGTGTTCCCAACCCAGGAAAATCACTTATTGTCCACACTAACGCCGCATGTAATTTAAACATCTCACGCTTGAAAGAATCATAAGCATCCACACCGTTGTCCACAATTCATTTAATTCTCTAATAAGAGGTTGCAAGTAGACATCTATATTATTGCTCGGCATTTTTTTCCCGTGAATTATCATCGAAATTATAAAAGATGTTCTGTTTCATGCACACCCATGGAGGAGTGTTGTAAGGAAAGAGAATAAGCGGCCAAATACTATAATTTGAACTCATAACACCAAAGGGATTAAAACCGTCAAGAGCTAACCCAAGACGAACATTTCGTGCATCGGATGCAAACAAAGAGTGTGTTGAGTCAAATTGTTTCAAGCTTCAGAATCTCTAGGATGTCTCATCATTCCATCATTATTGTTATTAGTAGCATGCCATATCATGTCCTCTACTGTCTTTGAAGATAAAAATAGTCTCTCAGAATCGGGGTTTTAACGGAAAGTAGCGAAGAACTTTTGCAGAACTTTCTTCATACTATTGTCATCAGTGTTAACTTCAGTACCCGGGCTTTTTCCTTGATTTCCATCTAGAAGTGTGACAAACTTTACAATTTTCCTTGCTTGCTTCGTCTTAGTATTTCCCCAATAGAGCATACAATGATTCGGACATGCATGTATCTTTTCATAGTTCAAACCAAGTTTGGTGATTGTTTTCTTTGCCTCATAAAATGAACTTGGAATCTTTGCATTTTTGAATGCATCTTGCAAAAGTTCTAAAATCATTGTCATGGCCTTGTCACTCATTCCACACAAGCATTTGATATGATATAACTTCACCAAAAAGATAACCTTGAATAGTTTGTACAACCTTCATACAAGGGTTGTTCTCCATCTCTTGCTAATTCATAAAATTCATTGGCTTCATTCCTTTCTAGATTGGTGTTTTGAATCACATCCTCATCTCTCTCGAAACTCTACATTGGATGCAACCGGTACTTCATTTGCACAGTGGCCATCGATACCAAAAGCATCATTAATCATATTTTGGATGTGATCTTCAATGTTGTGCTTTGAGTTGCATGTTGAGTGTTCTTGCTCGAGGCGTTATGGTTTTCTATCTCCCCATGATAGGACCAACAAGTATATCCCTACTGGAAATGGCGTACATCTTAAGTGGTCATATACCACATCCCAAGTCCTCCTTTTTTGAAGCCACATTCTCGACAAGGACATAATATTTTCCCGTTAACCGCACCATGTTTAAAGGCGAAGTTAATGAATCCCTTCACCCCTTCCTTATATTCATCTGTGTTTCGCGGCTTCGTAATCCAAGACTTATCCATTTCTAAAAGATCATATTCTGCCGCGGTAGCGGTAGAATCATTAACGAGACAACAAAATTATTAACAATACAAAATTAGGAAACAAAAATATCAGCCAACACGGGCTCAAAACTATGAGACAATGCAGTCCCCTATTTTCAAAAGCAGTAGAAATAAACCAAAACATTTCACAATCATGATACATAAGCATAATTCAAGCACTGTAATCAAACTCAGGGGACAAATGCGTACATTTTTACATGGCTGAAACTCTAGTTCTTAAGCATTCGTTATTTTTCAATACTACTAACTATCAAAAAGACGGATGCAATTATGATTCATAACAAAGGCATAACATATAACATGAAATTGGTGTGTGACATCATGCACGATTTCCTATAGCACCACTAATAGCAGCAGTAAATACTAAACTTCATACTTAAGGAATTTTGACAAAAACACTCTAATTAATAGCTTGAACAATTGTAAACAACATATATTAAAGATAAATATGAAGTAAGTAGGATAAACATCAAGAAGACAAAATATATTGAGATCTCGAATGATACAAAGAGGAGGAAGAGAATTGTACTGAAAGTTTGGAAAGTCAAGAAGACAAGTGATCCGAAGATGCAGGTTTTGGCCAACAAAAAGATCCGAAGTAGTGTAGGCTAAAAAAAGTCGAAAATATTATGAATTGATAAACTTGAATCATAAATCCCTAAAAACAAATTCCTTAGTATTTTTATTTATTTATGAGAGAGAATAGTAAAAATGGGGGAAAATGGGGAAAAATGGAGGAAAATAATATGAGAGATGATGTGTTACAGGAGAGAGATAGATATTTTATTACAGAATGTCCCTTTTGAAATGAAAGCTAATTTTTGTTTTTATTTTCTGATATCACTTATTAATTAAATAACAAATATACCGAAGCCCTTCAAATTTAGAACTGCTATGTCAATATGTCATGTACTATAGATGCTAACTAACAAACTACACAGTAGTGAATCACTAACAGACTACAGAGTATGGTGCTAGATTAGATGGAGAGTCAGTGTATTTTACATACAACATGAAACAATAAACCAAACAATGAAGAACGAAACAAAAAAACATGTCATAAGTTGTTAAGTTGCTTAGTTAATGTTCTTGGCTCTGGCTCTGATTGCTGCAAGACGAGCTGTGAAGTCATCATATTCTGGTAAACTAGGATGCACATGTTGCCTAGCTGTCATCATCATTTCCGGTACTAAGGAAGTAGCTCTTTCATGCACTTTTGATGTTTCTTTACGAGGAGGAACAGTTGTTCCTCTCATTGAATTTGATTTTGTATTCTTTCTATTTATCATCCCATTATCATATTCTACTTGTTTCTTACTGTAATGGAGCAAGCTTATGAGAAAATGGTCTCTTAACTTCATCATTCTCATTTTCTTTGCCTAAAAAATACGTGTTTGCACGCATGCTTGAAATCAAACATATTTCTTATGTTTTTTTGACATGATTGTTCTCATTATTATTTAGGAAGCTGGTCAGAGAAATTGTATTAGTATGAGCCTCAAGAAATAAAGCAAGCACTTTTCAGAAATGCAGGCTATGGTGGAAGGTGTCTCTAGGAGAAAACTTGAAAAGGATATAACAATTTGCTGAAGATGGTGAAAAGGTGAAGCAAAATTTCCTTGTTGTGAAATACAAGGAATTAGGATGTTAAAAGTTTAAATGAGATTATTTTAAATAAGATGGCTTTCATTCTTACAACAACTTTATTTACCCTGTATCTAAATTTTTAGCTTACACTAGGGTACTTTTAGAGCTAGTTTCAGTTTCTACTTTGTAATAAAAGTCCACTTTTTTTAGTAGTAATTTATAATGGAAAGTTGTTGCAAAACCCAAATAGATTGCTGAATATGCATGTGGCTATACAAGGTCTTGAGAGGTATGTATGTATGTCACATATGTAACACTTAATAGAGGTTTTTAAATAAATTGCATTACAACTACTTATAAAATGTATTTATCTACTTCCCTCTAAACAATATTGTGGTTTTCCAAACAAGCACTTAGTAGTGTGTGTTTGGATATGCGGTGAAATGTGTCAATACCTGCCGCGTCCAACACCTTTTAACGCAGAAGCTTCAGGTAGTAGCATTTGATTCAACGTATGTTTACCACCTCTTAGACGTGGGAACAAACACACACTTATATATTGCTCAACATCTCTAATGGAGTAGACCATTTATTTTCATCATTTTCACATATAAAAAAACAGGAAACCATGAAAATGGGGAAAAGGTGACTTAAAATGTAATAGGACAAAAGGTATTCACATCACATAGCCTAGTTTCATAACTTGTTATAATAAGCAAAAACATTGTCCAAATATAGTTTGAAATTAAAATTGAACAACAAACCATTTTTGTACAGACTTCAAATCCTTCTGTTAAAAGCAAGCTAAAATATTTAGGATTTTGTTCTCTTCAACAAGTGCATCTATAAATTGGGGTATTCAAGATATTCAGTTACAAATACCGGCAAGGAAAAGACATGCAATAGATACAAATTCCAGCTAGTCAATAAATAACTTCATCATTCTCATTTTCTAAATAAGATGGCTTTCATTCTTACAACAACTTTATTTACCCTGTATCTAAATTTTTAGCTTACACTAGGGTACTTTTAGAGCTAGTTTCAGTTTCTACTTTGTAATAAAAATCCTTCTCATTTTCTTTAACATAAGGAGATGGAACAAGCTTATGAGAAAATGGTCTCTTAACTTCATCATTCTCATTTTCAAATCCATTATTTTTTTTTGGCTTTGCTCATAAAATGGGAAGCAATTATATCACTGTGACATGGCATGTGCTTAATCAAATCCATTATTTTTTTTGGCTTTGCTCATAAATTACATATTATGCAGGCATAAAGCCAAGAGCTCAAAAACGATCCAAGCCAAGTAACTAAGTATAGCAAACGATCCAAGCCAAGAGCTCAAAAACAAAGAACAAAAAACTAGCCATAAAGCCTAAGCAGACCCAATTATGCAGGTGGAAGTGAGTACTACCTTCAATTCACTAACTAATATTCTATGAACTATTCTTTCAACTTCATAAAATTAGCGGAAATTGATAAACAGATATAGAGAGCCATGAAAGGCAAAGCTTATGATCAAGGAAAATAATGCTTTCAATTGATGAAAAATCACGCTATAAGTACATCTATTTATACTAAAAGCTAAGACTATTGTGCTCTAACATTACCCTAATTGCCTTTGAAAAATAAATCTAGGTAAATCTAAGAAAGAGAAGAAAAAGGAATCTAGAAAGGATTACGTTGCAACGGTTTATCACACAGAATGTGTGATTTTCACCAGCTGGACAAAATCTCTTTCCTCAAGTAACCGAATCCAAGTAGCAATTCCTCACACCCATCATCCTTGCTTCCTTGCACATAGTGGACACCTCACCATTCTCGCTCTTCACTCGATTCCAACTTCCTCAATTATCACCAAAGATAGTATTTTCCCATTTTGTCCTCTATTATAATGTCATCTTCCACAATTGCCCTTGTCACATTGATTTTGTTTGTAATGCTATTTTCTTACGATTTTATGAGTCCTCATAAGCTTGACCATGGTAGATGTTGATCATGCCAAGCTTGGAAATAAAAGAAGAAAATGTAGTAGGAGGCAATGCCTTAGTGAAGAAGTCGCTAATTGTGCCTTAGAGGAGAGTGGCGGCAATTTCATTAACCCATTCTGCAGACTTTTCTCTAACAAAGTGACGATACCAATTTCTAGGTGTTTTGTCCTCTCATGAAAAATCGGGTTAGCAAAGAATGTGCATTGCGCTTTGATTATCACAATATAGGACTGGTGGTCTATCACACTTCACCCTTAACTCATCTAACAAATATATCAGCCATTGCAGCTCACAGGTTGCAGTGGATAATGCTCTGTACTCTGCTTCAGAAGATGATCTGGACACAGTTTGTTGTTTCTTAGTTCTCCAAGATACTAGAGATGATCCTAGGAAAAAACAATAACTCGTGCTCATGACTTTCGGTGTCAAGGCGATTTGCCCAATCAAGATCTCGAGAACCCAAAACTTGCATAATTGAATCCCTTGGGAAAAATAAACCTCTGCCAGCAGTGCCCTTGAGATACTTCAGTACTCTGCAGGTAGTATTGTAGTGAGTTTCTGTAGGATTGTTAACATGCTGACTTAACTGTTGAACTGCAAATGTGATGTCAGGCCTGGTGTTGGTCAAATAAAGTAGCTTGCCTATCAGTTTTCTATACAACCTAGTGTCTTCAAAAGGCTTGGCAGTGTCTTGATGCAGTTTGGCATTAGCCTCAAGAGGAGTAGAACTAGGTTTTGCTCCAAGTTGCCCTGTTTCATGCAGCAAATCAAGGCAGTACTTCCTTTGGCTTATGGTAATTCCACCCCTGGTTTGTGCAACTTCAAGCCCGAGAAAATATTTCAATGTGCCAAGGTCTTTGATCTTGAAAGCTCTGTCTAAAATACTCTTAATTCTGTTGAATTCATGAAGAGCGATTACGCCAATATTACATCATCTACATAAACCAAAGAATGCAAGAAATTTATCATTACGTGCAAGTGTAAAGAGTGAATAATCGTAAGAGGATTGCTTGTATCCTCACTTAGCAAAACAAAGTGGTTAGCTTTTCATACCACTTTCTCGCTAGCTTGCTTAAGTCCATACAAAGACTTTTGCAACTTGCACACTTGGGTTGTTCTATCACCATCTACTCCTTGTGGTATTTCCATAAAAACATCTTCTATAAGATCTCCATGTAGAAAAGCGTTATTCACGTCCAATTGGTGCAAGTGCCAGTTGTTCATAGCAATTCTGACTAGTAGTAACCTAAGCTGTTGTAAGTTTTGCAATCGGGCTAAAAGTATCAAAGAAATCTAGACCCTCAATCTGGTTATACCCTTTTGCAACTAATCTAGCCTTGTGTCTCTCAACAGTTCCATCAGCTCTGTGTTTTATCTTGTAAACCCATTTGCTACCAATTGGTTTCACTTTAGGAGGTATTGAAACAATCTGCCAAGTATCATTGTTTTCGAGCTTTAATTCCTTGGCCATAGCTTCTTTCCAACAATCTTCCTCACTGCTTCCTCATAGGAATGTGGTTCTGTGACTTGAATTTAAAGCTAAACAAAATTTCTTTTGTGCACTAGATAGATTAGAAAGAGAGCAATAGCTAGAAATGGGATAAGTAATACCTGGAGAGATTGTCTCAGCATGATCAGAGGATAGACTACTGCAGATGTAATCAGATAATCTTGCTGGTTGCTGCCTTTCTCTGGTAGATTTTCTGGCTGTTTGTGGTTCAGTAGGTGTTTGAAGTGTAGGTGCAGTAGGTGAGGTGTTTGGTTCTGATGTTGGTGGCCTTTGAGGTGTGAGGTAAGGTTCTTGAGTATCCTGCAATGGTGTAATGTGAGTGCAGTTCAACTAATGTAGCAGGATCAGAACCTGCCAGAATGGATGGATTTGCATTTGGTGAAACGTATGTCCATTTGGAGATGGCTTTGGCTTGTGTATATGGCAATATATGTTCAAAAAACATGACATTTCTAGACAAAAATATTTCTTTATTGTTTATATCAAGCAAAACAGAACCCTTAACTTCAGACTTGTATCCTAAGAAAATACATTTCCTACCCCTTGGATCAAGTTTTGTTCTATGAACTTTTAATGTGGAAGCATAACAAAGACACCCAAAAACTTTTAAGACATCAAGATTAGGAAGAATGCCCTTTTGGAGGAAATAAGGTGACTTGTTATCAAGCAAAGGACTAGGAATTCTGTTTATTATAAAAGTAGCATGAATAACAGCGTATGACCAAAACTGTTTAGGTAGTTTTGCTTGAAAAAGGAGAGCTCTTGCTACATTTAATATATGTTGATGTTTTCTTTCTACCCTCCCATTTTGTTCAGGTGTTTCAACACATGTTGTTTGGTGAGTAATCCCCTTTTTAGAGTAGAAATCAGTCATAAGAAACTCTGGCCCATTATCTGTTCTAATTGTTTTAACAGTGGCCTCATATTGTTTTTCAATAGTGGTTATGAAATTTTTCACATGGTTACTGACTTCACTCTTGGATTTAAGTAAGATGACCCAAGTAAAACGACTGTAATCATCTAAAGCAAAAACATTGTCCAAATATAGTTTGAAATTAAAATTGAACAACAAACCATTTTGTATGCAGACTTCAAATCCTTCATTAAAAGCAAGCTAAAATATTTAGGATTTTGTTCTCTTCAACAAGTGCATCTATAAATTGGGGTATTCAAGATATTCAGGTTACAAATACCGGCAAGGAAAAAGACATGCAATAGATACAAATTCCAGCTAGTCAATAAATAACTTCATCATTCTCATTTTCTAAATAAGATGGCTTTCATTCTTACAACAACTTTATTTACCTCAGTATCTAAATTTTTAGCTTACACTAGGGTACTTTTAGAGCTAGTTTCAGTTTCTACTTTGTAATAAAAATCCTTCTCATTTTCTTTAACATAAGGAGATGGAACAAGCTTATGAGAAAATGGTCTCTTAACTTCATCATTCTCATTTTCAAATCCATTATTTTTTTGGCTTTGCTCATAAAATGGGAAGCAATTATATCAACGTGACATGGCATGTGCTTAATCAAATCCATTATTTTTTTGGCTTTGCTCATAAATTACATATTATGCGGGCATAAAGCCAAGAGCTCAAAAACGATCCAAGCCAAGTAACTAAGTATAGCAAACGATCCAAGCCAAGAGCTCAAAACAAAGAACAAAAAACTAGCCATAAAGCCTAAGGCACTCCAATTATGCGGTGGAAGTGAGTACTACCTTCAATTCACTAACTAATATTCTATGAACTATTCTTTCAACTTCATAAAATTAGCGGAAATTGATAAACAGATATAGAGAGCCATGAAAGGCAAAGCTTATGATCAAGGAAAATAATGCTTTCAATTGATGAAAAATACTGCTGCCAAGTACATCTATTTATACTAAAAGCTAAGACTATTGTGCTCTAACATTACCCTAATTGCACTGAAAAATAAATCTAGGGTAAATCTAAGAAAGAGAAGAAAAAGGAATCTAGAAAGGATTACGTTGCAACGGTTTATCACACAGAATGTGTGATTTTCACCAGCTGGACAAAATCTCTTTCCTCAAGTAACCGAATCCAAGTAGCAATTCCTCACACCCATCATCCTTGCTTCCTTGCACATAGTGGACACCTCACCATTCTCGCTCTTCAGCTCGATTCCAACTTCCTCAGTATCACCAGCATAGTATTTTCCCATTTTGTCCTCTATTATAATGTCATCTTCCACAATTGCCCTTGTCACATTGATTTTGTTTGTAATGCTATTTTCTTCTGATTTTATGAGTCCCTCGCAAGCTTGACCATGGTAGATGTTGATCATGCCAAGCTTGGAAATAAAAGAAGAAAATGTAGTAGGAGGCAATGCCTTAGTGAAGAAGTCTGCTAATTGTGCCTTAGAGGAGACTGGCAGCAATTTCATTAACCCATTCTCGCAGCCTTTTCTCTAACAAAGTGATGATCAATTTCTAGGTGTTTTGTCCTCTCATGAAAAATCAAGTTAGCAAAGAATGTGCATTGCGCTTTGATTATCACAATATAGGACTGGTGGTCTATCACACTTCACCCTTAACTCATCTAACAAATATATCGACCATTGCACTCACAAAGTTGCGAGTGGATAATGCTCGTACTCGCTTGTAAGATGATCCGACACGCAGTTTGTTGTTTCTTAGTTCTCCAAGATACTAGAGATGATCCTAGGAAAAACAATAACACATCGCTGACTTTACTCGTGTCAAGGCGATTTGCCCAATCAAAGATCGAGAACCCAAAACTTGCATAATTGAATCCCTTGGGAAAAATAAACCTCTCGCCAAGTGTTCTCGAGATACTTCAGTACTCTGCAGGTAGTATTGTAGTGAGTTTCTGTAGGATTGTTAACATGCTGACTTAACTGTTGAACTGCAAATGTGATGTCAGGGCTTGGTGTTGGTCAAATAAAGTAGCTTGCCTATCAGTTTTCTATACAACCTAGTGTCTTCAAAAGGCTTGGCAGTGTCTTGATGCAGTTTGGCATTAGCCTCAAGAGGAGTAGAACTAGGTTTTGCTCCAAGTTGCCCTGTTTCATGCAGCAAATCAAGGCAGTACTTCCTTTGGCTTATGGTAATTCCACCCCTGGTTTGTGCAACTTCAAGCCCGAGAAAATATTTCAATGTGCCAAGGTCTTTGATCTTGAAAGCTCATCTAAAATACTCTTAATTCTCGTTGAATTCATGAAGACGATACTCGCCAATATTACATCATCTACATAAACCAGCAATGCAGTAAATTTATCATTCTGTGCAAGTGTAAAGAGTGAATAATCAGAAGAGGATTGCTTGTATCCCTCACTTAGCAGCAAAGTGGTTAGCTTTTCATACCACTTTCTGCTAGCTTGCTTAAGTCCATACAAAGACTTTTGCAACTTGCACACTTGGGTTGTTCTATCACCATCTACTCCTTGTGGTATTTCCATAAAAACATCTTCTATAAGATCTCCATGTAGAAAAGCGTTATTCACGCCCAATTGGTGCAAGTGCCGGTTGTTCATAGCATTTCTGACTAGTAGTAACCTAATCTGTTGTAAGTTTTGCAACCGGGCTAAAAGTATCAAAGAAATCTAGACCTCAATCTGGTTATACCCTTTTGCAACTAATCTAGCCTTGTGTCTCTCAACAGTTCCATCAGCTCTGTGTTTTATCTTGTAAACCCATTTGCTACCAATTGGTTTCACTTTAGGAGGTATTGAAACAATCGCCAAGTATCATTGTTTCGAGAGCTTCTAATTCCTTGGCCATAGCTTCTTTCCAACAATCTTCCTCATTTGCTTCCTCATAGGAATGTGGTTCTGTGACTGAATTTAAAGCTAAACAAAATTTCTTTTGTGCACTAGATAGATTAGAAAGAGAGCAATAGCTAGAAATGGGATAAGTAATACCTGGAGAGATTGTCTCAAAGATGATCGGAGGATAGACTATCGCAGATGTAATCGATAATCTTTCTGCGGTTCTTTGCCTTTCTCGGTAGATTTTCCGTTTGTTTGTGGTTCGATGAGGTGTTTGAAGTGTAGGTGCGATAGGTGAGGTGTTTGGTTTCGATGTTGGTGGCCTTTGAGGTGTGAGGTAAGGTTCTTGAGTATCCGCAATCGTGTGGTGTAATGTGGTGCGGTTCAACTAATGTAGCAGGATCGAAACCGCCGGAATGGATGGATTTGCATTTGGTGAAACGTATGTCCATTTGGAGATGGCTTTGGCTTGTGTATATGGCAATATATGTTCAAAAACATGACATTTCTAGACAAAAATATTTCTTTATTGTTTATATCAAGCAAAACAGAACCCTTAACTTGGACTTGTATCCTAAGAAAATACATTTCCTACCCCTTGGATCAAGTTTTGTTCTATGAACTTTTAATGTGGAAGCATAACAAAGACACCCAAAAACTTTTAAGACATCAAGATTAGGAAGAATGCCCTTTTGGAGGAAATAAGGTGACTTGTTATCAAGCAAAGGACTAGGAATTCATTTTATTATAAAAGTAGCATGAATAATAAATGTATGACCAAAACTGTTTAGGTAGTTTTGCTTGAAAAAGGAGAGCTCTTGCTACATTTAATATATGTTGATGTTTTCTTTCTACCCTCCCATTTTGTTCAGGTGTTTCAACACATGTTGTTTGGTGAGTAATCCCCTTTTTAGAGTAGAAATCAGTCATAAGAAACTCTGGCCCATTATCTGTTCTAATTGTTTTAACAGTGGCCTCATATTGTTTTTCAATAGTGGTTATGAAATTTTTCACATGGTTACTGACTTCACTCTTGGATTTAAGTAAGATGACCCAAGTAAAACGACTGTAATCATCTAAAGCAAAAACATTGTCCAAATATAGTTTGAAATTAAAATTGAACAACAAACCATTTTTGTACAGACTTCAAATCCTTCTGTTAAAAGCAAGCTAAAATATTTAGGATTTTGTTCTCTTCAACAAGTGCATCTATAAATTGGGGTATTCAAGATATTCAGGTTACAAATACCGGCAAGGAAAAAGACATGCAATAGATACAAATTCCAGCTAGTCAATAAATAACTTCATCATTCTCATTTTCTAAATAAGATGGCTTTCATTCTTACAACAACTTTATTTACCCTGTATCTAAATTTTTAGCTTACACTAGGGTACTTTTAGAGCTAGTTTCAGTTTCTACTTTGTAATAAAAATCCTTCTCATTTTCTTTAACATAAGGAGATGGAACAAGCTTATGAGAAAATGGTCTCTTAACTTCATCATTCTCATTTTCAAATCCATTATTTTTTTTTGGCTTTGCTCATAAAATGGGAAGCAATTATATCATCGTGACATGGCATGTGCTTAATCAAATCCATTATTTTTTTGGCTTTGCTCATAAATTACATATTATGCGGGCATAAAGCCAAGAGCTCAAAAACGATCCAAGCCAAGTAACTAAGTATAGCAAACGATCCAAGCCAAGAGCTCAAAAACAAAGAACAAAAACTAGCCATAAAGCCTAAGCGCACTCCAATTATGCGGGTGGAAGTGAGTACTACCTTCAATTCACTAACTAATATTCTATGAAATATTCTTTCAACTTCATAAAATTAGCGGAAATTGATAAGCGGATATAGAGAGCCATGAAAGGCAAAGCTTATGATCAAGGAAAATAATGCTTTCAATTGATGAAAAATCACGCCAAGTACATCTATTTATACTAAAAGCTAAGACTATTGTGCTCTAACATTACCCTAATTGCCTTTGAAAAATAAATCTAGGGTAAATCTAAGAAAGAGAAGAAAAGGAATCTAGAAAGGATTACGTTGCAACGGTTTATCACGTGAATGTGTGATTTTCACCTGTTGGACAAAATCTCTTTCCTCAAGTAACCGAATCCAAGTAGCAATTCCTCACACCCATCATCCTTGCTTCCTTGCACATAGTGGACACCTCACCATTCTCGCTCTTCACTCGATTCCAACTTCCTCAAGATCACCAAAGATAGTATTTTCCCATTTTGTCCTCTATTATAATGTCATCTTCCACAATTGCCCTTGTCACATTGATTTTGTTTGTAATGCTATTTTCTTCTGATTTTATGAGTCCCTCGCAAGCTTGACCATGGTAGATGTTGATCATGCCAAGCTTGGAAATAAAAGAAGAAAATGTAGTAGGAGGCAATGCCTTAGTGAAGAAGTCTGCTAATTGTGCCTTAGAGGAGACTGGCAGCAATTTCATTAACCCATTCTCGCAGCCTTTTCTCTAACAAAGTGACATACCAATTTCTAGGTGTTTTGTCCTCTCATGAAAAACTGGGTTAGCAGCAATGTGCATTGCGCTTTGATTATCACAATATAGGACTGGTGGTCTATCACACTTCACCCTTAACTCATCTAACAAATATATCAGCCATTGCAGCTCACAGGTTGCAGTGGATAATGCTCTGTACTCTGCTTCAGAAGATGATCTGGACACAGTTTGTTGTTTCTTAGTTCTCCAAGATACTAGAGATGATCCTAGGAAAAACAATAACCCGTCATGCTGACTTTTCGTGTGTCAAGCGCGCTTTGCCCAATCAACATCTCGAGAACCCAAAACTTGCATAATTGAATCCCTGGGAAAAATAAACCTCTCGCGCAAGCAGCGTTCCTTGAGATACTTGATTACTCTGCAGTAGTATTGTAGTGAGTTTTTCGTAGGATTGTTAACATGCCGACTTAAGCGTTGAAGCGCAAATGTGATGTCGCCCGGTGTTGGTCAAATAAAGTAGCTTGCCTATCGCTTTTTCTATACAACCTAGTGTCTTCAAAAGGCTTGGCGGTGTCTTGATGCGATTTGGCATTAGCCTCAAGAGGAGTAGAACTAGGTTTTGCTCCAAGTTGCCCTGTTTCATGCAGCAAATCAAGGCAGTACTTCCTTTGGCTTATGGTAATTCCACCCCTGGTTTGTGCAACTTCAAGCCCGAGAAAATATTTCAATGTGCCAAGGTCTTTGATCTTGAAAGCTCTGTCTAAAATACTCTTAATTCGTTGAATTCATGAAGAACGATTACATCGCCAATATTACATCATCTACATAAACCAGCAATGCAGTAAATTTATCATTCTGTGCAAGTGTAAAGAGTGAATAATCAGAAGAGGATTGCTTGTATCCCTCACTTAGCAGCAAAGTGGTTAGCTTTTCATACCACTTTCTGCTAGCTTGCTTAAGTCCATACAAAGACTTTTGCAACTTGCACACTTGGGTTGTTCTATCACCATCTACTCCTTGTGGTATTTCCATAAAAACATCTTCTATAAGATCTCCATGTAGAAAAGCGTTATTCACGTCCAATTGGTGCAAGTGCCAGTTGTTCATAGCAGCTACAGCTAGTAGTAACCTAACTGTTGTAAGTTTTGCAACTGGGCTAAAAGTATCAAAGAAATCTAGACCCTCAATCTGGTTATACCCTTTTGCAACTAATCTAGCCTTGTGTCTCTCAACAGTTCCATCAGCTCTGTGTTTTATCTTGTAAACCCATTTGCTACCAATTGGTTTCACTTTAGGAGGTATTGAAACAATCTGCCAAGTATCATTGTTTCTGAGAGCTTCTAATTCCTTGGCCATAGCTTCTTTCCAACAATCTTCCCTCACTGCTTCCTCATAGGAATGTGGTTCTGTGACTGAATTTAAAGCTAAACAAAATTTCTTTTGTGCACTAGATAGATTAGAAAGAGAGCAATAGCTAGAAATGGGATAAGTAATACCTGGAGAGATTGTCTCAGCATGATCAGAGGATAGACTACTGCAGATGTAATCAGATAATCTTCTTGGTTCGTCACGCCTTTCTCTCGTAGATTTTCCGTTTGTTTGTGGTTGATGAGGTGTTTGAAGTGTAGGTGCGATGAGGTGAGGTGTTTGGTTCTGATGTTGGTGGCCTTTGAGGTGTGAGGTAAGGTTCTTGAGTATCTGGTACTGGTGTAGTAACAGGGTCTGGTTCAACTAATGTAGCAGGATCAGAACCTGCCAGAATGGATGGATTTGCATTTGGTGAAACGTATGTCCATTTGGAGATGGCTTTGGCTTGTGTATATGGCAATATATGTTCAAAAAACATGACATTTCTAGACAAAAATATTTCTTTATTGTTTATATCAAGCAAAACAGAACCCTTAACTTCAGACTTGTATCCTAAGAAAATACATTTCCTACCCCTTGGATCAAGTTTTGTTCTATGAACTTTTAATGTGGAAGCATAACAAAGACACCCAAAAACTTTTAAGACATCAAGATTAGGAAGAATGCCCTTTTGGAGGAAATAAGGTGACTTGTTATCAAGCAAAGGACTAGGAATTCTGTTTATTATAAAAGTAGCATGAATAACAGCGTATGACCAAAACTGTTTAGGTAGTTTTGCTTGAAAAAGGAGAGCTCTTGCTACATTTAATATATGTTGATGTTTTCTTTCTACCCTCCCATTTTGTTCAGGTGTTTCAACACATGTTGTTTGGTGAGTAATCCCCTTTTTAGAGTAGAAATCAGTCATAAGAAACTCTGGCCCATTATCTGTTCTAATTGTTTTAATGGTGGCCTCATATTGTTTTTCAATAGTGGTTATGAAATTTTTCACATGGTTAATGACTTCACTCTTGGATTTAAGTAAGATGACCCAAGTAAAAGCGATTGTAATCATCTAAAGCAAAAACATTGTCCAAATATAGTTTGAAATTAAAATTGAACAACAAACCATTTTTGTACTGGACTTCAAATCCTTACATTAAAAGCAAGCTAAAATATTTAGGATTTTGTTCTCTTCAACAAGTGCATCTATAAATTGGGGTATTCAAGATATTCAAAGTTACAAATACCGGCAAGGAAAAAGACATGCAATAGATACAAATTCCAGCTAGTCAATAAATAACTTCATCATTCTCATTTTCTAAATAAGATGGCTTTCATTCTTACAACAACTTTATTTACCCTGTATCTAAATTTTTAGCTTACACTAGGGTACTTTTAGAGCTAGTTTCAGTTTCTACTTTGTAATAAAAATCCTTCTCATTTTCTTTAACATAAGGAGATGGAACAAGCTTATGAGAAAATGGTCTCTTAACTTCATCATTCTCATTTTCAAATCCATTATTTTTTTTTGGCTTTGCTCATAAAATGGGAAGCAATTATATCAACGTGACATGGCATGTGCTTAATCAAATCCATTATTTTTTTGGCTTTGCTCATAAATTACATATTATGCAGGCATAAAGCCAAGAGCTCAAAAACGATCCAAGCCAAGTAACTAAGTATAGCAAACGATCCAAGCCAAGAGCTCAAAAACAAAGAACAAAAAACTAGCCATAAAGCCTAAGCAGACCCAATTATGCAGGTGGAAGTGAGTACTACCTTCAATTCACTAACTAATATTCTATGAACTATTCTTTCAACTTAATGAAGAGAAGAAAACAAACTTATATACAATGAATCAAGAAACAAATGACGGATAAAGAACCTCATATGAGCAAAGTGAGAAACATGTTGATGAAAGTCAAGCTTCACAATTGACATCACAGATATAAAAAATTCATGTCTACTAAAATACTTGCACATTCTGATCAAAATGACAAGAACAAACATAACATAGCATCACTGAAAACATACCATAGCAAACAAAAATTAACATCAAGAAGACACAAAGATTGAAGGGTATTCAGAAATCTAATTTTCTTTCATTCATTAATTTGTATGCACAAAACCCCAATCCACTACATGATCACTTACAATAGTAGTTATTAAATTAAATTATTATACATAAAAATAGCAAAACAGAATGAAAATGAGTAATAAAATGCAGATTGTTAGTGAATCTACCGTCAAAGAATGGAACTTTCCAGAAACAATGATCAAACAGGGGCATAAGGGAAAAGAAAACAAGAATAAACCCTAACCTGTTGTTGAGTTGCTGAGATGATGAAGATACAAAACCCTAATGCCGCTAATGCTCCGTTTCTTTGTAAGGATATATTTATCAACTGCAGTGTGCCACAATGGCGAGTAAAGCCGCAGACATAAAACTATGCAAATTTTAGACAAATGAAGCACAACATGTCAACATCTATATAGCACCACGAAAGCGGCTTAACGAAATCAAGTAACTTAATCCTGTTTTTATAGTTTGAAATATTTACACCTTAGTCTTTATACAAATCTTGCGAACATCTCATATTCCCCTATTTCTTTACATATAATTTCAACACATCTAACATTCCCCTGTTTCTTTTCATATAATTCCAAATAAAACCACTTGTTAGATCATTTTGTAGTGTACAATGACCCCATTTTTTTTCATACTGTCTTCAACCATTGAGATAATGACCTCTTAGGCTAAATCTGGATATTTAATTTGATGGAATGGACAATAACTCTTGTAATTTTATTCCATTGTTTGGAATTGAACAAAATGATAGAGAGATCAGATTAATAAACCATAAAATGATTTCATGTAAACGAAAAATGCATGTTTTTGATGGAATAAAATAGTTTCCCTTCATTACTAGTACTACCATTCAGAGAAAACTATTATCTCTTTACGCTAATTCAAACATATACTTATCATCGAGAAGGTTCTTTAAGAACAACATTTCACAGTCAACAAATATACCCTGTTCGAAACAGCACCCCAAGCAATAATTTTGAACGATAAATCAAAAAGGGAAAAGCGAATAAGATTTACAAGGAGAACTGAACTTGGAAATCTAACCTGTTGTTGAGGTGATGAAGAGATAAGTTGAGTTGCTGAGATGTTGAAGATACCAAACCCTAACAAGAACAGAACTTGGAAATCTTACCTGTAACAAGAAAAATCCAAGATTAGGAAGAGAGGAAATGGAAATAGTAGTTGTACCTGAAGCAATCGCAGCTGTACCTATTAGCGATGAGAACAGAGAGAAAGAGCGAAGGCGTAATAGCGATCAGATCAAGTAATCGAAGAGGATTACTGTGTTCTTCTCTGTTAGCAAACCCTAAGAGACGAATAGAACTGTAATAGAGCGGTTTCAGAAGAGAGATTTAGGGAAAATTCGCGGGGAATGAAAAGTTCTCGCCCGTTTGTTTTTTTTTTTTCGAAAAAATCAGAACTGCCGTGAGACATAAGGGAACTGTCGCCGGTGTTCCTACCTGGAGGCAGTTATGAGCAACCGCCGCTGGTGTCGTTAAGCGACGACGGTTGGTGTAAACTGCCGCTAACCAAGTGCCGCTAGTTCCCCTTTTCTTTGTAGTGATAACTGATGTAGATAACCAGCTAGTTGATGCTACTCTCTATAGACAACTAGTCGGATCTCTGAGATATCTGTGCAATTCAAGGCCAGATATCACCTACTGTGTTGGATGGTTGAGCAGGTATATGGAGGAACCTAGGAAGACTCATCTCATGGCTGCAAAACGAGTGCTTCGGTATGTGAAAGGCACCATTGATTGTGGTATATTGTTTCCTGCTGGTGTTGACAGTTCAAGTGATGTCATAGTTGGATATACAGATGCTGATTGGAGTGGTGATTTGGATGACAGAAAGAGCACATCAGGGTATCTCTTTATGTATGGAAATGCTCCCATTTCGTGGTGCTCCAAGAAGCAGAACGTGGTTGCACTCTCTAGCTGCGAGGCAGAGTACATCTCTGCTGCATTTGGCGCCAGTCAAGCTCAGTGGTTGAGAATGTTGTTGGTTGAACTTGGAATGAAGAACAATGATGTGATGAAGTTAAAGATTGATAATAAGTCGGCAATAGACCTAGCTAAACATCCAATAGCTCACGGTCGAAGCAAGCACATCGAGGTTAAATATCACTTCCTTCGTGACTTGGTGAATAAGGGAGATCTGTAGGTTGAACACTGCAAGACTGAAGAGCAACTTGCTGACATGCTTACCAAGGCTTTGAAGCCTGGTAAACTTGAAGAAATGAAGACCAAGATTGGAATGTACAGATTAGTTGATTTGAATTAAGGGGGTGTATTGAGTTGTAATTCAAGTCAATGTCTTAGATAATAAATTGTAATTAGTCAACTATTAGTGGTTGTATTAGTTACTGTGTTTAGTTGTTAGTTAGTTAAGTCTAACCAAGTAAAACTAACTATGGTTAGTGAAATATACATTGTAATAAAAGGCTCACAGTGAGCTCGGTTAACACAAGTGTGAATAATAAAAAATTTCAATTTTCCCTCTGTTTTGTTTTCTTGCAATACAGTTACAAGATTCACCTTCTCTCTTGATAATACACAGTGCTCCACCAATATTGAGTGCAGAACTCCAACAACCTCAAATCCAGTAAATAGAAGATCTCACACTGTCAAATATTTCTATTTCCCAGATATACACACTCCACAGTGTCTTCACTACAGTTATAGAAAATGCAATAACACGACTTGGTCTTGACCTAGAGCAATTTCCATGAGTATAGTTTAATTAAATACAAAACATAAATTATCGGAATCTACCAATTTTATTAATTATGAAGATTATCCTATTTTTGGTTTTCCAAATAACCCAGAGAATCACATGTCAAATCAATCATAGTACTTCAGTTATTGGTCCTTCTACCTAACTCACACTATGCTAAAGACATTTCAGTTGAAATAGGTCTAATTACTTTGAATGACACTTTTATATGTAAAAATGAGAGTAATATGAGTATGATAGGCCCAGTAGAGTATGTGAGAGGAGAGGAGAGGAGTGTGAAGGCAAAATATTAGATCGATAGAGATTAAATTAAACATTATATAAAGAGATAAATGACAAATTTTAAAATTTTACGGGTGAAAAATGCCCGTATCGCACTCATTTCCATTAACTATAAGGTGTGGGCAGGATGGGCCCATTGTACCCATATTGCACTCATTCCAATTCAACTCTAAGAAAATTATTTGTAACCATTATGAGGCTAATTACCCTACTTATATCGTGAGTTTTTTTGTGGGTAACTAATGAGCATCATACCAAGGGAGATGCTAGCAATACACTCTAGCACTCATTTTCCAATGAATTATGTTATCGATTAAATTTCAAATAGTCACACTAAATTACGTTGATCTCATATAACTTTTATGGGACTCAAGAATTTTTAATCCATTGCAAAGAGTGTGCTAGAAAATAAGTTCCTCTTGTATAAATTGTCATTCCTAAGTGAAGAATCTATAAATTTTTATGTGGACACTAAACACCATTCATTTCTTTTAAATATTTATATTTTTGGCATTTATTCCTCCCTCTCTATCCGAACTTACATAAAAATAGAAAAATCTTTATATTTCCTAAAAAAAATCTATATATTTGATCCATTTGATCAAATGGATCGACTTCTTTATTTAAATCTAAAATACTCAACATTTTTATATTTTCAGAAAATCTTTATAGAAGACAAAAAAAATCAATAATCGTTTAATCATCTAATATTACCAAGATGATCATGTATACATGTTTTCATTTATGCACTGGATGTTTTACTCCCCCACCCCTGTCCCCACGTGGTCCTTATCCTCGTCCCACAAACTTTTCTCTGTCCACGCTCCCGATTCTCACTATGGGAAATCACCCCGCTTTGCCTCCGCAGGGGTGTGGCAGGTCCCGTCCCCGTCCCCCAAACTTTTTTCCGCCCCTGATCCCCGTAATGAGAAGTTTTCAATCGCTACTCCTGTCCGCATGCAGACATGGTCCTCGTCCCCATCCCCAAAATGACCGCAAAGGATTTTCTCCCTCATTCAGTCCCTACAAAAAGTTCCCGCCCATGGGGCCTTTATGAAATATATCAAGTTAGATGCTTAATGCTCCTTGTATTCAACTTCAGGTAAGTCAGCATTGATAAAAAGTTTAGTTCTATTGTAGGCACTTGCTATTCCCAATTGTCCTATTAGTCAATTCAAAAAAAAAGTCTATAGATTAAACAAAGGACAATCAAATATGCACACAACCAAGATATTGATGACAGAACTTTCAACACCATTATTTATAAGATATTGATTCATATCCTCTGCAAACCTTTCCTTAAACGTACATACAATCTTGTTCTCCCTGAAATAAAACATGACGACTTTAAAAAGTTAGAGTATATATTAACATACTATACTATTTGAAAAATAAAGATATTGACATTACCTTCTCGTCAAGCAGCAACACTTCAATACTAGATATGACAGTTCAATTGTTGAATTTAGGAACTCTCCATGTATGCAGGACACGAACCTTAAGCCTCCAATCAGTCTTGTCCGAGCGTATGTCAGAAATTAGAGTATATCTTGAAGCCATTTTTGTGAACTTTGTGAAGTATCGTTAAATCAAGAGACGGTTATTGCACCAGATGGTTGTGAGGAATCACATGTGGGTTTGGTCGCATAGTACCTAGGTATTTATAACAGTATTTATAACCATGCTTCTACCCTTTTCCCTCCACCTTAATTCCTTTCTTATTCATCTTCTAGTGACTAGCTCATTGAATTCGAATCTCAACCTCTATAATCATGATTAATCAAATAAATTCAAATTCAGTTCACCACATGCTTCCTTTGGGTTCGATGCTCTAAGTTCATGAATTAATCAATGATATGACAAATTCAATTTCCACTTCAATCATGATTAAACCATTAAATTCAAACTCAATTACCCACACCTCTTAATCCTCTACTCAATTGGAACTAAATGACGACCTTTTCCATTCACCTAAATGCCTCTTAATCTTTCCAACGGTTCAATGCTCAATGTTTTGATTTTCCTGCACTAAATTGAATGCGCAATGATGCATTTTTCCCTTCACCCTAAGCGCTTCTTAGTGCAACCAACAGTTCTATGCTCAATGTTTCGATTTTCATTCCCTAAATTTAATTTGCATGGAGTGCCTTTCCCTTTAACCTTCCACACCCATTAATCTTTCAATAGTTCAATGCTCTAAGTTCATGAATTAATCAATCCTAATGTTACACGACTGTTAATATTCCCCACAGTTTAATGCTGGAATTTTCGAATTGATGCCATCAATTTTTTTTGATAAGCAAAAAAATAATATTAAAGAGGAGTGCAAACGGGCACCCCAACCGGTACGAAATTTTCGAATTGATGTCATCAATTGAATGCGAATGGATGCCTCTGAAACCAATGACGGGATTTAAACTTTCAACGAGAAAGAAATTGAATAGTTGCAATTAAAGATGACAATGGGAAGCGAAAGGATTACAGTTAAAGCTTGCATTGGAAACTGTATATGGTGGTTCGACAATAAACACAATGTGACAGACAATTATATTGAGAAAAGTTTAATTGACCAAATTTTAAAATATGATATAAATATTAGTAAATACAGTTCTCGATAACAATGAGTGTTATTAAAGAGTGTAATGGGAAGCGAAATGACAACAGTTAAAACTTGTATTGGAAATTCTATAGGGTCGTTCTACAATTAATGCAATTGGGTCTTTTTAGTTTTCAAAAATGCGCAATGGGAGGAATTAAATTTAATGCAATTTGGAAGTAGAGTCACATTAAAAGCTTACTTGGAAAGTAGAAAGTGGAATAATTGTAATTTAATTTTGCAATGAGAAGCGGAATATAAACAATTGGAATAGTTGTAATTTAATTTTGAAATGGGAAGCGGAATATAAACAATTAAAGCGTGTGTCGAGAGTAGTATAGGGTTATAAAGTTTGCATATCAAAAAAAATTAAAGCATACATTGAGAATGAGAAGAAAGTAAAATTGTTGCAATGGGAGTCGAAGTATAAATAATTAAAGTCTGCATTGGAAATGATATACGGTAGTTTTGTAATAATTATAAGTAACAGACTATTATTATGGACAACATGAAAATGACCAAAATACCCTCTATTTTGATGGACTTTTGCCATTAAAAGATTACTTTTTGGCGTACTTCATATTCTACTTTTATATATAAAAAATAATAATATTCAAACCCTTTTTTCTCTTCTGTAGCCCAATTTCCTTTCAAAACATACCACCACGCATATATTTTTCCCATTGAAAAGCACAGATTACATAATAATACTCCCTCCGTCCCAAATTGTTTGCAGTTTAAGGTTTTGGCACACCCTTTAAGGAAAATGATTAGGAGTTTAGACTTTTTAAAAAGTGTTGTCTAATTTACCAGTTAACCCTTTATCTCTTTACATAGAAAAATGTAAATATTTATTAAATGTAAAAAGTTGTCATCATTAATAGGGGCATAAATGGAAAAATATTAAAAGTTACATTGAGATTCTAAAACAACAATCAATTTGGGACAAATTAATTTTGCTAAAACAACAAATAAAATGGGACAGAGGGAGTAGATGATAATGACAATTCTATTTTGGTTTTTTTTTTTTGCACCTTTGCGTTCCCATTAATCTACACTGTCACTGACCCACCTCACGCTTTCGTAGTCAAACTGGAAACACATTTCAATTTTCACATTATTATGTATTTTTTTCCTTATCCAGCTCACCTAAATTGCAGAATTTAAGTCCAAATCTATCTAATCACTCTTCTGAATGAGTTGTGTATTTAACCGCAAAGAGAGGCTAAATCCCAAAATCATAAATTAAAAGAGAAATGTTATCGATACTCTCTCTTTTATACGCACTCTCCTATACTTATTGTTCCTGGGTGTATCAGCAATTATGAGGATCGCCAGCAAAGAATTGGACTGCGGCCCGACCCATCACGATCGCCCAACACGCCGCTTGGAGCGCATTCTCCGCACAAATTCTCGCATAACGGTCGGACATCGGCAGATATATACGCCATTCGCACATGGCATCGTGCACGTTCTCTAACCTTGTGCTATCTCGCGCGAGCGACCTCTCACTAGATCGTCGGAGTGTCTTTGCAGTACCACCCGAGGTGCTCAACGCAGCGTGAAGCGGGACCTGGTCCTTTCACCTATTCAACGACCGCCCTGCAGGCGAATCAATCAACACTTCAACACTTCATTGGTCAAGGTACGATCAATTGGCGACCACGATGGGAGGCGTGCGCTATCCTACCTCTTCCATGGCTCCACGCGACCGGCCCCGCGCGCGGCCACTTCTCGACTCAATCCTCCGGCAGAATCGCAGCAGACTCGGAGGGCGTGGCCATCACATCCCACGAATCTCGTGGACTTCCACGACAAGAACCCGGTGCACAACGGCCGTGGACCGGTCCTCCAGCCAGATCCATCCGGCCGTTCTCGGAGATTTGCCGCCCGAGTGGTGGAAGCGAGCATTCAGAACCTCTACCGATCATTTAACTCGCCGTTTTGCAACTCCCGCAAAACAAGAATCAGTGATCGAGGCGAGATGCACTCATCTCCCAAGATGAAAGAGGTTCAATTCCGGCCGCGCGCGCGAAGACGGAGAACCTTCCGGCTCGCCACGCCGGCGCGAAGACGCCGCTCCTCCTCGAAGGAGCATTTCACGCCGAGAGAGCACTACTCATCGTTCTCCGGCGGAAGAAGCGGTGGCACGCAGTCGCCCGAGGCGAGAGAACGCCAGACGCCGTTCGATGTCCGATGACTATGAAGATTCCGGCCTACCGCCCCGACACCGGCCGCTCGCCCACCGATACTCCTCTAATGAGTCGTCCGGTCACGTCGGTCGAGAAGCGAGATCTTGGGATTCCGTGAAGAGTGGAAGATTACGAAATGGAAGAATTAGGGACGCGTTTCGCATCGGCCTAGGAGAGGTCAAAGCGGCGACCCGAGAAGCCTCCTCGCCTTCCACCAACCGCCCATCCGGAGGATTCTATGGAATGCCGGCAACGAGGCATGCTCGCAATGCAACCCCTTTGGGTCGAACGGCATTCGAGAATGAACATGGCCCGTTCTCCCGGGAGATCAGCGTTATAAGATTCCGAGAGATCTCCGCAAGCCGCCCAATCTCAACAAGTTTGTGACTACGAGGAGATCCGCACAAGCATCTCTCGTTACTTCAATAATTATCGCTTTGCTATAGGAATTGGGACCGACCATGAAATGCGTGCTTTTTTCCCAGTCTCGGACGGTACGAGCATTGGAATGGTGGGAGTCTCTGCGACCCAATTCCATCTCCTCTGGGACGACACTGATCGTAATATTCTGTCTCACTACACCGCAAAACCGCCAATATCGGTATGAAGAATACTTGGACTCGTTGTTCAAGGAGATAATGAGACGCCGAGGCGATATATCGACCGGTTCAATATCAAGCCGAAGTTCATTCGCGACTTGTCGATAAGGACAAGTTGAAATATCTCAAGCGTGGTATTCGCCAGGACCACGGTTCGTAGAAGAATTCACCACGAACCATTACCAAGATCTCACTACTTTGACGAGAGCAAACGTCCATATGGCATATGAAGAGACTTTTGTGCGAGAAAGGCGTCGTCGCCCGCGCCCTACCCAAAGAGGAAAGCGATAGCGGCGAGAGGGCATGAAGGTCGCCGCGACAATCGGTCCGACTTTCGAGATAAGACGTTCGATCATCGCACTCGGCTAAACGCCTCTATTGTGCGCAGATCTATAGCGAGTGCCAAACAATGAATTTGTGGGAGTAAAGCGGCCCGATCCACTCGTGCTCAAGAAGGGGGCACGACCGACTAAAAGATACTGCCGCTACCACAAAAGCAAGTGGTCATGATACTAACGATCGTGTGGCCTCAAAGATGATATTGAAGAGCTCATCGAGAAAGGAAAGTTGGGAAAGTATGTGAGCGGGAGGAAGGCGACCGACCTCAAGAGAGGTAGAAAGAAGATCGATCCCGAGAGAGAGGAAGGCGCTCTAGTTGTTTCAAGCGTCCAAGAGAAAGACCGGTCTGAAGATCGAGGAGCCCCGCGGTCCAGAGGTCGCAACGTTGCTATGGTCATCCACGGTGGCAACCCTGGGGACCGTAGAGAATCAAAGAAAGCCACCAAAAAGAAGTGGGACGAGCTCCTAATGGTCGGTTCAACATCAACTGTCCCACCGGTCTCGAACAGACACCCCATCTCATTTGGAGACGGCTGACACCGCACGATGGCGAGCCAAACAATTATGTTCCGTTGGTAATCGAGGCATCATGGCCAATCATGAAGTTCAAAGAATCCTCGTCGGACTGCAGGTAGCTCTACCGACATCATGTTTGAAGGATTAATTGACAAGATCAAGGTTGACCGGAGTGAGATAATTCCCAAAGCCGAGCCAACACCCTTAACGGGCTTCAATGGAGCGGCCACCCACCCGCTGGGAACGATCGAACTCATGGTCACATTTGGTGACGACACCGGAGATAGCACCTTATGCAGGGGCGGTCCGCACGACGTTCCTCGTGACTCCCCTCAAATCATGCTATCGATTGCATCATTGGTAGGCCGACCCCGGGCAAGCTAGAGGTCGTGGCATCAACAAAGACACACGAAGATGAAATTCTCTGCCAGGGACGACCGTGTAGTTACCCGGCGGCCGACCTGAGGCCGCAAGACGAAGCCACGACTGTGTCGGCAAATTTGTGATGAGGTAGACCTCGCCCAAATGTTCCAAGCACCGTGATGGCCATCAAGTCAATGCCATCGACCGGATGCTCGGTGCCACGTTTGAATGTAATGAACAATTTGAGTGTAATGAATGACCGACCTATGAATGAAAAAAGCGTGCAGCGCTTTTTCCCATCGGGTTTTTTACAGAGGCCCGACCTTTAGAAACATGGTGTTCTTTACTTTTCGCAAGAATGTATGACGGCCGCTCAAGATCGCCCGCGGCAAAGGAGCGATCGAAGATTATCAACTTGGTCAAACATAAGCGGATCGTCGAACCGATCTAAACCGAAGCGACCATCGAAATGGTCCCAATCGGCGCCATCGAAATGGCCTGGCGGTCGAAGGACCCACAAGCGAGTAGGCCCCGAGCGGTCTACAATCGGCGATCATCGAAATGGTCCCAATCGAGCGCCATCGAAATGGCTCAAGCGGTCGAAGGACCCACATACGAAGTAGGCCCCGAGCGGTCTACAATCGAGCGATCATCGAAATGATCCCAACGGTTGCCATCGAAATGGCCCGACAACCTTAGATCGTCGAAACAATCTAAACCGAGCGACCATCGAAATGGTCCCAATCGAGCGCCATCAAAATGGCCCAAGGGTTAGATCACCCGCAAACTTCAGGTCGTCGAAGCGACCTGTGGCATGCGCCACCGAGCCGGCACAAACGACGGTCATCAAGTTGACTCAAACGAGCGCCATTGAAAATGGCCCATAAACGCTAGGTCGTCGAAACGATCTACATCGAGTGCCATCGAAAATGGCCCAAGGGTTAAGTGATAACCCATCACGGTAGGCCGTCGAAACGACCTACTTCAAATGCCATTGAAAGGGCCTGATTGAAGGTCGCCGAGCGATCCAAGGCCCCGTTGGGATATTAAAACTTATCAAAGAATGGATGCTTTGAAATAAGCGCGAACAACGACCGAACGGTCTTAACACTCAAGACTTGGAGAAAAATAAACATACAAGGCGCGAAGAAAAGCGACCATAAACGAAAGCGCCGTCAGTAAGTAAAAAGCACGCGAAGCGCCCACAAGTTCAAAATGAATAAGGCGAACAAATGCAAGAAGCACGCTTGAGACATAGTAATATAAATGTGAACAGGCGTAATTAAAGGCAAACGAAATTGTCATTACAAAAGAGGACGCCTTGGTCGATGCCGAGCGTCCACAAATCAAAATCGCACGGCGCAGAGAAATTGTTGTGCCCGAAGGCAAGTTAAACGATTACAAAATTTACACCGCCGCAGCGGGCTTTAAAAGAGAATGGTGGCGGGCGAATGGCGTTGCCTTGCTCGTCGACGACTGCGCAGCAACATGATCTTGTTGTTATCGACATAGTGCGTGGGCTTGATCATCTTGTCATCAAAATTGATCTGCAGGTCGGTATTCAATACCCGCGACCGCGCGAGCATTGAAAAAGCGCTCAATTGCAGCCTCACGACCGGCCGGGCCACCTTTCCGGATCGTTCCCTCCACTCGGCCTTATCGGCCGCCTGAGCGATCTTCTCTTGGCCGTTGCATCAAGATCGCCTTCAAAGTAGCGACTGAGCAAAGAAGCTCCTTGTTCCTCTTTGCGGCTTGGCGGTCATCCTCCCCTCGTTTGAGGGCCTCCTTCTTCGATCGGACGAGCTTGTCATATTTTTTGCGCCTCGGCTAAAGCCTTGCCTTTTTCCGCAAAATTCAGTCGACGGGTTGTTAGTCGGCCAAACAAAGGTAAGGTGAAGAGCACAAGACTAAGAAAATGAAACTACCATCGATTCGCCACCCGGCTCGGCCATGACTTTCGACCCTATCTGCAGAGAAGCGCAGAGCGCCATGGGTTTCTTCCGATCTCGCTCCAGATCGGCCGCACCCAAGCTTTCGGTGAATGATGGGAACTTCCTCCGTTGCGGTGGGCCGAGACCGACAATCACGCCGCCCGCTTGGGTGAGCGGAAAGATCGGGAGGAGGCGACCAGGCCCGCCGACCGCTTCTTCCCTTGGCTCCCGGGAGTTTGATGGACTTTTGAAGAAGATTCGTGGTTATCCCGTGGAGAAACGTCAAGTCTTTTAGCCCTCCTCCCGAGCCGGATCTAAGAGCGGCGAGTCCGATTTTTGCGGCCATTCTTTCTCGCGAAATAACGGTGTGAGTTAGAATAAAAGATTGACAAAAGCGAGCAAAAATATGAAGACAAGGTTTAAAGGCAAACCAATCTCGGCCTCCGGTTCTTGGCCTTCGACAAGACAAAGTGAATTCGGCAAGGTATGTCACCCCCAGGATGCGGACGCATCATGCCCGCCGGCGACTTTATCATCTCCAAAGTCTCCAGTCGGCCTCGCACAAGTCCTTCACGTGTAGATGTAATCCCAAAGCCGCTGCGCAGAAATGAGCCTCATTCCACATAATCGGGAAGTAAGGGGACCCAAAGATCCCGTCTGGTTGATTTCTCGCAAAGCGGCCTTGCCGCCTCTTGATTGGAACGATCCAAAATCTCGGCTTTTCCGGCCGCTCCCAACGACTCTGAACGCTTTGAAAAATCGGTGATGGGTCTTACGCATCTTGAAGGAGACTTGTTCCCTTTTCTCCTTGTTGGCTTCTCTCGAGCCACTCACTCGAAAATAGCAAAGAAAAGCATCATCGACACCGGCACCGACCCACTTGGTGAGCAGCGACGAAAGTCTTTAAAACGCCCATGCGTTTGGATGGGCCCGAAGGCGACCCCAATATGGCGCAGAACATCGCGTTGGAATCGAGTAAAGGAGGGTAATCTTCATCTTCTCGAACACGAGCCGATACATCGTGAACTTGAAGTTGAAAGAGTAAGTCGCGATATCTTCGCCTCCTTCATGCCTCTTATCCTCGGCCGTGGTGAGTCTTCAAGACGGCTCGTAGATCGGCAAGGCATCGTGGCCGATCGTGATAATGCTCTGTTGAGCGAAGAGTCTCCGACACCCAAGACATGTCGGACACATCTCGAGCCACATCGGCTTGGACTTTGGCCTCGGCTGAACCTCGGCCGACCGCCCGTTCGATCCTCCGATGTTGGCTTCAAAACCGAGAAATATTGACTTCGGGTGAACCACCTCCTCTCCTTGGACTTCTTCGACTCGGTGGCCGCGCCGGCCTCCACCATCTCCTCGTCCACGATCGGGACGGCGCTCTGCGCCTCGTCATCATCAATGATAATCACATCGGCGTCTTCCTCTTCTCCTCCACTCGGGATACAACGCCCTCGGGCGGTGGGAGAGTCGCTTCGGCCGCTTCGGCAGAACGGCGCGCACGGAACTAGTACTCTTGGTGCTAGTCGATCCCCACCGGAAGAACGAGAACTCGAGCCGTCTTTGCTCGAGGAACTACTTGGAGAGCTAGAGCTTTTGTCGCCCAAGACGACTTGGGTTCGCCCGGCCTCGACATGTATGTGGCGAAAAAAGCGGCGCGGTTTCGGGAAGGCAGGCGATTAACTTTGTCCGTGGCATACACAAACACACTGTGATAAAGGGATCGAGTCGTCGATCGAGTAAAGCACTCATGAGAGGGGCGGTGGCCATCCTCGACACGACACCCCTATCACGAGGCGTGGAAAAGCACGAAGCACTTTAAAGAAAAAGCTCAAGTTTAAAAGAGTAAAGGAGCGGTCGATTCGCACCTTAAGCGGATGTTGAAGATCGGTCGCAAAAGACGTAAACGACTTCGAATGCAAGTCGCGCAGACGAGTCGATTCGTTGGCGAGCAAATCTTGAAAGCGTGAGAAATGAATTCAGCAGAAGGGCTATTTATAGTGCGATTTTACGCGCGAAGGGACCGGATACGAAAGGTCACAACGCTCCGTCTTCTCACCAATGGTTGTCTCCACTGCGGCCTCGGAAACACCAAACGCCACGTCTTAAATGTCGTAAAAACCAACCGCCATCGACAAAGACGGCCGATGGTTGACAAGCGGTCGACACCGCCTACTGATGAAAGCGAACGGCGCGCGCGTTTCGTCAAGATAACTTCACCCACAGGGCATCGATTCAAGCCTCGGCCCGCTCTTAAGCGACCTAGGCTCGGGGGCAACTCGTTCTCGGGTGTATCAAGAATTATGAGGATCGCCAGCGGCAATTGGACTGCGCGCCGACCCATCACGATCGCCCAACACGGCGCTGGAGCGCATTCTCGCCGCAGAAATTCTCGCATAACGGTCGGACATCGCCAGATATATACGCCATTCGCACATGGCATCAGCACGTTCTCTAACCTTGTGCTATCTGCGGCGACCTCTCACTAGATCGTCGAGTGTCTTTGCGAGTACCACCCGAGGTGCTCAACGCGTGAAGCCAGGACCGGTCCTTTCACCTATTCAACGACCGGCCCACAGACGAATCAATCAACACTTCAACACTTCATTGGTCAAGGTACGATCACTTATTTTATGAATGGTTAAAATTTATATGAGTTTCACTTTTTGGAAATAAAATATTAATGATTTAATTACAGTTTTAGTCCCCTATTTTTACCAACTCACGATTTTGATCCTCAAGAATTTTGTTCACGAATTTAGTCCTCCTATTTTCAATAGCTCATGATTTTAGTCACCCAAGGAATTTTCTCGCGATTTTAGTCCCCCTATTTTTCCATTCTTTAAAATCAAAGTCCATCTCTTAGAATAATAGGGGGACTAAAATTGTGAGTTGACGAAAATAAGAATACTAAAATCGTGAATTGACAAAAATATTGAGACTAAATTCGCCAAAATAATTATTGGGAGACTAAATTCCCAAGTCGGTAGTGCATGTAAAAAAGTGTATTGCCAGCCCTAGGGCTGGACAAAATTGGGAAACCGACCGCCTACCCGATCAATCCGTAAAAATAGAACCGAAATGGCGGGTCAACACGGTTATACGGGTCAACGGTTTTTTAAAATGGTTTTAATTGGTTAGTAATGGACGGTTTCGGATGCTTAAATTTCAATTTGTGCAGAACCGAAACCGACCGGAATTGAAGCTTTCACTTAGTGACTTCCACTAGGCAGCCACAAATTATCATATATAACCTTGTATATAAATTATTTGGGTTTTGATCTTTGTACCCCCTCCCTTGGACCCTATACCCCCATCTCATCCCAAACTTCCAATTTTTGCCTGCTAAAAAAAAAAAAACAATTTTTTTTCTTTCAGGAAACATCTCTCTATGAGATAAATCAGGAGTCAAAAATTGATTACTGGATTTATATCTCAAGAGATAAATCAGTAGTCAATTTTTTTGACTCGAGATTTATCTCATGTAGATGTTTCCATAAGGTAAATTTTTTAGGAAACATCTCTATGAGATAAATCGAGAGTCAAAAATTGACTACTGATTTATCCTCAAGAGATAAATCAAAGTAGTCAATTTTTTTTGACTCAGGATTTATCTCGTAGAGATGTTTCCATAAGGTAAATTGACTACGAAACATCTCTACATGAGATAAATCCGAGTCAAAAATTGACTACTGATTTATCTCAAGAGATAAATCAGTAGTCACTTTTTTTGACTACTGGATTTATCTCATAGAAGATGTTTCTAAAAAAAAAAATTGTTCAAAAAAAGTGATTACGGATTTATCTTGAGGATAAATCAGTAGTCAAAAATGACTACTGGATTTATCATCAATAGATAAATCCGGAAACAACTCAAAGTTTTAAAAATGACTACGGATTCATGATGATTAGGAAGTTTGTGAAAATGACAGGGGTATTTTGGTCTTAAATCGTATTATGGGGGTATGGAAGGCAAGGAGGGGGGTATGAAAATTAAAAGCCAAATTATTTTTACACATCAAAACCTAAAACCATTTGCTCAGCCGCCGAAAGAATGATATACTGAAACCAAACCAACAACACAACATCTCAATCTTCCTCAAGTTTCAACATCTCTCAACGGCAACAACATACAACGACAGAGTAAGGTTGCTGCGATGCTCTTCTCCCACTCTTCATCTCCCCATCTCTCAAACTCGTTTGCTGCAACAGAACGACGATTCAAGGGCGTTGCGGTATTACACGACTCGTGTTCCAAAGGCGCTACGTTGTGACACGATCTGAGAATTTGTTTGTATTTTTCTTCATTTTGATCTAAGATTTGTTTTAACTTTTGTTCATTTCGTCAGATTTGTTTTGTTGCATGTAAAAGTTTATTTTTTTTTTTCAGTCCAGTTTGACGTCCCTTCTTCTAAATCCATCAATTTCTGATGAATTTGTTTGTATTTTTCTTCATTTTGATCAAAGCCAGGCAGCTTGCCAACCAGCCTATAAAACAAGCACCAACCTTTAGTCCATCACATGATGAGTTGCCAAACTTTAAGGTTAGATATTCACTTCTCCAATTCCATTTTAACCTTTTGCGTTTTCATTTGTAGTTTTGTAGTCACTTCTTTCTTGTTTCCTTCACCTTTCTGGATCTCTTGAACAAATTTCCTTTTAACTGAGAACTTTGTGGCTTAGTTATAAATGAGCTTGCTGAAAAGATGTGATTTTTTTTTCTTCCAGTTTTGACCTTTTTTTGTTACATGAGAAATTATAACTTGTTAATCTCAATTCTTGTTATTTCAGTTTCTCAATTTCTTTGTTAATTTCTTGGTTTCAGTTGCAAGTGAATAAGTGGCTATTGTGTACAATTTTTGAATTGCAATGGCAGAAGATGATGTTCTTCTCACAAAAGATGGCACAGTAGATTATCTTGGAAATCCTGCTAATAAAAAGATAACTGGAACCTGGAGAGCCTGCCCCTTTATCTTAGGTAATTTTAGTATTTATGGTATATAAATATATATAATCGTATGTATATGAATTATGAGATGCTTATCATTTCAAGGTTTAATTTATACAGGAAATGAATGCTGTGAGAGGTTGGCATATTATGGAATGAGCACAAATCTTGTGCTTTATTTTAAGGAGCAGTTGCATCAGCATAGTGCTATTGCTTCTAAAAATGTTTCTAATTGGAGTGGAACTTGCTATATTACACCACTAATTGGAGCTTTTGTAGCTGATTCCTATCTTGGAAGATATTGGACCATTGCTAGTTTTTCAATTCTCTATGTTATTGTGAGTATGCTCTCTTCTATCAGAATATGAATACCAGCTGTTTGCTAAAATGGGGATATGATTTTGGAATTCCAATAGTAGCACTGAAACTGTGGGTTTGCTTAAAGTATTTGATTTAACGTTCTTCCAAATAAATTTATTGGAATTAAGAAAGAAAAGTTCCAGAATTTATGCTCTGAAGTAGATCAACGGTCACGAGCTCTAAAGCATGGACACTTCTGAGATTAGGTGTGTCCTGGTTCTGACACGCGTCAGTGTCTGACACCCGTACGACACTCGTACGACATGTGTCTGACAACTCAGAGTCTGTGTCTGTGTGTCGTGTTAGAGTTAGTTATTCGTGTCAGAGTCTATGCTTCATAGCTCTTGAGTGGAAATCTGTTCCTTTATATAATTTTTTATAGAATCTTATAGCTTGTTAACCAACATAACTAAAAGGTATTTTTGTTCATGATAGGGAATGACACTCTTGACATTATCTGCATCAGTTCCTGGGATAAAACCAACATGTCATGGAAAAGACAACTGTCATGCTACTGATATACAAAGTATAGTGTGCTTCCTAGCACTTTACCTTATAGCTCTTGGAACTGGTGGGATTAAGCCTTGTGTTTCATCCTATGGAGCAGATCAGTTTGATGATGCTGATGAGCATGAGAAGAAACACAAGAGTTCTTTCTTTAATTGGTTCTATTTCTCAATCAACATTGGTGCTCTTATTGCTTCTTCTTTATTGGTCTATATTCAAGATAATGTTGGTTGGGGATGGGGATTTGGCATTCCAGCAGTAGCTATGGCAATTGCTGTTGTGAGTTTCTTTTCAGGAACTAAGTTGTATAGGAATCAGAAGCCGGGGGGAAGCGCCCTTACGCGAATCTGTCAGGTGATAGCAGCATCTATAAGAAAGTACCGGATTGAAGTACCTAATGACAAGTCACTTTTGTATGAAATTGCTGACTCTGAGTCTGCAATCAAGGGAAGCCGCAAGCTTGACCACACTGATGAGCTGAGGTATTAGATGTTCAATTTGTTGTTTTTTGATTATTCAACTAGAACCTATTTAGATGTCACAATTGATTTCTGAAATAGATGCAGGGTTTAGCTTCTGTCCACATTCATGCCTTTTCACATGTTGTATCAAAGTTTTCAAAAAACATCCGCGACTGTGATCTGGGCCGCATCACCATGGCTTTTGACTAGAGGTGTCCATTTTGGCCCAGCTTAATGGGTTGGCCTGATGGCCCAGTGTTCTGGGCTCAAAAAACAAAGTCCCAAAAAGAATCGAAACATTTTGGCCCAGCTCAGTTGGCTCATGGGCCAGACTGTGCCTGCTTTTTATGCTTTTTTGAACATATTTTGTGTTTTCTTTTGTTAAAATCTGGACTGAGTAGAGCCGGTCCGTTGGCTCAGTGTTTTGGGCTGGACTGGACTAAAAAAAAACAGCCTAATAAATAACTAGACTAGTCCAGCCCAGCCCAACCCGCTTTTGTACTTTGTCCCGTTGGGCCGGGCCGGGCCGAGCGGCCAATTTGACAGCTCTATTGTTCACTAGGAGCATTATTCTTCCATATTATAGAAGAGATTTCTGAAGTGTTCCTTTTAACCAATTAGATATTTGCCTATTTTCAAAGTCATAAAAAGGACATTATCCCATTGTCTTGTTTAATTTGTGTTGACATTCTTATTGTGTGTAACAGGTTTTTTGACAAAGCAGCAGTGCTAGGACAACTAGATAATCTGAACGACTCAATAAACCCATGGAGATTATGCACTGTAACCCAAGTGGAAGAGCTAAAATCCATTATAAGATTACTTCCTGTATGGGCAACTGGAATCGTATTTGCAACTGTCTATGGTCAAATGAACACCTTATTTGTGTTACAAGGACAAACCATGAATACTTATGTTGGCAACTCCAACTTCCAAATCCCACCAGCATCACTCTCAATTTTCGACACACTTAGTGTCATATTTTGGGTCCCAGTATATGACCGAATCATCGTACCAATCGCTAGAAAGTTCAGCGGCCACAAGAACGGCCTAACTCAACTACAAAGAATGGGAATTGGCCTCTTCCTATCCATATTTTCAATGGTAGCTGCAGCAATTTTGGAGCTGGTTAGACTTAATATGGTGAGAAAACATAACTACTATTCACTTGAGGAGGTACCTATGTCAATATTTTGGCAAGTTCCTCAGTATTTCATATTAGGTTGTGCAGAAGTGTTCATGTTCATTGGTCAATTGGAGTTTTTCTATGAACAAGCTCCTGATGCTATGAGAAGTTTGTGTTCTGCTCTTTCACTACTCACTGTTGCACTTGGACAATACTTGAGTTCTCTGCTGGTAACTGTTGTGACAAAAATCAGTACTAAGAATGGAAGTCCTGGATGGATACCTGATAATCTGAATTATGGTCACATTGATTATTTCTTTTGGTTATTGGCAGTGCTTAGTGTACTCAATTTGATAGTTTATCTTCTTGTGGCTAGGTTGTATACATATAAGAAAACAGTGGGAACTATCCGCTGAAAAGTTGGTTAATTTAAGTTGTATAATCATAATGGATGTTTCAGTGTAAACTGTAAAGCACTAAGTTTTCTTTTTTAATTCTTAATGGTGAATTTTATAGCTAATATATATGTTTTGTGTATAGAATTATTTTCTAGCTGCACTTTTTATATAAGAAATGCCACAGTTAATATAAGGAATAAGGAACACAAATTCCAGCTCCATGAGCTTGAGACTTACATAGAATAGGAAACATGCGCAAGGCCTAGATTGGTGACTTCCAATGCACTTTGAAGGAGTGTCAGTCTAGAGCCTCCTCAATTAGGAGAGCCTAGGTTATAATTTGTGATAGTAGGGCCACGGATTAAGAAGTATTTAGGCTCTATTTGACAATGCTCATCCGCTAGGTTATAGTGGATCCGTTAGTTGTAAGTGTTTTTTGCATAACTAAATTTTTTAGCGCTTTTTCCACTAGTTTATAGCGTTTTTGAAACGCTACTCAAGTAAATGTTTGAAACATATAAATTATCATGCGTGTCATTTTTTCTCCCAATTTTACCCTCATTACTTTAATTAAATTCCTCACTTATCCTCTATTAAATAAATTTCTCTCTTATTTGTAAGGATTAATTACAAATGTCTATTTATGTAATTTTATTTTTATAAGCTACTTCAACCACTAATTTTACCAAACACTTTAAATTCAATCCGCTACTTCATCCGCTATCTGCTACCTCATTCGTTATCAGCTAGCTTATCGGCTAGTTTATCCGCTATTTTTTACAAAACAGAGTCTTAAAAGATAAAAATATTGTTATGCTTTGGTCCCTACTTTGATTTTTAATCTGATTTGACACATTTTAACATCGCAATATCAATGTAGATGTTGCCAGCTCTGGGAAACTGACAACGTCAACGTCACCGTTTGTGAGAAGTTGTCTTACAAATTTTATACTTCTAATAGAAATAAATAAGGGTATATTTGACATGGGAGGGATTAATTAGACTTAGAATTTGTAAAAATCAACAGTTTTGGAAGTAAAATAAAGGCCAAAACATCAACAGGATTAAAGTATTAGTGAATACACGTTGGATATTTTTTTAGTCTAATGGTCGGACTCAGGACCTAACACACACAAACGGGAAAACCAATGATTGACATTCGAGGGGATCGAATCCGACAACCGGGTGTCCATAAACGGTATTTCTACCGCTGCGACGAATCAGCATCGAATATTATGTATGTTGGATTTTTGAAAGGCTGTGATAGATTGGAGTTTAAAATTTTAACATAAAATAAAAATCATGCGAACATTATTCATGTTACTGCTGTCAAATTTTTTTATTTGATTCTTTGTGTGTTAATAATAACTTATTCAATCCTCATGAGCGCATTTGTTGATCACTCAGAGACAAACAAAACAGCAGTTCTCCAATCCTAAGAAAACATTTCTTATGCAGCAATGTGACATTAGATTTCAGATAAGACATGCAGAATCTATCTAGAACAGAAACTGACAAAGTTGCTCTTAATTTGTTTTATAATGGGCTAGCAAGATAGTGTAAAACCTGTTCTTTGACCTCTAAAGTATTCCCTGTGTTGTGTGGTTGTCGTCAGTTAGGCTAAACAAGACAAGATAAATCTCATTGCCTTGACCCCAAAACTAACACTTTTTTTATTCTTCTTATTTCTTTTATTATACTAACAAAGAAGTGTCCTCTCTATATATATAGTTATAATGCCAACTAAGACATCCATCAAAGCATCAACAACATAGAAGAACAACAAAGAAAAAAACAGTGAGCAGCAAAAACAAAATGAAAAGTTTTAGCCCCAAATTAGCTTCTTTTCTTTTATTGACCATTCTTGTGTTTACAAGTTGTGTGTTTTCTGAAGCTCAAAAGTGTCGTGCAAGTGGTAGAATCAGAGGAAAGAAAGCTCCTCCAGGACAATGCAATAAAGAAAATGATTCTGATTGTTGTGCAGATGGAAAAATGTACCCAACTTATAAATGTTCTCCATCAGTATCTAGTCACACCAAAGCATATATATATACCTAACTCTTAATAGCTTCCAGAAAGGTGGAGATGGAGGCGGCCCTTCGGAATGTGACACTCCGGTTGTTGCACTTTCCACTGGATGGTTCAACGACAGGAGTAGATGCCTCAACAATATTACCATAAGTGCTAATGGGAGAAGTGTAGTGGCCATGGAGTTGTTGATGAGTGTGACTCCACGATGGGATGTGATGAAGACCATGATTACCAACCTCCTTGTCCAAACAACGTTGTCGATGCTTCCAAGGCTGTGTGGAAAGCCTTAGGTGTCCCTCAAGATCAATGGGGTGGCCTTGACATTACATGGTCAGATGCTTGAAGTTATAATAGAAGTTGAAATACATGTTTGTGTTTCTATGATGTAATTATGTAATGTTGTAAGCATTTATTTTTATTTTCTCATGATCTGTATCGTGTATATTGTGATCAGTACGTAAGTTATGAAAATACAATACTTATTACTATTATTCAGAGACCTCAAATCCTAAATTATATATATATATATATATATATTTTCCTTTTATTTCAATACCCAAAATTTCCCTTAACATGCATGGCTGGAAGAAATAGGAGCTCAAAAAACAAGAGATGGCTTTTATGCAACAATGTTTCTTTGCAATTAGAAACTCAGTATCACGGCACCTACTTACAACAGCTTCTCTGAGAGGGCGAATCGGTTCCGGTCTAAGGCGCAATGCTAGCTGATGACAAAGAATTCTATTCCCGTGTAATTTTCTTCCTTCATTCATAGTTTCTAGTTTTGAATAAGAATTCATTCCTTAAAATCTGATCATATCGTCACAAAGATTTGTAATAGGTTGACAAAGGAAGAAGGGAGATCAAACTAGTACAGCCTATCGACAGTTTTGCAAAGTGTTGGGAAGTCAAAATTAAGTAGAGAAAAGTAGCTAGTGCACAGCACAAAGAGGTACAAAAGGGGAACTATAAGATTTAGCCTTCGATGGCCGAAGAAAATAAAGGAAATGGATGTGCAAGTATAGTACAAGTCAAGAACACATGATTATATCTTCAAATACAATTAGAAAATTGTATTTGGCCAAAACTTAAGGGAGGGGAGGTGTGTGACATTTAACTAAAACTTAAGGGAGGTCACTGTTCAGTTTAAAACTAGAGGGGAGGTGTGTGATATTTGACCAAAAACTTAAGGGAGGTGAGTGTAATTTCCTTTATATATAAAGCAGAGCACAGGCTCAACCCAAACAAAACAGAGAGCAACACAGGAAACAAGAGAGAAAACACACACGAGAACCACTCATTAAATAAAGGCAAAATTATACTAGAAGTCCTTTAAGTTATATAATTGCAACAAATTGGTCTTTTAAGTTTTTTTCGTACCACTTAGGTCTTTTAAGTTATTCAATTGTAACAAGTTGGTCTTTTAAGTTACATAATTTGTACACCATTAGTCCTTTTTCATTTTCTGTTACAAAAAAAACCCAATTCGCACTAACAGAACTGACATGGCTGTAGCCTACATGTCATCTGTCTTGTAACATATTTGTCATTTAAGACTACCGCCATGTAACAATTTGGTCCTTTATTTCTACTTAAATGAAAAAGAAGATGAATCATCTTTTTATTAAAAAAATTTAAGTTGAAAGTTCCAAATTGTTACATGACATTAATCTTAAAGGACCGAATTCTTATAAGATAGATGATAGGTAGCCTCAGTCACAGTCACATCAACTCTGTTAGTGCGAATTGAGCTCTTTTGTAATAAAAAATGAAAAAAGGACTAACAATGTACCCATTATGTAACTTAAAGGACTTAAATGGTACGAAAAAAACTTAAAGGGTCAACTTGTTACAATTAAATAACTTAAAGGACTCCCAGTGTAATTTTGCCTAAAATAAACAACAATGAGAATTTCCCCTAGCCTAGAACCAATGCTAAGATAGAGAGAAAATCCTATCGAGAGCTCTCCCAAAGTCCGGAATACCTCTAGAGAGAATACAAGAATTCCTCAGATCCCAAATAACCCACAGGACTGTGTGCCAAATAAGCATCAAACCACGTCTGCATCTAGCTGGGCCACCTACATGGATAAACTAAAGGAACATGGACGGGAGATCCTGCTGCATCACGAAATCAAAACCCAACCAACTGACAATGGCATATCGTATCCCTGAAGCATATTTGCAAGAACAAAAGAGATGACGGGAGGACTCCTAAGCCTCCCCACAAATAATACAGACTGTACCATCAAAATCTTGAACGATCCCTCTTTTAAACAAGTTTAGACGAGTGGGCCCCCTTCCTCCGGTCTCTGATGGAGCTGTTAAGCTTGGAGATTAAAGAGCTCGCATGAAGCGAAAATGGGGACAAAGTCGCTGTGGACTTCTTCCTCGCTCTCTGATGGAGTGTTGAGCTCGGAGATCAGAAAGAAAGCATGCATGTGCGAAGCATAATTGGGGCGAAGTCGCTGTGGACTTCTTCCTTCGGTCTTTGATGGAGCTCGTCAGCTCGGAGATCAGAGAGAAGGCATGCTCGCGCGAAGTGAAATTGGGGTGAAGTCGTTGTGGTCTTTGATGGAGCTTTAAGCTTGGAGATCGGAGAGGAGGCCGAGCTCAGAAAGAGCTGTTGTTGCCACTGTGGGCTATTTCCAATGTCGAACAGAATGAATTCCAATACAGAAGTCCAATTGAATAAGATAGATATTCGAGATGAGGAGGTGAGTACTTCGTCAGTTGGGAAAACCACGAAGTGATGGATCAGAGGTGATGAAAATCATGCCGATTCATAAATGAATCAGAGATAATGAAAACCATGCTGGTTCAGAAGTGAATCCTAGATAGAGAAAACCATGTCAGTTCAGAAGTGAATCCGAGATAATGAAATCTATGTCGGCTCATAAGTGAATCCGAGATAGTAAAAACAATTGCTTACAACGGCATGGAAGATAGAACCGGGGCCGAAACCTGAGGTTGCCCTCTGTTGACTAGAGCCTATGAGAATTTATCGTGTCGTGCTGGACAATGGTAACCATAACTTCCAACTTCCGTGATCAAGCCTGAGGTTGGGTTGACTGGAGTCTTCCGAGACAATAGAGATTAAGTTCGGAAGATAAGGATTCGGAAAAATTCGGAAGCAAGTGATTATGCTCCCACAGTTGTCGCTAATGTTCAGTACTTGGATCTCAGATGAAGGCTGGATCTAGGGTATTTCAGAGATGTTCTTCAGGATATTGAATGTGTGCTTCGAATGGTTGAAGATGTACTTCAGATCCTCGTAGACTTACTTCGGATGCTTGAAGATTTACTTCGGATGTGCCGAGATTGCTTGCTTGAGCTCATCGGGGGGTATCTACAGACACTCTAATGCTTAAGTTAGTAAGGGAAATGGAGAGGCATGCAAAGAATAAGAACATACCTGAAAATGGAGGGGTGAACCTTTGTTTATAGACGGATGCGCCGTACCTGAGGCGTCCGTTGCGGCCGCTTTAATCTGGACCGTTGAATGGGAACACTTGATTACTGAGCTCATATTGGGCCATAGCCAATATCAGTTTGGGCCTGACCCAACTCTTGTGAGGTTAGGCCCAGCCGGAACACCTGTTAATAACAAGATGAACCTCTAGTAGCCATATCAGGAGATGGGTAATGGAGTTCTAACAGAAGGACTTTAATGAAATTTTTTCAACTTGCAGGGAGATTTTTTTTTAAAAAAAAATCGCAGACTAAATAGAAAACCTCTATATTTACAGAGTCTAAAAAATATTGAAGCTTAATTTATATTTACAACCAATATATTTTTAAAGGCAAATTCTTAAGTATCATTGTCAATTAATTGGGTACTAGTACTACACTTAATAAGGCAAAATGTGGTAGTTTTTTTTGTCGACCAAATTAAAACATAATGACATTTTTTTTTACATTGAGAGACACTTTGTCTACGTTAATTGTCATCTTAAATATAAACTTTACAAAATTTAATAAAAATATCTCTAAAAGAAGCTTTTTAGAGCCTTTAGGATGCTCCTCACTTTTTTATTTGTTAAACCTCAATTTCCTTCTTTTATTAATTAGTGTCCATTATAATCAGGCAATTCTGCTGGCAACTTCTACATACTGTGGCCTAAAGCAAAAATCAGGTAGTTTCAATTTTCATCGTCTTGTATTCGCATTATTCTTATCTTCTAGCTAACCTAATCTATGAATCCAAGTTTTCAGTCTTAAATATACGCGCCAATCTTGCATTTTTCCAATGTTTCCCAGGCGTTTTCAGGACGCCAAAACAGGTACTTTCTATGTGCAATATAGCCAACGATTTCATTTAAATTCCAATTTTTGCTTACAAGGTGTTTGACAAAATGTCTCATAGAAAACCTTAGTTTTTTCTTCATTATATGTTTATCTTCCAATGCAGGTTTTCATCTGCTGAGTTCAATGCGTGCCAAGAAATACCTGAATAAAATTGGGGTGGAAAGAGAAGACTACGACTATTTGAAACAAATTGGAAAGGCCTTACTTTGCAGCTATACTATACTTGGAGCTTTGTACTTCTACAATGGTGGAACTTCACCACTAGAGTGGTTAAAGCAAAAGACACGGCTAAACGAGGGAATCGAGCTAGCCCATTTGTACCCTGGTGATGGAGAATCTATGAAGGATTTCATAGACAAAATGGGAAGGATGATTGGAACAACCAGTGGTACAAAAGGATTGGTTGAGAGTGATAAGGAGGCGTGCAAGCGGCCGGAGGAGCTGCCAGCCGAGAAGATTGATCAGGATGCTCAGAAGCTGTGGTTGAAGATGAGGAATGAGGTCATTTCTGAACTTAGAGAGAAGGGCTATGATGTGAAGTGATTGCATCATGAATGCCTGTGTAATTTCTATGATACATGAACTGATTGTGTGGCTATGGTAGAATACTTTAGGAAAACTATGGATGCTATATGATAAATAATGAAGCAGCATTTTTCTGTATTTAAGTGTTTGATCAACAATTTTATATAGAAGTTATTGTTTGGTCGACATTGAATGATGATAAAATGGAAAGAATATCCACTCTGCTTTTCTTTCTTGGTGTTTATATGCATCGAGTTAAGCTTGGTGTATATATATACATTTGCCTCCGTTAGTTCCCTTTCTTGGTGTGTATCTGCATAAGTGCTAGCATTCTGCATTAGACTAGAGATGTGAATTTTATTTAAGAACTCACCTTAATATGTCTAAAAGACTTTTTAGGTGGTCGAGAGTCTGACTCTTTTAGTTAAATAGGCTTCTCAAAAAGTCTTAATTTGTCTATTTAAAGAAGATCTCAATCTAGTATGAGTTTGATGTTGGCTAAGTCACAAGTCAATAAAAAAAATAGGGCTGCCAAGTTTTTGGTTAACCTAAAACACCCAAAATATATCACTATATTTAAATCAAAACACCCTTATATTTAATTCGTTTCTAAACTCTTAAAATGTTGGCCAAACATGGTGCACAAAATTTAGAAACAGCCCTTGTTTTAGTTTTTTAAAGTTTAGAAACAGACTTGACAAAATTTACGGGTGCACAATATATCAAGACAAAAATTAGATAAAATTTGCTTGATGTGTTTCGTTAAACTAAAAAAACTCTCAAAATTTATTTGATAACCGATCACGTATTCTTATAGCATGTCCTTACAAAGAAAGACATGAAATACAGGTACGAGAAATAAATTCTTTGAATAAGTCAATGGATGTCGAGTGACATAAGACATTCCTTTTTCTGCTTCATGATCACATTGGACTAGGAAGACTAGCAAAAGTGTATACTACTTTATGAATGGTCAAATTTCAGTTGTCCAAAGTTAACGGCTAGCAACCTTTTCTCATCATTTTTTTGAGGACAGAAAACCATTCAAAAAGACATTTCTACAAAATCCCAAATATTGGCTTTAACAGTATCAGAAAATGTAGAACGACCCAGTAAGCTATCTGGCCTTGGAATTAAGTGAGAACCAAAGCAGCAATGAAAAACCAAGTTAGAACGGGAATAAGCTAAAAACCAAAACATGAATATTATATTTTAGTAGAGACATTGAGAAACGAAAGTTAGAAACGCGGAAGCTAAGCACCAACATGTTCCAATGAAGGTAAACTACATTCTCAGTCTGCCATCCCCAGTTTCAAGCAAATCAGATGACTGAAGTAGTAAGCATACAAACTTAGTTGAGGCTTAGAAAAGCAATAACCTCACAAAAAAATCAGAAAATTATATCAATAGTTGAAACAAAGTTTTATCTATTCCCATTATTTGCAAGACACATCATCACCTTTTTTTGGTCTAGATCCCTGCTATCCGGAGTCAAATGGCCTCAACTAACTCGAATCGAGCCGGCTGGTCCCATATGAGAGAGGAAAGCTCTTCCTTCACCTATATTTTTGATTTGCTAGACTCGGACTCAAGACCTTACTCAAGGGGAACCAAGCTCCTCGCCACTTAGATCAATACAAGATCCTAACTTTGATTTAACAAACCTCAGTAAAAATTAACTCTAATGTTTTAGCTATACTATATTGTCCCTATAGCATAACAATCAAATAGCTACCGCAAAATATATCAAGTATTGCAGATTATTTTACTCCTAGCAGTGTTGCAATCAGAAATTCACATGTCGATAATATCATGGTACCAATGCTTTATTCTGCTACCAACATCATGTAAACTAAAACAACTACAAACAGAATCTACTCTCTAACACTGTGATGAACTTTATCTCGTGGAAAAAGAAACAAATAACATTATATATATAGTTACGCAACCAGATAAAAACTCAGAGGTTAAAGCTTTACAAGAAACTTCTGGCTATAGGATTCAAATCCCCTTTAAGCTACTTTTACCAGACCTGCTTCTCCTATAGCTCTTCAATGGTGTCAAATAGAACCTCAACAGGCCAGTGTCAACATTACTCGTCGAATACCGAACACTCCGATTCCTTTGAAGCATAAGCTCTTGTCTTCCATTCAAAACATTGCCTTTAGTCTCAGAAACTCCATTGCCATTGACTAAACCAGGCATTCTACAAGGATTTCTACAACTAACACTATAGCTACGAATAAGCTTCTGGCTAACCGACTCACTCCCATTTCCATTAACCACCCTCCTCAGCTTCTGCCAAGACTCTACAATCGGCTTATTAACCACATCGCCGGCACGACACTCTTCCTCTCCTAACTTATCTTCTTTCTTCCTCTGTACTAATCCTAACTTATTCCACAACTTGCCCCATTTGTTAAACTTGTTGACTCCCTTTTGATCACTTCCATTTCCAACATCACAAACTTCCTTAGATGCAGACCCCATTGTAGAATCAGATTGAACATTGTTCTTAGGTTTCAAATTAGCATCCCTTAAATCTTTCTCAGTGATTAACACCTTTGCACCGTAGAATAACTCAGTTGTTGCAGGAGATACCTTAGCATTAGATATCACTCTCAACTCATCAACATCTCCAATCACTGATTTCCTACGCGAATTTGATCTATCGAAACTCCTCCTTCTCCTATCTGAGTAGTAATGCTTTGTCTCAGATGACCCACCAGGACAATGCACCCCACCATTTTGCAAATACACCTCCTTTTCCTCTTCCTCTTCCTCTTCTTCTTCCTCAACCAAAACCCTATCATCCCTAACAGGAACCATTGGAGAAAACCTTGAGCATGTTTTCCCAATCAAATAACCATCCCAAGAAGCTCGAGGTGCGTCAAACGAAAACCTTGAATCATCCACGGATAACCTAGGATCAGTGTCGCATGATCTTCTTCCCAATGATGATAAACCGTATTCTCCAACCTCTGATTGTGTCTCCCTGAAATTTCTAGCTCCTTGCTTCTCAACCTCTACATTCATCAAACAACCGACATTGCTGTCACCGTCGCCGTTGCCGGAGGCACCGGTGCCGACGCCACGGTTACTCTTTAACTTCTGTTTCCGCTTCCATTTCCTCAACCTTTTACTGAACACTGAAGCTGCATCCCAGAAACTTCCTCTGAAATCTTTCCCTGCGCTCTTCCCTGTTTTCAATTCGAGATCTATGAACTCTTTCATCGTCTTCGTCTCTTCGTCATCATCTTCGCAGAAAACCCTAATCGCATTTCCGCCGCCGTGGTAATCCCTAATAGCTAAACCGGAGTTTCCCAAATCGACCTCGAGATTCGGATTCAAAGGCTTCTTCTTCTTCTTCTTCTTTTTCTCGTCGGCTACGTTGAAGAGGTCTGAGAGCGTGTTTCGAAGCGGCACCGGTGCAGCGAGGACCTCACAGGATCTACGACGAGGCTCGATGACGGCGGAAGAGGAAGTAGGATCAGCGCCGCGGCTGCCGGAGCAAGATTTAGTACGGCGGAGTTCCGGTGGAGGAGAAGAGGATTCAATACCGGCGAGACGTTCAGTAAGACAAGAAGCGCAGAAACCGGTGATGGGTTTGGTAGGGTGACGGTGACAGGTGGTGAAACGATGCGTTTTGGAAGTCATTGATAAGAGTGGAAAAAGAGTATAACGGTGCGTGGGAGCATGTTAGTTACAGTGGAAGTGAAAGTTCAGTGAATGCGTGTGTGTGTGTGTGTGTGTGTGACTGACTTGTCCTTCCTATTCATATGTGAAGGGTACATTTTTGTAGAATCGTACACTGCAACACGTAACTCTTGAAAGCTTCTAAACCCAGTTTCTCAAGGAAAACACTCTTTGTATCTTTTATTGGTTTGATCCCCTTTCTTCTAATGACTTAGCTTATCTTGATTCATCATTTGATTATTTACAAGACTATTTGGCAATGTTCAATCGCTGGAAACTTAGATAAAGCGGATCCGCTTAATTGTAAGTGTGTTTTGCAAACCCAATTTTTTAAAGCGTTTTTCACTTACTTATAGCGTTTTTTGAAACGCTACTTGAAGTAGTGCTTGAGCTTATAGCTTATAGCGTTTCATTTTTTTCTCTCAATTTTACCCTCATTACTTTAATTAAATTCTACATTTATCCTCCATTAAATAATTTCTCTCTCACTTTTAAGCATTAATTATAAATGTCTATTTACATAATTTTATTTTTATAAGCTACTAGTATTTTACCCGTGCATACGCACGGGTGATACTGTATGGTCGGTGTATTGTGATGAAGTCATACTAGTAATTTGGAAGATATTCATAAGTTGTGAACAATGTTGAAAATGTATAATTTGAAATTCAAAGAGGAAAGAGGAAAGAGATAAGTACTATGTCATATAACATTTGTATGCAAATTAAATTGAGTCGGAGAAAATAAAGGAGATTGACAATTAGAATTACATTGATCAATAATAATGTATTTGGACATTAGAGGTAAAATATGCATCCCCGTTGGTCCTCCCGTTTGCATCCTCGTTGGCACTCCCGTTGGCTCTCGTTACCTCTCTCGTTGCGACTCTCGTTGTCTCTCCTGTTGCGGCTCGCATTGCAGCTCACATTGAAAGTCTCGACTCTTGTTCCCGTTGTAGCTCTCGTCGTCGATTCCAATGTCAGTTTCGCATTGCCGCTCCCGTTGCCACGTATTATGACTTTTTTTCTATATGAGTTAATATTAATTTAATTATATTCATTTATGTATAAAAAAGTTAATTTTTAAACTTTTGTTATTCACAGTGCGTTTTTTTTAACAATTTATAGTGGTTAAAATGATTAATTTGACCGTTATGAAAAAATGATTAGTTTTATTAGTTTGTGTAGATTATGGATCAAATAGTTTGAGTAGATTATAAAAATTAGCGACTAATTTTTAATAAAAAAAGGGAATATTTTTTAATGTTTTTGACAAAAAAGGGGAACAAAATTATGGAAAAAGAGTTTTTTAAAAAAATATATATAGTTTTTTTTGTTGTAAAAAAATATATAGTTTTTTTTGAAGAAAAGCTAATGCACTTTTTTTTTTTAACAAAAGCGTAAAGCCGACAACCCGACGCGCCGGCGTGTCAGATATCGATGGTTGAGTTTTTTTATCAATCTGACAAAAAGCTGCTAAATTTTGTCTTTTTATGGTGAAATTACTAATTTACCCTCATTTTGTGCCAAATGGCAAAAATTGAAGATGTCTATGGATGTCATTTTGCTGGGCTTAGTTTTGATTATATAGATATAGATATTTGACTTCAACCACTAATTTTACCAAACACTTTAAATTCAATCCGCTAGTTTATCTGCTGCCCGCTACCTCATCTGCTATCAGCTACCTCTTGCAAACAGAGCCTTTGTCTTTATACTTTTAACCTTAAGAAGCTTCTGAGGAATCTTCTAGACTTTGTCTTCTAAAGTGTCTTCTGAAGAACCTTCTGAACGTCTTCTGAAACACTTAGCTTTTGATTTCATGTCAAATCTTCTGAAACACTTGACTAGACCAGGCATGTCTTGGCAAGAGACCTCCTTAGTTCATTTTTGAGCCCTTTGAGACCGATCCAATGTTGTTATATTCAAAACACCTCTTTGAGCTTCACTTGTGTCTTCTGAAGCTTTACTACCTTCTCGTGATATGCTTTGCTTACCTCATGTTCTTATAGAGACTAAAATGATTTGTTCCTATCTTAAGAACACTCAAGAAGATTCATTAAAAAACTAATGAATCATAAAGCTTAAAGAGATTATCAAAACTGTTTGTTCTCATCAAAACTTTAACTTAGGGATTTGCCTCAACATTACCAAGGGTTAGGCATACAAGACCCTAATTCTTTCGCGAACTTCTTCCCAAGCTAAAAATATATATACTCAAGTATGAAAATGATCTCTTCAGATTATGAAAGGACACATGAAGAATGGCCTTTATAGGCTTTTAGGCAATGTTGTCCCTAACTATTCTTCTTCAAAGGGGTGAAAAAGGTCGCATAGCGGAAGATAATCCAAACAGACATCTTGTCGATCAAGGTGGTTCCCATAACCAAGTTCAATCATTGTATGGACTTGGTTAAGATGGGAGTCCGTCTTAAGTAATCAACAAAAGGGGAAGCTTCTAACTAGGGTAGAATACTAGGTTCAAGGAGGAGAATTGTAGCGTATGAATCTATATTCTTGTTAGTTAGTTAGTTAGTTATCAACTTATTAGGTAGTCAAGTGTTAGTGGGTTAGGTGTATAGATGTTAGTTAGTTCATGGTTGTAACTAACTTGCATAGTGCACTCACAGGGCACTCTTTTTCCTTCCTGGGTCTTTTTCCCAATGGGTTTTGGCTCAGGGAGGTTTTGAGGAGGCCCTCCCCCTTCTTTTTTCTCTCATTGTAAGGGTTGGGCACCCCTTGTGCCTCTTTCAATGAAATTGCTTATCAAAAAAAAACTTGCATCCTAAGACATCTATTTAAAGCCTTGGCTATATGCTTGTTAGAGCATGGCATGCAATAGTACGAAATAGCAATTTCATGTAAGACTAGGATTGAGAGGTATCATTGTATTCTAAGAAATAGAGAGAGTTGAGAGTGTGGTAGAGAAAATACTTTACCAAGAAAGCTTCTAAACACTTTTTCGATTGTTCAATTATAGTTGGTTTTAGCCTTAAGTGCAGAAACCCCCAAAGTAGGGATCAAGAGGGTGATCCTGAACTGGGTTACCATGTTCTTGTGTGTTCTTATTTTCTACATAATCATGTCTTTTACACAAACAGTTCCAAGAAGGTGCTACACCAGTGCTCTATCATCGCAGGTAGCACTAATATCTTGAATCATGTTTCTGCGACTGTGACTAGGGAAAGTCGCGCCTGTGCTCAAGGCACTATCCACTGCATCAGTGCTACCATGTTGGGTACTTCACCTCTCGGGTCAATTCGACAACCACCAGCTTGTCTGTTTCCTCTTTTATTGCTTTTGTTTTCTCTTCGACCTACTTTATTTTTCTCTGTGCCATCGGTTGAATAGAGGGATTTCTTTGACGGAGGCGAAAGAATTAGGGTCGTTGTGGACTTGAGCCACTGTGGGCCTCGCCAACACCCCATGACGGAGTGTATGAGCTCGGAAACACGGAGGGCTTTCTTCGACGGCCTCGCTTCATACCTTCATCCGTCGAGTGGCCAGCTCGGGTCAGACTCAAGTGAGAGGGGCGTTGTGTCAGGTCAGGAGCCGAGATCGCCGAGGATCCTGTATGTTAGTAATACAGAAATTTGCAAATAATAGAAAATTGACAGAAAATTGACAAAGAGTAATTCTGCAATCTTTTCTTCATTAATAGAAAGGCTTAGTACATTGATTTTGTTTGGCGTTCATGCCTATCTTTCAATCTATTTTTCAGTTTATATTTTTCAGTTTATATTTTTTTGTCTCAGTCGTTTCTTTCGAAGTCGTGGTGGCCTGCTTCTTCTATGCACGTCGTTCTGATTTGAGGCAGAGGTACTAGCACCTCCTTGCCCCATCAAGATCCACTGAGATCATGACTACCTCGTCCTTTGTTGAGAAGAACCTCATCTTGAGGTGGACGATAGATGCAACGACCCCAAGCTTCCCCCCAGAGTCGGGCGCCAACGATGCACCGAGCATGGGGACGGCATCGCAAGACCAAGAACCTTGTCTTGATTGTTTTTGATGGTTCCTCATCCCCGCACATTGCTTGTAGCTCAAGATAACCCAAGGGCTTGGTCGGGATCCATTGAATTCGACTAGGTCCGGCCGTCATAGGGAGATAGATCACTCGACAATTTTTAGCTTGGGAAGCGTTCGCAAAGAGAATGTCCGCTAAGCTCCCTGGTCAACTAGGATCCTCTTGACGCCAACCCGGCTAGGACGACCTAACGCTTAGGATTTTCTCGCCATCGGTGAAGGATAATGGTGGCCTATTTGACTTTATCAAGATCGGGTTTGACTTCATTAGCGCTTTGTCTCCCAATTTCCATAGAGTAACTTCCTATTATTACCATCGCCACAGTCGTTGGCGTTGGGACTTCGCCTTCCTCCGCCGAGTCACTCATCGTTATCATCGCATCATGGCCTTTGATTTCCGTGGTAAGTGCTCCTCTTTTATCATCAAACTTAAGGTATTGCTTTAACTTGTCGCACCAGGTTAGATCCTCAATGTCTTAAGGACTTTGCGATCTTGATGTCATGCTCGTGGCTTCGGTGATATCTGCAATAAGTCTTCTTATTGGTATTGTTCCTCTACGGAATTGGCGCCGACCACTTGACTTCATTGAACTCGGTGTTTGCACATTCTTGTCGGATTTTACTCTTGGAGGCAGTTAGGTCCGTGTATTCGGCGAACTTTCCACACCATTCCTTCAGCCCGAAGCCGTTGTCCTTCTTGTGCATTTCCTTCGAATCTTTCCCTTTCCCCGAGGCCGGAGGTGCGCTAAGTTCATCCACTGTGGACGCTTCTTTGTAATCTATATGGCGCTGAGCACACCTCAGGAATTCGTTGAGCGTCTTTGGCTTGCAGAGGCCGACGTTGGCGTGGAACAGTGTGCCCTTCCTAAGGCCATGTCGCATGAACATCATCCTGACATTGTTCGTCAACTAATGTACCTCGCCTCGCTTCCTTATTGTAGTTTCTCAATGTAATCCTCGTGATTACTTTTCGCTTGACAGATCGCTCTGTGACGCGTCTTCTGACTTGGGCTTTAACCTCGAGGCTGTGAAGCGTGCTGAGAAGAGCTTGGTAAATTGTTTCCAGGACGAGATCGAGGCTGGAGGTAGATCCTTGTACCATTTCAAGGCGATCTTCTTCAAGGAAAGAGGAAACAACTTGCATCGAACATGATCCCGGCGTTGCAGTAATCCAAAGATTAGATCGAAAGTATCGACATGTTCGTCGAGATCCCCTTTCCCGTCATACATGTTCAGTGGTGGAGGTTTTTCAGGGATTTCGGGATCCGACAGTTCTCTATCTCGGCAGTAAAGGGGCTAGCTCGAGACCGCGTTCTTGCTTTCCTCACATCTTTCTCCAAGATTCCTTCTTCTTGGGCGAAGGACTTCGGGAAGATGAGGAGTCCTAAGAGGAGTTGTGTGAATTATCAGTTGAGTCAGAACTTGGAGGAGATGGTGGAGTCGGGGGCTTCCCACGATGTTTCTCCCTCCAAACTGGAGAAGTATCATAGGTCGTACACCGAGGTGGAGTCCGGCGCCGCCTAGAGACGGCTGTCTGAGGTGGAGACGATGGAGGTCGACCAGCGAGTTGAATAGTGGTTGCCCTCGCCAAAACGGCCATTTCCAGGCGGGATTGTTCCTGTTGTACCAAGTTCTGACTTCTGCGTTCCAGGACATCGAGAAGATGGCTAGCTGCTTGGAGTTGCACAGGAATGACATCGACATGTGGAGCTGGCGCCGGCGGGGGGAGTCGTCACGAGGCGGGCACTACCGAAGTCTATTTGTAGGGTAGTGTTTTAACATGCCCTTCCTGTGTCTACACAGTCGTGGAGGAGCTACTGGCTTTCCACTTGAGCCCGAGATGAGAGTGGGGTGGGGGACATCCTCTCAAAGCCATGGGCTAAGCAGATTTCCTGTGTTGAATAGAAATGTGGATTAGACTATAAGCAAGTGATTATGCTCCCATTGTGGTCACCATTATTCAGTACTGGATCTCGGAAAGTACCCTGGATCTAGGGTACAAGTGGTGTTGCTTCGAGAGATTTGAAGATGGACTTCGGATACTTGGAGATGGACGTCGGACAGTCCGAGGTAACTCGACTTTCCACGTCGGGTGGGTGTTCTCGCGATACACTCTAATGCTTAAGTCAATAACGGAGCAAGAGAGGTGTGTATGAAATGAGAACGTACCTGAAACTAAAGGGGTGCACCTTTATTTATAGACAAAAGGGTCGCACCTAGAGCGTCGGATGCAGACGTTTCAATCCTGGCCGTTGGATACGGGCATCAGGTGATAGAGCACGCTACGAACTGCCTCAAGAGCGGATTTGGGGCAAGCCTAATTCTGGTGGGATTTTGGCTAAGTCCAAAACATTTATGTTTCTAGAAATCATTAAGAGGGAGTTGTTTCTATTCATCCATGTTTGCTACCATATAAGACAGCAATTCTAATCAGGGTATTAAATAAGGACCGTTTAGAAACATGCTTTCCATTATATGTCTCTTTTTTGTTTATTACATGTTTGTTGAATAATGTGGCAAGAAACAATCTTAAAACAAAATTATTAGTGTATAGAAACATAAAGTTGCACATATGTCCATCACTAATGTTCCATTTCTTCCCACAAATGTAGCAAAAGTGGCATCCACACCTATGCAAATAAAGTTGCATTACTTATACTAGGATAAAATAACAAATTGCATAGATTCAAAAAAATATAAAAACTTTGAGGACGAGAGAAGATATATAAGAATATTAACATAATAAAAGAAATTAGCACTCCATAGCCAGTTGTATTGATAATTTCAATAATATGCAAGATTGATTCTCTAGTTCAAACTCAAAGTGTATTTATGTAATTTGTGTCTGTTGTTTATTTTGTTAATTTCTCCAAATTGAATAAAAAATAATAAATTACCTGCAAAGTATGTATTCACAACCACAGATTCTCTCAACATAGATAAAGCATTTGGGACATCTTTATGACTTTTTTCTCTTTAGCTAACTCTGATAAATTCCTTTCCAATTCTTTTTCATGCCTTGAATTATAATTTTTGAAGCTTCGAGACATGCAAATTCCCATCGAATCAAATTGAACAGTAAAAAATTAAAGAATGTGTTGCAATTGTTTTGGCTATTCAACAAACCTAACCTCAGTGCAGCAATAGCGTGATTAGTTAGAATTAGTCAGATCAACTTTATTCTTTCAACAATGTTATTTGGACAAAAAATATTTAGACAAAAATAGACAAAAACCAACTTACAATATCAATTAATTAAGTTTTTTAGATTATTAACCAAGTGATCAATTAACCAAGTTTTTAATCAACACCTCGAAAACTGTGAAAAAACAGGTTGTCTAATGGTCTAAAAAACTTGGTTAATTGGTGTTGTAAGTTGATTCTTGTTTATTTTTGGCTGAAATTTTTGGCTACATAACATTATTGTTATTCTTTTACGGGATGTAACGGTCTTTTAAAATTGTAAATATTTTAGTGAGACTAGGTTGTACAAAAAATAATAAAAAGGCGTAAAAAGAATAACATTAAAATATTCATCCAATAGAAAGAAAGAATGATTCATTGAACCAAAATTCAAACGAAATTTTCATTAAGTAATATTTAAATAATAAATGGAGAACTATAATACTCATAAGATGTTATGGTTCAATCTCGATCGGTGCGTTTAAAAATACTTCATGATAAGTCAACTCTTTAATTAATGGATCTCAGTACGTCAGAGGTTAGTCTGTAATTACGCACATAGATGATACATTGGTTTAGCAAATAAAATACTCATAACATGTTACCGTATTCATTATCGTATTATATTAAATTTGGCTTTTAAAAAACGAAAATGATGATAGTGTAAATAATATTGTTTTGGGCTTGCTTGTATTGTTGTTGTACTCTGTTATTGGGCCTCTTGTTTAGTTGTGAGCCCATTAGCTTGTTTCAGTCCATAGTGCAAAGAGTCTTATTGTAATTGCACTTGGCTATCAATTGTACAAATACATTTCTGAACATTGAATGGAATCATTGAGTTAGTTGAGAACTCACTCACTTTAACATTTGGCATCAGAGCCCTTCACAGGGCCTGTGCAAGAAACGTAGAAACAATTATCAGATATCGCGAAATCAAGAACCGAGTGAATTGAAGATTCAATGGCGGAGAAAGAATAGAAGATCGCAACGCATGTTCAACCGGCAATTACTAGATTCGATGGTCACTACGACCATTGGTCTATGCTAATGGAAAATTTGCTCAGATCGAAGGAATACTGGGAAATCACTGAGAATGGAGTGCCAATTCTTGGGGAGAATCCAACACCAGAAGTGCGAAAGTCTGTAGAAGAAGGAAAATTGAAAGATTTGAAGGCAAATAATTACCTCTATCAATCAATTGATCGCAACATTCTTGAAACTATCTTGAATGGTGATTCCGTAAAGGGGATTTGGGACTCACTGAAGTAGAAATTCAAGGGTTCGTCGAAGGTAAAGCACGCCCAATTGCAAGTCCCGAAACGTGAATTCGAGCTGCTCGGAATGAAAGATTCGGAAACGATCAACGAATATTTCTCAAGAACCTTATTTATTACCAATAAGATGAGGAAACATGGAGGGAAAGTAATTGAGACCGAAGTTGTTGAAAAGATATTGAGATCGATGTCTCCGCAAAGAACAATTACGTTGTTTGCTCGATCGCTCAAGCAAATAACGTTGAAACCTTAATCGTTGATGATCTACAGAGCAATCTCATTGTTCAAGAACAACGAATGAACGAGCAAAAGGAAGAAGAGCAAGCTTTTTCAAGTGGCGAGCAATGCTGAGGAAGGGCAGAGGAAGAAACACGGGAAGATGAAGAGGACAATCAAAGGAGACAATGGAATGCTACAGTTAGTTAGGAAATTGGGGCATTTCCAATACGAATGTTCCAATCTTGCCGCAACAGAGGCAAATTTTGTCGAGTTCGATGAAGAAGAGGAAATGCTCCTCATGGCTATTGTTGACTCAAGAACGCAACAAGCTATGAGGTATGGTTCCTAGATAGTGGTTGCAAAGAACCATGTGTGCGGTATTTTATCTTGGTTCTTTGATCTAGATACCACATTTAGAGAGTCTATTAAGATTGGAAATGGAACTAGGTTGAATGTAATGGGGAAGGGAAAGATCAAAATTGAAATAGGGAGCAAAATACAAACTGTTACTGATGTGTATTATATCCCTGATCTTAAGAGTAATTTGTTTAGCATCGGTCAACTTCAAGAAAAGGGTTTAGCTGTCTTGTTTAAGAACAATCAATGCAAGGTCTATCATGATGAAAATGGGTTAATAATGGTGTCTAACATGGCGAACAATAGAATGTTTCTTATAAAAGGAACACTTGTGGTAGAAAATTGTATGTAGGCCTCAACAGATTGAAACTCAGTGCTGTGGCACAAAAGATATGCTCATTTGAGCAATAGTGGGTTGAGGTTGCTCAAGCAGAAAGAAATGGTGAAGGGTCTGCCATTGTTGGAGAGTCCTCAAAAAAATTGTCAAGACTGTTTAATTGGATAGCAGCAGCGAGATAACATGAGCAAGCAGAGTAGCTGGAGAGCTTCAAGAATGCTGGAGCTGGTACACTCAGACTTGTGTGGACCTATTACTCTAGAATCTAATAGCAAGAAAAGGTACTTTATCTCTTTCATCGACGATTTTAGTAGAAAGGAGTGGGTATACTTCTTGAGTGAGAAATCACAAGCCTTTGAAATCTTTAAGAGGTTCAAGGCAATGGTTGAAAAAGAAAGCAATCAGGCCAAGTTGCTTAAGAATGACATATAGGGAATTTAATTCAAAGGAATTTCATGATTATTGCTTTGAGAATGGAATTAGGAGACAATTAACTGCTGCTTTTACACCTCAACAAAATGGTGTAGCAGAGAGAAAAAATAGGACAGTTATGAATATTGTTAGGAGCCTGATAAGTGATTCACAGCTTCCAATTTTTTTTTGGCCTGAGGCTGTCAAATGGAGTTTTTATATGTTGAATAGAAGCACTACTACCTCTCAAGTATGACATTACACCAAGAAGCTTGGAATAGTATTAAACACTCTGTGAAACACTTCAGAGTATTTGGTTGCATTGCCCACATGCACAAATGTATCCTCCTAGGCATAAGGTAGGGATCACACAAGAGCAATATCACAAGTTGTTGACTCTCCTTCAGCAAAATTCCATCTCTCAGCAGAATGCTACTAGTTATGCAAACATGGTAACCCTTATAGGGGTCTTGCAGGTATAATTCCTCTTATAATTCCACTTGCTTGTGCTCTATGTTCCAAGTTTCTTGGTTCTTGGATAGTGGAGCAACAAATCATATCTGTTCTTCTCTTGATTGTTTCAAGAGCTATTTTCCTATTACGCTTCTGAATATTAGGCTACCAAATGGCAATTGTGCAGTTGCTAAATATCGTGGCACTGTTGAATTTTCTCCAAATTTCATCATCACAAATATACTGTGTGCCTGGCTTTTCTCTTAACCTGCTGTCTGTGCCAAAATTGCTAATGGCTAACATTAAAGTTGATTTCTGTGGCCAAAAATTTGAAATACGGGATATGAAGACCCAAAGGATGATTGGTTCGGGTGTCATGTTTGAAGAACTCATATACTTAGAGATTGAAGCTAAGATCAACAGCACAGTAGCATTAGTTCAAGAAGGAAGCACTGATAGACTTCCAGAGTTAGCATTATGGCATTTTTGACTAGGACACTCGTCTACTAGTAGAATGAAGTTGATGAACGTAGATTTTCCCTTTATTAATGTTGATGAAGGTTCCATTTGTGATATATGCCATTTTGGTAGACATAAAAGACTTTCTTACAATTTGAGTTCTAGTAGAGCCTCTAAGTGATTTGAAATGATTCACTTAGACATATGGGGACCTGTTTTTGTACCTTCAGTTCAAGGCCACCGATATTTTCTCACTGTTGTAGATGATTACAACAGGTATACATGGATCACATTATTGAAAACCAAGAGTGACGTGAGCAACCAGATTAGAAACTTCACTAAAATGATAGAAACACAACATGATACCAAAATTAAGACCATTAGGAGTGACAATGGTCTAGAGTTTCTAATGCCAGAGTTTTATGCTTCAAAGGGCATTATACACCAAACTAGTTGTGTAGAGACACCTCAACAAAATGGGAGAGTTGAGAGAATAGATCAACACATCTTAAATATAGGAAGAGCCCTCCTATTCCACTCCAAACTACCCAAACAGTTTTGCTGCTGCCTTGTGTACAGAAATTGAACCTCAATCCTATGTGGCTGCCTCTATTGAACAATGTTTGATTGATGCTATGAACTGTGAGCTTGAGGCTCTTAATAAAAATGGCACTTGGGATATTGTTGACTTACCTCCTAATGTGAATCCCATTGGCAACGAATGGGTGTATAAAATTAAACACAAGGCAGATGGATCTATAGAAAGATATAAAGCTAGACTTGTAGCCAAGGGCTACAATCAAATTGAGAGCCTTGACTTATTTGACACGTTCAGTCCAGTGGCCAAACTCACCACAGTTAGGCTTCTTTTGGCAGTAGCTTCTATGAAAGAATGGAATCTACACCAACTAGATGTCAACAATGCCTTCTTGCATGGGACCTAGAAGAAGATGTTTACATGGAAATTCCAAAAGGTGTGAAGTGTGACAAAGGTAACAAAGTGTGTAAACTCAAGAAATCCTTGTATGGTTGTTGTGAGAAAACACACGTGATAGTGCAAGTATACACTCTCTAACAAGTAATATAGAGTGTAAGTGAGATCGCTCCCACGAGAATTTAAGCTTAATCTTGAAGGTTTAATTTGATTAACAATTTAGTGAGGAAAGTAAATGACACACAAGTTTTTGGTAACATAAATGAGAGTAAAAGTAATCGTGGTAATATGAAAACAATAATGAGAACAAGTTTGAGATGCATTCACTTCAAAGAGCTTCATTAATATGCAATTAAGTGTATGTTCAATGTCGCAAAGATTAGGTGTCGCAAAGAAAAAGACGTTATTCTCTCGAATACTTCACACTAGGTTTCCTTGCAAGAGTTTATCTCTAAACCCTAAAGAAGTACCTCCTAGGTCGCTGAGCACCGACAAAGATTCACCTTATGGGTTATGCTCTCCTATCTCTGTGGTTAAGCAAGGAACATCAAGATCTCTCGTTAATGTCCACTACCCATATTACCTTGTGAGATTAATTTACAAACCATCTCTCGAATTTATAAATGCTATTTAGAATAGACGGCCAATCCTACTCTAAAATGGAAATATTATCACACACAAGGTAAAATGCAAAACATTAAACACACTTCATTAATTGCATAATAAATCTAGCTACATCAGATCCAGCATCTCAACTATGAGTATTTAGCTCATATTGAGCTTACAAAACATAGAAAATAACTTAAACAAAAAAGTATAAGATTACAAATTTCAAGGTAAGAAATGATACTATAACGAAGAAACAGAGAAGGAGCTCCAATGGTGACAATGGAGTTCTGGTCCAGCTCTTCTAAGTAGAAATCCACCAAGAAAAATGCAATTCCAGTGTTGCTAACGCAATAGTCTCAGCAATGTATCAATTTTTGGTAATGGAAAGGTGAGCTAAGCACGCTATGAGGAGCTATCTCTAAACTTCCTCTTGATGGCAAAGCAGTGGCTATCTCCTGAATGGGAAATGGAGGTCGATTATATAGTGTCTCCTTGCACACAACCCTAGAAAAATATCTTCTTTGGGAAATGCGTCCTAGGTTTAAGGGCAATTGTGGGAAATCCACATGAGGTCATATCTTTCCGTGCCATCCAAACTCGACAAATTGCCTTGCCTCATTTTCCATGTTTTCCGTGACTCCTCTTGAGCTTTCTTTCTCATCTTCCGCATTTTAGCTATTCACAAGACGCACTCTTTCACGCAAAGACTACACAAAACATAATTAAAAACACAAAGGGCATAAAAATGCCCAATTCACACTAATTCATTCCTGCACCATTAATTCTAACCTAAACACTTATTTACCAGCTAATTCACATAACATGCAAACAAATTCACTTAAAAACAAGCTTAGAAAGCAAGTAATAACCATCATAAATGAGGGTTATCAATGGTTTGAAACAAGCTAGTAGGAAATGGTATGAAAAAGTCACTACTCTATTGCTAGCACAAGGATACAAAAGCATCTACTGATTATTCTTTGTTTACTAACTCTCATGATGAAAATTTCACTGTTGTTCTTGTATATGTTGATGATATTATACTAGCAGGAAATTCATTAGTTGAATTTGACAGAATTAAGATCATTCTTGACAATGCTTTTAAAATTAAAGATTTGGGTCCTCTCAAATATTTTCTTGGCTTGGAAGTGGCTCATTCAAAGACTGGAATCTCTATTTGCCAAAGAAAATATTGCCTAGACTTGCTTCATGAATCTGGTTTTCTTGGCTCTAAACCTACATCCACTCCTCTTGATAGCAATGTCAAAATTCATCAAGATGGAGGGGAACTCTATGCCGATCCTAATTCATATAGAAGATTTGTAGGAAGATTGTTATATCTTACCAACACTTACCGATATCACTTTTGCCTTCAACAACTCAGACAGCATATCAAGTCTCCTACTGTTTCTCATTACAATGCTGCTTGTAGAGTGTTGAGATATCTCAAAGGAAGTCCAGGCAGAGGAATCATGTTTCCTTGAAACTCTGTGGTCCAAATTCTGGTTTTTCTGATGCGGATTGGGCCAATTGTTAGAAAATCTATAATCGTTTATTGCTTCTTTATTGGATCATCCTCATATCTTGGAAGACAAAGAAGAAACAAACCGCTCTCTAGTCATCCTCGGAAGTTGAATACCGAGATCTTTCAACAACAACTTGTGAATTGCAAAGGGCTTACTTTTCTCGTTTGAAGGATTTATGTGTTAATTGTGATAGACCTCATGTTCTCTATTGTGATAACCAAAGTGCAATTCATATTGCAACCAACTCGTGTTTCATGAGAGAACTAAGCATTTGGAAATTGATTGTCACTTTGTTAGAGAGAAATTGCAAGAAGGATTGTTGAAGTTGCTGCCTATTTCATCAAAGGGCCAATTTGATGACTTCTTTACCAATGCCCTCACTCCTAGTGTTTTCAAACCATTTATATCCAAGCTTGGCATGATCAACATCTACCATGGTCAAGCTTGCAAGGGGCTGTTGAAAAATGAAGGCACTAGTGGAACTGTTGCAGGCCACGGGGCGCATAATGCCGAGACATTGGCGCCGACATCGAGGCAAGATCGTGGTCAAGCAATTGGCGCCTAATACTGTGAAGGAAAATACTAGCACACAGGCGCACCATGCTGAGGATTTGGCAACTAGTGACGATAGCAGAACTTATGCTGTTGTACTTAGTGGATAAGTACCTCTCACTCTCCTATTGGCATATTCATTGATTCCAATGATGTGTCAATACTTCTAGAAGCTTCTGATATTTCCTCACTCCCATGTGATCGAATAATACCGTTAGTACTAGATTCGCTAGCTGTCAATTTTAGATATGTTCCAGCCAGAACTTAAAGTCCCTACTTGGGCTTGGCCACACACAATTCACATGTAAAGACCGGCCCAAAGGTACGACGCACAGCACGTTCCGACCATCAACGACAGGATCCTTCCACGGGATCCGACGCTCACGGTACGCTCATCCCTCTATAAATAGAGGTACAACCCCTCTACCACGATACGTCTTTCATACGTTCCATTAATTCCTCAGATATGCTCTGAGACTTCTGACTTTCTCTCTCTCTCTCTTTTCCCTTAACTCGGCCACATACTGACTTGAGCGTCGGAGTGTCTTGCAGGTACCCCCCACCCGACGTGGATCTTCAAGCAACCTTGGACTGGCCGAGTGCAATCCTCAACCTCTAAGATCCTCCGGCCAGAGGACTCTCTCTCCCGAATTCACAAGCAGTACCCTGCACTGCATCGAGTCCAAGTCCATGTACCGAACAATGGCGACTACAAATGGGAGGCACATCACCTGTCTTCCAGATTCAAAATTCCTTCTCGAATTCTTTTTCCTGTCATCGATCAGCCCTCGACTTAACGCCCCAAAGAAGGTGGCGATCTCGACCAACTTTCGCCTCCAACGGACGATCGAGGTATGTTCCTCTTGAATGACACTCGCCACCACCTTTTGGTTGTTTGCAGCACGACGGGAATCTCTTGGACCTGTGTCTCTACCTCGATTCTCCTTTATCTATGCGCACTAGCTCGCCGCTAAATAGCCTAACTGGATCCAATAACTCGCCTCTTTGAGCTCGCCGAATAGCCTAACTGCTCCAATAGCTCGCCTCTTCGAGCTCGTCGAATAGCCTAATCGCTCCAATAGCTCGCTCTCCGAGCTCGCCGCTAAAGAGCCTAAACTAGCTCCAATAGCTCGCTTTTCTCCGAGCTCGCCGCTAATAGCCTAATTTGGCTCCAATAGCTCGCTCTCCGAAGCTCGCCACCAACAGCCTAATCTGGCTCCAATAGCTCGTGATCTCCGAGCTCGCCACCGAATAGCCTATTATGGCTCCAATAGCTCGCCCTTCCGAGCTCATCTCTAATTAGCCGATTCCGCCAACAGCCTCTTCCCACGAGCTCCTACAAAGATGGCCCACGGCAGCCTTCAACAGCTTTCTCGATCGCCGAGTCCGACACTCCATCGTGGGGCCTCAAAGATCTCTTTCTCCGTGCGAAGTTTGCTCCTTCCTCCCGATGCCGAACTGACAAGTTCCATCAGGGGTCGAACAATTTCTCAATTTCGCAATGTGCGAGCTCAGCCTTCCCTCTGATGCATGAACTGGCGAGTTCCATCATAGGCCAAAGGAAGGAGACCCATTGCGCGGTCTCTGCCACGAAGGCCAGACGTCTTACGTGTAACACCCCATTTCTACCCGACATTTAAAATTAAAAATCAGAGTTACAAAAATTTAATTCCAAAATGGAGTGCTACGCCAATACAAAGAAAATTTCAACACTATAACACGCAACACCAACTCAAGGATGGATTTTCTCATTACTTTAATAAATAACTCCACACACCATAACTAATAAACATTACGCAATGAAAATGTAAAACACAGTCTCAGATGGACAACAATAATCTCAAATACAATGTGGAAACATCAATAACATAGTTCAATAGTCAACAAAGAAGAAACGACTAGAATCCTAAACCCATCCCCAGGTGCTACGTGATCGAGCGCATCGACGGGAAGTGAAGCGGACTAGGCCTTCACTCATGGCTACCGTGGTAAACAACAACAGAAAGGGTGAGTCTCGAACTATATAATAAAAGTGATAATAAGCGAAGATAATAGCTTCATAGAGGTCAATCAATCATAAGTCATTGCATAACAATCACATTCACTTTCAAATTCATGTATGAGGATGAATGCAATGTAAATGCAATCATGCATGTGGTACCATTTGCCCCATGGCAGATCATCAACAAATTGAGTCCTCATGACTCGCCCCCATGGCCTCATCAAAGACAATATAACGTCGCGATCGCAAATTAATGTATGCATGAGACTCTATGAACATGCCACAATCACACTTCACAATATCACAGTTAATACATTATTTCTCAACTCATTATTAATATCATATATAGCCCCCATGGCCCTAGCCCCCATGGCTCATGCCCCCATGGCATCATCAATCACCTCTACCACTAACTCAACACAATCAAGTCCCAAGGACTAATCACGGCACAGAGGACTAAACCTCACTCAGAGGACCTAAACCACCATTTAGGACCAAATCAACACTCAGTGGACCAAATTAACACCTTTTGGACCAAATCGACACCTAGGGACCAAAACAACACCTAGGGACCAAAACAACACCTAGGGACCAAAACCACCCCTTAGGACTAAATCACACACTTGGGACTAAAACAACACCCTTAGGACTAAATGTCACCAGGGGACCAAAACAACACGCACTTAGACACAAGGCAAAGACTAGGCGCCATTTCCCCACAACTGGCGCCACCTGCAGCACACAAGCACCAGCGCCAAAACTCAAAGACTGGGCGCTCGTGGGCAACATGACCCATCGGGCGCCACTTTTCTAGCAACTGGCGCGCTGGGCAACATGGGCTTAGACACAAACTAAGACACAAACCGAGACACGCCTCTCGCATACAGCGCATGCCTGGCGCCTGGCAACATTTTTCGCGCCGCTTAGACACAGCAGCAAGAACACAGCGCAACAGGCAGCCATTTGGCGCTCGTGCCGCGCCACATGCACCCACACACACGCAACACACATTCGGCGCGCCACCCTAGCGCCATGGGCAACCAAATTGGCGCCCATCACTTAGACACCCACGCACACACACACACACCTAGGCAACACCACAGGGCAGCCATTTGGCGCCCTGCACTTGGCACAACACTCCTAGGCGCATTGGCGCCCACATTTGGCGCCCCGCACCTAGACACAAGACACATCGACGTGAACAAGTGACACAGCGCCATTCTAGCGCCACGCAGGGGCATTTGCGCCTCCCATCGCACACACGCACACAAGACACACAAGGCAATCGGGCGCCATTTTCCAAAGAATCGGGCGCCCAGCAGCAGCACACACTCGCATACGCACACAACCCCATCACATGAACAAGAACTCCAGCGCCATTTTCCCAAAGAATGGCGCCCTGGCAAGTGACATTCGCACAAAACACAACCCAAAGACATGAATAGCGGTACTGTGGCGCCATGTTCCCAAAGAAATTGGCGCCCAGCAAAGACACTCACACACCTGGGCCATCAAGCATAATGGACACAGCGCCATTTCTCTATGAAATTGGCGCCCAGGCAGTGGCAACTCAGCACAAAACTCATCACACTACACGTGAACAATACACAGGGCGCCATTTCCCCCAAATTCTCTTGAACCAATTCATCCTATAACCTTTCTAACACGTCCAATTTCATAATTTAACAAACAATTGCACGTTCAAGTCATCACATACATCAAAATCACGAAATCACATAGTATAAAACCCTAACCTAAGCCCTAATTCAATTTTAGCATGCAATTCATCAAATTCACCCAATGACAATTCAATCGGCAATCAACAACATCAAATCAAGACTCTATAACTTCTATACAACCTATTATATCCTCTATTATAGAGTGAGACTCCCCTTACCTTAAATTGAACCGTAGAGAAGCCCTTTCACGGAGTCACGTACAAAAACCACAGCAACAGTGGAGCTCTCCTCTTCTCCTTGCTTGGTGCGATCCAACTTCTCCCTCTTCTCACTCTATTGCGCCGTTTTTCCTTTCTTTCTCTCTTCTCTCTTCGCAATTTTTCTTTCTTTTCCCTTCCTTGCACAAGTGATGCGAAATGCATCACTCCTAGGAGCCTAAGTCATTGGGCTTGGGCTCCTGGGCCAATGCTTGCAGTCCTGGTATTTCCAATACCACTCCCTTCAATTAAATAAAATATTTACATTATAATTTAATATAATTAAAATAGTGCAACACTTTAAATAATTTAATCAATTACTCAATTAAATTATTTAGGGTGTTACATTACGCGACTCCGGTAAGAAGGCTGGACGTCTCACGCGACTTCGGTAAGAAGGTTGAGTGTCTCTTACATCCTCGGTAAGAAGGCCGATAAGCCCATAACGGCCTCGGTAGGATGAAAGTGAAGGCCGGGCACCTCCAACAGCTCCGGTACCAAGGTCGATCGCCCACAACCGACATCAGTAAAAAGAAGGAGAAGGGGGCCCACAACGGCCTTCCTATCTTATACAAGCTAAGAGCCTGCCTCATCGGTGCTCACATGCTAACCACCTCGGCTCCAATCCACGAGTTTGAACACTTGTGCGAATTCTCTCTATGGGTCCTCTCTGGCCTCACTACCTCTCTAATGCCTCGAAATGGCTACGCGACCTCGACACTCACGGCAGGTACTCTACTGTACTAAACATGCATATATATTTGAACAATGAATATAATTGAAATGTAGGAAGATTAAAGTGCCACAAAAAGGGATGGCTCCCATCATGCTTATTAAATCAAGATTGGCCCGGATATGCCCGGAGCCAACTTACAACAAACTAAAAGAAAAAGAAAAATTGTTCAAAAATGGCAAAGGAAAATTACAAGGCTTAAGCAATCAATTCTCTCCCACCACTGCCTCATAATGATCTTTGCCGGGGTTCCTTCTCCGTCGAGGTCCAGATTTGTTGGCGCCTCAGATTGACATTCTCTACGCCATCACCTTCAAAGATCCTCAAGAACCTTGGTGTTGCCGAACCCAAAGATTGCCAACCTCTTCACCATGCACTTTAGCAGGAGGAAAGATCATTTCCCGCCTTTGAAGATTTTGCCATCTTCAACGCCGTAAGTTAGCTGCAGTACTACTGGCTCAAGGTTGGGCTCGAGAAGTAAGACTCATTGCATGTGAAGTCACCAAATGTCACAAGGAAGGGGTTGGAATTGTGACCCTTTAAAATCATCCCGAATGAAAGAACTTTGATTCACAAGAGTTATTGAGAATCAAGAGTGTGAGTGTTTCGTGTTACATAGAAACAATATTCTTAATGGATTAGAAGGGCCTAGACGCAGTGATTGAATCGGCCTTCACAGATTATATAGAATCGAGAATGGTCACCAATACTTCCTCCACTCTTCTCACAGTTATTTCACAATTGTTTCAAGTAGAGTTCTACTGTGTATTATGTATTATGTTTATAAACCACTTGTCAAGAGTTTCAAAACATTTTATATTCTTTAGAAAGTTCAGAGAAGGGTTGAGAAGCTCTTGTTCTAGTTATTTCTAAGAAAGGTCACGAGTGACTCTTCTCAGGTTTTCAAAAATCTCTCCACAAGAGAAGTTTTTCTCAAACAAGAAACTAAAGACTTAAAGCAGTAAATAACACATGGATTTATAGTGGTTCACCCAGAAATAACATGGGCTACTCCACTCCTCACACCCAGTGAGATTTTCCACTATTTTCCAAATAGTTTACACCCTTTCACACTTCACACAAGTTGAAAGCTCTTGGTAGTTTTCTTCTCACAACTATACCTACTGTATAATTCACTAATAGACTTCTCCAAAGCTATTAGAGTGCTTTTAACACAAAGCACTCACTTCTCAAGTCCTACAACAACACATGCCACTTGAGAAGGTTCCCTATTCAAGGTTCTTTTGATTACAAGGGTTTTGGGATTACTTAGAGCTTGGTTGACATATATAGGATATACATGAATGTTTTACAACACAAGACTTAATACATACTCAGAGAAAGATGAATCCCTTCTGGTTTAAATGTACCTGAGTATGTAAGAGAGAAAACTTGAATATGTGAGAAGGTTGATAGCTCAGATTTTAATTCACTCTCTTGAAGATCAATGAATGCCAGAGCTATTGTTATATAGAGTTGTTGTAGCCCTTTAACTCATGGTCCAAGAAATAGAGTCGTTGCATCAACAACTAGCCGCTTGGAGCCGTTGGAAGACGCTCCCGTTGTCATTTTCTCGCTTCTCGCAGAACTGTGCCGTTTCACAAGTTTCATCACCCTTCTCACAGTGACCCTTCTCACTGTGACTCTTCTCATGACTTGTAAAGTTTGAAGATGATGCTTCTCAAGATGAATCTTCTCATGTTGATGAAATTTTCTAAGGATGATGACTCTTCTTGTCACGACCCTTCTCAGGTCCATGACTCTTCTTAACATGATTCATATGATCATGACCCTTCTTGGGATCATGACTCTTCTTAGCTTGATATTGCATTCCATCTTCTTCAATTTTCTTTGTCATGACTCTTCTCATGATTGATCTTCTTAGATGTTGCTATTTCTCATGATGAATCTTCTCAAGCAAAATTCTTCCAAGACTTCCAAGTGGTTATTAACCTTAATCCTTTATGCTTAAGAAGCTTCCTTTCTTAGAACAATGTAGGCAATCTTTCTTTACTGTTTTCTCTTAGAATTGATGCTTCTCATAAGCAAATATGTTGTTGAGAATCATTTGAAGTCATGTTCTTTATGAAACACTCAACAAGAGCATTAGTAATACATATGATCAGAAACCTTAAGCTTCTCATCCTTGAGGTTTGTTGCACATCAAAACTTTATTAGTGGATTTTGCCTCAACAACATGCATCGGGTATAACCTCAATTTCCATCCATACACCGTCATCGGTCGCCTCTTGGCATTTCTTCTCAAGCTCGGAAATCGAGTTGTGGCTTTAACCTTGGCAACCTCCGCCTCCTCCTGACACGCAAAATCCTTCCGAGCCAACTCTAGGTCCTTGGCAGCCTTTGAGAGACTATCCGCTTTCTCCTTGTTCCTGGCAGCTTTTGCATTGGGCTTGGAGAGTTTCTTCTTAAGCTCATCCTTCTCCTCGCTTCTTCTCTCAGATTCAGTTCTCCTTCAACAAAATTCTACATACCAATGGTTACAAGCAAATTTTAGTTTTCGGAAGTTTGATCTAGCTTGATGTCAATGGCACAATTATAGGCAACAATGGCGAGATACATACCTTTGAGCTTCATGAGTGTTCTTCTCGCAAAGATCTCTCATCTTCTTAAAGGCCTCTGACCAAAGTTTGGCGACCTTGGCCACAGCCTTCAAAGTCACTTTGGTAAGATCACCGATCGCTTTCTCCTTCTTTTCTCTAACAACTTTGGCACTTGGCCTCGCGAGGTTGGTCTTTGCTGCTATCAACATCAAGGTCCTCGAGCGAATCTCGGACCCTCTTTAGAATGGTCTCAGGGGCAATCTTCCCCTGCTCTTTGGTCTTTGTCCCCTTGTCTGAGCCCAATTTCGAGTCCTTGACGGCACTTGATGTAGCACCTTTTCGGTTTTGGGTCTTGCTTGCGAAGTCCAACACGAGGCCCGACCCGCTTTCCTTCCTTGAAGAAGAAGGGACAGTCTTCTTCCCAGAATCGGTGGGATCTTGATAGTGGTATCCACAGTAGAAGCAACAATCATTTCCTCGAAAAGACTTATTCTACCCACAAAAAAGTAAGTCGGGATTAGAACCAGCATATCATCAACAAGCGAAGAAGTTACTACAAGAAAAATAATTACAAGCTATCAAACTATGCTTTAAGCTTGGCCTCGGATTTGGCCAACGCGTCAAACATTTTGCCGCAATGAAGCTTCAGCCCTCTCTTGGCTAGCATTTTTCCCCATTAGTTAATTAACCTAAAGGACTCCACGTCGTCCTCTTTCAACTCGTGAAATGATGGGGAAAATGGCTTCACGACGTAATCAGTATTCTCAATCATGTTCTCTTTACTCGTGAAATGATGAGCTCGGCTCCTGCTCAGTCGGAAATGGGACTTCACCAACTTCCCATCTTTGATCTCGGCTACAGATTTCTTTGTTTCAAGGTTCATGGCTTGAACGAAAAAGAAGACATGCTTGAAATTCTTGTTTGAATCATTTGCCATGTGGAAGTATGAACGCTCGACCTTGTTCTTGAAACCGATGTGGCCATACCTATTTCCATCCGCCAACTTCAACTTTACATGTTACGTTGAACATGGCGAAAAGACTCGGCCGTTAGCTTTCTATTGAGATACTCCATGGCGAGCTCAAACCTCTCGTGAATCCCCAACAGGTTCAAGCGGAAGGTGCACGCTCATCGCCTCAAGTGTTGCCCCGTAGAGAAAAATATCAAGAAGCTTATGATCACCGCACATCTGGGACTCTAGGAAATAACGCCGATTTCCACTTCTTCCCTGGGCCGATTCAGTAATATTTTTCATAAAATGAAACAGTTTGTCTCGCTTCAACTGCGGTATGGTAACACACACCTCGGTAGAAATCCACCAGTACACCTCCTTCACCGGCCAAGATGATCCTCAATAGTAACAATCAAGCAAATTAACGAGAGTTCATCTCGACATCTTCCCCGCGCAGTAAGATTGCCTCGTGGTTTAGCAGAGAGCCAGAAGCTCGACCTCAAGCATTAAGGTATGTTGTGCTAAACAAAGACCTAGATCCTTTCGGGGGCCGGATAGATCGCCATCAACCGACCACTTCAGAATCGGCTTGCCCGCAGTAATAAAGCTTTGTCTCTATTCACTCTTTGTGGGCCATCCGCAATAGAAGGCGCTACTATATCACTCGTCCGATCGCTATCTATACTATCAACTTTGTTACATTTCGCTTCGGATAGCCCGAGGCGAGATCGTGTCATCTACAAGTAATTCAGTGGTGACTATCCATGGGTGAATTCGGCCCCCGACTAACTAGCCAAGTTCTAAAGGTAAAAACTTAAACAAAGTGCTTGGAACTAACCTTTGCAAAGAAACTGGAAAAGTCGACGGAGATTGATCTCAAACGGCGGCGTAAATGAACTCACACGACGGCTAAACTCGGACGGTGGTCGGAAGTACTTTCTCTCAAACGCCTACACCAAAGCTCTCTCAAAATCAAGCGAAGTGGCAAATGAATGCGCCACTATGCCTTATATACACCTCAATAGGTCCGAAACGGCGACATTACTCTTCAAAGCACCTGCCCTACATCATTACTGCAGAATTATGAAGCGTTGCCTCCAGACGCCCAAACGTCACGTCAATGTTGTAACGCCCCAAAAATAGTTCAACTATTTATTTAATTGGGTTATTTAAGGCTTACAACATTTTATTTAGTCAAATAATTAATTTGGAGGTTTCATTTCATTTAGGAGGTGTTTGAGTAATGGAGGAGGTGAGAATAAGGGCCCATGTCCCATTAGTTAAGCCCATATCCATTATATATGTTGAGGTGTCAATGGTGAGAGTTCATTTGGCAATCAAAGCAAATAAAAGTCAAAGAGTAAAGTGAGTAGAGAGAGAGAGGCGCGACAGCTTAAGGAAGAAGAAGAGAAGATATTGGCATGGAGAGTTCAAGTTCAAGGAAGAGAAGCTTGCTTGTTGGTGGATCTTGGAGTCTTGGTGGAGAGAGTACTTGTTCTTCAATCTATCGAGGTAAAGGGGCTCTCTTTCACCTATAATAGAGTATATGATGAGTGTTATGTATGGGTTAGACTCTAGGATGATTGTTGAATTGATTGTGTTGTTGATTGTGTGATTGATGTTGTGGTTGAGTCAATTTGGTGAAATTGTGATGTGTGTATGTGTTGTTGATGGTTGGCCATATGAAAGACCTAGACAAGAAATGGAATCTAAGGAACCCTAAGCGCAAGGACGCTATTGGTTGTGTTGGCACCTTCATTGATTACTTTGAGGTGTGTTCGACAAATTTAGAATGACTATGTGTTGTAGTAATTTTGATTTAAGTTTGATCATAGTATGAGAATCAAAGAAAAGAGGGAAGATGAGGGTTAGGTACCTAGGGCGCCATTTGGAGCGGCGGTAGTTGCCTAAGTGTAGATGTGTCGAAGTATATGGAAGTCGACGTGTAGGTGTGTCGAAGGTATATGGGAGTCGACGATATGTGTGTGTGACGAAGTGTAGGTGACGAAGTGTAAGTGTGTGTGAGTCGAAGTGTAGGTGTCGACTTGTAGTTACTGAAGTGTAGAGTATGTATATCGAAGTGTAGTTGCCGAAGTGTAGCGTATATATACCGAAGTGCAGTTGTTGAAGTGTAGTTGTCGATGTATAGTGTATATCTACCGAGGTGTGGATGTACCGAGGTGTAGTGTATGTATGTCGAAGCTAGTGTTGTCGAGGTGTAAGTGTGTTGAAATATAGGTGTATCGAAGCGTAGTGTGTCGAAGTGTAGTGTACCGAGGTGCAGTGTAGTGTACCGAGGTGCAGTGTGGTGTGCCGAGGTGCAGTGTGAGTGTGCCGAGGTGCTGTTTTGACGCCAGTGTGGCGCAGGTTGCTGCCAGGCGCAATTTTGGGTGTTGTTTGGTGCCGATTACGTCTAAGTGGCTGAATGGTGGAGCCAGTTTGGTCCTTAAGTGACGGTTTAGTCCTTAGGTGACGGTTTGATCCTTGTAGTGACAGTTTAGTCCACTACTTTTGGTGTCGATGTGTCCGGTGAGTTGGACATTAGCCATAGAGCTATTGACTGATGTATTGATGTTAGCCATAGAGCTATTGATGGTGTCTTGGTGAGTTTAATGACGGTGTAATGAGGGTGTAATGACGGTGGATTAAATGACAGAGGTAAATCCAGTGATGGTGTCAATTCATACATGGTATGATTGTTTGTGGTTGATGCATTGTTCATGGAGTCACATGCCTCATATGCATCAAAGGACGGTTATAGGCTTCGGCCTCGATATTGTAGACTTCGGTCTTCATATCATTAATGACGGATATGCCCGAATGGCGAAATAATGACGGTGATGGTACCACATGCATTATACCCCTTGGTGTTGGGTTGCATTCATGCATATACTCATGCGATTGGTGATGTTTATTGTTGATTATGAGTTGAGGTGTTATAAGTTGATGATGTGTGTTTGTTTATTGAGCAGTGGTGTTTCTAGTTGCCTTTCTCTAACATGATGTTTATCATACATCCTATTATGTGTGTTAGAGACTCACCCTTCTCGCTTTTATGTTGCTTCTTATGTCGTTAACGCGTGTGTGATCCCGAGTGAAGGTTCTTCCTTCCTCGATCCCGTTGTGGCGTCTTGCTCGAGCACGTAGCACTGTGGGGACGAGTAGTCTATTAGTTGTTTTAATTTAAGTTGTTGAACCTCAGAACTTGGTGATGTATTTGAAACATGTTTATTTCGCACGTGTGGTGATTATGTGGACAGTTATGTCCCTAAACCGGTGTTGTTGGGACTTCGTCCCTTTGACTGTGGTGCTATGTATCATACTGTATTTGCTGGATTACGCCATTGATGTTTGTTTGGTTTTTAAATGAAGTAAATGTAGCACTCTCTTGTGGGTGGTTTTCGAAAACTCTGATTTTATCAATTAAATAGTAGTAATTAGAAGGGGGTGTTACAAATGTCGCTCCACTCACCAGTCAACATGTGGCATCGTCATCATGACTCCTACCAACCGCAGGCATCTCAAGCCGAGGCCGACCTCAGCGCTCGTCCCCGACTTGGGGGGCCACTATTCCGGCCAGGACTTAAAGTCCCTACTTGGACTGCGCTTGGCACATTTCTACATGTAAAGACCGGCCCAAAGGTACGACGCGCAGCACGTCCCGACCATCAACAGCCTAGATCCTTCCATGGGATCTGACGCTCACGGACACTCACTCCCTCTATAAATAGAGGTACAACCCTCTACCACTGCACGCCTTTCATACGTTCCATTATTATAAAGATTTCTGTAAAGATAAAGATAAAGATTTTGAAGCAATAATTTCAGTTATCCTTCTTTTTGACATAATTTCAAAAAATATTTTGAAAACAACATTTAGTTATTTATAAATTTTTAATAATCTTCTAAAAAATAATTTCAACCTTTCAAAATTAAAATTAATTTATGACAAATATTTTAGTTATTTCAAATCAAAATTATTTTTCTAACATTTATTTATGTTTATAAATAATATTTTCAATTTATACTTACTTATTTTATTTGTATTTCACTGTCAAGTAAAATACTTGATAACTTTGCCCCCACAACAATTTCTTCTAAGCTCTGCCACTGATCTCATGTTCGGTCGTTTCCCTCCCGGGAAATAGATCGTAACATTGGCGTCGTCTGTGGGAAAAGGTAATACTTTTCCCGCTCCACAGAAATTAAATTTCTCCAAAAATAGATTCCAATAGGAAATATCATTGCTATTGGTTTTCGCTTATGTTTGTCACCTTCCCGCATGTCGCTGTGTTCTGGCCAAAATTACCACCAAAACAAACCACTTTTCTTGACATAAGCATTCGTAATAGTGGTAGATTTGGCCTTGAAATGGTTTTGAATTTAATCCTGAACCAAGAAAGCCAGACATGGGGATAGTAAACACTCACTTTCGTACCAAAGATTTGATTTTGAACCACAAATAACCATTCCATTTCCTTGGTACCACCAGCACCAACAAGATCCTCAAATCTCATAAACGATGATGCTTAGGTTTCAATTCTGTTCACGAGCCCAAATCTTATTCGTTGTAAAAAGTAACCCAACGCCATGTCCTGTAGCTCCTATAACATTATCACCGAAAAGCTAATGCTAATGCCGACCCAGTCTGTTAGAAATCGAGCCTCAAATGTCTCTACCGATCTAAAGCACAAGAAAGTTGGATAAAATCAATAGTGTGCTAGACAAAACAAAGCTCACACTGGACTGATCACCACCCGCGTCAAACCATTGTCGACTGCTTTGCTGTGGCCGAACTCCATTTTGAGGTTCAAACGTATCTCTTCATTTTTCTCTTTTTAAGCCACTCAGCCCGTTAAAATTAAATGTCTTTAAAACGTTTTGAATTATAGAGGAATAAATGCTTTGAGACGTTTTTCATGACAATTAAATATTCTTGATGCGATATTTGTATTGACAAACAATAAATGTCTTGATGGCGTTGGAGTCTCCTCTTGGGAGGGAGAGACTTGTGGGTACAGGTTCTGATGTCTAAGTACGGTCATGCCATAGGGTCGATGAACTACTTCCTTCACTCGGAGGTTCGTCCTTCTCCTTTTGTTTGGTGGAAGGACATTTGTAGTATAAAGTGGATGGGGATGGGCGTGGGATTGGATCTCCATTAACTCTAGAATCAAAGTGGGGGATGGAAATTCCACCCTTTTTGGCATGATGTTTAGTTGGGTGAGGTAGATCTTAGGTCTAAGTTCCCTAATTTATTTTCTATAGCAGCAGATCCTAATGCCTTAGTTAGTTCTTGTGGTTGTTGGTTCTCTAGGGATTGGGTTTGGAATATTCCTTGGAGGCGTCAGTTGTTCACTTGGGAGAATTACCATCTAGAGGATCTCTTATCAGCTCTAGGACAGGTCTCCTTATTAGCGGTGCCCGATGTTTGTGTATGGATCCCACTTTCGACTGGGGTGTTCTCTATGGCTTCTGCTTACTAGGTTCTCTCTCGGTCGTCTTCTCGTGTTTTGAGTCTCTCTTACCATGTGCTTGAGGTTCTAAACAAGATTTGGAACAGTTTTGCTCCTTCCAAGTTGTGGCCTTCTCATGGCAACTTCTCTTGGACAGAGTCCCCACTCGGCGAACTTGTTTAGAAGAGGGATCATTTTGGAGTATACCGCCACAGTTTGTATTTTGTGCGGTACAACCCAAGAGTCCTCCCTTCATCTTTTTTTGTACTTGTAGATTTGCGTCAGTGATCTGGTATGCCATTGTCAGCTGGCTGGGTTTTGATTTTGTGATGCAGCGGGATCTTCCGTCTTAGTTTCTTTAGTTCTTTTTGGGAGAGCTCTTGATAAGATTTTATCATTAACCTGACACTCGTTCGAGGCTAGGGGTGAGTCTCCTCCTTGTCTTTTTTATGAGTGGTCTGTGGATCTCATTTATTGTTTTTCTAGGAGGTAGTTATTTTTTCATGCTTTTCTTCAACTGAGGTCGATAACTTGTTTGGGTATGTTGAGGTTTTCTTCTATATATATATATATATATATATATATGAGTCTATATATATATATATATATATATATATATATATCATTATGTTTGCCTTTCAAAGAAATCATAAATGTCTTGAACTTACTAATGTTCTACTTTGAGTAAGTTCGAGATACCATTCAAATAGCGACTAGCCGAGCAACAATGAAGAAGACTGGCAGATAAAAAAAATTAACAGGTGACCGAACGAAAGGTGTCTCCGAAACGGATGATTTTCGCTACTTTTCTCCATTAGTTTTGACAATATTGTATGTACGAAAACAAAGTTCCTACGGTAAAAACCGAGCAACATCTTGATAGCACCCTCGGGTGAACCTCATGTGAAAAAGCAAAGCCAAATAGCGCATGCGCCACATGAGGATCCTCTTAGGCAAAAAGCGAAAGCAATGAGCTCGTTGCAATGAAGTTAATGTGCTCATTGCTCCGAGAGGCAGACACGGCCATTCTAAAGGTCAAATTAACGAAGAAAACTATAATGGAAGATGTTATGAAAATGAGCATCAATGAATCCACAATAACCCCTAACGGACTATCACTCAAGGAGCTAAAGGACTCGACAACCAAAGAACTAAGTGTCCGGAGGCCCCGCACGTAAGCCGAAGGATCAAGCGTCTTGAGGAACTTTTCACTGACCAAAGGGCTAGAAAGCCGAGAATTTGTTTCTATAACTGAAGGGCTGAAATTGCTGAGCTCTTCTTGCTTTGAACGACTTCGCCTCCGCACTTGCCGCTTGTAGGGCTTTTTTCCCATCCGGACCGGCCGGTATATTTAGGAGCTCGGCCCTATTAGAATGACCGATCAGAAAAGGGGATATTTCACCAGCTCATCCTCCATAAATGCAGTCAACAACTATTTAATAGAATCCTTAGTGTTCCTCCTCTTTGTCTAGTAACGGCCGAACCGGCCATAATGTGTAATAATGAGTAATAATCTCACTTGCACTATAAATATAACCCTTCGAGGCCAATAGAAAGAGTCCGAGAATTTCCATTCATATTCTCTATACTATTCTCACTACTTTCTATCAATCTCATGTTTGGTAATTCCCCCCAAGAAATAGATCGTAACAATAACAAAAATATATTTTCTCCCAAAAAAAAATCATGGGTTGTTCCATAAGATAATTTTTTAAATTAAATGCAGAATTTCACAAGAGATCAATAAAAAAAGAATAAGTTGGTACTATTTATCTTTTTAGCTATAGAATTTGTAGAAGTTTAAGTATTTTAGAATTTTTCAGGAATGAAATTATGTATTTTCTAAAAATTTACAATACTTTTTTGAGAAAATAGTATAGACTACTTTTTTGCTCTCACTAGTAAAAATTTCTGGATTCGTCACTGTGTATTTATAACACCAGCTTTAACGAACTTCAACTGGCGTGAGATTTCAATTTTTTTTTGCCATTCATGTAGTAGTGACTACCTATAATTAATATTCATATTATTTCAATCTTTTCATTTCTTTTAAGTTGGTGTGGACTCCACTTGGGTAGAAACACACCCAACAATGACCCAAAAATTGAATTAGTTTCTTTAAAACAAGTAAAATGAAACAATAATAAAGAATAAATCATAAGCTTGATGTTCCTTGGATTTTATTTCAATTACGAGAAACAATACGAATTACATATATGCAATATTCTTTGCACATACTTCCTTATTTATGAAAGGTTGATTATTCCAACGATAGCACTCATGAGCTGGATCTAGTCCACAAAACTTACACCCACCACATTCATCTATCTTCCACCAAACTTGGTCGCATTTTCGATCGTGCCATCCTTTGAAAACATCTAAATAATGCAGACTTGGTTCGTCTTCCCACTTAAAGCTGCAAAAGAATAGTGTTCTAAACCAAGGATTTGGATTGAAAGTAAAGGTGAAATTATTTCCGGGCTTGAGTGTATGAAATCCTAGATCGTCATTCTTGGATTGACAATGAACGGTAAGACTTTTCGTCTTTAAATTATTGCTAATTTGTACAACTTCATGTTTTGACTCAGTAGCCACAAATGACAGAATTATTACCAGAACTGACAATGAGATCATGTAGGTAATTGTATTTAGAGATGCCATAGGTGATTAGTGACTTCAAATGAAAACAACTATTTGAATTTATAGAACATTTAGCAGATCATATTAGCACGTTCGTAATTTTTATAATTTAATTATTTTCAACTGAAATTATTTAAGATTAATTATCATTTAATATTCCCTACTGTATAATAGAAGAATCAAAAAAATAAGTTGAAACTTTTAATGATTACTCTTTTTGTAGTCAAATATTTAAATGCCTCGGGAATACAATAACTAATATAACGGTGCTTAGTTAGAAAGTATTTTATAACATTTAAGTAGTTATCGATTTATACAAAAGTTACCGATGTGATGTGACACAAGTGGTAGATATTTGGATTCTTAAATTATTTGGTCTTGGGTTTGATCACTGACCGGTACATATGGAAAAACTAATGTTGGGAGAAGTCAACACCTTAAATGGATAAGAGTAAATGAATTTAATTTGTTTTTCAAATGTATAATTTATATTAATTAATAGTATATGGGAGAAGTCAACACCTTAAATGATAAGTACTTTTATTTTTTAATATATTTTACTTTTAATGATTTTGGTCAAAAAAAATCTTTTAATGATTATCATATTAATTTTAGAGTTTAATTTATATACGCAGCTTGTGTATACAAGTTTTACACTATTTACCAATGACAGATTGACACGTCATTAATGTGTCATGCCTACTAAGTATTGCGATTGGAGAACATTGTAATAAGCTTTATAAAGAATGTATTTACTAATTAAACTCCTAATTTTATCTTAGTATAATATTACAATGCATTATAAATACAAAATAAACACAATCGTGCTTTATTTTCGATAGAGTCAATTTTTGGATAGAGTCATGAATAGGTATTTTTTATGGATAGAGTCGATTTTTTCTGGAAGTATTTTTTAAATATACGTATATTTTCTAGATATACAAATTTTGGATAGAGTCAATGAATTTAAATTGTTTCTTCAAATTATATATATAGATTTAATTTGCTCTTATACCCTAGAATCACCCGGTGAAAGAGCAAATTAAATCTTTCACCGGTGAACCACTAAAATTGACCGTTGGATGTAGTTTAAAAATTCATCAATGGTTGAGATTTAATATTGGTTGATTCAATCTTAACCATTCATAGAATTTTAAACAATATCCAACGGTCACTTTTAGTGGTTCACCTGAAAGATTTATTTAATTTCTTTCTATATACCCTAGAATTTATATATATATATATATATATATATATATATATATATATATATATATATATATATATATATATATATATATATATATATATAGTGAAAATTAATGAGTTACATTTTCTAAAATAATTTTATATTTTTCAATATAATTTATATTTTTCTGTTATTATTTTTTATTATTAGTATTTTTCTAAAATATAACCAAAATATTTTCTTTAAAAAAATAAAAATAAATTATAACCAAAAAACGTTATGGATAGTTCATATCCATTCCTACTTGTATTGAATAATAAATAAAAAATGGATAAGATTTTATAACTAATTTTTTTTAGGCAATTTTATAACTAAATTTTAAATGTATGCATAAACATAACCATATTTTGACAAATGCATAAACATAACCATATTTTGGTTGTTTGGTATCTTCATTGGATACGCTAATAGTAAATACAGACGACATTAATGGTATTTAGACTAATGGTATTTAGCCAAAAATAGTCTAAAATCACATTTTAATACCAATTAACAAAGGTTTTTAAGCTATTAACTAAACTGTCTTTTCACAGTTTTTTAGACAATTGAATAAAAATTTAGTTAATTAGTTAATATCTTAAAAATTTGGTTAATTGGTGTTGTAAAGTGGTTTTTGAGTGAGAATTTTTTTGGCTTTAAACAACATTAATCGTAATGAACCAACTTGCCTTTTCAAAGATTTTTAAATTCTCGACTAAAAACTTTGTTAATAGCTAGCCTAAAAAATTTGGTTAATTAGTGTTATAAAATGGTTTTTTGGCTGAAAAGTTTTTAGCTGAATAACACTGCTCATAGGTGTCATGACATACATTTGGTTCGACCAACATACAAAGTGTATTTCAATCAAAAAAAAAAGCTGTACAAAGGGTATTTTTTTTATACATAGAACACAATGTGTATTCCAAAATATATATATTTTATGCTAAGGGACCTCAAGGAGATTGAAGAAGGGAGATCATAATGGTTAAAATTCTAGAAATTATCTGAACTATTAAAATTTTAATTCAAAAGAACTTATGTATCAATGTTAGTTCTTGTGTACTATTTAAATTGCTTATAATATATCACAGAAAAACATATAACGTCTAATGAGTGGTGTTGTTTCTACGGGTGTAGAGCGGTGTTGTTTCTACGGGTGTCGTAAGTTCGACATTTCATGCCAGTTCTTTTAACAGGCAGCGTAAAACGGTCCTCTTATGCGCTTAAATCAACTCACAATGGGGAGGTTTTATATCTGGTTATTGATGGAAACACGGCGTAAAAACCTTTTTTTTAATTTCAATTATATTTTGTTTTCAGTTTCTCAATTCAACATTGTTTCGGATCAGCCAAACATCTAGGCCCAGTCTGGCGAAGCCAACGATCCACTACGCATTACCCATCTTATCTAACAAGCCAACCGCCAATCAGAGTGTGCCACGTGCAGACACAAATTCCTATAAAAACATTGACCCATTACTATTACAGGTACACATTTTATTACCTCACATCACCTAATCCATATGTTGACTTAGGCATTAGAGTGTGTGAAGGTACCACCCCCCTCGTCGGATCAACGCAAGTTGGAGCACCTAGTATATCTTCCCGACGCCTCATTTGCAAACCATTTCAGCACAGACTTTGTGTGAGAAAGCTTCTCATCTTGGTTAGCATCTCGGTTCTCAAAGATGATCGAAACACGCAGCCGATCAAGATTCATTGGCAACCATAGTGGGAATGCGTCACAACTGCTCTCAAATCCGCTCTAAGCATCTCAATTACTCAGAGGCGCCAGACACAACCACACGGGAATCCAGTCAGAGCCACGGCCCGCGTCTATTTTCAAGTCACCATTCCTCCCCCTTGGGAGAAAACTCCCGAAGGCCATGTCCAATCATTGCCAATGGAGGACATCCAAAGCCAAGTGCCCCCGCCGCAAATCACCATCATCACTGCGGCCGGTCTAGGTCAGGTCATAGCACATATGATGGCCCCGGGAGAAATTTTGGTACCTCTTTCGGCTCAAATAGTTCAGAACCTCATCACATTAATCAACGACAAAGTAAGAGGCCTCGTCGACCATAATGCTCGACGAGCCAATGAGGGAAACACCACAATCATACGAGCTAACACTGCTCTGGACGCTGGAAGAAGCCGACCAGGCTCTTCGCCATCAAAAACTGTGGCCTCTAGAGCCCCCACTCTCCACGATCTCGACATTGATCGGTCCACGACGACGCCGTCATCGATCAAAGTACTTGAGTCCCCTCTCAACTCTCCTCCAACAACTCCTCGAATCCACTTAGTACCACAGAGAGTCATCCGATCACGCTCTCGTGGGTCGTCATCTCCTCGACGGTGAGTAACAAAAGAAATCACCTCGCAAAACGAGGCCTTTGAAGAAGCATACCAAATCGCCCAAGCCCGCATCGATGTCCCGTGAGGTCAACGAAAATCATGTACCGAGGTCACTAGAGAAACCACCCATGCTGAACTTAATTATATGATGGTTCAAGAATACCACGTCGACTATTTTGAGCTAATCCTTTGATATAGAAACGCCGACGATGAGGTAAAGTGCAAAATCTTCCCTCTGACCTTCACTAAGGCAGCGCTAGCATGGCGCCGAACGCTCTGATCGCATTCCATCACTAGTTGGTCCCACTTCATCAAACCCAAATTAGAAAAGACACTTCAGGCCATCCGCCAACGTGAGGGCGAGACTATAAGGGGGTACATTGAAAGATTTAATGTCGAGGTCCAAGGCGTGTACGACCTAGAAAGATGACATGCGACGGCGATACATGCAAGACGGTCTCCGATCAGGTAGTTTACTCCAAATTGATGTCAGAGTTAACAAACCCACTAGCATGAAAGTTTTTCTCCAGAGATCATCCAAGTACATGGAATATAAGGATGACGAGATAGTTGTTCGCGCCGCTGAAAGAGCCCCCACAGAAAAGGAAGTTCCGCCTGTTGAAACTACACAGAAGAGAGATCAAGGCAACCACACATAAATGGTGTGAGATAATGAGCATCTCCAATTTATCTACCACCCGGATGACAACAAACCGACCACCCTTGCAATTCTATGATAAAGACCTAGTTAATGGTATGCCTAATAGACGAATCTCGATGATCGTTCAAGCCGTGATAACCATGGTAGCTCAGCCAATATCATGTTCAAAGGCCTCCTCCCCATTATAGGACTCACCAGAAAAGACCTAATCCCTTACCAAGGAGCCGACCTCTCTGGATTCAATGGGTCTAGAACCAAACCCTTAGGCTACATTGAGCTAATGGTCACCTATGGCAAATATCCTCTAACCCAACAGCTTAAAACTCCATTCTTGGTCTCTCTTTCCCATCGGTTTACAATTGCATCATTGGAAGGCCAATGTTAGGACGTCCAAGGCGATCAGATCTACCATCCATCTTAAGAAGAAATTTTACTCGCCACGGAAATGGTAATTATCGTGAAGGATGACCGATCTTCGCTAGATGATGCAACTTCCTATCCCTTAAAAAGGGAGGCGAAAAAACCAAGAAAAACGAAGAACCTCAAGTCAACCGTGGTCGGCGGTGGTAACAAGGAAGGAGGTTCATCAAAAGGGGTCAAAAATTCCATCACCCCGCCGACAAGCGGAGGGAACCAAGAGAAAGGACAATAGTTTCAGAGGCATGTTAGCCAGACTACTTGAAGAGCAAAGTATAGCATGCTCAAGTGTCTAGAACACTCAAAGTTATACAACTATGTTATAATTATTGAAGAAAGATTGAATGAAGGTAATGCCTACCAACCGATCTCTTAACAAGGACCTCGAAGAAACACAAATCTAATGTGAGGCTCTACAGCCGAGTTAGACCAAGTCAATCTACTTGGCTAACCGAGATCGACAAGTCATACATCGCATTCTCTAAGCCTAATGCGAGGCTCTACAGCGGAGTTAGCCTAAGTCAATCTACTTGGCTAACCGAGCTCAAAGAATCGAACATCGCATTCTCTAAGTCTAATCTAAGGCTCTACAACCGAGTTAGCCTAAGTTACTCTACTTGGCTAACCAAGCTCAAAGAGTCCTACATCACATTCTCTTAGCCTAATGCGAGGCTCTGCAGCAGAGTTAGCCCAAGTCAATCTACTTGGCTAACCGAGCTCAAAGAGTCCTACATCGCATTCTCTAAGTCTAATGCGAGGCTCTACAGCCGAGTTAGCCCAAGTCAATCTACTTGGCTAACCGAGCTCAAAGAGTCCTACATCGCATTCTCTAAATCTAATGTTAGGCTCTGCAGCCGAGTTAATAAGTCAATCTACTTGGCTAACTGAACTCAAAGAGTCCTACACCGCATTCTCTAAGTCTAATGCGAGGTTGTGCGGCCGAGTTAGCCTAACATAATCTACTTGGCTAACCGAGCTCATGAAAGAGTCCTACAATCACATTCTTTGAGTTAAATGCAGTTAATCTCTAGCCTATTCGGTCCAAAGCCAATCTATGCCGTCAATCGAGCTCATGTCCAAAGTTACACTTAGAAGATGAATGCAAATGTCCTAACAAGATAAAGGGCAAAGCTATCGGGACAACCCGAAAACAAATCGACACACAAGCATAAACCGAGAGAGAGAGAGAGAGAGAATAAGGTTCTGGTGGCTGTGGTGGTGAGTCGGAGGTGGTGATGATGGTGAGAGGGAGAATGAGGTGGTGGTGATAGTTAGCGTGAAGAGGGAAGGATGGTGAAAGAATAAAAGTGGGGGTGGGAAAAGAATTAGCAAAAAAAAAATTGGGATTATCCTTACTAAGCCCTGGCCTAATCCACTAAATTTTTTAAAAATGTGGAATGGGGCTAAAGGGGCTGAGCTTTGGGCTGTATTGACAGCTCTAAAACAACCAAGGAGGGATATAATTTCCATTTCGGAAGTGGATGAAGCCACACAAATTGTGAGCTTCTCGAATCAAAAGGTTGAGAGTATAAAAGACAACGATACCGTACCTTGTTAAAATAACATGAACTAATATGATTTTAATAGGTATGGTTGTATAGTAGTGAACTGGTTCGGCACAATAGCACCACACTTGTTAAAATTTACGTAGTAGGAGGTCTGTGCCAAAACACAAGACATTGTACTATGGTATCGAACGAGAATGGTACTATAGTACCGCACATTTGGAATTCTGAGAAAAAAAGGACGCACTAGGAACTAACTCTTTCATTAATGGAATTTTGATCATTTCATAGAGTCGGGGGATGTTTGGTGAGTAGTTATGGGGTTGTAGGAAGTATGGGTCTTTGCTCTACGTTTGTATTTCTTTAAACTTGTATTTGAGTTGATCTTGATGTAATCTATTAGTGGGGCTCGCGAGCTGGCCAACTAGGTTTAGGGATTCCATAGAGGACTTTCAGATGTATTTGTTTGGTTTTGTAGAATATGGTTGTACATCTGTTATAGACACTTTCATAAGATACTTACATACACCTGGATGTGTAAAAAAATTCTTTTGGGTGGGTTCTTGGATGTATAAAGTGTAAAATACTACTATTTGTTAACATTTTCATTTCTTGGGAGATGTCAATTACATTCTCATATGAAAACTCAGAACAGAATGAAATACTTAAGTCGACTCATTGTAAAATTGAAACACTACACTATGAAAATTAAAAATCTCTAATAGAAAAAGAACAAACGAAATAAAAAAAACTAAGTTATCAACATTGCTACTCTTTTAACTAGAATTTTCATGAACCATATTTTTTCCCCTTTTGATGACTAATAGCCAGAACTTGCTGCATATTTGCCACTTCAACTTCCAACACTTTTGCCATCTGTTATAAACATTGTAGACACTAGTATAGTTAGCTTAAACATCATGGACAGAGTATTTGAATTTGAAGAATATAATATAAGCTACAATCCTAAGCTTTGCTAGAGTGAGTATATAGTAATTTTTGAATTTTTGAAGAATATTATTATGTTAAATGTTTTCTTCTCATTTTGTCCAAAAAAGCCTTCTTATTAGTTGCTAATTTGGTTTTATGTACATAACAAGATGTTGGTTTCCATACAAAAGCTCTTGCCCAGAGTCTCTAGAGCAGTCCTCCACAGTTGGTTGTATTGACAATTTCAACAACATGGAGACGATAGCTCTCAGGTTTCGAACAGGTTATGGCCGTTCCATAGTAAGTGTGCATGGTTCTTATGTACCATTTCGTCTAAGCGGTTTTGTGACTCATTGGAAAATTGAAAATCTGTGATTTCTGTTAATTATATTGCTTAGAAAAACTGAAATTTATTTCAATAATGAAAGAGTTACCTGTGAAATCTCATGTGGACTGGCATAAATGTCCAAACTCCCAATTTTTCCCACACTCGTAGCAGAAGTTGCATCCACACCTAAAAGCAGAAAATGGACCAAATATAATTATATTTCTATTTTTCATAACATAGATTAATTGACAGTTCAAATTTTTCTAAAATGCATAATAATATATACAACCTGCAGGAAATGTGTTCACATCCACTGCTTCTCTCGACATAGATAGAGCATTTCGGACACTTCTGCCACTTTTCTTTTTTGGCTAACTCCAAAAATTCCTTATCCAATTCTTCAGCACTTTTCATTTTCTGGAATTCTTTCCTTGCAATTCAATCCTGGATACTAGAGAATGTGATAGAAGGGGCACTCAGAAGGTCACGACTCTTCTAATTCATTCACCAAAAAAAAAAGGAGAATTCTTAAAGTCTGTGATTTGGTGGTACTAAATAAAAGGAAATTAACCCACTAATATTGGCACGTTATTCTGTCAAAAAAAAATAACGTGCCGATATTTTTATTTTTTTTTGACCAAATTGGCACGTTATTTATAACTATTAAATACTACAATTTAGTGTTAGCTTTTGAAAAATGTGAAAGAAGATAATCGGTCAAGTGAGGATGATATCATTTCCAAAGGGCACCTTTACATGTACCACTCGCATTTCTTTAATTATTAATTACTAATTACTAATTACCTAAAAATAGAAGTACTGAAACCTCTTTTTACGCTAAAATGATTTCATTTCTTTTCTTTTGGTACAAAAAATGATTTCATTTCAGCCGCAACAAAAGAGGAAATACAAGGAGGGTACCAAAATTTACAAAAATTTATTATCCGTGAATCATTTTTGCATGAGGAAAGCATTAAAACACCACTACAATATTAACTTGTTCTGACGTATCTCTCAGTGTCATGGGGGACGATCCTCTAACTTTTTGGAGGAGGCTCCTTAACTTCAGATCTATCTCTCTCCTTTAATACATCCTCTCTCGTCTTATTTTCTTCTATTTTTCTTCATTTTTACTTTTCTCTCTGTTCCAGCCGACTGCTCTGGAAGACTCGGATACACATCGCTTCCCAACTGACTCGACTGGGCCTCAAAGACGAGAATTGGAACCCGAAGACCACATCTCGCCTCAAGAGTGAGGACTTGTCATCAGAATACACCGAAATAAAATAAAATAATTTAATTAGTTTAATTAATTTGATTAGTTGAATTATTAATTTTAGTTGAAGCGTGAGTTAATTAAATTAAGAGGGAAATATCATGTTTGTGTAGGAGTGGGATCGAGTAGTAGTGGGGGTGTAGCTGTGAGCCCAATGCGGGAAAGACCCACAGCTTAAACCCCAAGGGTTATGCGAAACCCTCACTCTCATTTCATTCAGGGAGAAATCGAAATTGAGAGAGAGCAAGAAGGGAGAAGAGGCGCGGCGCAAGGAGAGGGAGAAAAGAAGAGGGTTTTTGCGAGTTGGAGGGAGAAGCTTCAAGGCTTTGCTCGTTGTGTTGCTGTAGTTACTCGTTGGTGCTTTCAATCGTCTTCTACGGAGCCTACGTTTAAGAGGTAAGGGTGAGCGTTTCGATTTAATATAGTTGAGTATGTGATGGGTTTTTGTGGGGTTCTTGATGTTGTTTGATGAATTGTTGATGTTGTCACGTTATTAACTATATGAGATGATGAGTTGAATTTCGAATTGAGTGATTTTATGGGGTTAGAATCGATTTCATGTATATGGTGATAAGAGCATGTGAATTGAGTCATTTGAGATTGAATTGAGATGTGACGTATGGTGTGTTTTAGTTTAAATTGAGTATTGAGGCTGCTGTTTGCTGTTTGTAAAATAAAAAGGTTGTTGTTTTCATGAATAATGTTACTGTTTGCTGTTTGTAAGATAAAAAGACTGATGTTTTCATGAATAATGTTGTTGTTTGCTGTTTGTAAAATAAAAAGGTTGCTGTTTTCATAAATTGTGTTGATGTTTGCTGTTTTAATTGATGTATGGGCTGCTGTATTTTTTTTTAAGAAAGGTGTTGTTGTTTTCATAAAAATGGGTGGCTGTTTTATCTATATTGTAGTGTGTTTTACTGTTGTTTTAGCGCGAAAAATACGGCTGTTTTCTGTGTCGTTTTATTTATGTTTTTGGTGCTGTCATGCGCTAAAGAGCTGCTGTTTTTCCTCTCTGTTTTACTGCTGTTTTTGGTGCTGTCACACGCCTAAAGAGCTACTGTTTTCACTCCGTTTTTCCGCTGTTTTGAACTGAATTTTTCTGCGGTTTATGGAAATGAAAGGGGCGTCCTAATGTGGCTGTTTTTATAAATAAAAAGGCTGATGTTTTATTACCGTTCTTGAAATTTACATGTGATGGTTTCCACTTTGAAAATGGGTTGTTTTCTTAATTTAAATGTGATGTTTTCTAGGCATGAAAATGTGATGTTTTTCTAAATTTTAAATGTGTTGTTACTCAGAATTTAAATGTGTTGTTACTCAAATTTTAAATGTGAAGTGTATGATGATGTTGTGATATAATTGTGATGGTTATGAAGAGTACACTCCATGAGTGTTTTATGACGACAATGACGAGGACTCCGGGTGAGTGATTTGGTGTTTGCACATGTGTCCATAGTGTCTCATAGCATGTGCATGTTATGACGAATAGGCTTCGGCCTCCTATTGACGTAAAACAGTGACGATGTGCCCATAGTGGCTTATTTATGACGAGAATGGTACCATCATGCATATACCCAGGCGTGGGTTGCATTTCCATGAACATTCATGACTATGACTTGTGGTGAAAATTGTAATTTGAGTTAGTGTTCAGTGACGATGATGTTGGTAGTGATGACGATGTTGTATGACTGTTTTGTTCACATTACTCTATTATGTGCTTAATTATGTTTTGTTGAAATTCTCACCCCTTCTGCTTGGAATGTTGCTCTATTGTGGCAACGCTGCAGGTAACCGCGAGTGAAGGTCCTGCTGCCTTCTTTATTAGCTGTTGGGATGTCTGTCGAGTCGCTCTCTGATACTGTGACACCTAGGGGGTGTGGTTGGATTTTGTTAATTAGTTAACTAACTGTTTAATGATTATATCGATGATGTGAGACGTGTTTGAGTGGTATTAGTGAGTTATTGTGTTATTCCGCTGTGACGTAATATTTGGAGTTTAATTTTCATGACGGATGTTGTTGCACAAACTTGATGAGTGCAATTGACGAGTTTTGTTAATGACGATGTGGCATTTCTTTTCTATCAGTTAAATTAATATTTGCGAAAAAGAATTACTCTGATAAATGACGTGTAAATTATGGGGTAGAAAAGGGGTGTTACATTAGTGGTATCAGAGCAGTTCGATCTGTCCGGCCGGTGGTCGAGTTGTCGGGTTGAGTAGCATTTGAGTTTTATTTCCCGTTTCTGATCTCTGTTTTCTGTTGCAGTGCTAGAATGGCAGGACGGAACGATGTTGCACTTGCTGCTACTTTGCAGGCTATAGCTGGGGTTGTGGGAAACTTGCCAGGTGCTGGTGATGCTGGGACGCGCAGCTTGGCTACGTTCCAGCGAGAGAACCCTCCTACTTTTGAAGGCGGGTATAACCCTGATGGTGCCCTTGAGTGGCTGAGAGAGATGGAGCAGATATTCCGCGTTATGGATTGTACTGATGCTCAGAAGGTTCGTTATGGTACACACATGTTGAAGAGAGAGGCTGATGACTGGTGGATGACGGCTAGGCAGAGGTTGATGGTCGCCAATGAGGAGATTACTTGGGCTGTGTTCCAGAGAGAGTTCAGGAGGAAATACTACCCGGAAGATGTCCGCAGAAAGAAAGAGGTGGAGTTTCTGAGACTTCAACAAGGTACCATGTCAGAATCGAATATCTTTGCCAAAATTTCTCGAAATTTGCCCAAGTTTTATCCGTATTTATGATGGGGCGGTCTTTGAGTTCTCCAAATGCATTAAGTTTGAAAATGGGTTTGCGTGCCGATATTAAGAAAGCCATAGGGTATCAACAAATTCGTGTGTTCTCCTTATTGGTTGATAAACTGCAGGATCTTTGAGGAGGACAGTAATGCCTTCTCCAGAGTCATGAAAGAAAAGCAAAAGAACTTCTCGAGTCGTGGTAAGCCATATGAGGTGCCTACTGGTAAGGGCAAAGGGAAGTTTGTTGGTGGGTCTAAGAAGTGGGGGAGATGCTGCAGCCAGTGTTACTTGTTACACGTGTGGGAAAGCAGGTCATAAGAGTCCAGATTGCCCAAGCGGGGATAAGAAGAGATGTTATCGGTGTGGGAAAGAGGGGCACATATCTTCCAGTTGTGATAAGAAGGAGGTGGTATGCTTTAATTGTGGGGAGAGTGGTCACATCAGTACACAGTGCTCAAAACCCAAGAAGGAGAAGTCTTTTGGGAAAGTTTCGCTCTGGCTGGGTCTGATGTGGTGAATGAAATTCGAGGTACGTGTTATATCAATAATTTTCCTCTTGTTGCTATTGTTGATACTAGTGCTACCCATAGTTTTATTGCTGCCGCATGTGTTGGGAAACTAAGTCTTGTCTTATCTGATATGTTGAGAGAGATGGTTATCGATACTCCAGCTAAGGGTTCGGTGACTACCTCCGCTGTTTGTGCAAAATGTCCTGTATTTATATATGGTAAAGAATTTTTAGTTGATTTGATCTGTTTGCCGCTGAGTGGGATGGATGTCATTCTGGGTATGGACTGGTTAGTTGATAATCATGTTCATATCAACTGTCGCGAAAGGTCCGCGAGCTTCGCTTCGCCTGAAGAGAAGCCTGGTTTGCTATCTGCGGGTCAGCTGCATAGGGTGATGAGAGAAGAGGTTCAACTGTTTTCTCTGTTAGCGTCGTTGTCTGCTGAGAGCCAAGCGAAGATTGATGAGTTGCAGGTGGTGCGTGAGTTTTCCGAGGTGTTTCCTGATGAGATCCCGGATATACCACCAGAGAGAGAGGTGGAGTTTACTATTGATCTAGTTCCTGGCACTAAGCCTGTGTCTATGGCACTATATAGAATGTATGCGTCTGAGTTGGCAGAATTGAAGAAGCAACTTGAGGATTTGTTAGAAAAGAAGTTTGTAAGACCGAGTGTGTCGCCGTGGGGAGCTCCAGTGATGCTAGTGAAAAAAAAGATGGTAGTATGAGGTTGTGTGTAGACTATCGCCAATTGAATAAAGTTACAATCAAGAACAAGTATCCGTTACCGAGGATTGATGACTTGATGGATCAGTTGGTGGGTGCTAAAGTATTCAGCAAGATTGACTTAAGGTCTGGTTATCATCAGATCAAGGTAAAAGATGAAGACATCCAGAAGACGGCGTTTAGGACAAGATATGGGCACTATGAGTATTCTGTAATGCCTTTCGGTGTGACTAATGCGCCGGGGGTATTCATGGGGTACATGAACCAAATCTTTCGCGAGTATCTTGACAAGTTTGTGGTGGTTTTCATTGATGATATTCTAATTTATTCTAAGTCGGAAGAGGAGCATGCGGAACATCTGAGGTTGGTGTTGGAAATTCTGAGAGATCGAAAGTTATATGCGAAGTTGTCCAAGTGTGAATTTTGGTTGAAAGAAGTCAGTTTTCTCGGTCATGTGGTTTCTAGTGAGGGGATTGCGGTGGACCCTTCTAAAGTTGATGCAATGTTGCAGTGGGAGTCCCTGAAGTCAGTTACTGAGATAAGGAGTTTTCTGGGATTAGCTGGTTATTATAGAAGATTCATTGAGGGGTTTTTGAAGTTGGCTCTGCCGTTGACCCAATTGACTTGCAAGGGTAAGGCTTTTGTTTGGGACGACCGATGTGAAGAGAGTTTCAATGAAAAAGAGGTTGACTACGTCCCCAATGTTGACCCTGCCTAATCCGGTTGAGCCGTTTGTGGTTTATTGTGATGCTTCCAAGATGGGTTTGGGTGGTGTGCTTATGCAGAATGGGAAAGTGGTCGCCATGCGTCGAGACGCTTGAGAACTCATGAAAAGAATTACCCTACTCATGACTTAGAACTTGCTGTTGTGGTATTCGCATTGAAAATCTGGAGGCATTACTTGTATGGATCGAGATTTGAGGTGTTCAGTGATCACAAGGGCCTTCAGTATCTCTTCGACCAGAAATAGTTGAATATGAGGCAGCTCGGTGGTTAGAGCTATTGAAAGATTATGATTTTGAATTGAGTTATCACCCGGGTAAAGCTAATGTTGTTGCGGATGCTTTGAGTCGGAAGACCTTGCATATGTCGGCATTGATGGCTAGAGAGCTTGAGTTAATTGAGCAATTCAGGGACATGAGTTTAGTTTGTGAAGTCACACCTCAGAGTGTCAGGTTGGATATGTTGAAAATTGGCAACGATTTTATGGCTAGTATCCGAGAAGCGCAGAAGTTAGACGTGAAATTGGTTGATATGATGGGTGGGATTGGTCAGTCTGAGAATAAGGACTTCGAGATCGATGCACATAATGTATTGAGACATCGTGGAAGAATTTGTGTTCCCGGAGATGAGGAAATGAGAAAGGCAATTCTTGAGGAAGGTCACAGAGGTAAGTTGAGTATACTTCCTTGAGCGACAAATATGTATCAAGATCTGAAAAAGATGTTCTGGTGACCTGGGTTGAAGCGCGATGTGGCGCAGTTTGTGTATTCGTGTTTGACCTGTCAGAATTCGAAGGTCGAGCATCAGAAGCCTGCGGGGATGATGCAACCGTTGAATGTTCCGAGTGGAAGTGGGATAGTATTTCCATGGATTTTGTGACTGGGTTACCCAATACGGTGAGAGGGCATGATTCGATTTGGGTGGTGGTGGATAGATTGACGAAGTCTGCTCATTTCATTCCTATCGGCATTAAGTATCCGGTGTCGAGATTGGCAGAGATCTATATTCAGGTGATTGTGAAGCTGCATGGCGTTCCTTTATGCATTGTGTCGGATAGAGACCCAAGGTTCACTTCGGACTTTTGGAGTAGTTTGCAGAAGGAGTTGGGTTCGAAATTGACGTTGAGTTCAGCTTACCATCCTCAAACCGATGGGCAGACAGAGAGGACGATTCAATCGTTGGAAGATCTGTTGAGGTCATGTGTTCTAGAGTAGGGAGGTGTGTGGGATACTCATCTTCCATTGATCGAGTTTACTTACAACAACAGTTATCATTCCAGTATCGGGATGGCGCCGTTTGAGGCGTTGTATGGTCGGAGGTGCAGGACTCTGGTATGTTGGTATGAGACTGGGGAAAGTTTAGTACTTGGACCTGAGCTAGTCAGAGAAACGACTGAAAAAGTGAAGGTGATCCGGGAGAAAATGAAAGCGTCGCAGAGTAGACAGAAAAGCTACCATGATAAGAGAAGGAAAGACTTAGAATTTGAAGCGGGTGACCACGTGTTCCTGAGGGTCACACCTATGACTGGTGTTGGGCGTGCGCTGAAATCGAAGAAGTTGACTCCGCGTTTCATTGGGCCGTATCAGATTACGAAAAGAGTTGGAAGTGTTGCATATCGGGTGGCCTTGCCACCTAATCTTTCGAACATGCACGACGTGTTTCACGTGTCGCAGCTTCGGAAGTATATTGCGGATCCGTCTCATGTGATTCAAGTAGATGATGTGGAGGTGCGGGATAATCTCACTGTGGAGACTATGCCTGTACGAATTGAGGATCGTGAGGTGAAGACCTTACGAGGTAAGGAGATCAATCTGGTGAAGGTTGTTTGGGTTGGAGCAGCTGGTGAAAGCCTGACATGGGAGCTGGAGGATAAGATGCGAGAGTCGTATCCGGAATTGTTTGAATCAGGTTCGTTTTCGAGGACGAAAAATTCTAAGTAGGGGAGAGTTGTAACACCCGAAAAAAAAATTTAATTAGTTTAATTAATTTGATTAGTTGAATTATTAATTTTAGTTGAAGCGTGAGTTAATTAAATTAAGAGGGAAATATCATGTTTGTGTAGGAGTGGGATCGAGTAGTAGTGGGGGTGTATTTGTGAGCCCAATGCGGAAAGGCCCACGGCTTAAACCCCAAGGGTTATGAAACCCTCACTCTCATTTCATTCAGGAGAAATCGAAATTGAGAGAGAGAGCAAGAAGGGAGAAGAGGCGCGCGCGCAAGGAGAGGAGAAAAGAAGAGGGTTTTTGCGAGTTGGAGGAGAAGCTTCAAGGCTTTGCTCGTTGTGTTCTTTGTAGTTACTCGTTGGTGCTTTCAATCGTCTTCACAGAGCCTACGTTTAAGAGGTAAGGGTGTGGCGTTTGATTTAATATAATTGAGTATGTGATGGGTTTTGTGGGGTTCTTGATGTTGTTTGATGAATTGTTGATGTTGTCACGTTATTAACTATATGAGATGATGAGTTGAATTTCGAATTGGGTGATTTTATGGGGTTAGAATCGATTTCATGTATATGGTGATAAGAGCATGTGAATTGAGTCATTTGAGATTGAATTGAGATGTGACGTATGGTGTGTTTTAGTTTAAATTGAGTATTGAGGCTGCTGTTTGTAAAATAAAAAGGTTGCTGTTTTCATGAATAATGTTGCTGTTTGCTGTTTGTAAAATAAAAAGGCTGTTGTTTTCATGAATAACTAGTACATTACCCGTGCATCCGCACGGGCTGATCGCGCTACGTGACATGATTATATTGAAACATAAATGTTAATTTAAGATGTAAGTAATCTAAAATCAGTTGTAAAATATAAAGATTGTAATAGTTTTGTTGTTAACTAATTGAAGTCAATGGAAGCATTATCCACAAAGGAGACACACAAACACCCAATCCAATAGTACATTTTAGCAAACTATATGAATAATTTCGTAAGCAAAAACACCACAAATTAAATAGTAAATGCTCACCTGAAACCAAACTCGTAATGAAAAAGATAATTGAAGTAGGAAAAACAGACCATGTAGATTTTGTATATAGAAAAAAAAAACTACATTTATGGCAAAAAACATCTCATGGCTGAAAAATTTGATTAGGCAGATGGGAATTGTGTTGAAATTTAACAGAACTATGATGCAAATTAAGTTGTTGCATTTCTAGACAGTTTCTTCTCCTAAAAGGCACAATTGCTACTGCAATTGTGTTATAGGTACATCCATCACAACACCTCAAACTTGCACGTCAAGTTTTGTAGCTACAACTAATTCCCTTTTAAGATTAGACAACCAATTTAGTTGTTCCATTAAAATAAGGCTAATTTTACCATTAGTCTTGAAAAAATAAAAACGTTATATCACCAATTGCTTTAGGTGTTGATCATTTTCAGCATCCAAAAATGAATTCAAACTTAATAATACTACCACAACTAACAAAAATACGTGTAGATTATAAGTTTCAGTATATTATCAACCAATAGTACAAATTCACCCAAAATCAGATGATCTATACAGCAACAGTGCAACTTCATCTAATCTAATGTAATCAACTTGTTTGCCACTGTAGTTCAAGTTCATGGTAACGGCTTACAACTGCTTATCTTTTAGATGATATAACTCGGCGCAGACTTATTATTAATCTGCAAATTAATGGCTTAATTGCTGCCATAAACTTCTCGTCCATCAATGACAGCAGCTCTACGACTGCATGTTCCCCCGTGAATTGACATCTGCCAGTAAATGTAAATGAGACAAATATTCAAAAAAAATAAATTGAAGCAGATCAAATGATATTAGATTAGAGCACCTAATCAGTTTGCAACATGAATCTAACTGGAAAACAATAACTAATTATCCTTACTAAAGGTAACATGGAAATCATAAACCAAAAACTGTGAAATTATGAGTTAGCATGGAAATCACAGCTCTGTCAAATCCATTTTGAAGGAAATCACATGTTTGTCCAATCATAAGAATATGTAATGTAAGCAAATGAGAATGTTAGTTTAATCACATCTGGTATCTTCAATCATTACATACAAATCATCAACACTCAATATTATGAATTGCAAAGATGTAATATGTTAGATTTTTATAGTAATCAATCACCATGTGATGAAATAAATAAACTTGAAGGGAGTAGACTAAAACATTGTATTTGTACTTCAACAAATGATATCAACCCAGAATTTTAAAAAAGCCAAAGTAACTAAAATATCTCTCAAGCTTGAAAAGGAATAGGCCAAAACATTGCATGTTAGAAATATTATAAGTAATACCAATAATATATTTTGCATCGTTCTCTTCCTTCACGTTGAACCCAACAATTTGCTAAGAAAATGAGGTTTGTTTCTTTTTTGTTACCAAATGAGGTTTGTTTCTCAAGTGTATAAAATAATACTACATGATAATTGAAATAATACACGTAAGAGGAAAGATAGAATTCTTTGCCAAAAACATATGAAACAAATAATTCCATCTCAATTTCTCTAAAGCAAGCTGAATCCATTCCATGGTTTGGATTAGCTGCTAAAGCAAAGCAAAGCAAATATGAGTGCAGTTTGGCCCTTTTATTTTTTGAAATATTTAATGGGCCTTTATGCTAGCTCTCTGTCATTAACTTTGATGCAACTAAGGCTATAACGGATGTCAAACCAATCAATTCAATTGGTTTCATCATTAAATACAATTTTTTGAGTGAAACCTTACATTGCATGACCTAAAAGTTGTTTTAAAAAAGGGGCAATTTGAATTTCAAGATTTCTCTGGTCAAACTACAATAGAAAGAACTGAAATTACAGCTCAACTTTGAATGGGCCACTGTCGATTTTGAATCTATGCAAGGAACATACTTCAACCAAACAGGAAATCCTCTACCTTAAAAAAAACGTTAGTGTGAAGCACAAAAAAAAATTCACACCAACAGGCCAAACAATAACTGAATTAAGGAAGAAGAAAAGAACACTCACAAACACATAAATACAGAAAAGTTGAAGATGCATACCCAAAGTTCAACTAAACACAAACATGAGGTCGAATGCGTAGGTGGACATAAAACCCCGCTTTCTGCATTGTCTTAATGAACCGAATCAGATCTTTCCTTTGATCAAAATGGTACTGCAACACAAAACATCTCAGAAAGTCATAAGTACCAATACCATTGAAGCCTTCATCTTTGGCCTTCTGAATCAGATCCTCCCACATCTAAAAACAACACAGATCTCAAACAACAACCCAATCTTGACAACAACGTTCAGACTAAAAATCAGAAGCAGTGCAGCAACAACATAAATTACCCTTTATCAGAGAATGTTAAAACGATCATCAAATAATTCATTAATTCCACAAAGATATTCTATATGCCAAACCGAACTTACCGATTCGATATTTGAATTTCACATCCAAGTAATAAAAATTCAAATCGGAATGCAATTCAAACAATTAACCAAACGGGCAAAACACTAAACCCTAATCAACAATCAATTCGATTGCTCAAGCACACCGAATAGTCGAATCTTATCGACGGCACAATTAGAAAAACAAACAGTAAAACGGAAATTCGATAGTAAATCAATTGAATTGAGGGGTTTAAGAGGGGCAAACCGTGTCTTGTGGTTTCACTTCCATTTCGAAGTGAGTGCCTTTAAGAGTCTTCACAAAAACCTTCATCTTCGTTGCTGATAGCACAATTCGATCGCCGCCACGAACAGCGTCCAAATTAGGCCCGTGTGAGAGAAAGATAATGGAAGATGAGAAACTTGCTCCATCAAAATGAACCTGTAATCAAAAGAAAAATTGTATTAGATGAAGCAGAAACGAAATCCCTAAATTTAAGCTCGTGAAAACGAAATCCAAAACCCTAACATCAATCAAATCATAAACAAATCTTAAATCCTATACGAAATCGCACACCCCAAATTTCAAACAAACACCCATTGTTAGGGTTGATTAAAAATCACACCCAAACATCATACTTGGTGGGTTTTTTTGTTTTTTTCGATTCTGGTGAGATGAGAAAAATGTTGAAATGAGAAACAATGTTGGTTCAAAGAGAGATTTTTAGGGTTTTCGTTTCTGGCTTTTCATCTTTTTGAAGGAAGATGATGATTCAGAGGGAGAGAGTTTTAGGGTTTGAGAATGAATGAAGAGAGAAAGAGGTGCGATTAGAAAGAGAGAGAGGTGAGACAAAGATGAAGAGAGAGATGGGTCTGAGATGGCTTAGAGATTAGAGATGCATGGGTTTTAGGAAGAAGAGAACTAGAAAGGGAAGAAGGAAGAAGATGATGTGGGAAGAGAGAGAGAGAGATGTGAGTTGTGTGTGTGTGAGAGAGAGAGACGGAATGAGGGGGGGGGGGAGGAAGAAGCGCAGAGAGTGAGATGTGAGTTGTGAGAGAAAGAGAATTGGAAAAGTGTGTCTTTTTTGGTTGGCCAAAATGTCCCTAATAAATCCAAGTGTCAATGTTGCCAAATGTCCCAATAGGTATTTTCGGAGGTGGTTTATATGTATCAAGCTAGTGTAGATGTTGCTGTTTGCTGTTTGTAAGATAAAAAGGATGTTGTTTTCCTGAATAATGTTGTTGTTTGTAAAATAAAAAGGCTGTTGTTTTCATGAATAATGTTGTTGTTTGTAAAATAAAAAATTCTTTATTTTCATCAATTGTGTTCTTTGTTTCTTTATTTTAATTGATGTATATGGGTTTGTATTTTTTTAAGAAAGGTGTTCTTTGTTTTCATAAAAATGGGTGGTCGTTTTATCTATGTTGTAGCGTGTTTTATCATTGTTTTTAGCGCGAAAAATACGGCTATTTTCTCGTGTCGTTTTATTTCATTTTTAGTCTTTGTCATGCGCTAAAGAGTTGCTTTTTCCTCTCTCTTTTTATCTTTGTTTTTGGTGCTTTGTCACACGCCTAAAGAGCTCTTATTTTCACTCCGTTTTTTTTTGTTTTGAACCGAATTTTTCTGCAGTTTATGGAAATGAAAGGGGCGTGCTAATGTGGCTGCTTTTATAAATAAAAAGGCTGATGTTTTATTACCGTTCTTGAAATTTAAATGTGATGTTTTCCACTTTGAAAATGTGTTATTTTCTTAATTTAAATGTGATGTTTTCTAGGCATGAAAATGTGATGTTTTTCTAAATTTTAAATGTGTTGTTACTCAGAATTTAAATGTGTTGTTACTCAAATTTTAAATGTGAAGTGTATGATGATGTTGTGATATAATTGTGATGGTTATGAAGAGTACACTCCATGAGTGTTTTATGACGACAATGACGAGGACTCCGGGTGAGTGATTTGGTGTTTGCACATGTGTCCATAGTGTCTCATAGCATGTGCATGTTATGACGAATAGGCTTCGGCCTCCTATTGACGTAAAACAGTGACGATGTGCCCATAGTGGCTTATTTATGACGAGAATGGTACCATCATGCATATACCCAGGCGTGGGTTGCATTTCCATGAACATTCATGACTATGACTTGTGGTGAAATTTGTAATTTGAGTTAGTGTTCAGTAACGATGATGTTGGTAGTGATGACGATGTTGTATGACTGTTTTGTTCACATTACTCTATTATGTGCTTAATTATGTTTTGTTGAAATTCTCACCCCTTATGCTTGGAATGTTGCTCTATTGTGGCAACGCTGTAGGTAACCGCGAGTGAAGGTCTTGCTGCCTTCTTTATTAGCTGTTGGGATGTCTGTCGAGTCGCTCTCTGATACTGTAACACCTAGGGGGCGTGGTTGGATTTTGTTAATTAATTAACTAATTGTTTAATGATTATATCGATGATGTGAGACGTGTTTGAGTGGTATTAGTGAGTTATTGTGTTATTCCGCTGTGACGTAATTTTTGGAGTTTAATTTTCATGACGGATGTTGTTGCACAAACTTGATGAGTGCAATTGACAAGTTTTGTTAATGACGATGTGGCATTTCTTTTCTATCAGTTAAATTAATATTTGCAAAAAAGAATTACTCTGATAAATGACGTGTAAATTATGGGGTAGAAAAGGGGTGTTACATCGAACGCCCAGAGCGAGGGACTCCCCTCGCCCGAAGGACCGACACCCCTCTCAAACTCGGCTATAGGTGGGAATCCAGCAAGAGATATTAGGAAAGCCCGATAATCTCGCCTAAGATCTCACTGCACTTATGTATAGTCTTTATGAGCAATAATTACACCTTGTAATAAGCCCTAGAGGCCAATGAAAAGGATCTGGAATTCATTCTAACCATACTCTTATTCTTCTCTGTTATTCATCGTGTTCTAGCTAAATCCTACTCAAGGAAATAGTTGAGAACACTCTCTCATAAAAAAACACTAAAGTTAGGAAAATGTAGAGGATTAGAAGTCAGATGATCCAATTCCCAGTGTCATGAAGAATTTGAAGCAACGTTTTAAAAAACCAGATTCGAGATTAAACCGGAGATAGTGGCGGAGCCGAAGCTTGCCCAAACTATTGAGAGGTGTCGTAACTACTAACTAAAATATTATAATTTCTTTTGATAGAAACTAGGTATCATATGCGCGCAACTTAAATATTATAATTTAAATTAAGAAGAGTAAAATATAATTTTATCAAAGATCTAAAATAACACCAAAATATCGAACTCAGATAATTCTACTGCCATTTGATGATTTTGCCTGCAAGGTTGGTCTTATGCAGGATTTGTCTGATTGGCTGATCCGTCCTTACGACGATTTGATGGGCCACAAAGTACGGCCTTACCCTCCTGGCTTCCATTACCAATGCAAGATATACTTTCTCAATTTTCTAATACCTGGTCTCGGGACCCGGCAAGACTTTGCTGACCAAATAAATTGGCCTCTGACCAGCTTCGGTCTCTTTTATCAAGACATCACTTAGTGTTTCTTCAGCCACGATCAAATAGAGGTAGAGGGTCTCTCCCTCAATTGGTCTCAGGAGAATCGTAGGTTATGTGAGGTTCTGCTTGAGCTCAGTCAAGGCAGCTTCGCATTCCGGGGTCAACCGGAACTCGACCCCTTTTTTCAAGATTCTGAAGAAAGATAAGAACCTGTTGGCTGCTTTGGATACAAACCTTGACAATGTAGTGATCATTCCAGCCAGTTTCTGAACGTCTTTCCTAGAGGTCGAGGGCTCATGTCAGTAACGACCATGCATTTGTATGTGCCCTCCTTTTGCTGTAAAAAGATTGGCCACTTGATGTCTCGGAACTCGGTGTTGGCACACTCTGTTAGTATCTTTCCCCTTGTAGTGTTAAGTTCAGAGTATTCTAAGAATCTACGATGAGGTTCACATTGATTTCCTCCGAATTCCTTCTTGGGGTGGTTCTCCTTCTGATCCCGGTCCTTCGTCGGGGCTATGTTTTGTCTGATCTCGCCTGCGGGATCGCCTCCTTCATATTCAATGGCTTACTGGGGCCTTCGTAAGAATTCTTCCAAGGTTCGAGGTCGCCTTAGGCCGATGTCGACCTGGAATAGGGTTCCCTTACGAAGGTCATGTCTCATGAAAAGTAATTTAACCCCGTTTTTGAGGTCGAAACCTAGTCATCTCATTTGTTGTATCTTTCGATATATTCCCTCAACATTTCTTTTTGCCCTTGTCGTATGATTTGGGCTATAACCTGGAGGTGGTAAACTGGGCGGATAATACCTGGATGAAGTGGTCGGGACAAAAGCAGGATCAAGGTAGTTGAACCATGCTAGGGCATTCTTGGTCAGAGACAAGGGGAAAAGCTTGCACTTGACGTCATCGCTCGCATTCCGATACCACATCATTAAGTCGAACATATCTATGTGTTCATCCGGCCCTCCTGAACCATCATACATGTTTAGCTGAGGGATTTTTCAACAGACTTGGGGATGTGACATTCGATGATCTCGTGAATGAATAGATTACGTTGAGATCGGCTAGAATGGCGATGCTGAGTTGGTTCCAAGTGTCGCTCGGCGTGCTTTGACCTGTGCTCCTTCCTTGGAGGGATCTTCTTCTTGCGAGGCAAAGATAAGCCAAGAGGAGAGATTTGTCTCTCGGACTCGAGCTCGGAGAGGTAGGCGGAGTGTGACATCTACGGCCTCGACCCCCTCTGCGAGCTGGAGATCGATGAACATGGTGCCTATGGACGAGCCGACGTCATGTGGAGAGCGATGTCGTCTGGATACCGCATGCAATCTGTTGGAGTGGAGAGTTGGCTTGGACCCGCCTTGATGGCAGGTTAGTGTTAGCGCGGATTGCAACAACTTCTTCTTCTATCTGAGTTAGCAAGGCAAACTCTCTTGTTGCGCAATGTCTGCATTGCGGCAGTCCCAAAGTGTCCAATATCTGATTCACCGCCTTCACTGGGACCGGGATGGCCTCGACTATAGGAAGAGGTGGAGGTGCTAGGATGGATTGCACCTCTTCCGCGGGTAGAGTCTTTACATGCCTCTCGGGAGTTTGTTCAGGTTGTCATTGAGATTCTATAACACTTTGTGGCCTGAGTCGGCCTGGGGGAGGGCGTCCACTAGGAGCCATGAAGGATATTAATCTGATGAGAGTAAATGGTATACTCCCACTGTGGTCGCCAATGTTCAGCACCCAAGGTCGGTACAGGGATCTGAATCAGAGGTAGTAGCTGGTTGAGTCGCCTAGGATTTGTGTGATTCGAATTTGTAGTAAATCCTCCAAGGTTGGGATCGCCGAGGGTGTGTACCTGCAAGCACTCTGATGACTAAGTCAACAAACAAAAGTGGAGGAGAGGTACAAAATGAATGAAGCGTACCTGATTTGATGGGTTGGTGCAGAGTCGTTCGATGATGTGGCATCCATCTCATCCGTTTATCTCGGCCTTGCCTTCGACGCAAGTGTTTGGGTTGGATCCGACGCTGTATTAGGCCTCTCTCTGACCCGGAATGGGCTTGGCCCAATCCAGAACAAGTCCCTAAAAAATATTTCACCTACATTTTGGTCTCTATAAAATTTGATATTTTTGGTTTTAATTTTTCATGACTTTTAATAGTGTTTCATAGTTTTTAATAGCGCTTATAAAAGTTAAAACAAATGCTATTAAAAGTCAAAATGTCATGAAGTGTTATTAAAAACATGAGAAATAAAAAACCAAAATACTCATATTCTATAAAGGTAATTTTTTCCAAAAAAAATGAAGATAGTTTTTTAGGAACTAAAAATAAAAAAATCCAAATTTATAGGACCACAAACGTATTTAACCCTAATATAAATATTAGTCTTTGGAAATGAAGGCCACCGCAGAAATCTCGACCTTCCATTTAAAAAGTAAGGAAATCTCGACCTTCCATTTATAAAATAAGGCGAGTGAGTGTTAAACATTTAAAAAAAAGGGAGAGAGAGTGATTAAAACTTAAAAGCGAGGATTTGGCACGGCAGAGAACTCTAGAGAGAATCAACTCCTTCCTATCTGAGTCGCATGATCTTCCTTAGAGTCCGTTGCAACTCGTGAACATTCAGCTGCGTAAATTATGGGCAGTTTACAGCGTCACGCACAATTATGGGTAGTTATTATAATTTAAATTGCGACAACTTTCACTTCACCAAGTCTACTAAACCTACCCACTCAGCAACAAGCCAGATAACAAATCCATTGCCGTTAAAAAAACAAAAATGCATCAAAACCACAGTCCTCCGTTCACTCGTTCTCAGTCTCGTATTTCTTCTCAACGTGTGACGCAACATTCGTTCAAGAGAAAATCCACTTCCGAAATCGTCAACGAAAAGAAGAAGAAAACAATCGCTAAGAAGGGTTCTAATTCTCAATCTCAAGGTGAATCGTCAAAAAGCTTATGCGGTATATGCTATGATTCAATAACAGAATCCAATAAGTTCAGAAACAATGGCACGTGCGATCATCTCTTTTGCAATAACTGCATATCCAAACACGTGTCAACTCAAATCAACGAAAACAAGGTGAAGGTGAATTGTCCGTTTCCAGAATGTTCTATAGAACTTGAATTGGAACATTTGAAATCAATTTTACCTAATGAAGTTATTAATCGATGGGAAACAGCATTGTGTGAATCTTCTATTGATTGGAGGAAAAAGTATTACTGTCCATTTAAGAATTGTTCTGTTTTATTGGTGAATGATGGTGGAGAGATTGTGACTAGTTCTGAATGTCCTTCTTGTCATAGACTCTTTTGTGCTCAGTGCAAAGTTCCTTGGCATGGTGAAATGAGTTGTAGGGAGTTTCAAAGAACTAAAGATGAAAAGGATTTGGATTTGAAGTTTTTTGAGTTGGCTAAAAGAAAAATGTGGCAGAATTGTCCTAAATGCTCTTTCTATGTTAATAGAACCAGTGGATGTGAACACATCAGTTGCAGGATATATATATCTTACTATATATTATTCATTATCCTTAATCATTTTCACATTCTTTAACTTTAGGTTTACGTAGTATCAGTAGCACCGACACTTTCGGTTGAATATGTGTCTGGTGTATCTGTGTGCTTCATAGTATGTAATTCCTTTTTAGTTTTACATCATGTTGATCAAAATTGATAAATGCTTATAGTTGTTATTATTATTTTTTTCTTTTGTAGGTGTGGAAATGACTTCTGCTATAAGTGTGGTAAGGATTGGAAGCATGGACATTTATGCAAAACAAATACTGCTAGACCCACATAACTTTTCAGAGGTAACTTTGGAACCCTTTTGCTTATAAATCTTTTGGATTTTATAATAAGCAATTGAAAAATGATAGTGTCATTATGTAAGGCACTCTTTTGGATATGCTTTTTTTTTTTATTTAATTTGTTGACATTTATGTGTTGCACCAAATTTAAATGAGACCCACATAAATTTCAACTTAAGAATGTTTGTGTTACGAGTCTCACATTGAGTAGTCTTTTGGGTTGGGCTCTAGAGCTTAATTCCTAACAATTCGGAAATACTAAAGTGTTAGGCAGTCTACACGGGTCCGAACACTCTCTAATTAATTATGTGATACCGATTTTATTTATCCAATACCATATCTCTACTCAACTTCCAATATGTTGAAGAAGGAAGTGAACTTTAGGAAGTGAACCACGCCTAGGAGTAGGCACTATAAATGACGCTTTTAATAGTACAACTAGTCCTCGTTAAATAGCTCTGGAAACTTTCCCAGGAGTTAGTCAAAAGGTGTGGCTTGTGTATCGGGTGGATAGGACTGTGTAGGCGTTGCAATTGAGTGTCTCCTTTTAGTTTGGCGTACGTGTTGTATCTCGAATCTTAGTGGAAGGTGTCAAATAGTCTAACAATGTTTATCGTGATTGTTTACCTCATTAAGGGTGTGTTTTTTTGGGGTGAAAGAGGGAAGAGAGAGTATTGTTGGCATGTTTGGTTAAGGAGATAAATAGGAAAGAGAGGGAGAGGAAAGATTAATTTGTGTTTTTTGTTTTTGGAGAGAAAGTGAGAAGAAAGGGGTCTTAAATTTGACATTTACCATTTTACCCTCATCTTAATTCTTTTCATCCTTTGTAATGTACACACAACACACGAGGGGTAACACTTTAGGATGAAACACTTTATAAATTTAAATTAAATAGCTAAAATAAGTATGTAATTAATTAAGTTAAATGATTAAAATAATTATTTAGCTAATTAAAATAAATATTTAGCTAATTTAATGAAACAATTAATAAATACTAAGTCAATTAAATTAAAAAAATTAAATCAAACACATACGAGTGTTTTTGTCCATGATTAAAACAATTATTTAACTAATTAAAATAAATATTTAGCTAATTTAATTAAATAATTAAATAAATATTAAGTCAATTAAATTTAAAAATTAAATCAAACACATAGGGGACTTTTTGTCCTTTTAAAATAGTATTCTTTCTCTCTTCTCTCTTCTCTCTTTCGCTCCAACCAAACATGAGAGACAACTCTCTCTTCCCTAGTTCTTTCCTCTTTCCCTTAAACTAAACAATCCTCCTAATCTACTCTATTTCTCTCATTTTTTTCTCTTCCCTCTTTCTCTCCTCATCCAAACACACTCTAAGGGTCGATAGATCTTTTTAGAGTCAGCTGTATCTAGGTGTGTCTAATAATAGTTCTATTTTCTGTCCTCCTTGAGGAGTATTCTACTCGGAGTTTAAGGCATGCCGTCTGTTATCTTAGATTACAGTTGGTTTGTATTTGCTTTTTGGCTAGCCTTTCAGTTGGTCCACATTAATAAACTTCTAATTATCGAAAGAAAAAAAAAAGAATACATTGCTTTAAGTTCCATTATGTAAAGCAACAGAAAATAAATAAAACCTTTGCTACCTACTAGTAACAAAATGTCCAAAAAAAAAAATCCTAATCTGATAATATCTGAGAGTTCTATACACAGAATATGAATCCCACACTATGCTAGCATCCATATTTTAACCATAATAAAAAACAGGACACAACATTTTAGCCAATAAAACATTTGAATCTGTCATTTCTGAGTTTTCCAAACCAATTTGAGGCCGACCGACCCATCCATATCAGCTAGCTAGCTCATGTGAACCTAGGGTTTGCAAGAAGTATCATGGAAAATGACATATTTTGCTTCACCCTATAGATGCAGTTAACATTGCCAGTACCCTATAAACGCAGTTAACATGTGACTTATGAAGTGTGTTGAAGAGTGTGTTGTTACTTGTTACTTGTTTACATTCCTTGTTCTATAGTGATTGGACCATATATTGTCTTGAGTACTTTTATTTTTATATTTAAGTTTCATAACAAACTGTTTAATCAAGGTTTTATTCAGTACAAATAAAATGTTTTATTTAGTACTATTTTTTTTGACTTATGTTTATGATTGCCTGAAAAGAATTATGGGTTGTGTTGAAAACCTGACTCCTGAAGAAATTTAGAATGGTTGCTTGTAAAGGAGGGTTTGTTATTTGGCTACTTTGATGGGGCATTCAATTTCTTAAAGATTAACTGACTCTAATTTTTGTGTACAATGTGTTTAATGTACAGATAGCAGAAGGATTAAAGGAAGCTTGCATGGCAAATATGCAGGAAGTTCTAGCTATTAATCCTCACAAGGAAAGTTTGGTAGAGCAAACAACGTTGCAAGCTTTATTTCTCTCTTAAATTATTTTATTTTATTTTAGTACGTAGTGATTTTCAAATTTTATTTTGTGTGGTGTTTTAACATTAAATAGTTCTGAACGTTGCTGCTTTAGAGCATGGTCATTCCTGAGATTTCGAGTGTCTTGTATGAGGATTTGGAATCTTTTAAGTAGGGGTGTTTGTTGTGTGGTATGGTTCGGTTTTGACCCTAAAAACCATTCAAACTGCATGATAAAAATACATGTTGTTTGGTTTCGTTGATTTTTTTTTTTTTAAAAAAACGAACCAAACCAATGCGGTTTGGATCGACTTGATTTTTTGGGGGACAAAACATAATTTAAAATAGAGTAAAAATTAACTTAGTTATTTCTAAATCTAAATATTATTACTTTTTCATCTAGAATTTTAAAACCCGTTGTAACAATGGAAACTTGGAAACTGTTCTCTTGAAATCTACACATATACATGTTATAGATATTTGTTGGAATTAACACTACAATACTACATTTCAACTTAGATTGATTCATATCAGTAAAGTTGGTTTTGTCGGATTTGCGGTTTTCTATTGAGTTGGTTTTGTTTTGGCATCCCTACTTTTAAGTCATATATTTTCCTACATTCACATACATTTACTTAGATTTAGGCTAATTTAAAAGGTATGTAGGTACTTTTAAGTCATGTATTGTTATTGGTGGATACTGGGTAGTGTAATAAGTTTTAACAAAAAATGTGTATAATAATTAAAGTTAAGCATATATATATATATATATATATATATATATATATATATATATATATAGTAGCCCCATACTTCGTGCGATGCGATGCACGAGGTTAGCTAAATTTAATCATATAATCAAGTAATTAATTTTTTTGAAAGAATAATATCGCATCGCACTTGAACGAAAATTTTGTCTTCAGTCAACATCGAAACATCAACCGTGATATAAAATCTAATAAGTAGTTAATGCCATTAGGCAAATGATGTTACTTTGCAAAATATAAAATCTAATAATCGTGAATAAAAATTAAATTATAAATATTAATTAAATAATAAATATTATAAATTTAAAAGGAACTTTAATAAAGACATTTAAATTGAACATCCTTCGTAGATAAAATAAGAAGAAAAAGTCTAAAGAACTTTAATAATTATTAACATTCATTAAATACAAATACAAAAAATGAACCCATAATAAGAAAGAAAAATTGAACATTCTCCGTATATTTTTTTTCTCTCATTGTAAGGGATAGACACCCCTTATGCTCCTTTCAATGAAATTGCTTAAAAAAAAAAAAAAAAGAACAATACAATGAAAAAGTGAAGCACTCGAGTATCATGCATGGTTGAAGGAAAACCCATGATAAAATAGGATCGATTATACAAAGTTGAAAAAGAATATGGAGGTTTTATTGTAAATGTGACTGAAGGTCTCGTTGAAAGAAGATGATGAAGGTTCTATTGTAAATGTGGTTGAAATTCCCACGGGGAGTCAATGCAGCAACACTGCATGTACTCGAATATTAAAGAAAGATAAACATATAAAAACCAATTAAAGAAAAAATTTAATACCCATTGGTGCAAAATGACCAAAATAAAGAAGACAATAAAATAGAAAGCGAAACACGTGGTATCGTGATGGATTTGATGGAAATTACAAATAAAATAGAAGCACATATAGAAAGTTGAAAGAGTACGATTGATGATTTATTGTAAATGTAATTTGAAGTTAAAGTAGATAAAATTAAATTAAAACTATAAATTAAATAAGAAAATTATAAAATCAAAAAGAGATGGTTATTGAGGAACACACTTTGTGTATTTGAACATCTACAATTTGTTAGGGTTCTAAAGTACCCCAAAATACACTGCTAGCATCCCACTTTACGTATTTTAATTTTTCACAAACTTATTATTATATTTTACCAAACTTCTGGTATTTGAAGAGTTAAATTTTTTTTCAAATCCCAGAAGTACCTCAAAACACACTACTTAACATTTCACTTTAGACATTTTGTTACAAAATAAAAAAAACTTCACGATCAAGTACACCAAACCACACTTTTTAGGCATCTAAAAATTTTCAAGACAGTAAATCACTCCTTAAAATATAAGTGAAGAAAAACCAAAAAGAAACAAAAAAAAAATGGAAAAAAAAGAGAAAAAAAAAAAAAAAAACCAAAACCAGAAAAAAAGTTGCAGATCGCAAAAAAAAAGGAAACCAAAAAAAAATTTGGCATTTGGCGCGGAAATACCAAGCCGCATTGCAAGATAAATTGAAGCCAATATTCCGACTCGATATAACTTTGTCTTCAAGTACAAATCTGCCAAGGAGGGTTATCATCAGCCGTGTCCCATTGCATAAATCTGTTATCTGATCCATGTTTTCTTAGTAGCATAACTGGAACACTTACCTTTAGATGTAACTTGTGACTCGGCAACCCCGATGATGATATTGTGTTTAAGATCAATATAAATCTAGCTAAATTAATAGATTTTGGTACTTTCCCATATAACGTTAGAATAAACAACCTCATTTGTTGGGTTTTTTTTCCACCCCCCTCCATATATCACATACACCCATATTGCCATTTAACCCAGAATACCCCAAATTTTTTATAAATAAATAAAAAAAAATTTAAAGATTCTCGGATTTATCCTTAAATCCAGAACCTTAATTTTTGAGATTCCCAAAAATATCTCAAAAATAGGTATTTTGAGAACTTTAAATTTTGCCTCCATACCTATTTTTGAGGTATTTCCGGGAATCCTAAACCCCTCCCGAATTTATGTGTAAATCCGGGATATTTTTAAAAAATTCGGAGGGGGGGTTTAAAGGATTCCCGGATTTACCGCATTTCAGTAAATCTGGAACATATTTTACAAACCGGAAATACCGTAAAATAAGGTAAATCCGGGACACCTAAAAAATTGGCCTCCGGATTTATCTATTTTTGATGTATTTCCGGGAATTGTTTGGATATCAGGGGTAATCTCGTCTATTTGGATATTTATGGGGGTATGGGGTATATGGAGGGGGTGGGAAAAAAACTCATTTGTCAACGTGGTATATTTTCCTTCTAAGATGCTAGTCCCATAACCGGTGCAATGCACGGGATTGGCTAAATTCTTTCGTGTAAATGAGTAATAATTTTTTTATACATTTATTAGCAAACCTCATTATAAAAATAATACTCGGTTTCTTTTTCTAACTGTACAAAGCTTGTCCACTGCGGGAATTGAATTCAGGAGCACTAAGTCGACCCCATTTTCTGGAGTACCATATGGCAATGGAACAATGGTGTTGATTTGTAAAATATATAGTCAAATAACCGTGAATAAAAATTAAATTATAACTATAAATTTAATAAACTTCCCCCAATTGATTATTGAAGAATAAACATCACATATTAAAATATCTTAAATTTTTGGGACTACAATGTACTCCTTAAAATATAAAAAAGAGAGTCCCTTAACCATTTGGTCATGGGTTCGATCACCGATCGTAATCGTATGAAAAAACATTTGTTGAGAGAGCTCAACCCCTTAAATGGATTTTGATACCTCAAATAGATTAGTCTCCACAATCACTGAAGGATACCTTGATTTACAAAAAAATATATAAAAAAGATCAGTTGGAGAATCAATCTTTTAAGACTTCAAATTTGATTTTTCATCGTCCACAAAACATTATCCTCATCCACAAATTTATCCTGGGTAATAATCTGAAATTCAGGGGAAGAATATAAAAATAAAATATAAACTAAAAATAATCAATAATTGAGAAAATGGAAGAGTGAATAGAAGAAGCTTCGTTCCCAAAGGTTACTCACAGTTGGAACTAATGGGTTCATTTTTGTTCTAAAATAACTATATATTTTAATGGTCCTTCTTGTTTTAGGATGAAAACCATAATAAAATAGATGCACCTATAGAAAGTTGAAAGAATATGATGTGAGGTTCTATTGTTGATGTGGCTAAAGTTTCCATGAAAAAAATTAAATTATAGTTATAAATTAAATAAGAAGATTATAAAGTTAAAAATAAACATTAGCAAAGACATTAAAATTTGCGTATTTGAACATCTAATTTTTTTTGAATGTTAGTATTTCAAAACACACCGCTTAAAGATCTCACTTTACGTATTTTGACACGATTTTTTTCACCAAACCGGTTCTTTGCAGAACAAACTCTGCGTCTTGAAACAAATAATTTTTTTCCGGAGCCATAAAGTACAATGAGAACACGAGTGCTTAGCATCTCAATATGTATTTTGTCATCACATTAACTTTTTCCGTCCAATCGATTATTGTGGAACGAAGGTTGTGTATTTGAATAGTTAATTTTTTTGAAACGCTAAAGTATTATTTGATCGGTTAAAATTTTGTCCAAATGTTAAAAACTCCAAACACACTACTTAATATTACACTTTACGTATTTTATATTTAACTATTGTTTTGTTTTACAATATTAATATATGAAAAAAACAAAACAAAAAGACTTAAGTTTAAAATTAAAAAATGAACTAATGGCAAGTATTGTAAATATGATTGAAATGAAGGCTAAATTTTTTGATGAATTTTTGGGAGAGAGTGACAAGCTACATATAATATAGAAGATATATATATATATATATATATATATATATATATATATATATATATATATATATATATATATATATATATATATATATATATATATATATGTGTGTGTGTGTGTGTGTGTTCCGATTCCGAACATCACGAAGAAGGAAGCAGGCACCATGCTCTCCAACACAATCTCCAACGATGTCTCTTCTTCTCTTTACATCGCATCGTCCCTCCAACGTGGTCACTTTGCGAACAATGGTAACAAACCACGGTGCAAAGTGGGAACCTCACAATGGAACGAATGTAAAGAAAATAATTTTAATAAAGAAAGGATGCAGTGTTTTCTTCTGGTTACAACTATTCCTTCTCTACATGTTATGATGCTAATCAGCCATGGAAAATGAATGAAGAAGTGTTGAACTCGATGAGAGAGATGAATGAAAACGAAGATTAGAAGAAAATTCATTCAATCATTTGTGAATTTGGTAAAGTTCAACTAACTGTTACACTTGTACAGAGAGCACTTATAGTGCTAATCAATAGTTCAAAACTAACCTAACAAACTCAACTACACTCTTAACTATCTAAGTTCTAACTAATCTTTACAACTGAATTACAACTAACAGTGGTAAAATTATCAGAAGGATTAAAGGAAGCTTGCGTGGCAAATATGCAGGAAGTTCTAGCTATTAATCCTCACAGGGAAGTTTGGTAGAGCAACAACGTTGCAAGCTTTATTTCTCTCTTAAATATTTTTTTTCTTTTATTTTAGTACGTAGTGATTTTCAAATTTTATTTGGTGTAGTGTTTTAACGTTAGATAGTTCTGAACTTTGGTGCTTTAGAGCATGTTCGTTCCTGAAATTTCGAGTGTCATGTACGAGGATTTGGATTCTTTTAAGGGGTGTTTGTAGTGTGGTTTGATTCGGTTTTGAGCCTAAAAACCATTCAAACAGCATGATAAAAATGCACGTGGTTTGGTTTGGTTAGTTTTTTTTTTCTTAAGAACCGAACCAAGCCAATGTGGTTTGGATTGACTCCTTTTTTTTTGGGGACAAAACATGATTTAAAATAGAGTAAAAATTAACTTAGTTATTTCTAAATCTAAATATGTATTTTTTTAGCAGAAAAGAGGTAGGGGAGTCTCGTTAAAACCTTTTGATGCAAACCCTCGTTAGAGAAAATTATCTAAAAGGAAATAGTACTCAACCCCCCCTATTATTAGGAAAAAGAGAAAAAAGAGAGAATAACAGAGAGATCAATGGGGGACTAGACCAAAATCTTTGGTAGAGACAAACCTTAGCGAAAACGGTAAAAAAGGAACACCTAACCTATTACAGATAAAGTCCTCTAAAGCATAATTGGGCAACAGCTCTCACCAATTAAAACATTGACTAATAAACCCGTGATTAGCTAGTTTATCTGCACAAGAGTTTCCCTCTCCGTAGATATGAGAAATAAGAAATCTCATCCTCTTAGTTGTTAAGCACCTGTATAGCTTATCCTTAAGTTACATAATATGTACACCGTTAGTCCTTTTTCCATTTTTCTTTACAAAAAACCCAAGTTGGCACTAATATAGCTGCCGTGGCCATGACAGCGTTTACATGTTAAATTTTTTTTGTTCATCTTCATTTTCATTTAAGTTAAAAGGACCATATTATTACATGATAGTAGTCTTAAAAACTGTTAATTATATATATGCTCCCATGTATGTGTGTGTGTGTGTGTGTGAGAGAGAGAGAGAGAGAGAGAGAGGGTTAGAGGAATTAATCTGTTTTCGGTTTCATTTCAGTTGCAACCGTATCTGTTGTTAGTTGCTTTTGATTTCATCTATCATAACATGGTATCAATTGAAAATCCAAGCCTCTCCCTCGCAAGAAATCCTCACGATTTCTTCTGAAAACCCTAAATCCCCTTTCTCATTTTGCGATTTCGCTCTCAAGTCGCTCTTCTTCCTTTCTTCTTCAATCGTTTGTTGATTGCTCCTCTCTATTTGAATCATGGCTGCATCTGATTCTGATTCAAGCTCATCTGCACCTCGTCGTCGAAATGTGGCGACGCCGCCGATCCATATTTCATACACTCCAACAAGGATCCATCGCTGAAATTGGTCTCCCCAGTGCTCGAAGGGACTAATTATCATTGGTGGATTCAAGCTATGACTACGACATTGGAGATGAAGAACAAATTTGCATTTGTAGATGGCTCGACTCAGAAACCGCTCACCTTCGATCCATCCTTTTCGAAATGGAAACGTTGCAATATGCTTGTTCTGGCATGGATAAATCATTCATTCTCTGTTAACAGAAATTTCTTCTAGCATTCTTTGGATAACCGAGGCTTATAATGTGTGGAAAGAGTTACAGAATCACTTCTCACAGGGAGATAACACTCGCATCTACCATCTCCAGTAGGAAATTTTCTCTCTGAAACAAGCAGATCTCTCGGCAAGTTCATACTTCACCAAGATGCGAGTTCTTTGGGATGAATTATCCAATTTTATTCCCCTTCCTTTCTGTTCTTCATCTAATGAATGCTGTTGTGATGCCTCCAAAACGGTCACCGGATATCGTGATCGTGAGCTTCTTTGCAAGGGCTCAATGGTAACTACGGTGATGTGTGCTCGCAAATTCTTCTCATGGAGCCACTTCCGAATTTGCCTAAAGTGTATTCCATGATCGTTCAACAAGAAAGACAACTCGGTTCTCCGGTGGTGCCCGATTCTCTCATTTCACATGTCCACTCAACAAGAACGTTCTTCCTCACAAGGTTGTGGTGAGGGAAACCTCCGTATAAACAAGGTAGCTTGTTGTGCACTCATTGCAACTGAACAAATCATACCCTAGAAACTTTCTCCTTGAAACACGGCTACCCTCTGGGATTCAAGACCAAGAAATCAGTCCAAAATGTCGACACTGATTCTTCTAGTGCCACTGAAAGCTCTCATAATTCTCCTCTACTAAGCCTCACCAATGAGAAAATTCAAAGTCTCTTGTCCCTCATACCTGCCACCACACCTACGGGTATTGTGTCTGCCAATATGATCAGTGCACACCATATTGCTTCTGGTTACACTGATGAAGGTAGTTTGTACATTCTATGGCTTGTTGATACCGGTGCCACCGACCACATATATATGCTCTTCACTTGCATTCTTTACCTCCTATAGGGCCATCAAACTGGTTTCCATTAATCTACCAAGTGGCCATACTACTCATACTTCAAGGGAACTATAGTTCTTTCTCCCTTTCTCACATTATATGATGTCTTTTATGTTCCACATTTTAAGTCCAATATCATTTCTATAGGTCAATTGGCTAAACTAGTTTGTTTAGGGAAATATTTGATGGCAACAACCATTTTTTGCAGGATCCCATCGAAGAGGATGATTGGAAGCGCTAAATTGAATGGAAGACTCTACCACTTGATGATCTCTCGCAAGGACCTTGCCTCTGATTCTCACCCTATCAAATGTAACTCTGTAACCCTTACTCCCCATAACATTGATTTGTGGCACCATATGTTAGGATACCCGTCTAGTTCTTACTATAATCTTGCTAGAAAGTTACGGGAGCGGATTCCTTCATCTCCAAAATAACATGACCAAGTCATGTTAGTTAATCCCACTTATTCATTTATTTAATGAATTTTAATGGCCAAGATTAAATATTGAGTGACCCCACATCCCCCAAATACTCTACCGTCTCTTCCTTTTCTATTTCTCGAAAATCCCTTCCCTTTTCCTAATTCTTTCGTCTTCTTCATCCAGCAATAAAACAATTGCAGTCATTTATCAAAAAAGAACTTAGAATCTAAAGGACAATAAGCAATATGTAATACTACCATTCAAAAACTTGGAATCTAGTAGCTTTTGTTTTACTTAAAAGTAGTGGAAAGTTCAAACAATTCAACAATCATCAACCACCATAGTAGATAAACACCACCATTACAGTAAAAACTTGAAACTGCCGTTCAATACAATGTTTATCAGCTTTGCATATGCAGGAATTAGAAACCTTGAAAAACTTTTGGTCCTGGTTAGCATATGACCCATGGATTGGGGAAAATAGAACCGTGTAGTGCATAGAGGGTCGTGAGTTTGTTCCTGGAGGATTTTGTTATTTATCAACTTTTCTATTTTTCTTCAACTATGTTCAGATTTGGGTGAGAACAATTCATGGGTGTAGATTCTTGAGAAAATCCCTTAGTGGAAGAAATACAGAAACGAGAAAGAGAGATAGCGTATTTTTTTTTGGAGGTGTTGGGCCACTCAATATTTAATCTTGGCCATTAAAATTCATTAAAGCAAAATGAATGGGTGGGATTAACTAACATGATCAGGTCATGTTATTTTGGACATGAGGGAATCCGCTTCCGAAAGTTACATTGTAATTTGCCAATTTCAATGAATGACATTTGTGATACATGCCATTTTGCAAAGCATAAGAAATTACCTTTTCCTATGCACACTGCTTCCACACAACACTGTTTTGATCTTATTCACATTGACATTGACATTGACATTTGGGGCCCTATGGCCACTCCATCTATTAATGGAAGTAGATATTTTATCACAATTGTAGATGACAAATCTAGGTTTACATGGGTTAAACTACTCAAAAATAAGTCCGAAACACGCCCAACCCTCACTCACTTTATTACCTATGTACAAACCCAATTTAATGCTCATATCAAAACCATTAGGTCTGATAATGGTAAGGAATTTCTATTCCTTGACTTTTACCTTCAAAAGGGTATCATACACCAAAGAACTTGCATTGAAACACCACAACAAAATGGTATTGTGGAGAGAAAACACCAGCACATTTTAAATGTTGCTAGGTCCCTCATGTTCCAATCAAACCTTCCCTTTCCTTTTTGGAATTTCTCTATCAACCATGCAGTTTATCTCATAAACCAAATGCCTTCCCCATCACTTGATTCCAAACCTCCATACCTCATTCTCCACAATACCCTCCCTGATATAACTACACTAAGAGTCTTTGGCTCTCTTTGCTATGCTACCACCATTCTTGCGCACCGAACAAAGTTCCAATCTCATGCTAGGAAATGTCTCCACCTTTGCCATACACAAGGAGTCAAAGGGTACCTCCTTTTTGATCTCCAAAACCATGAAATATACCTATCTAGAAATGTCACCTTTTATGAACACATCGTTCCTTACCAACAAAATCTTCCAACATCATTCAATCCTCTCCCTCACCATCAATCCCATCTAAAATCAATCTCAAACCTTTTCAACTTTCCTTCCCACACATCTCAGAAACCTCCTATTACTAACAACCAAATTACTTCACCTCCCCCCACACTTGAAACAAACAGTCTACTTGCAAGATTATCATTGTGGTATGGTATCCTCTTCTTCTAGTGCTTCTACATCCTCAGGTATGCTTTATCCTTTATCTACAGTTTTGTCCTATGATAATTTGTCTCTCTCCCATTCTTCTTTTGTTTCTAGTGTTTCCACCTTTGTTGAACCTACTTCATATAAACAACATGTCCAAAATCAATGTTAGAGAGATGTCATGGACTTGGAACTTAAAGCATTAGAGTCAAATAATACTTGGTCTATCACTGACCTTCCTAGTGGCAAGAAACCCATAGGATGTAAATGGGCATATAAAGTGAAACTCAAGTCTGATAGAACATTTGAGACGTATAAGGCTCGTTTGGTGGCTAAAGGTTTCACTCAACTAGAATGTGTGGACTATTCTGAAACATTCTCTCCTATTGTTAAAATCTCAACTGTGAGACTTGTCCTTGCCCTGGCTTCTGCTAATAATTGGCATTTACATCAATTAGATGTCAACAATGCCTTTCTTCATGGTGATCTTTATGAAGAGGTTTACATGAAAGTACCTCCTGGTTTTACTATTTCTAGTCCTAAACAAGTATGTAGACTACACAAGTACCTCCTGACATTTCCACCCTTATTTCTCTCTTGCTCTCTCTAGGATACAAACAATCCAAACATGATTACTCTCTCCTAGTGAAAGCCACTGATTCCCATTTAACAAATTTACTGATCTATGTAGATGATATTGTCTTAGTAGGTAATAATCTGCAGGAAATTGATTCTGTGAAGGCCACACTTGGGTTGGAAGTGGCTAGGTCACATACTGGTCTGGTTCTGTCTCAGCGCAATTAGAATTACTAGAGGATGATGGTCTCCTTGCCTGCAAACCAACATCTACTCCTTTCCAACCGGGTCTCAAACTTAGCTGTGAGTCAGGAACTCTCCTTGCTAATCCCGCCACCTACGAAAGACTGATTGGGCGCTTGATTTAGCTCACAAACACCAGACCAGATATATCTTATGTTGTACACAAACTGAGCCAATTCTTGTCTGCTCCACGTGCACTCATATGACTGCTGCCACCCACATATTGAGATATATCAAGAGCAACCCTGGTCTTGGTTTTTTTTACAGCTCCACTTGTTATGGTTTGTTGAAAGCATTCAGTGATGTTGATTGGCCTGCCTGCCTTGACAGCAGGAAATCCATCACAGGCCTTAGCATCTTCTACGGTTCCTCTCTCATTAGTTGGAAATCTAAAAAATAGAGTATTGTTTCTAGAACTTCCTCATAAGTAGAATATCGTGCCTTGGCTGTGATTGCTTCAGAAGTTCATTGGTTACTTTATCTTCTCCAGGACCTACATCAACCACATGACACTGCTGTTTTTTTTTTCACTCTATTGTGATAGCAAGCCTGCTATTCATATTGCTCAAAACCCCATCTTCCATGATCGTACTAAACATATTGAGCTAGATTGTCACCTCATTCGTGACAAGGTACATGTTGGTATCATTCATCTTATGCCTATTCCAACAAAGGCTCAAATTGCTGATATTTATACAAAGCCTCTGCATCCTGCATATTTTGCTACTCTTCCTGTCCAAGGAGAATCTGATGAACATACATGCTTTAGCTTGAAGGGGGGGGGGGTGTTAGATATATACACCTTGTATATAACTTTTATTTGGTTAACCACAATTCAGTTATTAGTTCAACAAGAGTTAGTTCATATAGTTAGGCTTTCTAGTTATTTATATTCTGTTTTTCAGTTGCGTCTGTATCTGTTGTTAGTTGCTTCTCTAACTGAATCTCCAACTGATCATAGAGCTGTATATATGTGATTCTTCCGTTCATGAATAAACAAGCTTTTGATTTCATCTATCATAACATCAACAACCGATTTATTTTTTTGCCTCAATTTCTGGTTGATGCTTGAAGGTTCATTTTATCAAACAACATGAAGGAAACCAACCCGCACTTGGCATAATTCCATGAAATATAATCCTTCCCAAAAGCAGGAAAAGTGTATAAGTACAAACTACTATTATGCATTTCTAAGTAATTTTATATAACTACACCAAAACTAATTAACTATGATTACAAATTTGAGGGTTTAAAGGGGATGAGAATGATAATCAAAGAGGAGGCTGGAAGATTTATTTGCGTGCTTCTGCATTCTCGAGGGACGATGTGGTGTAAAGAAAGGAAGAGAGGGAGATGGTGCTGGAGTTCCTGGTGTTTGCGTCCTTCTTCGTGGTGTTTGGAATCAGAATCGTTGCAGCGAGAAAGGCAGAGAAAGAATAAAGGGGATTGAAGATGCAAACAATGGTCACGTTAGTCACGGAGGAAGGTAATTTCAGAGCCTTCTCTAGCTTTTTGTGGGATCTGTGGGGATCATCGACAGTCTTCCTTGCACCTGTTTTTAAGGTACCCTTTCGCCCATAAGGTTTGGTATGCGGTTTTCCATTGGTTAGGGTGGCAAATGTCGTTGCCGCTAGATCTATTCTCTCTGATCTCCTCCTTCGGGGCTTTTAGTCGTGGAGCTAGGGAGATACGAGGATTGAGGCTCATTTGGCACTCAGTTATTTGCTTTCTTTGGGATATGCAAAACGGGTGTGTCTTTAATGCAAAGGTTCCAGATAGTGATTGGGTTATCCACAGTTTGAAGTCTATGTTGTGGCAGTGGTTCTTGGCTAGGTCCGGGTGACCAGAATGTTTGTACTATGAGCGGCATGTAGCCCCACTAGCTTGTATTAGTCGCAAGTAGCTTGAGTGTTTTGTTGGTTTCTCTTTTTCTTTTATTTTCCTCTCAGGTCTCTTCCCTCCTTGGGCTTGTTTCCCTTTAGTTTTTTTTTTGTCCTTGGAGGTTGTACTTAGTCCCTTTGTATTCGGCCCGGAATACTCCTTGTGCTCCCTTGAATATATTTTTTTGAAAAAAAACTTAACATATGTTTTATTCTCAACCATTCATTTTAATCTGATGGTTGACAATAAATCCTCTCACTCTCATATAAGAACCTTCTTTCTCACTAGATACGCGTCCTATATATATATATATATCCCAACCCAATTACTACTCGGATCAACAACGAACACAAAAAAAAAATTCATTTGTTCAGTTGGAGAACTAAGGGTCATGAATGAGTTGCAAAATTGCAATAAGGAAGTCCCGTGTTCAAATCCCGGAAACTAACATTCTCCCACACCCACAAACATTTGACTATAAAAAAAAAGGACAAAAATATTAGAGAACTATGTAACGTTAAAACACTACATCAAAAAAAAATTGAAAATCACTACGCACAAAAATAAAAGAACAAAAACATTAGAGAAAAACAAAACAATTAGTGAACTTGCACAAAAGTTCAAAACTATGTAACGTTAAAACACTACATCAAATAAAATTTGAAAATCACTATGTACAAAAATATTAAAGTAAAACAAAGCTTGCAACGTTGTTGCTGATACAATGTCATCTACCAAACTTTCCTGCATATTCACCATGTAAGCTTCCTTTTAATCCTTCTGCTATCTGTACATTAAAAGCATTGTACACTAAAATTACAGTCGGTTACTCTTTAAGAAACTGAATGACCAACCAATAGCCGTATAGCAATAAAACAGAACAATGGACTTATATTTTGCGACAAATGAAATTTTCAAAAGGATCTTACATTTCAGGATGGATGGAGTATTAATTACTATGTTTGATCATGCCTTCTAATTATAAGTTGTTGTTATGATGTACAAATCTTACAATCTCTACGTTTTCATGAAATTGGGTATCATAGGGGATAATTCACTTAGTAACTAATTTTACTTGTCAGCTAACAGCATAACAGAATATTAGAAAATCCATTTGTGTTTCTTTACTGATTTGATCCCTATCAGTCTTATCTGAATTAAAAAATAAAAAGCATGCTGAAAAGAGTGTCTTAGATAATCCATCTCAAACATGTCTCACTTAATTATTAGAAAATCCAAAAAGAAATTAATTTGTCATTACTTAATAAAATAATTAGATTTTAAAATCTATAAACAAAGGGCTCTAAAGTTACCTCTGAAAAGCTATGTGTGTCGAGATATATTGCATATATGTCCATACTTCCAATCCTTACCACAGTTATAGCAGAAGCTGCATCCACACCTATGAAAGAAGAAAAAAAATAAGACCTAGTATAAGTATTTTTTCATTTTCATCATTATCATGTAATAATAAAATGACTAAGAATACTCAATAAGACAAAGTAAAACATATACTCCCTCTGGCTTATAAGCAACAAAACACGTTTTAGGTTTATCTGTATCTGATCAGATACATCAGTTATTCAATAAACCTAAAAACTTTTTTTTTGTTTATAAACGAGACCGAGTAGTACATATATAACCTGCAAATGATGTGTTCGCATCCACTGGTTCTATTAACATAGAAAGAGCAATTAGGACAATTCTGCCACATTTTTCTCTCAGCCAACTCAAAAAACTTCAAATCCAAATCCTTTTCATGTTTCCTTTTTTCCATCTTCTTTTTTTTCATCTTCTGAAACTCCCTACAACTCATTTCACCATGCCAAGGAACTTTACACTGAGCACAAAAGAGTCTATGACAAGAAGGACATTCAGAACTAGTCACAATCTCTCCACCATCATTCACCAATAAAACAGAACAATTCTTAAATGGACAATAATACTTTTCCCTCCAATCAATAGAAGATTCACACATTTTTGTTTCCCATAGAGTAACAACCTCATTAGGTAAAATTGATTTCAAATGTTTTAATTTGAGTTCTACAGAACATTCTGGAATTGGACAATTCACCTTCACGTTGTTTTTGTTGATTTGAGTTGACACGTGTTTGGATATGCAGTCATTGCAAAAGAGGTGGTCGCACTTGCGGTTGTTTCTGAACTTATTAGATTTTGTTACTGTATCAAAGCATATACCGCAGATGCTTTTTGACGATTGACCTTGATGGGAATGAAAAACGGTTGTTTTCTTCTTCTTCTTTTCGTCAGAGACTTTGACGACTTCGGAGGTGGATTTTCTCTTGGTTGGATTTTGATGCATTTTGTTTATTGATCGGTTTGCTTTTGTGTTGGAGGCAATGGGGAAGAAGTAGTTTCTTTTGGTGTTAGGGTTTGGTAGACGAAGTGAAAGTTTGTTTTTTTTTTTGCATTTTATAACTACCTACTACAATTATGGGGGTGAACATTGTGAATTACCCACAATTTGCTGAAGTCTCAACCGACGTTCACACGTTTCAAATAGGCTATTTTGAGATAATATAGGCTATATAAGGAAAGCAAAGGAAGATTGAGATAATAGGCAATTTATTATACGTGTATCAATTTAGCCATTCTGACGTGGTAGTTAAAAGCTTGTGCGGCAAATTGGAGGGACACAATTAAAATACCCGCAAAAAATAAAGGTTAATCCACGTCAATATCAGGGTCTAAATTGAAATTGAAGACTAAATTGATATTTTGTTATTTGATATATGGTTATGTTTTTATTCAACCCTGTTTATATTATATTTTAATGAAAACTTCTGTTTGAGTACCATCAAGGTTGATCAATCACCCACGAAAGTGAACTTTTGAGTGAGGTTCATGAGATGAAAATAAAATAATGCAAACTTAGGGGTGTGTGTGGATAGAGTATTTTTTTGGGGGGGTTATGTGATTTTAGGGGTAAATTGAAGTATTTTAGTTTAAAATTTCAAGGTTAAATATTTCAATTCTCCCAACAAATTATATTACTTTCAAAAATTACTTCATCAAAACATCAAAATAATGTTTGATTCTTTTTTTTTTTTTTACCAAATGTTTGATTCTATATAACTTTAATTTTATCTTAATAGATTTTAATGAAAGCAATTGATAGACATCAAAATAGCAAAAAAAAAAATAATGCAAACAAAAAAGCCTAGCTCTATTAAATATACTATTATATTTTATTAGTCTACATTTGGGCCACCAACCCTCTAAATAGCTATTTTTTTGATCGGACTTTCCTTATTTACATGGAGAATTATTGTTAACACTCAAAATAAAATAGAGTTGTTGGCCGAGGGGAGAGAGAGACAAAATAGGTACCGAGGCGACCATAAGAGTAATAGGGCAATGCTAGCCGTGAAAAATTCGGAATGAGTAGGCATGAAATCGATATGAGAGCTCGAAGGAGAAAATATAGGACACCGAGTAAGTATAGAACTCGGTTGGAGGGTGCCAATATCTCTGGCTTCAGTGATAGCACAAGTCTTGGGAAAGAATCACTAGTCAAGGATGCAAGAATCTTCCCATTCAAATCCTTCGTTGAATACTTCTTCCCAAGTGCTCTCAAGTTATTCACTATCAGGTTCAATCTTTGGTGCATAGCTGCAACAGATTCACCTTCCTTCATCTTGAAGGCTTCATACTCAGAAATGAGAACTCTAATCTTTGTATTCTTCACTTGACTCGTACCAACATGTGTTGCTTCCAGACAGTCCCAAATTTACTTTGCTGTTTGACATCCTTTCACCCTTCCATATTCTTCTTCACATAGAGATAAGTGAAGAATATTAATTGCTTTGGCATTGAGAGATATTTTTTCTAGCTCAGACTTTCTCAGCTCACTCAAATTAATGGAATAAATATCTTCTATAGGTACTTCCTCAGTTGTACCAGTGGCTTGAGATTTTGGTAGTATCTCCCTCAGCAGCAACACCAAGTTTAGTAATCTTGATTCTCATAGGCGTGAGTGGTCCATAAACAATGATCCTCCATAAAGTGAAATATAGCCTACACATGACATTTCATTCGACTACTCCAATAGTAATAGTTAGTCCCATCAAACAGGGGTGGCCAATTGAAGGACATCCCCTCTTTCATAAATGAACCCAAAATAAAAATTGCGAGATGTTAAGCTCTATATGCAATTTCTAGCTACTGATACCATTTTGGTCGATCATCTCTTTTCTCATAACTATCTCCTTTTGTGTATCCGGATTTCTTTGAATAATCACCCTTCCTAAGCGTGTTGAGTTTCATGAATTTTTTGAATTTCTTGGCAAACATAGCCATCTCTTCATCAGACTCAACCTCATTGCTTGCCATCTTAGGAGTCTTGGAAGCCGCAAGAGCAAGAGATTTCCTTTCTTTGACCGCTTCATTTTCTTGAGTCTTCTTAGCGGCCAACACCACCTCAAATTCAAGAAGTGACCCAATCAAGTCTTCTTGAGGTAAAGTGCCAATATCTTTGGCTTCAGTGATAGCACAAGTCTTGGGAAAGAACTCACTAGTCAAGGATGCAAGAATCTTCCCATTCAAATCCTTCGTTGAATACTTCTTCCCAAGTGCTCTCAAGTTATTCACTATCAGGTTCAATCTTTGGTGCATAGCTGCAACAGATTCACCTTCCTTCATCTTGAACGCTTCATACTCAGAAATGAGAACTCTAATCTTTGTATCCTTCACTTGACTCGTACCAACATGTGTTGCTTCCAGACAGTACCAAATTTCCTTTATTGTTTGACATCCTTTCACCCTTCCATATTCTTCTTCACATAGAGATAGGTGAAGAATATTCATTGCTTTGGCATTGAGAGATATTTTTTCTAGTTCATGCTTTCTCAGCTCACTCAAATTAATGGAATAAATATCTTCTATAGGTACTTCTTCAGCTGTACCAGTGGCTTGAGATTTGGTAGTATCTCCCTCAGCAGCAACACCGGGTTTAGTAATCTTGATTCTCATAGGCGTGAGTGGTCCATCAACAATGATCCTCCATAAAGTGAAATCTATAGCCTGCACATGACATTTCATTTGACTACTCCAATAGTCATAGTTAGTCCCATCGAACAGGGGTGACCTATTGAAGGGCATCCCCTCTTTCATAAATGAACCCATAATCAAAAATTGCGAGATGTTAAGCTCTATATGCATTTTCTAGCTCACGATACCAATTGTTGGGGAGTCCAGGGAGCATGGAGAGAATTGCGAAAGCTATCCAATGAAGCGGACACCAAGAGACTTGGACACTACATTTCTACCCAAAACCTTAAGGTATTAGGTATATGAGTCCCCTCTCTTATATGTCCTTCATATAGCTCATCTCTAGCCGATGTGGGACTTAGCAACTCACACTTTAATTTTTCAACACACAGGACCTCACCTCAACGTCCCTTGGTTAATCACGTGAGATGCCCTGTCCTCTGAATTTATGCTTGTTAATTTTTATTGTGTTGCCTCGCGTTCCACACCAACACTTCTAATCTCCAATTCTCTGTTGCACTTCAACAAGTCATGGGCTTGATTTTATTCTTTTTTTTATAAGTCAAATGTTTTATTGATATGAGGTGCAAGGGGTACCTCGCCCATTACAAATTATGCCACCAGGGACACAGAATAGGATAGATCATTACACCAATCATCAAAGGTAACCGATACAATAATTCCTATCTTATGAGCAAACCAACCCCAAGATAAGTGTTTAATTTGATCAACTAATTGTTCCACACTTAGCAACCCTCCCCTAAAAATAATCTTGTTTCTATACATCCAAATAACCCAAATAGTTTCTATCCATACAATATGCTTAACCTTCTTCGCGTTCTTTCCTCCCCCATCAATGATCACGGTCTGAAAGTGCTCCCACCTTCCAACAAACTGCCCCGGATTAGCGCCAATCCATTCGTATATATGCTGCCACACTGATCGGGATTTGCTGCATAAAAAGAAAAGATGCTGCACATCTTCATGTTCTTGGAAGCAAAACACACAGCTGGATCCATTAATAAACTCCATCACACCTCGTTGATGAAGTGCAACTCGCGTAGGCAACCTGTCCAATAATAACCTCCACACTAGCACCTGCAATTTGCTTGGAACTGCAGCACGACACAAGCTTGTAAACAGTGCCGAAACTGCTTCTGTTTGCTGGATCTGCACTATCATGCCGAACAGCAGCTGTACTTTGTTGCTGCAGGAACTTGTATGCCGAATTCACCTTGTAACATGCCGATTTGTCCCTCGCCCACACCCATTTGTCCTCCACATCTGCTATAGGCTGCAGTGGCAGCAATGTACTGCTAAGGACAACAACAGAAAGCTGCTCTTCACTGCTCAATTCTCGATCCCAATCTAACAACCAGTTCCACCTTCCATTTTCCTAATGCCCGAATTCAGCAACTGTACCTTCCTTGTTGTCCGAGACATTAAATAAGTCACCGAACAACTCTTTTAGTGACCATTGCCCACTCCACTTATCATACCAAAAACTAACATCAACACCATTCCCCAATTTCCGCCTCAATGATTCCCTAAACCATCCACTTGCTTGCGGAACGCTATCATCAATTAAATTTATGTCTCGCCACCATATTGACATGTATTTTTTCTTTAATATCCCATTCCTCCCATATAGTCGGTGCATCAAATGAAACCAAACACATTCCTTATCCCAAAGTAACCTCCACCTCCATTTACCAAGTAATGACAAATTAAAGATTTCCATATCTCCTTATAGCCAACCCCCCACTCTCCTTTGGGAGACACTTTATTCCAACTCACCCAAGCCATTTTTCGTCCCTCTCCACTACCTCCCCACAAGAAATTCCTTTGAATTTGGACCATCTCCTTAATCAACTTCTTGGGAGCCTTAAAGAAAGAGAAATAGTATAAGGGAAGACTAGCTAGTACTGAGTTTATTAATGTAATCCTCCCCCTATAGAGAGTTGCCTACTCCTCCATAGGGAAAGTCTATCCTTTAACTTCTTGATCACCGGTTTGCATGTTGCTCCCACCCTTGGGTTAGCTCCAATTGGCAATCCAAGAAAATTAAAAGAAGTCTTACCAATCTTATAATATTAGAATCTAGCCGCCACGCCTATTTCTTCCTCATCAACATTCAACCCAATCAAGCAACTCTTATGGAAGTTTACCTTTATTCCCGACACCATTTCAAATACTCTCAATATTGCCTTCAAGCACCACAAATTTTCTCTTGAGTTTTTCCCCATCATAAGTGTATCATCCGCATATTGAAGAATCGGAAACAGGATATCATGATTAACCACCTCAAAATGCCCGAGCTCTACACACTTAGCCACCAACTCGGACAACCCTCCGCAACCACTAAGAAAAGAAAGGGTGCTAATGGGTCGCCTTGTCTCAACCCCCTTTCCATGGAGAATTCCAATGTGGGACTTCCGTTGACGAGAACAGAAACTGATCCATTGAAGATACATTTGATAATTCAAGTGTTGATCCTTTAATTGGGTTACATGGCCTCATGTTCATTTTATTTGTGAACATTTATAATTGATGATTTGAGTGACTTTAAATTTGACTTTCATTCTTCTTTTTATATTTTCTATTTTTCTGCAAAATAAAGAGCAAATTGAGTCAATAATTTATCTAATATATAATAATTGCTTTAAAAGTAACCCAAACTTGTCTCTAAAAATACACTAAATTAGAGTTTATCACTAGCAACTGTTCATCTGGGAATTGCTCCTTGATTTTAGAGTTGAATGAGAGTAAAACATCATCAGGGAGTCTTGAAATGATCTGCAACTTGATTTTCAACTCCCTTTTTGTCCCTGATTTCAAGATCAAACTCTTGCAGCAGTAACACCCATCTGATTAACCTTTGTTTGACATCTTTCTTTGCAATGAGGTATTTGATAGATGAACGATCAGTGTACACAACCACTTTAGCTCCACAAGATAGGATCTGAACTTGTCAAAGGCAAACACTACTGCCAGTAACTCTTTTTCAGTATTCGAATAGTTCAATTGATCATCTACAAGAGTCTTACTAGCATAGTGTATTAAATGAAACACTTTGCCTTGCCTTTGACCAAGCACAACCCCTATAGCATAGTCACTAGTATCACACATTAGTTCAAATGGCTTGCTCCAGTCTGGTGCTACTATGACAGGTGCTCATATCAGTTCTTCCTTGAGTGTGTTGAATGTTTTCAAGCATTTTTCATCAAATTAAAAGGTAGTATCATGCTGTAACAACATACACAAGGGCTTAGAGATTTTTGAGAAGTCCTTGAAGAATCTTCTATAAAATCCAGCATGCCTAGGGAAACTTCTTATCCCTTTAACCGATGTAGGAGGTGGCAATTTTTCAATCAATTCAACTTTGGCATTATCTACCTCAATTCCTTTCTTTGAAATCTTGTGCCCCAAGACAATTCCTTATTGAACTATGAAATGACATTTCTCACAATAGAGGACCAAATTGGTTTCTTCACATCTCCTCAGTATCTCTTCAAGATTAAGTAGGTATTTTTGAAAGTTCTGTCCAAAGACAAAAAAATCATACATAAATACCTCCATAGACTTTTCAATTAAAATAGAGAAAATGGTCATCATACACCTTTGAAAAGTAGTGTAACACCCCAAAATAATTCAATTAATTAACTTAGTTGAGTTATTAAGGGTTTGCAACATTTTACTTTTAAGTCAAGTAATTCATTAAGTGAGTGTTAAGCATGTGTTACTCTTTAGGAAAATGTCTAAGTTAGGAGAGGGTGTGGGTAGTAGAAGCCCACGGCCTAATAAGGCCAAGGCCCATTTAAGTCCCTTAGGACATGTTAAATGGTTGCCTTCGAAGGAGACATTCCATTCATTCCAAAAAGTAGTTAAGTTACCAAATTTAGAAAGAGAGAGAAGTGAGACTTAGAGAGAAGGGAGAGAACCGAAGAGAGAAGGAAGAGAATCTGAGCGTGGAGAGTTCAAGCTAGGAGAGGAGAGGAGAGCTTGTTGCTGTGGTTATTGGAGAGTGAAGGGTTCTCATCTTTCTCAAGTTGTTAAGGTTAGGGGGCTCTTTTAATCCTTGTAATGTTTTGTGTTTGGTAGTGTTTTGGTGTGAGTAGTTTCTGATCACCTTGCATGTATGTTTTAAGTGCTGTTTATAACATGTTTTTGCTGTGTTTTGCTCCTTGCTGTGATTTGTGGTGAGATACAATGGTGGATCGGTTTGGAAAGAGAGAGGAGTGTAACACTCTCTCTGTTCTGTGTGGTACGAAGGGAGCATTGCTTGGTGAGGTATCAAAGTGTGAATCGGTGTAGTGTGAAGCAAATGAGCTTGCATGTAGAGTTAGGGAGAGGATCGGAGACGATGGAGTGAGTATCAGAGTGTGCATGAGTGTGGTGAGCTAGAAATAGGTTGCATGTTGGGTTTAAGTGAAGAAACAGAGTAAAAGAAGTAAAATGGGAGTTAAGCGCCTTTATTACGCGCGTAAACCGAATTCCCCTTCAGCTTAGAGTGAGAGAAACCGAGTTGAGGAAGTCAACGCCTAGAGTGTCTTAGTGTTGAGAGTCTGTTGGTGAGTTTGAGGGAGAGTATGTGTCTAAACACCATTTGCGAGGGGTAGGGACGCATAAACCGAAGTGTAGGTGTTTCGCGCCTTAAGGTTCCGAGGGTGTAGAGGTAGTAAACCGATGTCCTCAGGCCGAGGTAGCATCACCAAGGTGAAACGCCCAAGTGCCTAAGTATAGGTAAACTGAACCAGGGAATACTGAGAAGTGAACTCCATGACTTAGATGATTTTAGTGTAAGGGAGTGCGCGAAGCGTGAGCGCTACCGAATTGAGGGTTTGAGTGTAGTTAGCCGAGGTACACACATAGTGTGCCGATGTGATGTTGAGTAGTTAGCGAGGTACACACATAATGTGCCGAGGTGATGTTAGGCGCCAATGTTGCCTAGCACATTGTGGGACGCCACTGTGAGTGCTAACTTAGCACCAAGTGTGCCAAGTATGGGAGCGATTAAGTCCATTTTGGTCCTTAGGTGACATTTTGGTCCCTAAGTGTCGTTGCGGTCCTCGGTGTGACAATTAGTCCACCATGGAGTGCCGAGGTGACTGAGAGGTCGGTTGTAGGTCCTAGGGTGATTCTCTGGGGTGTAGTAGAGTCGACCTTAGCAATGTGATGATGTCTAGATGGTGTAGACGTCAGTGTGAGCGACGGAGTAGAACGACGGAGTAGAACGACGGTGAACGGCGGTGTTAGCATTCACATGCGTTATGATTGATTGGTGTGTGATTGCATTGGTCATGAAGTCACATGTTCATGTGCATATAACGACGGAGGAGGTCTCGACCTCGGATGTGGTAGGACTTCGGTCTCCATATCAAATAACGACAGAGTTAACGACGGAGAGCCAATAGGCTGAATAACGACGGTGGAGGTACCTCATTGCATAATGCCCTGTGGTTGGGTTGCATACATACATACATTTTATAATTTAATGTGTTTTGAGCTGATTGATACTTGTTGTGATTACTTGAACTATCGGTGAGTGGCTGTATTAGCTGAACCGAGGTGCTTTAGTGCTATCTCTAACCTTAAGCTTTCTTCACATTATATTACTTGTGTTAAGAGACTCACCCTAGGCGCTTTATGTTTGCTGCTCTCGTGGCAACTTGCGGTACTCATGAGTGATTGGTTGTGCCTAGCTCAAGTCGGTTGTATGCGCTCAGTGTCGTGTAACACTTGGGTTGGGGCGAGTAGATTATTTTGTGCTTTTATGCCGATCTTGTGTATATTCTGATAGATAGTCTTTTGAACTAAAACTATCATATTTTGTTGTAACTTTTACTAAGTATTATGACTTGTTGTATTAATGGCCGAGGTGCCTTATGTTGTGGGCTTAGACCCTTTAGCCGATGTGATGCGCATGATTACATGTTTAGTAATATCTTGTGCAACCTGTTTGACTTAAATGAATTCTGTTTTCCTTTTAAATCATCAAATGTAGCCCTCCTTTGAGTGGAATTTTGAAACTCTGATTTTAATTTAGTAGATCGAATTGATTAGATAAGGGGGTGTTACAAGTAGCGGGAGCATTGCATACCCCAAATGGCATCCTCCTGAAGGCAAAGGTACCAGAGGGAGAATCCTCCTACCTTCAAGGGGAGGTATGATCCTGATGGGGCTCTAGCATGGTTGAAAGAAATAGAGAGAATTTTCAGAGTGATGGATTTGCAGATGAGCAAAAAGTGAGGTTTGGGACTCATATGCTCATTTGAGAAGCCGACGGACCATGGTGGCTTGAATCGCTTCAAAGGTTGGAGACTGCTGAGGAAGGGATCACATGGGATATTTTCAAGAGGGAGTTTATGAGGAAGTACTACCCTGAAGATGTGAAAGGAAAGAAAGAGATGGAATTCTTGGAGCTCAAACAAGGTAACATGGACCGTGTGAGTCTGTTGCCAAGTTTTAGAAGTGGCGAAGTTCTACCCCATTACATCTGGAGCTCTTCTTTGAGTTCTCCAAGTGTATCAAGTTTGAGAGCGGTTTGAAGCCCGAGATCAAGCGAGCAATTGGGTATCAAAGGATAAGGGTGTATTACGAGTTGGTGGACGGTTGTAGAATTTATGAAGAAGATAGTGTGGCTACTAGCCGAAAGTGGGAAGGATAAGAAGACTTTTCAACCTCGAAGCGGTTGGAAACCTTACGACCATTACGGTGGTAGAGGAAAAGGGAATTCGCAGGGGAGAGGAAAGCCTAGTAGGGAGGCGCTCGCTATTCTCGACTTGTTACAAGTGTGGATTCACAGGCACAAATCGAAGGAGTGCAAGGTGAGGTGAAGAGGTGTTATAGATGTGGCAGGAGAGGCCACCTATCTCTGCTGAGTGTGGGCGAAAGGAGATAGTTTGTTTCAATTGTGGAGAGATGGGGCACATCGGTCCCAAGTGTCCAAAGCCAAAGCAAGAGAAAGGCGTGGGGAAAGTGTTTGCATTAAATTTGGATCCGAGGTAGTGAAGCGAAATCAAAGGTACGTGTTATATCAGCGGTGTTCCTCTAGTTGCAATTATAGATCTTGGTGCAACTCATTCATTCATTTTTAGTGTGTGCTAATAGACCGAGTTTAGTGTTGTCTCCATTGGGAAGGAGATGGTCATTGACACTCCGGCTATGGGTTCGATGACTACCTCTGCGGTATGTTGAAGTGCCCACCGTTCGTATTCGGTAGGGACTTCTCTGTTAACTTAATTTGTTTACCACTAGAGGAATGGGCGTCATCCTTGGTATGGGTGGTTGGTAGACAACCACGTTCATATCAATTCTTGTTGAGAGATCGTTAGTTTTCATCTTTGCCGAGGTGGAGGAGTCGGCTTTACTTACCCGCTAGACAAGTCGCGCAAGTTGTTAGGAGAAGGGTCACTCTGTTTGCTTTATGGGCGTCATTATCGGTAGAGAATCAAGTCAAGATTGAAGATGTGCCGGTGGTTAGAGAGTTTGCCGAGGTGTTTCTGAAAAAATACGATGTGCCACGAGAGAGAGATTGAGTTCACCATAGAATTGATTCTGGAACAAGATCGGTGTCTATGGCACCTTATAGGATGTCCGCATCCGAAAGTGAAGAAACTTGATTGGAAGAATTGCTAGAAAGGAAATTCGTGAGACCAAGCGTGTCACAGTGGGGAGCACTGTGTTGCTAGTGAAGAAGAAAGATGGAAGCATGAGGTTGTGCGTGGACTACTGGACAATTGAACAAGGTTACAATTAAGAACAAGTATCCACTACCAAGAATTGGCGATTTGATGGATCAATTAGTGGGTGCTCAAGTATTTTCAAGATTGATTTGAGGTCGGGCTACCATCAAATCAAAGTGAAGGAACGAAGCGTACCAAAGGCGGCTTTTAGAACTCGGTATGGACACTACGAGTACTTAGTAATGCCATTCGGTGTCACTAATGCTCGGGAGTATTCATGGAGTATATGAATCGTATTTTCCATGAGTACTTAGATCGGTTTGTGGTAGTGTTCATAGGCGATATCTTGGTCTACTCCAAATCTGCGAGAAGAGCATGCGAGAGCACTTAAGGATAGTCTTGAAGGTTACGAAGGAGAAGAAGGCGTATGCGAAGTTATCCAAGTGTGAGTTTTTGGTTGAGGAAGTGAGTTTCCTAGGCCATGTGATTTCCAAAGAGGGATTGCGGTGGACCCTTCAAAGATTGATTTGTCTTTGAAGTGGGAGGCACCCAAGTCGGCCACCAAGTAAGGAGCTTCTTGGGATTAGCCGGTTACTCTGAGAGAAGATTCATTGAGGTTTCTCCAAATTGGCGTTGCCATTAACCCAATTGACATGTAAAGATAGGGCTTTTGTATGGGATGACCGTTGTGAAGAGAGTTTCCAAGAGTTGAAGAGGAGATTGACAACGTCGCCGATCTTGGCGTTGCCTAATCTAGAGGATCCTTTTGTGATTTATTGTGATGCATCTAAGTTAGGTTTGGGCTGTGTCTTTGATGCAAGAAGGTAAAAAGTAGTGGCGACGCTTCAAGGCAATCAAGACTCGTGAGAAGAATTACCCCACTCATGATTTAGAGCTAGGCTGTAGTAGTGTTTGCATTGAAGATATGGAGGCATTACCTTTATGGTTCGAGGTTCGAGGTGTTTAGTGATCACAAGAGTTTGCAGTACTTGTTTGATCAGAAGGAATTGAATATGAGGCAGAGGAGATGGTTGGAGTTATTGAAGGACTATGACTTGATGCGAACTATCACCCAGGGAAGGCCAATGTTGTAGCTGATGCACTGAGTAGGAAATCTCTGCATATGTCATCGATGATGGTAAAGGAGCTAGAATTGATCGAACAGTTTAGAGATTTGAGCCTAGTATGTGAAGTAACACCTCGGAGTGTTAAGTTGGGAATGCTGAAGATCACCAATGAGTTCATGATTAGTATAAGGGAAGCACAGAAGGTTGATGTGAAGTTAGTTGATGTGTTTGAGAGAGTTGGCCGAGCTGATAACAAAGATTTTGAGTTGGATGCGCAAGGATTGTTGAGGTTCAGAGGTCGGATATGTATTCCTGATGAGGAAGAGATCAAGAAGGCAATTCTAGAGGAGTGTCACAGAAGTCGGTTGAGTATCCATCCAGGGGCTACGAAGATGTATCAAGACTTGAAGAAATTATTCTGGTGGCAAGGAATGAAGAAGGATGTAGCTCATTTCGTCTATGCTTGTTTGACTTGCCGAGAAGTCAAAGGTGGAGCACCGAGAGCGCGGCGCAGGTTGATGCAACCGTTGCACATTCCTGAATGGAAGTGGGACAGCATTTCCATGGACTTTGTAACCGGGTTGCCGAGGACAACAAGAGGGTTTGACACCATTTGGGTGATTGTTGATAGGCTGACAAAGTCATCACACTTTATTCCTATTAACATCACATACCCGAAAGCGAGGTTAGCGAGAAATTTATATCAATGTCATTGTGAAGCTTCATGGAATCCCTTTGAGTATTGTATCGCAGAGAGATCCAAGGTTTACCGAATTTTGGAAGAGTTTGCAAGAGGCGTTGGGTTCCAAGTTACGTTTGAGCTCGGCATACCATCCACTGGTGATGGTCAATCGAGAGGACTATCCGATCCTTAGAAGACTTATTGAGAGCTTGTGTGCTTGCTTGAAGCGGGGTGCGTAGGATTTCGTATCTACCATTGATAGAATTCACTTACAACAACGATCATCATTCAAGTATTGGAATGGCACCATTTGAAGCATTGTATGGCGTAGGTGTAGGACTCCACTATGTTGGCATGAGGCAGAGAGAGGGTTGTGTTAGGACCCGAGTTGGTTAGAGAGACTACCGAGAAAGTTAAGATGATCGAGAGAGAGAAGATGAGGGCGTCCTGCAAGCGCATGAAGAGTTACCATGACAAAAGGAGGAAAGACTTAGAATTTCAAGCGGTGACCATGTATTCCTTAGAGTCACCCCGTGGATCTGGAGTTGGGACGAGCTCGAGGTCCAAGAAAGCGTCACCTCGTTTCATTGGACCCTATCAAATCTTGGAGAGAGTTGGGAAGGTGGCATACCGAAGTGCATTGCCACCAAATCATCAAATTTGCACGATGTGTTCCATGTATCTCAACCGAGGAAGTATGTTCTGACCGAGTCCCATGTCATTCAAATGGATGATGTGCAGTGAGAGACGACCTCCTTTGTGGAGACAAGGCCAATCGAATTGAAGACCGAGAAGTAAAGACTCTTAGAGGAAAAGAAATCAAGTTGGTGAAGGTGGTTTGGGTAGGAGGCTGGCTGGTGAGCATGCTACTTGGGAGCTAGAGAGCAAGATGAAGGAAGCCTATTAGAAATTTGTTTGATTGAGGTAAGATTACGAGGACGTAATCTCCTAAGTAGGGGAGAGTTGTAACACCCCAAAATAATTCAATTAATTAACTTAGTTGAGTTATTAAGGGTTTGCAACATTTTACTTTTAAGTCAAGTAATTCATTAAGTGAGTGTTAAGCATGTGTTACTCTTTAGGAAAATGTCTAAGTTAGGAGAGGGTGTGGGTAGTAGAAGCCCACGGCCTAATAAGGACAAGGCCCATTTAAGTCCCTTAGGACATGTTAAATGGTTGCCTTCGAAGGAGACATTCCATTCATTCCAAAAAGTAGTTAAGTTACCAAATTTAGAAAGAGAGAGAAGTGAGACTTAGAGAGAAGGGAGAGAACCGAAGAGAGAAGGAAGAGAATCGGCGTGGAGAGTTCAAGCTAGAGAGGAGAGGAGAGCTTGTTCTTTGTGGTTATTGGAGAGTGAAGGGTTCTCATCTTTCTCAAGTTGTTAAGGTTAGGGGCTCTTTTAATCCTTGTAATGTTTTGTGTTTGGTAGTGTTTTGGTGTGAGTAGTTTCTGATCACCTTGCATGTATGTTTTAAGTGCTGTTTATAACATGTTTTTGCTGTGTTTTGCTCCTTGATGTGATTTGTGGTGAGATACGATGGTGGATCGGTTTGGAAAGAGAGAGGAGTGTAACACTCTCTCTGTTCTGTGTGGTACGAAGGGAGCATTGCATGGTGAGGTATCAAAGTGTGAATCGGTGTAGTGTGAAGCAAATGAGCTTGCATGTAGAGTTAGGGAGAGGATCGGAGACGATGGAGTGAGTATCAGAGTGTGCATGAGTGTGGTGAGCTAGAAATAGGTTGCATGTTGGGTTTAAGTGAAGAAACAGAGTAAAAGAAGTAAAATGGGAGTTAAGCGCCTTTATTACGCGCGTAAACCGAATTCCCCTTCAGCTTAGAGTGAGAGAAACCGAGTTGAGGAAGTCAACACCTAGAGTGTCTTAGTGTTGAGAGTCTGTTGGTGAGTTTGAGGGAGAGTATGTGTCTAAACACCATTTGCGAGGGGTAGGGACGCATAAACCGAAGTGTAGGTGTTTCGCCTTAAGGTTACCGAGGTGTAGAGGTAGTAAACCGATGTCCTCAGGCCGAGGTAGCATCACCAAGGTGAAACGCCCAAGTGCCTAAGTATAGGTAAACTGAACCAGGGAATACTGAGAAGTGAACTCCATGACTTAGATGACTTTAGTGTAAAGGAGTGCGTAACTGTGAGCGCGCTACCGAATTGAGGGTTTGAGTGTAGTTAGCCGAGGTACACACATAGTGTGCCGAGGTGATGTTGAGTAGTTAGCCGAGGTACACACATAATGTGCCGAGGTGATGTTAGGCGCCAATGTTGCCTAGCACATTGTGGGACGCCACTGTGAGTGCTAACTTAGCACCAAGTGTGCCAAGTATGGGAGCGATTAAGTCCATTTTGGTCCTTAGGTGACATTTTGGTCCCTAAGTGTCGTTGCGGTCCTCGGTGTGACAATTAGTCCACCATGGAGTGCCGAGGTGGTGAGAGGTCGGTTGTAGGTCCTAGGTGATTCTCTGGGGTGTAGTAGAGTCGACCTTAGCTTCGCGTGATGATGTGCAGATGGTGTAGGCGTCGGTGTGGCGACGGAGTAGGCGGCCAGTAGAAACGGCGAATAACGACGGTGAGCAGCGGTGTTAGCATTCACATGCGTTATGATTGATTGGTGTGTGATTGCATTGGTCATGAAGTCACATGTTCATGTGCATATAACGACGGAGGAGGTCTCGACCTCGGATGTGGTAGGACTTCGGTCTCCATATCAAATAACGACGGAGTTAACGGCGGAGAGCCAATAAGTGAATAACGGCGGTGGTGGAGGTACCTCATTGCATAATGCCACGTGGTTGGGTTGCATACATACATACATTTTATAATTTAATGTGTTTTGGTGATTGATACTTGTTGTGATTACTTGAACTATCGGTGAGTGGGTGTATTAATTTGAACCGAGGTGCTTTAGTGCTATCTCTAACCTTAAGCTTTCTTCACATTATATTACTTGTGTTAAGAGACTCACCCTAGCTGCTTTATGTTGCCTGCTCTCCGTGGCAACTTGCGGTACTCATGAGTGATTGGTTGTGCCTAGCTCAAGTCGGTTGTGTCTGCTCTGGTCGTGTAACACTGGGTTGGGGCCGAGTAGATTATTTTGTGCTTTTATGCCGATCTTGTGTATATTCTGATAGATAGTCTTTTGAACTAAAACTATCATATTTTGTTGTAACTTTTACTAAGTATTATGACTTGTTGTATTAATGGCCGAGGTGCCTTATGTTGTGGGCTTAGACCCTTTAGCCGATGTGATGCGCATGATTACATGTTTAGTAATATATTGTGCAACTGTTTGACTTAAATGAATTCTGTTTTCCTTTTAAATCATCAAATGTAGCCTCCTTTGAGTGGAATTTTGAAACTCGATTTTAATTTAGTAGATCGAATTGATTAGATAAGGGGTGTTACATTGTTGGTATCAGAGCATAAGTTCGGTCTTGTCAGGACCAAGTATTGAGTCTAAGTGTCTTAAGCCTCGAGTCTTAGGCTCGTTCTAAACCGATTCTTGATTGTGTGACCCGGTGAAGTAAGAATGGTGGGAGAAATTTGGAAGGAATGATCTTTGCTATAGCTCTAGCTGCGTTGGGCGATGGCAAATGCTATGGGAAATCGACCTCGTGAGAATGCCGATGATCTTTGGAGCTCGTAGGCTTGCTACTTTCGGAGGAGAATCCTCCTACCTTGAGGGGAGGTATGATCTGATGGGGCTCTAGCATGGTTGAAAGAAAAGAGAGAATTTTTGAGTGATGGATTGCACCAGATGAGCAAAAAGTGAGGTTTGGGACTCATATGCTCATTGAGGAAGCCGACGGCCCAGTGGCTTGAATCGCTTCAAAGGTTGAGAGGCTCTTTGAGGAAGGGATCACATGGGATATTTTCAAGAGGGAGTTTATGAGGAAGTACTACCACGAAGGCGTGAAAGGAAAGAAAGAGATGGAATTCTTGGAGCTCAAACAAGGTAACATGACCAGTGTCGAGATACGTTGCCAAGTTTTACGAGTGGCGAAGTTCTACCCCCATTACACTCGAGCTCTCTGCTTTGAGTTCTCCAAGTGTATCAAGTTTGAGAGCGGTTTGAAGCACGAGATCAAGCGAGGCAATTGGGTATCAAAGGATAAGGGTGTATTACGAGTTGGTGGGCGGTTGTAGAATTTATGAAGAAGATAGTGTGGCTACTAGCCGAGTGGGAAGGATAAGAAGACTTTTCAACCTCGAGCAGTTGGAAACCTTACGACCATTACGGTGGTAGAGAGAAAAGGGAATTCGCAGGGAGAGGAAAGCCTAGTAGGGAGGCGCTCTGCTATTCTCGACTTGTTACAAGTGTGGATTGCACGGGCACAAAGCGAAGGAGTGCAAGGTGAGGTGAAGAGGTGTTATAGATGTGGCAAGGAGGGCCACCTATCTGTGAGTGTGGGCGAAAGGAGATAGTTTGTTTCAATTGTGGAGAGATGGGGCACATCGGTCCCAAGTGTCCAAAGCCAAAGCAAGAGAAAGGCGTGGGGAAAGTGTTTGCATTAAATTTGGATCAGAGGTAGTGAACAAAATCAAAGGTACGTGTTATATCAACGGTGTTCCTCTAGTTGCAATTATAGATCTTTGGTGCAACTCATTCATTCATTTCTAGTGTGTGCTAATAGATTGAGTTTAGTGTTGTCTCCATTGGGAAGGGAGATGGTCATTGACACTCCGGCTATGGGTTCAGTGACTACCTCTGCGGTATGTTCGAAGTGCCCACTGACTGTATTCGGTAGGGACTTCTCTGTTAACTTAATTTGTTTACCACTAGAGGGAATGGGCGTCATCCTTGGTATGGGTGGTTGGTAGACAACCACGTTCATATCAATTCTTGTTGAGAGATCGGTTAGTTTTCCGCGCTGTAGAGGTGGAGGAGTCGGCTTTACTTCCTGCTAGACAAGTGCGCAAGTTGTTAGGAGAAGGGGTCACTCTATTTGCTTTATGGGCGTCATTATCAGTAGAGAATCAAGTCAAGATTGAAGATGTGCCAGTGGTTAGAGAGTTTGTCGAGGTGTTTCCTGAAGAAATACCTGATGTGCCACCTGAGAGAGAGATTGAGTTCACCATAGAATTGATTCCTGGAACAAGACCAGGTGTACATGGCACCTTATAGGATGTCTGCATCCAGAAATTTGTCCGAAATGAAGAAGCAGTTGGAAGAATTGCTAGAAAGGAAATTCGTGAGACCAAGCGTGTCACCGTGGGGAGCACCTGTGTTGCTAGTGAAGAAGAAAGATGGAAGCATGAGGTTGTGCGTGGACTACAGACAATTGAACAAGGTTACAATTAAGAACAAGTATCCACTACCAAGAATTGACGATTTGATGGATCAATTAGTGGGTGCTCAAGTATTTTCCAAGATTGATTTGAGGTCGGGCTACCATCAAATCAAAGTGAAGGACGAAGACGTACCAAAGACGGCTTTTAGAACTCGGTATGGACACTACGAGTACTTAGTAATGCCATTCGGTGTCACTAATGCTCCAGGAGTATTCATGGAGTATATGAATCGTATTTTCCATGAGTACTTAGATCGGTTTGTGGTAGTGTTCATAGACGATATCTTGGTCTACTCCAAATCGGCAGAAGAGCATGCCGAGCACTTAAGGATACTGCTGAAGGTTCTGAAGGAGAAGAAGCTGTATGCGAAGTTATCCAAGTGTGAGTTTTGGTTGAGGGAAGTGAGTTTCCTAGGCCATGTGATTTCCAGCAAGGGGATTGCAGTGGACCCTTCAAAGATTGAAGTTGTCTTTGAAGTGGGAGGCACCCAAGTCGCCACCAAGTAAGGAGCTTCTTGGGATTAGCCGGTTACTCTGAGAAGATTCATTGAGGGTTTCTCCAAATTGGCGTTGCCATTAACCCAATTGACATGTAAAGATAGGGCTTTTGTATGGGATGACCGTTGTGAAGAGAGTTTCCAAGAGTTGAAGAGGAGATTGACAACGTCGCCGATCTTGACGTTGCCTAATCTAGAGGATCCTTTTGTGATTTATTGTGATGCATCTAAGTTAGGTTTGGGCTGTGTGCTGATGCAAGAAGGTAAAGTAGTGGCGCACGCTTCAAGAGCAATCGAAGACTCATGAGAAGAATTACCCCACTCATGATTTAGAGCTAGCTGCCGTAGTGTTTGCATTGAAGATATGGAGGCATTACCTTTATGGTTCGAGGTTCGAGGTGTTTAGTGATCACAAGAGTTTGCAGTACTTGTTTGATCAGAAGGAATTGAATATGAGGCAGAGGAGATGGTTGGAGTTATTGAAGGACTATGACTTGATGCGAACTATCACCCAGGGAAGGCCAATGTTGTAGCTGATGCACTGAGTAGGAAATCTCTGCATATGTCATCGATGATGGTAAAGGAGCTAGAATTGATCGAACAGTTTAGAGATTTGAGCCTAGTATGTGAAGTAACACCTCGGAGTGTTAAGTTGGGAATCTTTGAAGATCACCAATGAGTTCATGATTAGTATAAGGGAAGCCACGAAGGTTGATGTGAAGTTAGTTGATGTGTTTGAGAGAGTTGGCCGAGCTGATAACAAAGATTTTGAGTTGGATGCGCAAGGATTGTTGAGGTTCAGAGGTCGGATATGTATTCCTGATGAGGAAGAGATCAAGAAGGCAATTCTGGAGGAGTGTCACAGAAGTCGGTTGAGTATCCATCCAGGGGCTACGAAGATGTATCAAGACTTGAAGAAATTATTCCGGTGGCAAGGAATGAAGAAGGATGTAGCTCATTTCGTCTATGCTTGTTTGACTTGCCAGAAGTCAAAGGTGGAGCACCAGAAGCCGGCAGGGTTGATGCAACCATTGCACATTCCTGAATGGAAGTGGGACAGAATTTCCATGGACTTTGTAACCGGGTTGCCGAGGACAACAAGAGGGTTTGACACCATTTGGGTGATTGTTGATAGGCTGACAAAGTCATCACACTTTATTCCTATTAACATCACATACCCAGTGACGAGGTTAGCAGAAATTTATATCAATGTCATTGTGAAGCTTCATGGAATCCCTTTGAGTATTGTATCAGACAGAGATCCAAGGTTTACTTCGGAATTTTGGAAGAGTTTGCAAGAGGCGTTGGGTTCCAAGTTACGTTTGAGCTCGGCATACCATCCACAGACTGATGGTCAATCCGAGAGGACTATCCAGTCCTTAGAAGACTTATTGAGAGCTTGTGTGCTTGAGCAAGGAGGTGCGTGGGATTCGTATCTACCATTGATAGAATTCACTTACAACAGTGATCATCATTCAAGTATTGGAATGGCACCATTTGAAGCATTGTATGGCCGTAGGTGTAGGACTCCACTATGTTGGCATGAGACAGGAGAGAGGGTTGTGTTAGGACCCGAGTTGGTTAGAGAGACTACCGAGAAAGTTAAGATGATCAGAGAGAAGATGAGGGCGTCACAAAGCAGACAGAAGAGTTACCATGACAAAAGGAGGAAAGACTTAGAATTTTAAGCCGGTGACCATGTATTCCTTAGAGTCACCCCTGTGACTGGAGTTGGACGAGCTCGAGGTCCAAGCTGTCACCTCGTTTCATTGGACCCTATCAAATCTTGGAGAGTTGGGAAGGTGGCATACCGAATTGCATTGCCACCAAATCATCAAATTTGCACGATGTGTTCCATGTATCTCAACTGAGGAAGTATGTTCCTGACCCGTCCCATGTCATTCAAATGGATGATGTGCAAGTGAGAGACGACCTTATTGTGGAGACAAGGCCAATCAGAATTGAAGACCGAGAAGTAAAGACTCTTAGAGGAAAAGAAATCAAGTTGGTGAAGGTGGTTTGGGTAGGAGCTCTTTGGGAGCATGCTACTTGGGAGCTAGAGAGCAAGATGAAGGAAGCCTATTAGAAATTTGTTTGATTGAGGTAAGATTCCGAGGACGTAATCTCTAAGTAGGGGAGAGTTGTAACACCCCAAAATAATTCAATTAATTAACTTAGTTGAGTTATTAAGGGTTTGCAACATTTTACTTTTAAGTCAAGTAATTCATTAAGTGAGTGTTAAGCATGTGTTACTCTTTAGGAAAATGTCTAAGTTAGGAGAGGGTGTGGGTAGTAGAAGCCCACGGCCTAATAAGGCCAAGGCCCATTTAAGTCCCTTAGGACATGTTAAATGGTTGCCTTCGAAGGAGACATTCCATTCATTCCAAAAAGTAGTTAAGTTACCAAATTTAGAAGAGAGAGAAGTGAGACTTAGAGAAGGGAGAGAGAACCGAAGAGAGAAGGAAGAGAATCTGAGCGTGGAGAGTTCAAGCTAGGAGAGGAGAGGAGAGCTTGTTGCTGTGGTTATTGGAGAGTGAAGGGTTCTCATCTTTCTCAAGTTGTTAAGGTTAGGGGGCTCTTTTAATCCTTGTAATGTTTTGTGTTTGGTAGTGTTTTGGTGTGAGTAGTTTCTGATCACCTTGCATGTATGTTTTAAGTGTTGTTTATAACATGTTTTTGCTGTGTTTTGCTCCTTGCGTTGTGATTTGTGGTGAGATACGATGGTGGATCGGTTTGGAAAAGAGAGGAGTGTAACACTCTCTGCTGATGCGTGTGGTCTGAAGGAGCATTGCATGGTGAGGTATCAAAGTGTGAATCGGTGTAGTGTGAAGCAAATGAGCTTGCATGTAGAGTTAGGGAGAGGATCGGAGACGATGGAGTGAGTATCAGAGTGTGCATGAGTGTGGTGAGCTAGAAATAGGTTGCATGTTGGGTTTAAGTGAAGAAACAGAGTAAAAGAAGTAAAATGGGAGTTAAGCGCCTTTATTACGCGAAACCGAATCCCTTCGACTTAGAGTGAGAGAAACCGAAGTTGAGGAAGTCAACGCCTAGAGTGTCTTAGTGTTGAGAGTCCATTTGGTGAGTTTGAGGGAGAGTATGTGTCTAAACACCATTTCATGAGGGGTAGGGACGGATAAACCGAAGTGTAGGTGTTTCGTCTTAAGGTTACCGAGGTGTAGAGGTAGTAAACCGATGTCCTCAGGCCGAGGTAGCATCACCAAGGTGAAACGCCCAAGTGCCTAAGTATAGGTAAACTGAACCAGGGAATACTGAGAAGTGAACTCCATGACTTAGATGATTTTAGTGTGTAAGGAGTGCGAAGCGTGAGCGCGCTACGAATTGAGGGTTTGAGTGTAGTTAGCCGAGGTACACACATAGTGTGCCGAGGTGATGTTGAGTAGTTAGCCGAGGTACACACATAATGTGCCGAGGTGATGTTAGGCGCCAATGTTGCCTAGCACATTGTGGGACGCCACTGTGAGTGCTAACTTAGCACCAAGTGTGCCAAGTATGGGAGCGATTAAGTCCATTTTGGTCCTTAGGTGACATTTTGGTCCCTAAGTGTCGTTGCGGTCCTCGGTGTGACAATTAGTCCACCATGGAGTGCCGAGGTGACTGAGAGGTCGGTTGTAGGTCCTAGGGTGATTCTACCGGTGTAGTAGAGTCGACCTTAGCACTGTGATGATGTCTAGATGGTGTAGACGTCAGTGTGAGCGACGGAGTAGAACGACGGAGTAGAACGACGGTGAACGGCGGTGTTAGCATTCACATGCGTTATGATTGATTGGTGTGTGATTGCATTGGTCATGAAGTCACATGTTCATGTGCATATAACGACGGAGGAGGTCTCGACCTCGGATGTGGTAGGACTTGGTCTCCATATCAAATAACGACGAGTTAACGACGGAGAGCCAATAAATTTGAATAACGACGGTGGAGGTACCTCATTGCATAATGCCCTGTGGTTGGGTTGCATACATACATACATTTTATAATTTAATGTGTTTTGAGCTGATTGATACTTGTTGTGATTACTTGAACTATCGGTGAGTGGCTGTATTAGCTGAACCGAGGTGCTTTAGTGCTATCTCTAACCTTAAGCTTTCTTCACATTATATTACTTGTGTTAAGAGACTCACCCTAGCTGCTTTATGTTGCCTGCTCTCGTGGCAACTTGCAGGTACTCATGAGTGATTGGTTGTGCCTAGCTCAAGTCGGTTGTGTCTGCTCTGGTCGTGTAACACTGGGTTGGGGCCGAGTAGATTATTTTGTGCTTTTATGCCGATCTTGTGTATATTCTGATAGATAGTCTTTTGAACTAAAACTATCATATTTTGTTGTAACTTTTACTAAGTATTATGACTTGTTGTATTAATGGCCGAGGTGCCTTATGTTGTGGGCTTAGACCCTTTAGCCGACGTGATGCGCATGATTACATGTTTAGTAATATACTGTGCAACTGTTTGACTTAAATGAATTCTGTTTTCCTTTTAAATCATCAAATGTAGCCCTCCTTTGAGTGGAATTTTGAAACTCTGATTCCAGCAACAAGCCATTTAATAATCTCTTTCCTGACAACTTCCTTCATTATTGGGTTAAGCCTCCTTTGTGCCTCAATACTATTTTTAGTATTTTATTCCAAACAGATTCGGTGCATGAGCAAAGTAGAACTTAGCCCTTTAATGTCAGATATTTGCCAACCAATGGCTTTCTTGTGCTTTCTCAAAATACCCAATAATTGCTCCTCTTGGGTAGCACTTAATTTATCAGCAACAATCACAGGGAGGGTGTCTTCACTCCCCAAATAAGCATATTTAAAATGTTGAGGGAGCTATTTCAACTGAAGCTTGGGTGGTTGAACTGCTTGATTTTCTACATTGATCCCAGCCAGCCTGTCTCTCTTCAATTCTTTTAACTACAAATACCCAAGCTCCTGTTTCAACACATCATGTTGCTGCAACAACTATTTTTGCACTAGGTTGTCAATGGCAGCCACAAGGTTGCACTCAGCAGTACTAGTGAGGTCCTTAGGGTATTTCATAACATTTAGCACATTGAATGTGACTTCTTGGTCATTGACTCTCATAGTCAGCTCCCTTTGTGAACATCAATCAAGGTTCTACCTGTAACAAAAAATGGTCTTCAAAGGATAATTGTTACATCCTTGTCAGCCTCAAAATCAAGTATTATAAAATCCACAGGAAATCCAAATTTATCAACGTTAATCAACACATCTTCAATTTTACCTTCAAGATAAACATTTGATCTATCAACCAATGAAAGAGTTACTGTGCTAGGTCTTGCTTCACTAATACCAAGCTTTTGAAAAATAGTTTTGGGCATCAAATTGATGCTTGCTCCCAAATCACATAAAGCTCTACCACAGTAATTACCTCCAATGGACCAAGGAATTGTAAAACTACATGGATCTTTCAATTTTTTGGGAACCTTGTTTTGTAGCAACATGCTGGTTTCTTGAGTCATGGCAACAGTTTCAAAATCACCAAGTCTCTTTCTGTTGGTTAACACATATTTCATGAACTTGGTGTAACATGGCATTTGTTGAAGAGCTTCCACTAATAGAATGTTGATGTGGAGTTGCTGTAGGATCTCCATGAACTTCCTAAATTGCTTATCTTGATTTGCCTTCTTTAACCTTTCAGGAAAATGTGGAGAAGGCCTCTCAGGAATACACTTTTGGGGAACACTTACTACTGGAGTAGCAATATCTGGTGTAGCCTCAAAGTTTACAGTAGCAGGTTTTACAGCAAAAGGTTCTGCACCAAAGTAACTAGCTTGGGCAAGGCAGTATCTTCCTTACTACTTTTGAGGATAATGGCCTTAATTTTCTCTGATCCAATGGTCTTTGCTTGCTCAATAGTGCGTGGCAAAGAACCACTAGGTCTAGCTGACATTGTAATTGCAATTTGACCAATTTGATTCTCTAAATTTTTGATTATAGCTCTTTGACATTGGTACTGAGCTTTGGTTTCATTCATGAAGGACTTGAGTGCGTCAGCAAAAGAGTTATCAACCATATGCTTTTGAGTGGGATGATGATGTGAGGTAAACAATTTGGTGAGAACTTATTGGTGACTTTTTTGTACTAACTTTGTCTTGTAGGTACACACAAAGCATGGCATGATGAAGTCCATATTTGATCGGAGGTATGGTCCTCCTAGGAGATATCATTCTCCAATAAGGTATCATTCCCCAAAAAGGTATGATTCTCCTAGGAGATATAACTCCCCAAAAAGGTATCATACCCCAAAAAGGCATCATTCCCCTATGAGATATGACTCTCCTTGCAAGTATTATGACAAAAGAAATAGGAGGCATGTACATGTTGTTGAGGAGGATGAAAGGAGTCATCGAAGGAGGGACATCAAAAAAGAAAACTCCAAGAGGGAGGAAGCCTCTACACCAAAAAAGGAAAAAGGTAAAACATCAGCCATAATGCCCAAGAGTAAGGAAAATTTCTCTACTCCTACTACTCCTTCTACCTTTCATACTAGATGCCTTGTGTCAACTAGACTATGTTGTTTGCAAATTGATGTTAGAAGTTGTGTTAATTGGGATAGCACTCGCTTAGTTATAAAACTCAATCTTCCCATCATCAATCATCCAAACCCATACAAAATACAAAGGTCTAATGATCAAGAAGAAATAGTTGTGGATAAACAAGTGCTGGTTATTTTTTCCATTCGTAGGTACAAAGACAATGTCCTATGCGATGTTGTCCCTATGGAGGCCGGCCACCTAATCTTAGAAAGGCCATGGCAACTTGATACAAAAGCCCTGTATCGTAACTACTTCAAAGTAAAGTGCTATAACATTTGACGATATAACATTGAGTGTTGTGATTTTCAGTCGTTGAAGCCAGGGCTTCATTACAAGACTCTTATGTCTAAATTCTAAATAAGTTCATCCCTGTATTTTAAGGACCCTACGAATTTCACCCTGTGAACTATGCTCTCCTATGTCTAGGGTGAAGAATGGGTTGCCTTAAGTGTCCTTAAGTAACCACTCATTCATATCGGTCGTTGAGTTAGAATAATTAATCATTTCTGTATTTACGAATATACTCATTTCAGTTCGCCAATCCAAAATTAAGTTTAAAAGTACTTACGCACAAAGATTGAAATGCAAACGTCAAAAGGTTATATAAACAATAATAAAAATTCATTACAAAGTTCGAAGCAACCCAACTACTAGGAGGTTCATATTACCGAAACAAACTTTGAAGAAAATGAATGCAAAAGATACACCACGCAAGCTCCAATGCATGAGACTAGTTGAAGACGCTATAACACTTGCTGCACTACGTAATGGATGAAATCTTGACTTGAGAAATTAAAACCTTCACTTGGGGAATTAATGGAGGAAGTGTGTCACACTATTCTCAGTGTTCGAATGGTAGTGACGTTAAGTGGTAGAATATGTGAGAGGTATTTTCTATGATTTCCAATAAAGTAGCTTTCCAAAAAAAGGTGACAAGTCTTTTCAACAACCAAAAGTAATCTTCCTACCAAAAGGTAACAAGTGCCCAAGCTAGCAACTTGATTGGTGGCTTCGCCAGGCTTGTGGACCGAGAATTTAGGCGCTAACTTGGAGCTCATCCTTCTCATACACTTAACGCTGCAACACTGAACAAAAGCATTAAAGCTCTCACAAGGGCACCAATGTGCCAAATTATAACAAATCAGATCCTAACCCTTCTTAAAACATGAATATTGCTTAAGAACTTGCCTTGATTTAAGTATCAAAAGCATAAATAACTCTTCTAAGTGAGAGTTATCAGCACCCGTCTTGAGAGGAAATGGATGCTCTACCAAAGCCCTAACTAGGCCTATCCTCTCATGGTAATCCAAAGAAAAGAAATCGCGATACTCCTTTATCAACTCGACCACCTAGTTCAATTGTTGCAGGCTCAGCACCCCACTAATCTTAGTCATCCTCGACAACAACTCCGTACCCTGGTTGACTTCTACCAAAGTGTCTTGATCTTCGAAGGAAGGAATTCCTTACTGGAATGGCTCGAGGGGAAGAGGATCGGCCAATCTCCCCATGTTAGCGTTAGCCGATTCCCCTGTATATATGAAGATTCTCTTGGAGCTCATCCTTCTCATACACTACACCAAACATAGGTTCCTCAATATTGGACTCTACCTGGAAGAGGTGTGCCGATCCTAGCAGAGCTCTGACTTACGGTGGAATATCAACCATAACGCATTTTTTTAGCCGTGGATCGGTCAACATTTTAAGTCTGAACCCTTCTTTGGTCCACTTACAAGATTCCACTCCTCCTTCTTTGGATTCGCCCCTACTATTTCCACCTTATCACCATCCCAAATCATCAGCTTTTGTACATAGTTGAGGGGACAAACTCACTTTTGTGGATCCAATCCTTGCCGATGATCCCTCCATATGATGGTTTTCCTTCTATGATGAAGAAAATTGATTGTGTTACCTTTGAACCAACTATAACATCAACCACCAACACCCCTAATGCATGAAAAGGATGACCCATGAAACTAGTCATCGTCATTGTCGTTGGGATCAAGCCTTGTGTATTTTTGCCAAGCTTCTTCATGATAGCTAATGGCATAATGTTCAACACAACGCCAACATCTACTAACACTCTTAAAGAGATTCCCATTAAAATGTTCCTTGATGTAAAGAGGTTCTAGATGCTTGACTATCCGTTGTGGGCTTCTCAAAGAGCATACCCTCAGTTACTTGGTTGTCAGATTTTGTCAAGGCAACCCATTTGGCTTCCTCAACAAAGACGTCACCTTCCAGTTCTTTGGCTTGTCCTTCACTTCCCTAGAACTCAAGCGGTAGTAACCCCCAATTTCTATATCCTCAAATACAAATGGTCCCAAAGAGTCTGCAGCGTCATCACCCTTCATCGCGTCCACTGTACTCTCGACCAACAACTATGACTCTGTATTCGGGGAAGAAGGCTATGCATTAGTGACAAGTGCCTAGGACTTCTTTAGGCTACGAGGATCATACAAATACTCGATCACTGCATCAATTAGTGGGCTACCAGTCACATCGAATACCCCAATCATGTTGTTCAGTTTAGCCTCTTCCTCACAAATGGTCCCAAGGGTAGACGTGTCCACAGCAGGTACCTCGGTAGGTTTGGGAAAAGTAAATTCCAATGTAGTAGCTACAGAGGCCAAAGGAATTTCATGTACATCCCTTTCCTTGGTCGCGGTTAGAATTTCCAGCATGCCCTTCACTCTTATTCTGTAAGACAATTTTGGAATAGTTGGAGAGAAAATGGTTTATGAGTATTTGAGAGAGTTTTGATGAGAGGTGTTTATGTGTAGATAAGCGAGCCAAATAGATGCTTTTTATAAAGGAAAAAATGAAATTCATTTTGTCAAGTATTTGTTGGGAAGAAGAAAGCAAATTTGATTTTGCAGGTTTCCATTGAGATTTTTACAACGGTCATTTATCTAAATGAGGAGGTTTTCACCTATGTTACTGAGAATATATAAGAGAGAACTAAACAACACAATTTACACAAAAATTTTGCAAGCAAAATAATATTTTGATAATGAATAGTACATATTTTCTGACCTTCAGAAGATACAAAGTCTCTGTGAACCCTCTAAGGTTTATATTTTCAATGTGATGCATGTATATATCTTCTTAGCAAAATAGGTTTTCTATTTTAGTCTCAGAAGATATAAAGAAATCTTTTAAGCAAAATATTTTTAGGTGAAAATTATGGATGAGTTGTAACTTATAGAATATGTTGAAGATGACTTAATAGTTTGTTTCAGTCATATCTAATTTTGACTTGGGTAATTTGCATTTTTCATTCGCTTTGAGGAAGACAACATGTATTATACATAGGATCACTGGCAATTTGTAGTAAAAAATGTATGTTCCTGTGTTCTTTTAGTCACATTTTATATTTTAATCTTCGATTTCTACTTGCATTATTGATCTTCAGTCCAGTTCTTGATTCGATTGAAAATATATCTGAGTTCTTTTCCTTAAAACTGTATTTTACACTTTGAAACTGCTATAATCGAACTTTAGCTTCAAACCTCTCAACTTGACGACCCAATGATTTAATTTGAGTCCTCTTAAATCAAATATTTCTAATTTGTTTGTTTTACAGAAATTAGTTTTTGAACACTTGGGATTTGTGGTTTTCATATAATAATTGAGTTTACTTAGTGTAATACCCCAATTTTGTCCGCCCTTTTTAACTTAAGACAATTTCAGTTATCCGGCTCAACTAAATCGAAATACCGTTGTTTAAATTAGGCAGACGCGCGAATGATCGATCTTTTCGTGCGTTCTTCAATTTACTCTTCGTATTTGGGTTTAGTCGTACATAAGTAGGTCTACCAAAAGTCATTTTTTCTAGAAATTTGGCTTGTCTTTTCAATTCAGGCTTAAGAATGCAATTTTGAATTAATTTTAGTGTTTTTAGTTAATAAACCCATTTCTTCTATTTGGGTCTCGTTTTAGTGTGTTTCTCTAGTCTGGCCCGTTCTCGTCTTTGTAGTCGGCCTGACTCCTTTTTTTTATTATTCTTATTTTGTGCAGTTAAGTTATTTTGAGCGTATATAATCCAAAAATGTCAAAAAAAAAATCTATTTAATTTTTATTACAACTTAGGAGAGTCCAAATGTCAGAAAAATACAAAAAATAATAACACAAAATGTACAAAAATAATTAAATCCGAAAATTACATAAAAATAATAATAAACAACAGAAGGCAGCAGCAGCAAATCTGGGGTTCCAGCAGCTGCTCTCCTAGTAGCTGGGCCTGGTCCGCTCCACTCCAAACCTAAAAAATAGTCAAAGCCCATTCAAAGTCATTAATGACTAAACCTAGAATTTTAATATAAAAAGCAGTCAACAGCAGCAGAAAAAAGGACACGAATTTCGAGGAAAACAACACAGAGAAAACAGACGAGACTGTCATTCACAAAAAAATTAGGGTTTCAAACCAAAGCCCTAATCACCCGAACAGAGACAGATCTGAAACAAATTATAGAGTAGAAAAAATCAAAAAATGTAGAAACAAGCTTCTTCTCCTCCCATCACTGTCACCAGCCCTCACCACAAACCACTCTCATCTCCATCAGAACCTCACCACCGAGAGCCGTCATTATCGTCCACAGACCACCAAGGACTGATCCAAAAACAACCACCACAAACTCCTTTCACTGTCAATCGCAAATCACCACCATCACAAACCCACCTCCGGTTCCCTTCTCCCTCCCTCACGGCCACCACAAACATCACTCACCCACAGCCACCAAAACCGAGCCATCTCCCTCCTCCTACCCCCATACCCAGCCGTCGTCACCACCACCACTGCAACCACACAAACGACCCAAAACCGTCACCTAACACCCCAAATCGAACCAGTGACAGATCGGAGGAGAGGATGAGAGAAAAACCGAAAAAAAGAGAGCCCAGAAACAAAGAATAGAAGGAACGAACCTGGAAGTGTTCCCATCGGCGCCGGCGAACTCTCTGTCGTCGATTCCAAGCTCCGGCGAAGTCTCCCTCTTCGTGGCCTCACCGTCGCCCTCTCTCTCTCTCGCTACTTCTTCCTCCCTCATGCCTCGGTTCTCTCTCTCCCCTTAAAAACCGGCGAAAATCTCGCCGGAACTCTCTCTCTCTCTTCGCTGGGAACGGCGCCGCACAGCCATGGAAGGAGAAGGGAAGATCTGGTTATGTTTTTAGGGTTATGTTGTTTATAGTGTTTTTTTTATTATTGTTATTTTAGTTTATTTTTATTACTCAGTTTATTTCCCACACCCCCTGGATTCATGCGCAAACCCCCTCCTCACTTAAGCCCAGTTTCGCTAATTGGGCCTTCCTATGCGAACTGGTCTTGCTTTATACACCCCCTGTTTAGCTATACCACTCCCCGTAACTAATAACACCCCCATTTTGCAATTTTGACCTTTTTCTCGTTTTTTTAATTCTTTTAACTCAAACATGTTTCATTAAATCAAAAACTTTGTTAGTAGTCTTGCGAAGCCTTTGCTTGCATGATTATTAACGATGAGGAACTAGTGGTGATCACTTGGAGCCTTTGCTCAACTGATCATCATGAATGCCTAATTTTTCTAAAAACTTTCAATAAATCAAAAAACTTTGTTAATGGTTTTGCGAAGCCTTTGCTTGCATAATCATTAACAATGAGGAACTAGTGGTGAGCACTTGGAGCCTTTGCTCAATTGATCATCATGAACGCCTAATTTTTCTAAAGACTTTAAATAAATCGAAAAACTTTGTTAGTGGTCTTGCGAAGCCTTTGCTTGCATGATCATTAACAATGGAGTACTAATGGTGATCACTTGGAGCCTTCGCTCAATTGATCATCATGAAAGCTCAATTTCACAATTAAACAAGATACAAAATAAAACCAAAAACCCAGAACTACGTAGCTTTGAATTCTCCATCGCACCAGGAGATACGTAGGAGCGGATCCCCTCCGTCAAGCACAACAAACCAAAAACATTTTCCCTTTCAAAAAACCAAAGCGGCTAACTCTCGTCAAGCGCCGCAAATAAAAATTTCATTAAGTCTTTTCAATCAAGAGGCAAATTTAAGTATTTTCCAAATCAACACTTAAAGCCACACGTTTAATTAAAAGGTTCCCTTTCAGTAGAAAGGAGATGTGGGGTGCTAATACCTTCCCCATGCCTAACCGACCCCCGAACCCAAATCTTCCGGTTTTCCAAAAGACCATCTGCTTTCCAAAAAGGTTTTTCTTCAATATTTTCCTTATAAAAAATATTGGTGGCGACTTCATTGTTTTAAAACGTTGTAAACGAAGAAAAACCCCCCGGAGACTTTTTCGGGCGCAACAGCTGGCGACTCCACTGGGGACTTTTCCTTTTTTAAGTGGGTCAAGCCTAACTAATTAAATGCGTGGTTTGTGTTATTAATTTGATTTGGATACCTTGTTTGCTTCTATCTCTTTCGGTTTCCTTTTCTTCCTTATCATGTTGTATGCATGTGCATTTGTTTTCTCTTCTTCCATGTTTGTTTTTCCTTCCTCCTTTTTGCTTATGTGCTTAGTACCCTCATGCATTTCCCCAATCCCAATCATGTTCCCTTCTTCTTTGCCCCCTTTCTTTAAGATAAGCTCATGCATTTCTCCCCAATTCTATCATGATCCCCTCTTCTTGGCTCCCTTTCTTGAGGTAAGCAATGCACTTGATTGTTGTTGAAGCCCTAGGCTAGCTTATTTGATATTGAACCCTAGGGTAGACGACATGTTATTGCTTGCTATTGTCTGGACTGTTCTGGGTTTTTCCTTCGCAGGTGAGGGTATGTGTGGGTAGTTTTAGGCGTTATGTCCTCGCTACACACACTCACACCTTATGCTTACTATGTTTTGAGAGGGGCCTAAAACCCAAGGTCCGAACGAATACCTAGGAGAGTGGGAACGATTAGTGACTGCCATTCGTAGACCTTTGTCTGTATGGCTCTCATGAAAGTTTCGCCCAAGAGTGCGCTTTGTCATGATGCCTCACACTCGGTAGCTTTCTACGATTGTGGGTGTCATCATGAGAGAGACTTTAGCTCTTGGTTGCCATTGTGAGGAAGTGATTAGAACCTACACGGGAGGATCACCCTTTTCGTCGACTTTAGACCCTAGGATTCCCACCCTTCGTAGGACACAAGGGGCATACCAAATTGTGTGTTGCATTGTAATCTAGGCATGTTTTCAAAGAGGAGAAGGAGATTTTTCAAAAAAAGAAAATAGAGAAAGAGCTGCCGTCGTAGCCTTTCTTTTGCCGGTCCGTACAGGGCAGCATGTGGTTCATTCTTTTCCAAAAAAAGAGAGAAAGAGCTGCAGTTGCAGTCTTTCCCTTACTAGGTCCATATGAAGCCACGTACGGCCCGCATTTCCCAAAAAAAAAACTTGGATCATTGCCAATAAAAACTCTTCCATTTATCTTGCAGAGCATCATCATCATTTGCATACATCCTTGCATTACATTAAGCAAAATTTCCAAAAAAAAAGGGGCAAAAAGCAAAACTTTCAAAAAAATCATCATAGTCTTTTCTTTTACCGGGCTATATGAGGTGATGTTCCCAAAATTTCAGTCACCAAACTCGAAAAAAAATGTTTTCATCTTATTTTTCACATGCATGTCAAGTCGCATTAATCCTGTCATTTTCATATAAAGACATCATTCGCATTGCATAAAACAAAAACTTGATAAAATTCATACATGCATTTTTCTCTATCTCATTTCACATGCATCTCCATTCAATATCTCCCATGCATTAGGAAAGTAATTGTAAGCATCACACATTTCATTTCATTGCATAAGAAAAATGAAAACCAGAAGCAATTATCATCCGCATTGCATAAGCATCACATTCATCCGGGTGCAGGTACAAAAAATCATCACTAAATAATGCAGACATCGCGTCAATGTGGCACTCATGCATCATTTCATTAACCTCATCACTTTGTTCGAATACATCACTTCTCCCTGCATGCATCCTTTCGAAACAAAGAAAAATTTCCTCATGTGATGGCTTAATGGGTAGAAGTGCACCTTTGAACGACGAAGGGTAATATCTCAAATTTGTTTGTCGACTACAAATTTGAGATGTTACTCTACGATATCAGGGCACTTTGACCCAGTCACACGTGTTTTATTTTCAAGTAGGAAGTTAAGTTGAGTCAACTAATTGTCGAAACGTTTCAATATATTGTGTGAAGTATTGAGTCAGGATCCACTCAATGTTTCATGCAGGTTACTCAGGGTAACGACAATCAGTTGCCTCATATCACCATTCTTGCATCTTTCATCATTCAAAAGAAAAAGCATCATTCCTGCATCTTTCAAAAGAAAAGGAGGCATCGGCATTTCATATCTTGTCTTGACTCTATAAAAATCATTTGGAAAAGAAACATTATCCTTGCATCATTCATCATCCAAAAATGCATTGGCATTTTATATTTCGTCTTGCATAAAAAGAAAACATCAAAAAAAAAACTTTTAGAATAATCACACTTTTCAAGTGAACATGCTTTCATGCATTTCATTTTCATCATGTATGCATCATAATGTTTTCATCCATGCATTGCATACAACAAAAATGTTGTGATGAGAGACGAGATGTTCTTGCAAAGTAATCTTTCTTTTTGGAAAAGTTTACCCTCACTCATTTGCAAACTCAAGGTGTTTCAAGGCCCTCAGTTTTTCACATCAATAGCTCATTTGTATTTCCTTCAAAAAAAAGCATCGCATCTCATCCATTCCATGATAAAAGACTGAAACAGTTCATCAAAAAAAAGTTTTTGTATCATGTTTTAACCAATGTTAACTCTCTGTGAAGCGTTCTTCTAGTAAGTATGCATGCCATGTGCAGTTTCTCTTGTTTGAGTTAGTCAATTTCCCTCATTCATCATCATTCCCCATCCAAGTCTAGTCCCGCCCCGTCCACCCATAAAGCGCATATTCTCTCCCATCAGTGCATACTTGACCTTTTGGTTAACACTTTAAGTCCTCCATGCTGGGGCAATTCTGTGATCACTAATTTTCCTTGTTAGCATCATATTCCTTTAGTGCAAGTCTTTCTAAAAAAAGTATATAATAAAAAAAAGATAAAATAAGCTCGCTAGGTTGAAAACCCGCAAAGGGCGGCCTAGGCAAAAAAAAAGCGTCTGGTGGATTGAAAACTCGCAAAGAGCGGTTCAGGCAAAAGTTAGGGCACAAAAAAAAACAACAAAAAAAAAAGGAAAAAAAGAGCAAACACATGAAGATAGATGAATTATTGTCCTAAAGTTAAGTCTCACAGAAATAAGCAATCGGGATTTGAAATGAAATTTGGTCATCTCTCCACACCCTCAAAAACCTAAAATCCCAGAAAGTCCATTTCCTACCCCTCTTATTCAAAATCACAAGAATACCCTTTGTTACCCATCTTAAGCCGAGAAAAGCCCAATATATCCCCATCACCCTAGACGAGGGTTAATTCCACATCAAAGATGATATATCATTTTCACCCAACTCAAAAGGAAAGAAAATTCACAAAAAGAGGGGAGTAACAAAGTTTCAAAAAGGAGAATCCCAAAACAAAGAAAGGAAGACAAAGGGAGTATAAATTAAGAGTCAATACATTTTGCCATGAAGCATAAGAGCTCCCTTCCAAAAAGGCCCTCAAATTCAATGGGTTCAATCATTTCCCCTTTCAAAAAAAAGCCCTCATTTCATTGGGTTTAACCATCTTTTCTTTCATAAAACCTTCAAACACCTCATCAAACCTAATAACCATTTCCTTCATAAACCATTGACCATCGGCCAACACCGAATAAGACCCATCCTCCCTATCAACCCCAAACACTTCATTAAGCTCAATCATCCGCTTCTCCACATCACAACCCTAAAAAGTCCATTCCGATCAATGACTAATTGCTTTCGTTTTCTCAAGATTTAATCTTAGGACAAATAAGTTTATCTATCTACGACGTGTCTGCTCAAAAAGAAAAAACAAACAAGCAGAAAAAAAAGAAAGCTGCTCAAAAGAAAAACAACAAACAATCAAAAAAAGAAAGTTGGTAAAAAAGGGGAGAAGGGCTTGCACTCAAAGATGCATTCATGTTGCATTAAAACAAGGTCTAGTGGTCACCAAGCGGAGCCTCTCCTCATACTAAAGGTCAAAACTTCCATTGCATTTGAGTTGTTCCTAAAGAGAATCCAAAAGTGTGTACTAGGGGGCACTCTCATCACCTCTCACTCCACTCAACTTTGGGGAGGTTTGTTCATTGCCCACCCCATTCATATCTCACCCTTAGTTCATAACCATCACCATAACTCTGTCGCCTTTCACAACCTCGCTCAAAGAAACCAAGCTCATTAATCCAGACTCAGTATCTCGTGTCCACTGTGCGTGCTGACATGCCCGGATTTTATTGGATATGTGTGGACACTTGGCATTGCATGAGTGAAGAATAGTGGAGTTGGTGAAAAAGCAAACATCAACTTTATTGACTTGTGAGAAGACATGCACCACGTGCTAAGGGACTACATCATCTTCCTTCTTCCCTTTTTCTTAGAGAGACCGAGAGTAAGAGAGAGTTTTAGAGAGAGAAAGAGAACTTGACATAGTCTCTTCTCCATTGAAACACTTGGAAGCTTTTGGATTTTATTTTCTTCTTTGTAATTTTCTGCTATTTCCTGATGGTGTGAAGCTGTTGTTGAAACATCACTGCGTGGATGAGTAGGAGACATCAAGATTGTATCTTTTGCACTTGTGTTTTCCTTCTTACCTACGGTAATACAAGTATGTTTGTTTGTGTTATTTTGATGATACTCAACATGAGCTAAACTCCTTGAGTTGGGTTGCTAGAACTTGTAATGAACCTTTAATATTACGTATATAACTTTTCACGTTTGGTGTTTTAATCCCTGTGTTATAATTCTTCCAAACTTGTTTTATATTTGGCCACGTAAAATGAGTACCTCTGTGGATTCAGACATGAACCATGGAAAGAACTCAAGGATTGATATGAACGATAAGGTTGGTTAAAGACATTTAACCAATTTTTGCTTCCTCTAGACATAGAAATGCAATAGTTCATAAAGCTTAAGCTGTGGGATCTTAAATATACAGGGGTGAACTTATTTAGAACCTAGACATAGGCATCTTGTAATGAAACCCTGACGCTAGTGACTGAAAGGCACAAAACAATTGCAACAGCGCTTAACGCTATAGCGTGTAACGTTATAGCGTCTTATTTTTGGGAATTTACTTAGTGAAAGCAATCCAACTTACTTTTCTCATATTTTAATTACTTTTTAACTTGTTACTTCAAACAATCTCTGTTTAACTGAAACGTTGTTACTCACTTATTTGCTACTTGTTCCACTAAGTGTAATTCATTTTTAAACTCTAAAATTAATACCAATCACTGGAGAGCGAACTTTACTTATCAATATATTACTTGTTGCGATTGTGTACACTTGCACAACTACTTTTCGCACAACAAGTTTTTGGCGCCGTTGCCGGGGATTGCATTTAATTTTTATTGTTTAGAAATTATTACATCCTTAGGGAGGTTTTACCTTGGTATTTGTCTTTGGTGTGTTATAGGAAGTGCTATAGCGTTTGACGTTATAGCGTATGCCCAGATCAGAACCACCCACTTTTGAGTTTGATCCAGAACCCGAAAGAAGATTCCGGAGACTAAGACGCCAACAAAGGCTACAACAACTCAGACCAACTATGTCTGAGCACTCTCATCATACTGGTAGAGTCTCAATTGGTGGAAGAACGCCCTCACAAGTAGGAGGAAGAGGTCGAAGAGGTGGAAGGCAAGGTCCTTTTACCCATACTGAAACTAATGAAGAATACTGGTACAGAGACAGATTCATTAATCAAGGACCTAATCAAATGGTGAATGACAGAGACAGGCCAATGAGAGATTATGCTGTGTTTGATCCACATTCCATGGAAACAAGCATCACTAGGCCTGTTGTGACTGCTACTCACTTCGAGTTCAAGCCTATGATGTTCCAAATGCTCCAAACAAATGGACAATTTGGAGGTTCCACTCAAGAAGATCCTTTTGCTCATCTAAGAAACTTTCTAGAAGTGTGCAGTAACTTCATTATCCCAGGGGTGAGTGAGGATGCTTTCAGGCTTAAACTGTTCCCTTATTCATTAAAAGACAGAGCTAAGGCTTGGTTGAACTCCTTGGAGTCCAACTCTATCACAACTTGGGAAGATATGACAAAGAAGTTTCTAGAGAAGTATTTCCCACCAAGCAAGAATGCTAGGATGAGGAATGACATCACATCCTTCAAGCAAAAAGATGGTGAGACATTACATGAGGCTTGGGAGAGATGGAAGGAATTGCTTAGGAAATGCCCACATCATGGAATTCCTATAGTAATTCAAATGGAGACTTTCTATAATGGGCTAGAGGCACCTACTAGGTCTATGTTAGACGCCTCATCTGGAGGTGTAATTCTTAACTCATCATACAATGACGCCTGCGAACTCATAGAGCGCATTGCCATTATGATTCTTCATGGCCTCTTTGAAAGGTTGAATTCTACAAGGAAAGTAGCTGGGGTTCATGAAGTGAGTGAGGTTTCTGCTCTCTCAGACCAAGTGGCCACTCTGACAAACATGATAAAGGGGTTAACTATTGCCAACGCTATAGCGTCTAATGCTATAGCGCCTAAAGAGTCAACTGCAGCTGCAATTGAACAAGCTCCTCCTGGAGAAGCTAGTTGTGATATTGTGGGGGGGCTCATCTTTATGAAGAATGCCCAACAAATCCTGCTTCTGTCAATTATGTGGGTTACAACAGGGGTAACAACCCTTATTCTAATACATACAACCCTGGTTGGAAGAACCATCCTAACTTCAGATTGGGGGGGGGGGGGGGAGGAAATAATGCTAAAACAAGCACAGATGCTTCTGCTATTCCCCCAGGTTTTCCAAGACAACAACAACCTCAAAGACAGAATGCTCCTGCTCCTGCTATGGATAACTCAATGGAGTCTCTGCTAAGGTCATTCATCAGTGATTGTAAAACAACTATGCAGACTCATGAAGCATCAATCAAAACTCTGGAAAATCAAGTGGGACAAATTGCATCTGCTCTCACTCAAAGGCAAAATGGTGGACTCCCATCTACTACTGAACCTTCATCATCTCATGCACCAGGCAAGGAGCATGTGAAAGCAATAACTACCAGAAGTGGTAAGGAGGTAAGTACTGCACCCAAGAATTTAGAGTCAAGTGTTGCTGAAAATGAAAAGAATTTTCCCGACGCTATAGCACCTGACGTTATAGCGTCAAATGCAAACAGAACACTGAACCTAAATTGGTGCACGAATATCTGCTCCACCCTACCCTCAAAGGTTAAAAAAGACACATGAGGACAAACAATTCAATAAATTCCTTGAAGTGTTAAAGCAATTGCACATTAATGTTCCTCTAGTTGAGGCATTACAACAAATGCCCAACTATGCCAAATTCATGAAAGATGTTTTGACAAAGAAAAGAAGGTTGGGAGAATTTGAAATCGTGGCAATGATGGGAATGTAGCATGTTGATGCAAAACAAACTCCCGAGAAAATTAAAGGACCACAGTAGTTTCACAATACCTGCTCCATTGGAGACTTTTATTATTGCAGTGCGTGCTTTATGTGACTTGGGGCGAGTATTAACTTAATGCCCAAGTCCATCTACACACAATTGGGTATAGGAGGCGCGGGCCTACGTCTGTAAGCCTTGACTAGGCGATAGGTCACTTGCCTATCCGAGGGAATCTTTGGAGGATGTTTTACTTAAAGTTGATAAATTTGTCTTTCCTGTTGACTTTGTTATTTTAGATTTTGAAGCAGATATAGAGGTACCTATCATTCAGGTAGACCCCTTTACAGCTACTGGTGAAGACACTAATTGATGTACAAAAGGAGAATTGACAATGAGAGTTAATGATCAAGAAGTTAAGATCAACGTTCTGAATGCATTAAAACTTCCAGATGTCAATACTGAAGAGTGCTCCTTTTGTGGTTTCTCTTGACCAAGTGGTGCAAAAACATTTTCAAAAAACTAATGACCACTTGGGAAAGATGCTTAAAAACACTGAGGAACATGAATTGTTGGGAGAAGAGGAGATTCAAGTAGAAAAACCAGTCGTTAAGGAGGTTTGGGCTAGGAGATATGAGTCACTTGAGCAAGAGAACTCAAACCTAAAGAAGAGTGTACCTTCCATTATCCAACCACCTGATCTAGAGCTGAAGGAATTGCCCAAGCACCTCAAGTATGCATACTTGGGGGAAAATGAGACTCTGCCTGTCATCATTTCTTCTAGTCTAGATCAAGACCAAGAGGTGGAGCTCATTTCAACTCTGAAGAGACACAAGAAGGCAATAGGTTGGCAAATGTCTGACATACATGGGATAAGTCCCACAATTTGCATGCACCGAATTGTTTTGGAGGAAAATGCCAAACATAGCATTGAAGGACAGAGAAGGCTTAATCCCATCATGAAGGAGGTAGTAAAGAAGGAAATCCTCAAGTGGTTAGATGCAGGAATTGTGTATCCTATTTCTGACAGTGCATGGGTGAGCCCTGTGCAGTGTGTCCCCAAGAAAGGTGGTGTAACTGTGGTCACAAATGACAAAAATGAATTAATTCCCACAAGAAGCGTGTTGTGGTGGAGGATTTGCATGGACTATAGGAAATTGAACAAGGCCACAAAGAAAGACCATTTCCCTCTCCCTTTTATTGATCAAATGCTGGACAGACTTGCTGGAAAGGACTATTACTGCTTTCTTGATGGCTACTCTGGCTATAATCAAATAGCAATTGTCCCTGAAGACCAACAAAAGACCACATTCACATGTCCTTATGGCACATTTGCTTTTAGAAGAATGCCATTTGGACTGTGCAATGCCCCTGCAACTTTCCAGAGATGTATGATGTCCATATTCTTTGATTTCATTGAAAAATCTATGGAGGTTTTTATGGATGATTTCTCTGTGTTTGGGGATAGTTTTCAGATATGTTTGGACAACTTGGAAGAAATACTGATAAGGTGTGAAGAAACAAACCTTGTGCTTAATTGGGAAAAGTGTCACTTTATGGTGCAAGAAGGAATTGTACTAGGGCATAGGGTTTCCAAGAAAGGATTAGAGGTGGATAGGGCCAAGATTGAAGTGATTGAGAAATTGCCACCCCCCTCAAGTGTTAAAGGTATAAGAAGTTTCCTTGGGCATGCTGGTTTCTATAGGAGATTCATTAAAGATTTCTCAAAGATCTCAAAGCCTCTATGCCAACTTTTTCAACATGACACCACATTCAATTTTGATGAGGCCTGCCTTGAAGCATTTCAGAAATTAAAGATGGCATTAGTCACTGCACCTGTTATTGTGACTCCTGATTGGAGTAAACCTTTTGAGTTGATGTGTGATGCAAGTGATTATGCTGTGGGAGCTGTGCTTGGCCAGAGGTATGACAAAATTTTTCATTCTATATATTATGCAAGCAAAACACTTGTAGAAGCACAATTAAATTACACTGTCACAGAAAAAGAGCTGTTGGCTGTGGTGTTTGCATTTGACAAATTCAGATCGTACTTGGTGGGCACAAAAGTTATTGTTTTTACAGATCACTCAGCCATCAAGTACTTGATCTCTAAGAAAGATGCAAAACCAAGGCTAATTAGATGGGTTCTCCTCCTCCAAGAATTTGACTTGGAAATTCGTGATAAGAAGGGGGTGGAGAACCAGGTTGCTGATCATTTATCTAGGCTTGAAGGTGCAGGTACATCACAGGGTGAAATTAAAGAAATCTTTCCAGATGAGAAATTGTTAACAGTATCTCTGCAAAAGTGTAGCGCTATAGCGGCTGCCGCTATAACGCAAGACGCTATAGCGGCTGATGCTACTGATCCGTGGTTTGCAGACATTGTGAATAACTTGGTGAGTAGAATTGTGCCTGCAGATCTAAACTATCAACAGAGAAAAAGGTTTTTCCATATAGTGAAGGAGTACTATTGGGATGAGCCTTTTCTTTACAAAAAATGTCAAGATCAAGTGATAAGAAGATGTCTTGCAGAAGAAGAACAACCTCAAGTGTTAGAGCATTGTCATGCCTCACCATGTGGTGGACATTTTGGAGGAACCAGAACAGCTGCAAAGGTACTGCAATATGGATATTACTGGCCTACATTATTCAAAGATGCTCAAGAATTGGTGAAGAACTGTGAAAAGTGTCAAAGGACTGGAAACATCTCAAACAAGCATGAAATGCCCTTAACCAACATTCTAGAGATTGAACTCTTTGATGTGTGGGGCATGGATTTCATGGGACCCTTTCCTCCTTCTCATGGGAATTTGTACATATTGGTGGCTGTGGATTATGTTTCAAAATGGGTTGAAGCCGTGGCTCTCCCCAATAATGATGCCAAGTCAGTTAGCAAGTTCCTTCAGAAGTACATCTTCACCAGATATGGGACACCTAGAGCTATTATCAGTGATGAGGGTTCTCACTTCTGCAACAAGTTGATTGAATCTCTCTTGGGAAAATATGGGGTGAGGCATAAAATTGCCACTGCTTACCACCCACAAACAAATGGGCAAGCTGAATTGTCCAATAGAGAGATCAAGAGGATGCTTGAAAAGATGGTGGGACCTTCCAGAAAGGATTGGTCAATCCATTTGGATGATGCATTATGGGCTGACAGGACAGCCTTCAAAACACCTTTGGGAATGTCTCCCTATAGACTTGTGTTTGGGAAAGCTTGCCACCTCCCTATTGAATTACAACACAAAGCTCATTGGGCCATCAAAAAGCTCAACTTTGATTATGATAGGGCTGGTAGGGTAAGGCTACTGCAGTTGAATGAGCTTGAAGAGATTAGGCATGCTGCCTATGAAAGTTCAGCAATCTACAAGGAGAAGACCAAGGTGTGGCATGACAAGAAGATTCAGAACAGAGAACTGATTGAGGGAGGCCAAGTGCTTCTTTTCAATTCAAGGCTAAGATTGTTTCCTGGCAAGCTTAAGTCCAGATGGTCTGGACCTTTCAAATTGGTCAAAGTCTACCCTCATGGTGCTGTGGATCTATATGATGAAACAACCAACACTACTTTCAAAGTGAATGGTCAAAGAGTCAAGCAGTACCATGGTGACAATGTGATGAGGGACAAGACCTCAATTGATCTTCAAGATCCCTAACATTAAAAGCAGAAGTCTGGCTGAAGACTCTTAAAGCAAGCGCTCTTGGGAGGCACCCCAAAGGTTTCACTAACCAACAATTTTGTTTTATTTTTTTTTTGTGCAGGAGGGAAATTAGTGTGTTGAGGAAGTTGGAAATTGAAGGTCTAGTGTGTGACATTGACACTATAGCGTCAAGATGTGGTAGCTGGCACCAGAAAATAATTGTAATTTTCAAATGGAGGCCGTTTATCAATGACGTGGCGCACGCGTTCTGTTCCTTTCAACTGCCACGCCCTAAGCGCCCACGTGTGACAACCCCCATCACTTCAATCACTCCGCCCCCATCAACAATGGTCACTTCATTACTCCATTCAATTCCCAATAACCTCTCACTCTACCACTCCTTTCCCCTTAATACTTTTCTAACCGTTGTTCCTTCTTCTTCTCTAACCCCCATCGTTCCATAACTCCCACTCCTTCTCTCTGCAACCGATCTTACGCTCCATCCCAGAAACTCACAAATCCATTCCATTCTCTCAAAATGGTGAAGAAACAGTCAATTGAAAAACCCCCTAGAAAGACCAAAGCATCAGAACCCAGTCCCTCTAAGCCCATGGATTCAAAAGATGATCCTGCTCGCTATTGGAAAATGAACTTCATAGCGGAGAGGGGTTTCAAAACAGAGAAAGCCCCTGATGTGTTCACGTCTACCGTTACAGCGTTAGGATGGCAAAAGTTCATCAAGCACCGAGGAGAATTTGTGGTACCGGTGGTAAGGGAATTCTACAAGGGTATACCCCCTCCAAAAGGGGGAAAGCCCCAAACCTATTCCATGGTTAGGGGTGAGATGGTGGATTTCCGTCCAATTGCAATCAACGAGCACTTCAACCTAGGCTACTCTGGAAAGGCGTTGGAGAAGAAGCTAGATACTTGGGGCTGTGATGAAATGGAGGAAGTAAAGAAGAGAATTTGTGTGGAAGAAGTAACTTGGGGGAAGTATAGATATGTTACATTTTCTAGGGTTATTACTAATTAAATACTTACTTTAATGGTAAATTCATATTTTACAGGGCTGAATTAATTATTAGTTATTTTGAATTAAGGATTGTGCATATGAATGAAAATCACATGACTGATGTATTGTGAGAAAACAAAGTCCCACATTAACTAGAGATATGATCTCAAATAAGTATATAATGAAAGGGAATCTCTCGCTTTACAATTCGACTTTGTAAGGTTGAGCTAGACCCAACACACATTCTAAGATGGTATCAGAGTCAAGACAATTTTGTAGGGTTGAGGTGACTCATTGCCTAGCAATTGGTAGTCATTGGTACCATAAAGCTAAAATATTAAGTTAAAATTAGGTCCAATAAAAATGGCTTAAATATATGATAAGCCCCTGCAAAATTGCGAGAAATCCATTTAAGCCCTTGCAATTTTTTTTTAAAAAAAGCCCTTGTAAAATATTGACGTTTTTAAAGAAGCCCTCGCTGTTAGTTTTACATAACAGAGTTAACTTGGAGCTGACGTGGATGACATGATGGATTGACACGTGGATTGAAACGTTTTTAAAGAAGCCCTTGTAAAATATTGACGTTTTTTAAAGAAGTCTTCATTGTTATATAAAACAAACAGCGAGCTTCTTTAAGAACGTCAATATTTTACAAGGGCTTTTAAAAAAAATTTGCAGGGGCTTAAATGGATTTCTCGCAATTTTGCAGGGGTTATCATATATTTAAGCCAATAAAAATTTATCGTATCTCATAATTTGATGATGTCTTATTATATATTTTTTTCGGATACCGTTTATTGGTGCGCAATATCCACCGACTTTGCCGTGACTAACCCTTGTTTGTTTTATATTTTAATCATAATCTGGTTGTTTTTTTATTTTTACATATAATAATTTGCTTGTAATTTATGATTACTCTTGTTTGTCCCACTTTTATTTTGGCTTGTTGTAGTGTATAAAGCTAGTGTTTGATTAAGTTTTCCTTAACTATTGTTTTTGTCTAGACTCTTACTCACTTTGTAACAAAATTTAAACAAAGAAAGAAGATGTATCTAATCTAAATTTAAACAAAATATAGACATTTTGCTTACATATTGTTACAGAGGGAGTAATATTTTTTATTCTCTTTTATTGAAGTTCATTTTTCCTATAAAAAGTTACTCTATTATTTAGCCCCCATATAAAAAATTAGCTAACCCCGCCACTGAATGTGGGATTACATATAAATATGCTTGTTATTTTTTTAATTTTACAATGTCAATCTGCTTGCTAGCTAGTTATGGAAATTATATTTTGGAATCTTGTGAGCACCCCTAATGTTTTAAAGAGGTCCTAACAAAAGAATAAAGGAACAAACCAACGAAAATTATTAATCATAGGAGATTATCATAACCTTACTACAAGACTACATAAAGTCACTAAAAATTATGGTGGATGTATAAAACAAGAAAATAATAACGATGTGCCTATATAAACTTAATGCCACCCATTTATGAATGAAAAATTTACTCATTTATCTAAATGACAACATGATTTTGTTTCCCGTTATCGTGATAAATATTCTCTCTGCCCAAGTGTTAGTTATTTCATCATAATATCCTCCTCTTGGTACTAATTTATGCACACAGACTTTGTGCAGGATTTTGATATGATTAAAAAGATTTGTGGCAGATAGTCTAGATGAGGGATCTTTTAGAATCCATTCACTTACTTGGGCTGTGTCTATTCTTTGAAGCCAGATAGCTTGGAACAATTTTCTATTGGTGATGGGAATTTCTAGGGCTTTAGCAAAGAGTTGTTCGTTGAGAGGAATTTCTTTTCCACCAACATATTGATGATCCTTGTCTTTGCATTGTCTAGTCGAGCATTGTAGTAAAAGTCTCTGACCAATAGAGGATAAAACTTTTCCTTTTAACATAGTTTTTCAATTATTGCTTTGTTAGATATTGATTTATGTCCCATCATGGGAGTTTCAGATCATCAAATTTGAATATCTTCCTAGATTCTATGCATCCTTTTGTGAAGAAAATTTTAGCAAACATTTCTTCACATGGAGGTTGTGAGTTTGATGTTTCTCTTAGTTAGCATTCTACATTTCCTATCAGTATAGTATTTGGGGTTGAGGAGATAGGTACTAGGTTTTAGTTTGAGTATTGTGGTTGAGCTAAAGATGTTTCGTTATAGATTTTTGGAACACTTGGAGAGAAAATGGTATATGAGTATTTGAGAGAGTTTTGAGGAGTGGTTTTTATGTGTAGATAAGCGAGCCCAAGAGTTGCTTTTTATAAAGGTGAAAAGAACAACACTTCGTCAAGTATCTGTTGGGATGGTACTAACAGAAGAAAGTTGTTTTGATTTGGCAAGTATATATGCATTGAGATTTTTACAACGGTCATTTTATCTAAATGAGGAGGCTTTTACCTAAGTTACTGAGAATATATAAGAGAGAACTAAACAACACAGTTTACACAAAAGTTTTGCAAGCAAAAGAAAATTTTGGTTATCAACAGTACATACCTTCTGACCTTCAGAAGATACGAATCTCTGTGAACCTTCTGATGTTTAGATTTTTAAAGTGATGCGTGTATATATCTTCTTAACAAGGCAGGGTTTCTAATTTAGTTTTAGAGAGCATAATCTTTGTTAATTACCTATTATATTAGTTCCTATTATATTCAGAAGATATAAAGAACTCTTTTAAGCAAAATATTTTTAGGGGAAAATTGTTTATGAGCTGTAACTTATTCAATATGTTGAAGAAGACTTCACAGCTTGTTTCAGTCTTATTTATTTTTTGACTTGTGGATTTTGCATTTTTCATTCGTTTTGAGGAAGACAACACATATTATACACATGATCATTGGCAATTTGTGGTGAAAAATGTTAATTTGTTCTTGTCGTTCTTTTGTTTGTTAGAATTCTAGTTTTAGTGATTAATTTGCTTTAATAATCGAGTGTTTCACTCTTGAATTTTACTTTGCTTTTACTTAGTGGTTTTATTATATTTTTATTAACTTCGATACTTAAAGTTTCACGATGTTCACTCCCTTCTGAGTTTGATTCCCGTGTTCTTTTAAGTCATTTTTTATTAGTTTAATCTTCGAATTCTACTTGCATTATTTATCTTCATTCCGGTTCTTGATTCGTTTAATAATACATTTGAGTTCTTTTCGTTAAAACTGTATTTTTCATTTTGAAACTACTTTAATCAAACCTGAACTTTAAACCACACTAGTGCAGAAAAGGCTTTTTGTATCGGTTGTTTTGCACTTTTAATATCGGTTATCTGTCGATACTAATTCGACCGATACTAAATGTCACTTTTAGTATCGGATTTTCAAAAAACCGATACTAAATGACGTTTTTTTGGTGATTTTTATGTCTTGAAAACATACATTTAGTATCGGTTATTTAAATAACCGATACTAAATGTCACTTTTAGTATCGGTTATTTAAATAACCGATACTAAATGTCTTTTCAACATTGTGTTTACTCTCTAAAAATTGACATTTAGTATCGGTTATTTAAAAACCGATACTAAATGTCACTTTTAGTATCGGTTATTTAAAAACCGATACTAAATGTCACTTTAACATTGTGTTTCTTGCCTAAAAATGACATTTAGTATCGGTTTTTTAAATAACCGATACTAAAAGTGACATTTACGATCGGTTATTTAAATAACCGATACTAAAAGTCTATTTTCTTAAAAAAAATGGTTCTCAGTTCACATTTTACCACACACACTACACACACTATATATATAACGGCAGCTGGCTGGTTGCATATTATTTTTGCTTATTTTTGAATTAAGGATTGTGCTTATGAATAGAAATCACATGACGGATGTATTGCGAGAAACCGAAGTCCCACACTACAAGAAAAGCTTGATTTAGCCACCAGCAATTGCCACGGAGCTTATTCCGTCAGTAATTTGCCATGGATTTGCGACGGAATGCATAAAAAATAAGGGCGCGAAATTTCCCGCTGGTGTTTGCCACGGACATGTGAAAGGACAGAAATTTGCCACGGAGATGCCGTGGCAAGTCCGTGGCAAACCATTGATCAAAATAAAACGAGCCCGATCCCCCTAAAATGAGAACGTCTCTCTCCTAAAACATTCAAAGCTCTCACGCTCCTCCTCCCCGGTCTCTCCTCCTCCGACCTCGCCTCCTCCTTCGATCCTCGCCTCCTCTTCCGACCTCCACCCTCCACCCTTGTCCGGCCTCCTCCGCCTCCTCGGAGAAAAAAGCAGTGTCTGTCCCCTTCACTCTCTCCATCGACTCATCTTCTCCCATACTCGACTTCAATTTTTCAAAATTTCTTCACTTCTTCTCTCTCTCTTTCCTTCAATACTCACTCCCTTTCTCTTCCATAGAAAGAAAGTACACATTTCAACCCTTTCCCATATCCATCTTCCTCCTTGATACGAAAGCACAATGAGAGAGAGAGAGAGCGCGCAAGAAGAAGAGACTGTCTCACCGGAAGCAGAGGAAGGGAATGAGGGTGGTGGGTTCATGTGGAGAGAGAAAGTCGTGGTGGGCTCTACCATTTTCTTCATCGTTCTTTGGTATTGCATCTTCTCTACTTTATCATTCCTCCATCGATTTATTCATTTTAGTACTCTATTTCTCTAATTTGATTCCGTTAGGGTTTTCTGTTTGGGGATTTTAGGGTTTTTATGGTTTGGGAATTTAACCCAACTTGATGTTATTTACAAATTTGACAAGATTAGGGTTTAGGATGTTACTGATAACCTCATTTTGAGGGTGATATAAAGTGTTAGGTCTTGATCTGCTGCTACATTTGGGTCATACTGGGTACCAAACTCCCTTTTCATATGTGTTCACGTTTCACACTGGAGATAAATAATATGGAAATAAGAATGTTAGGTATATATCATATATGGCAAACAAGTAGGTTTTTCTTAGTAATGTGTTATACTTTATATTCCACTGTAGCCTTGATGTGAAGGAATTAGACACTGCATCCATGAAATGAACTGGTTGTGTCACATATTCATATTTTATATTTAAGTACTTACTTTTTCTCTGAATACCATATTTACTGAATGCATGGATACATATTGTGTTGTACCATGGTTTTAAACCCTTTTCTTTTTTCATAAACATAAGTGAATTGATGTTTATTGAAAGAGAAAGAAGTGAATATTTGATGATTATTGAATCAACAATTACCATTTCCGACACTGGATGGCTTAATATTTTTTCCCCTTTAGAGTTTTTGTAGATTTGTGATTATGATTGATGAGGTTTATAGGGTATGTAACACTTTTTCAATTGGTTAGCTTGTCCAACCAAGCATTCCAATCTGTATTTGGGACATATAAGATCGAAACTTTGGACAAATTCAAAGAAAAATTTGAAAAGGCTTTGAAAGGAGGGGAAGGGTTTTCTGCAATTTGCTAATACTTTCGCTCAAATCTGTATGGCTCAAATTGTGAAGCTTGTGCAGGTAATTAAAATTTTCTTTATGTAGTTTGTCCGTGAACAAAAATTCTGCTGAAGCCTCAAAACATGTAATGAATACTTTGGAGTGGGAAAGAGAGCATATGGATAAATAGGAAGTAGATTGTATATAATTGTGGATTTGGTGATGTATCATTATTTTTGTTATCATTATCTACATACTACAGGTTGATGCTCATAGTAATCTGTTAGTTTAATGAACTTTCGGGATACTTGCTAACTCAAAGCCATGTCCCAAGTGCAAGAGGCCGATTGAAAAGAACCAAGGGTGCATGCATATGACTTGTACTCCACCTTGTAAATTTGAGTTTCTTTGGTATGCTTTCTTTTTATTTTGTTTAAATTTTGACAGCTATTTTTTTTTTTTTTTTTTTTGCATGGGTCCTCTTTCTCCCATCTCCAATAGTATCATTTTTGTAGATGGTTGGTATAATGAAAATGCGCTTTTTTATTTTTGCAAGTTTAAAATGGCTTATTTATATGTTTGAGCTTATGTGAATGTTAATGAACTTAATATAATATTATCTATGTAGGCTATGCCTTGGTGCATGGTCAGACCACGGTGAAAGGACTGGTGGTTTCTATGCTTGCAATCGTTATGAAACAACTAAACAAGAGGGGTGGTAAGAGACCGAGAAATACTACTTCTCTTTGTTCAAACTTTCAGTGGTACTATTAGCCTGCTATTCCCGACATATTTTGATAGTGACTCGGTTGTGAAATCTTGTATGTAGTATGATGAAACTGAAAGAAGAAGAGAAATGGCAAAGAATTCATTGGAGAGATACACACATTATTATGAGCGGTGGGCCAAGAATCAACTGCACGTATCACTCCATATTTTTTCCCGCTCGAAGATCATGTCTCTCGAATTGGCATTGCTCTACAATTTCCAAATTCACTGCTTTTTTAAATTATGCTAGAATTCCTTTGGTGTCAAAGGCTACATGATTTATTTTCTTTCTCTTGCGATCAAGGCAAAAGGCTCTTGATGATCTACACCAGATGCAAACTATTCATGTAAGTAACACAGTTCTGTGTGTTCGGCTGAGCCACCTTCTCCGACCCTCCTCGTGCCAAAAATTTATGGTTTGGCTCTGTATTATGTATGTGACTTTGTTAATAAATTGGTTAGGGTAAGTTAGTCCTTGTAATGATCACCCTATCCGTCTATATGCGTATAAATAGAAGTGTAGGGAATGCGGTAGGGATATCTTTGGACATATTGAGAAATTGTAAGGATTCTTCGGGTTAGGCTAGAAATTCTAGCCAGGTTATGCCGAGGGTGGAGAGCCTTTCTCTTCAACACTTTCACATATTCAATAAAGTTCTCTTCCATTTCTATTCTTTAGTTTTTTTGATTATGCGGATAGGCTAGGAATCTATCAAAATTATTTTTGGTCATACAACTAAACCGACAAATAATTGGACTAAGTCGTTGCATTTCCATCATCCCATACGATTTCAAATCGCTTTTTCCTTTTAACCCTTTTTGTTTCTTTCATACTCGCTTTTTTTTCGTCGTGTATCCGTTGCTTTAGCTCGCTCGCGTTTCTCGCTTCGAGTAGAATTTAATCTATGCTTGTATTGATAGTAAAATTGTTCACTTATTGTCCTTTTCCTCTTTGGCGATTGAGAAGCTTAGTGACACCTAGTGCCAACCTCGAGTCACAACTTAAGTTCATAAATCAAGCCCAGTTACGGGTAAATAAATATTTTATACTTTTGGTCATAGCGGCAAATTTTGTCATTCAGATTCATAATGAATGGCTTGATATGTTTTGCAATGCTCAATAAAAGTTGAAGAGCTTATCACTTGGTGGCTATTGCCGAACTATGCAATGATTTGAAATCATGAAGCGCAATTGAATTTCCTAAATTTCCTTTGGTTTTTACTCGAATACGGTGGTTGTACTTTGCTCAATTGGGACGTATGCATATGGGTACTATTTACCCGAGCATGAACATGCTAAAAAGCAGTTCTTTGAGTACTTGCAAGGTTTTATTTACCAACTTCGATTTAATTGGAAATGTCTTGCATTTTGGTGATTCCTGACAAATAATCTTTTATTAATGTTTACATCGTGTGGGTGAGTCCGGTTTGGAGAGACTTCATCAATGTGCGGAAAAGGAACTCACTATTCCTCAATGCCGAGGGCCATCTAAAGATTTCAATGATTTTTGTACAAAACTATTTGGATTGACCGGTGTAGATGATACTCTAGTTTCAATCTGGTTTTAAATTGGATATGTTTTCCTCTAGTTTCCCCGAATACAGAGACATGTTGTGAACATCTTATTTTGAATTAAGTATGGTAAATCTACAAGACTACAACCATATCTCAAGTTAGAATCTGGTGATGAAAAAAATGTATTTTGTATTTTACACCAATCTGACACACTTCAATAAAATTCAATGCGTTGTTTTGTTTTGTTTACTTTTTCTCTTCAGGTTTCCTAATATTTTCCATATCTTGGTTGTTATGTGGCATTTTGGTTTCAGTGTGTAGTTTTTTATGTTAAGTAGTAAATCAATATAATTGATATCACTATTGATCTCACCCAAATTTCGTGGTTTGATGCTAATCCATTTGTCTTGGCAAAGGTGACTAGAAACTACTTTGAGAATTTGGTTAGGCAAGCTCAAAAATCTGCCGCAGGAGCAAAGCAAGGGAAGGGTGGTAGAGGAAAGGAGCTCGCATGTCCACCGTAATATCCGATGATACTCACTTTGGTCTTGTGAACAATGTACCTATGCTTGTTTGTGTCCCGATTTATTCTAGTAAACTAGTAAAATCTCTCCATGACTATTAGAAGTTAACACACGACTCGGTTTGTGTATAAGCTACAAAGTTGTTTTGGGTAAATTATGTCCGCTTTGGCATTTATGTTGCTTTCTGTTTTGCTTGGAATTCTGTGTCAATATAAAGAATTATATTGGTTTGTCATTATTGCGCCCAAGTAGATATTGAGTCCAAATTGTATGTCTTGTTCCCCAATAACTATATTTTGGGAGAAGTTTGAAAAAAATGGGTGGAGTTAACATCATAATGAGTTATCCAACATTTATTTTAATTCTGAAGATTTAATTTTTTTTTTAATTTTTTTTATTTTTGCGACGGATTTGCCACGGATTTGAGATGAAATTCGCGACGACTTTGCCACGGATATTTGCCACGGATTAGCGACGGACTTGTGACGGAAAAATTTGCCACGGAAAAGTCCGTGGCAAACGATTTGCGACGAGCGTTTTTGCCACCAATTTTTGTCCGTGGCAAATGTTGTTTTGCCACAGAAATTTGTACATTTGCGACGGAAATGTCCGTGGCAAATCAGCGATTTTCTTGTAGTGCCACATTGACTAGAGATATAGTCTCAAAAGAGTTTAAAAAGAAAGGACATCCCTCACCTGATTGAGAGTGGTTTACATCACTACAACATACCTTTAGTGACAATCACTAAAAGGTTATATAAGTAAATTAGTAATTTATCAAAAACCAATATGTTACAATTATCTTTTAATACGGTTCCTATTAATTAGGCAATTTTAATGGAATTGATTAAAAAATAACTCAACTAAGGAGCTAATGGCCGAGGTTAAAGTAAGTAGCATAGCCGAGGCGAGGAGGCTTGCCTGGAGGGCTAGTATTCAATGCACATGAACAAGATAAGCGTTGAAGCGGTTAGGACAACATCAAGAGAATGTCATGGAAATAGGAGTGAAGAGGTTTTACCTCACTAACTCGTGCTAGTGAGGGGGTGAAGCGTTTCTCCGAGTTTCTAGGGCTTCGGAGAGATATGATGTGTTGATCTTAATCGATCCAATAGTGAGCAATCTCGTAGTAGTGGCTGACAAAGGCTTATGTATGTATGTATGTATGTATGTATGTGTGTATGTATGTATGTATGTATGTATGTATGTATGTATGTATGTATGTAGGTTGTACATTCTGTATAAAAGACAGACATTCAATCAATCAATCTACTTTTTTCGCAAAGTCTTTATTTTCTATCCCTTTTAGGAACGTAGATAGTCCAACCACGCATCCCTCTCACATATCGTAACTGTAACACCCCCTTACTCTTAATACTTTAATTTATAAAATCAGAGTTCAAAAATCGTTTTTCTTTTTAAAGGTACATCCTCAAGGTAATGCTACGTTCATCATTTTCACTTAGAATATAATACTTTTCAATTAATAATATATAATTGCATGATACATAGCCAGACTTAATGGGGCGAACCCTCAAATTCTAATACAACAATTTATTACAGTTCAACACTAATCTTAAACCACTAATAGACTACCCGGCTCCCCAGTTCGACGTCACAGAGCAAGACGCCACAACTAGACTGAGGGAAGAAAGGACCTTCACTCAGGATCACCTGCACAACACCTGTTTGTCGCCACGAGAGCAGGCAACATAAAAATGCTAGGGTGAGTCTCTTTTCATAAATAATAAAATGTATGATAAACATTATGCTAGATAAAGACAACTAGAAATACTCCGACTCAACCAACCACACACCACAAACAAGTTAAGACACACCAATTCCTAATCATCAACAGACACCAATGTGCATGAGAATATGCATGATGCAGACCCATCCTTTCAGGGTATATGCATGATGGATCCATTAAGACCGAAGTCTTCTGCTACTCAATAGGACCGAAGTCCTTAGGACCGAAGTCCTCTGCTTTCACCATAGGACCGAAGTCCTTAGGACCGAAGTCCTCTGCTTTCACCATATGCTTATGATTTATGCGACGCCATGAACAATGCATAACACACAACATATACATTATTCAATTAAATCATAACACAATTTCCAGTACTCACCAATTAGACCGCAGCCTTTTATTCATAAATAGGACCTAAGTCCTCTGCTCACCTCTAGGACCGAAGTCCTCTCGCTTCATCAATAGGACTGAAGTCTCTGCTCATCAATAGGACCAAGTCCTCTGCTTTCACCATTTTCATTTATTCCATGCCCTCGGGGACTTCAACGCTTATTTAATTCTCTACTCATAGCCCTACGGCCCAAACAACTCTCCTACGTCATTACGGCAATAAGGCCGACGTCTCAGCATCGGCCTACAGCACCAAGGCTGTCGCCCTCAGCTCATCAACCACCTCGGCGCCTAGTAGTGGACCAAACAAATACTACGAGGACTACCATGTCACTTAGGACTAAAACGCCCCAGTAGGGACTAAAATGACTACACATTTAACCCCTCACGCACTTGGCACTCCAAAACGACACTCACGGTTGCCAAGGCCCAAAGAACTACTGCGCTTACACTAGCGTTAAAAACCACACCTCGGCACCTATAGCACCTCGGCACACTCTGCACCTCGGCTCGCTTGGCACCTCGGCATGCTTACACCCTATTCCACTCATAGTCACTTCAGTTCCTCTACAAGGCCACTTGGTTACTTTACGCTTGAACACACAGCACTTAGACGTAACATCTCGCCTCGGCAAGTACACCTAGGTATGATATACTCTACATCTCGGCCATAACACCTCGGTTACTACACGCTATACGTTATCAACGACACTTCAACACTAAGCCTAAGTACTCTATCTCGGCCTAAGCATCTCGGTCTACTCACCCTACACCTCGGCAAGTACAAATCGATACTTATACTTAGTCTCAAGTACTCTTATACTTAGTTACTTGGGGCTATATCACTCACCTCGGTTACTATGACCTTGTTATTTACACTTAGGCACAATACACCTAAGCACTCACCTCAGCTCGGCTTATACGACACAACACCTCGGTGCACTCTTAGGCACCTCGGTTCTCTACACTGCGACACGTTAAGCTTCACTACACTTACTACTCAACGCACCTAAACCTCAGTACACTCACCTCGGCAATCCTAAACCGACTACTCTATTCAACCCAAACGCACGCTCGTCACTTTATGATGTACGTTCTCAGCTACTCCTCTGTTATCCTAAGCCTATTCTTTAAGAACCTCTCCAAGATTATGTTGCTCACTCTCACTCACTCTAGCTCATCGGGGGTGTGAGTCTCTCACTCCCATTTCACTCCTTGATCCCTCGTAATGATCAACTCTCTCATCCACTCCATACGACTCCACTGAAGAGAGCCAAAACACAACATCAAAGCATAACTTCAAACACAACACTACTTCACTGAAGTGAAACTAAAACACAATTTCAAACACATCAAACATTCAAAACATACAAGGCAGCTCAGAAATCATTCCTAGAGTCTACTCACACATAACACACATCATATATTCTATTATAGATGAAAGAGAGAGCCCCCTAACCTCAAATAGTAGAAGACGGATCACTCTCTTCACCAAGACTTCTAGACTTATCAACAATCAACTCGGTCTCCCTTGATCTTGAGCTTCCTACGATCGGATTCTCTTCTTCTTCTCTCTAGAATCACTATTCCACCTAACTCTTTCCCTCTCTCACTAAGCTTCTCACTTCTCTCTCTTACTTTCCTCTTTTAGCAACTTAGATATTTTTGGAAGGAAATGAATGTGTGGTCGACACACTCTTAAGGCAAGCCTTAATGGGCCTTAATGAAGCTTTGACTTTAGTTAAATCTTGGGCCTCTACACTCACCTTCTCCATTACTTAAACACCTCCTAAATCAAATAAACACTCTACATTACTCACTTAGCTTAATTAAAATGTTGTAAACCTTAAATAACCCAATTAAATAAATAATTGAATTACTTTGGGGTGTTACAACTCTCCCCCACTTAGAACATTTTCGTCCTCGAAAATCTCACCAATTACATGAACACACCTACTCCATCAATCTTATTTCTGCTCTTAACTATCAACAACTCCTCCCTGTACTAAGTACTAGGACATACACACCTTTTAGGATCCTCAAAATCCCACTTAATTTATCCAAACACCCTTACCCTATCATTAGGAAACCACACTATAGCAATTACTTAAGGTACAAATGTTCATCTCTTACATCAATCTATATCCAAGCTACAATTAATATCCTCCTCATCCCTTCATCCTATTTCTCATACTGAATTTTAATCCTTTAATCATTCAAAGTTACACTTAGGTGGCTACACTTCATCACACTTACATTACAATTTACACATAAGGCATACTCGCCAATCAGTTGTAGCACTAAGCTGACATACCTACCTCGGCCAACAGCTCCATAGCTGTCGCCCAGCTCAACGAGCATCTCGACACTCAAGCATTTGACTAATAGTCAATCCGAGTACTCCAACGTCACTTAGGACCAAAACGATACCTAAGGATCAAAACAACACCTATCGCTCCATAGTTTGGACTTAACGTCACTACCTTCGCACTCACCGTCGCTTCTCACAGTGAAATATGCTAAACATAGCTCGTACGCAGCACCTCGGTTCCCCATTTTGGCATTCCACTCGTAAAGTTCTCCACCTCGTCCTGGAACCTCACGCTTAGGATCTCGTCTAGTCCCACTACTTCTCTCGTCTCGTCTTATCTTACGTCTAGACTTAACGTATCATTGCGTAACTCCACGCTCGACTCCCGTCTCATCCGAGCTCACACCATCTCGTCACTATACCCGTTTACGCCTCTCGTCTAAGTCCACACCCTATCTCAGTACTCTCGCACCTCGGTATAACCATGTTATACCTCGGCGACAACACAACATCTCGGCGTTACTTCGCCCATTTACCGACTTTAACTAAGCTAGATTCGAAAACGCAAGACTTCGGCTACGCCAGTTCGACTACACTAGTCTCGCCTATACTGACTTCGACTATGTTGATCTCGGATAAGCCTAACTTCGACTGTACTAGTTTTCAGCAACTCCACCTAAGTACATACACACCCAACTCGACATATACATTTCGGCTTACTTACTCAGCACACCGGCAACTACAAACCGATCCTACGCTTGGTTTCAAATCTACTGATTTCATCACTTAGCTTACTCACGCCCTACCTCATCTTCCAAACACCTCGGCATAGCTATGCTACACCTCGGCAACCACAAGTCGACACTAGCGCTGGGTTCTAATTACACTTACGCACCTTCGTCCATCAAGTGCAGCTCAACTCGTCCCCTTCAAGCCTAGGAACTACGCTTTAACTCTTACGTCGTGCGTAAACCTTCATGCACTTCAGCTTTCTCTACGATCACGTGCGCCTAAATTCTCCTTCCTCTCTTTAGGTGCTCCTGACTAGGATTAAGCTCAAGAACACACTCTCTTAAACTCTCACGCTCACTGAGACTGAGAGTTCTCAGCTCTCATTTCCTCTCCATGGTCACTTACGTGACCAGCTCAGAAATCAACCATTACAATCTTCACCAAGGTGAAGTGACACAACCAGAATACTTAAAGAACACATAGGCACGCATGCAGAACTCAATCAGAATCATTCATTGCAAAAACACTCGGCATAAACACTAAATTACGCATGGAAGATGTAACACCCCATTTCTACCCGGCGCTTTGTAATAAAAATCAGAGTTGAAAAATTCATTCTTCGAATGAAGTGCTACATTTGAATCATCTCAAAACTACAGTAAACATAACACAATGCTGTAATACATCAAACCATACGCAACACCATAAAAAGAATGGGATTTTCTCAAAACTTTCATTCAATGGTTCCACGCCCTGGGAAATAATCATCATGCTCTACGCAGCGGAAAATAGAGACAAATCTAAGGAGACAGACAACAGTCTCATCAATCAACACATAAATATCTCATAATTAAAAATAAGATAACAAAGATGAACAAGTTCAACATCTAGAAGCTAAACCCATCCCCTAGGTGTTACGTATCAGAGCGACCGACCCGGGGAAACGAAGGAACCAAGTCCTTCACTCATCGTTACCTGTGGTAAACAACAACAGAAGGGTGAGTCTCGAACTATATAATAAAAGTGATAATAAGCAGTATATAGGCATAGTTTACAGCATACTCAAACACATCAATCATCAATCAACAATATTCATGCACTAATGGGAATGTGTGCAATGTCAAGATGCATGTGGTACCATTGGCCCACCGCCGCGCCTCGAGCTTCACAATCACTTTATAAGGCCCCCCGGCCGCCCTCAGGCTTCACAATCATTTTATAAGGCCCCCCGGCCGCCCTCAGGCTTCACAAATCATATTATAAACTCTACGACCGCAGCCAATGTATGCATGAGACTCCATGTACATCACAAACATCATTTCAAACAACTCAATACACCCATTACTCTTACCCCAAAGTGTTAATCTCATTTTATAGCCCTCCCGGCTTGGCTCCACCGCCCATGCCCCATGGCATGCTCAATCACCTCATTATAAATTCTCAAGACCGTTAAGTCCCACCGGACCATTCTCCTCTAGAGTACTCAACCTCACCCGGGGACCTAAACCACCACTTAGGACCAAAACAATCATCTAGGGACCAAAACCTCACCTAGGGACCAAAAGCAAGCACATTTAGGATCGACACATCACCTAGGGACCAACACAAAGACTTTTAGGATCAACACATCACCTAGGGACCAACACAAAGACTTTTAGGATCAACACATCACCTAGGGACCAACACAAAGACTTTTAGGATCAACACATCACCTAGGGACCAACACAAAGACTTTTAGGATCAACACATCACCTAGGGACCAACACAAAGACTTTTAGGATCAACACATCACCTAGGGACCAACACAAAGACATCTAGGCTCAAAATATCACTTGAGGACCAAAGTGACGATTTTCTCTCAAACACAAGGACCAAAATAAATTGTTTTCTCTGAAACACAAGGACTAAAATAAATTGTTTTCTCTGAAACACAAGGACCAAAAATTGATTGTTTCCTCTGAAAAACACAAGGACTAAAATTGATTGTTTTCTCACGAAAACACAAGGACTAAAATTGATTGTTTTCTCCGAAAACACAAGGACCAAAAATTGATTATTTTCTTCAAAACTATAAGTCCTAAATCGATTGTTTGCTTTAAAAGATACAAGATGTAATCGATTAACATCTAAAAAAATACACATAGCCACAATCGATTGTTGGCTTTAAAGACATAAGGCCACAATCGATTGTTTGCTTCAAGACTACAAGGATTAAAATCGATTATTTGCTTCAAAACTACAAGGATTCAAAATCGATTATGTGCTTCAAAACTACTAGGATCAAAATCGATTGTGTGCTTCAAAACTACTAGGATCAAAATCGATTATGTGCTTCAAAACTACTAGGATTCAAAATCGATTATGTGCTTCAAAACTACTAGGATTCAAAATCGATTATGTGCTCTGAAACCACAAGGCTAAAAATCGATTGTTTACTCACGAACAACACAGACAGAATCGATTGCTTACTCTAAAACATGCAGGAAGAATCGATTCCCCACTCTGAAAATACCAAACCACAATTCGATTCCCTACTCTATCAAAACACACGAAGTCATCAATTCATCGTGCAATCACACATCAGAACAATATCAAAATTACCCATCAGAAACAATATCAAAATCAAATTCACACATCCGAAACAATCAATCATACAATAATCAAATTCATCAAATAAGGACCCTATGATCAACATACAACCTATTATACCCTCTATTATAGAGTGAGACTCCCTTACCTTAGGTTTTTCACGAAAATGGAAGATTTCCACAAGTCACCCACCAAAACCCCAACAATCCACGCAATTCAACACTTCTCCTCTCCTTCTCACGATCACACCTAGGGCTTGGTTCACGGTTCTCTCTCTCCTTCCTCTCTCTCCCTAGCGCCGATTTCCCTTCTCCTTTCTCCCTTCTTTCGTTTTCTTTCTTTCTTTTCTCAATTGGTGCGAATTGCACCAACCCTAGGAGCCTAAGTCATTGGGCTTGGGCTCTTGGGTCGATACTTACCACCCCTAATTATTGATACTTCTCCCTTTTCTTTTAATTAAAACAACATCCTATTGTTTTATTATAACTACTCCATGAAACACCTAAGTAATTTAATTTAATAACTACTTAATTATTTTGGGGCGTTACAACTCTCCCCACTTAGAACATTTTCGCCTCGAAAATCTAGTCAAACCCAGAAACACTACCAAATCTCTTCTTCATCTCTAACCGTCCTCCTCCAAAATCTATCGCGCACTTGGCGTGGACTAAACACCCTCCCACTCACAAACTACAACCACCTAGACAACTAGCACTATCCACATTGCTTGATCATTATTTCCTCGACACGGGCGGTAAGTGATTGGGCGGCCGTCCCTCCTACTTATTCACCGGTGTAACTCCGAAATAATAACCGGACTCGTCACCTCCAAAACCCACCGACTTACTACGACAATTAATCATGGACATGGTTATGCTCTAACGATTCATACCCGAGATTACATCTAACCTATTCAACGCTAAAGAAGTAAGATTCACCACAAGGTCCTGTCGAAGATCGACAAGGGACACCGAGAACACAACACACACAACCACATATCCCAACCACAATCATAGTGCGGTCAAAACATCAAATGCGCACCATTCTCACTTGTCACAAAGCTAGGTAGCTCATCACAATGATATCAAAGCATAGTCATACATCACATATTATAAAGAAGATAGTGACAAGGACACACACATGGTTTACTCCAAGACATTTAGTTATTCGAATCCAAATAATTCTTTATACTCTTAAATTCGTCAATAGTAATCATTTCTTATTCAAATAGCAAAGCATCAAAATATTAACATAAGGTTAATTACTAACTCTAATCCCATTGCATTCCCTTTTAATGTGGCATACAATATTTCCGCACACAAAATGTTACACTACTTGTTGGCTCTTTTACTCATTCCTCAAGGCAACGGCATTATTTTATATTCATAATTCAAGTTTGAGACACGACAAACACACCAAAACAATTCAATTTAAACGATCTCTACAAAAATAATAATATTTAATCACACATGAAGATCATACCAAAGATGTCACGTAGGGTACTCAATTAACATCATTAACTTGGGAGTTCCATAAAAGCAAATGTGTAAGAACAATATCTACAATGATACCAACATGCATTCTATCCTTAACATGCATTCCATATTTAGCTCATTAAACCACACAACACAATTGGCACAATCTGAAATAATCTAATAGGAATTCGTTTATTAAAAATAAGTTTGATACCAATATTGTATCCAATCGTAAAATTTGTTTATTAGGGGTTCACAAACAACCTCATAACTCAGTTCATTTTCAACTTACAAAACCACGTAACACAATTAAGGAAGTAACAACCAAAATCAGACAATAAAATCAGTTGTAGACAATTAGAGTTCACAATTAGTTTAAGCATGCATTTATTCTAGTCACCTCTACAGTCATATTGCCTAAATTTTCAATGAAACATAATTCCACCAATCAAACACTAAACATTTACATTTATTTAAACATGTGAAAAGAGGAGTAACTAGACTCGAATAGATTACAAAGGCAAAAGAAAGCGGACTCCAAACACTTAACACCAAGCGATCATACTCGAGAAGGAAATCAAGGTGTTCAAGTGTGCAACATCAAGAGTGTGGAACAATTCTTTACTATCGTCTAATTGAAACTAGAAGGATACACTGTCATAGGACCTATACACTTCACAACTTCAATAGAATTAGAAATACCACCCAAAATGAGAGCCAACGGAAAAATTCTTTCATAAAACCAATTTTCAAATGTAACGAACTCACCATCAATCCAACATGGTCAAATGATGATACCTATAGGTTTTGGTTCCATAGAATAACAAGCTAATAAGGAGCCTATCCATTTTATGACGCATTAGCTCAAAGCGACTCAAAAATCTTTTTCTTTGGGTTAATAAAGAAGTAAGTGAGACGCATTCTACCTAGCTTCGTAGAAGGGAAGATAAAATACTTAACACTACAACTTTGATCAATTACCCATTGTCTAATAAAATTAAAACACGAGTACAAACATCGTTTTAATTTTGAGAACTCGGCACTTCAAGTTATTCGTAAAACAAAGACGTTAGATTGTAGAAAGACAACACATTCTTATTTGAAGCGAATGACCACTTTACGCACAATTAGAATTTGGCGCCTATACACCCGTGGGGATGCATAGGTTACATGCTTTCAAAACATTAATTTCCTTTCAAAAGCGTCTCAACCCATTGCGTTATCACTTAGCCTTAGAAACCTCACATTTAATTTGGAAGACATCACGCGTTTAGTTTAGAGAAACATCTCGTTTTCGTGCTTAGAAAACATCACCTTTAAAGAGTGGAAACATCACAATTTAATTGTAGAAAGCATCTCGTCTTAAGTTATATGACATCCCTTTTGTTTTTGAAAACATCGCATTTTAACTCGCATACAACTTCAAAACAACACCCTTACAACATAAAAATGACCCCCTCTTACTCTAAAAAAACAAGACAAAGAACTTTGAACAATATAATCTGAAGACACTAGTCACTTTAAAAAAAAAAATAGAACAGCGACTTGAAACACTGTCAAATAGCACACCATTTATTTTAAATAGAATTGTAACCTTGATTTCTTTGAAAGCATCAAACCCAATTATCAACTCTACGAACCATTATCAATTCAGTTCAATTCAATTTAATCATCACTTTATATTTTAGAAAATACACTCTTTTCTTTTAGAAAATACCACATTTCAAATGGGGAAACATCACATTAAAATTGAATAGAACGGTATTTTAATTATAAGTGCAATGATAAAGCAATGCCATAACACGCTACAATGATGGCGCAAAAGCAAAGAAGAAATGAGTGGAAAATAAAGCACCTCTTTCAGCATAAAAATAGCGCTTCATTTTTGTAAAACGGCCGTATAATTTTTTTTTTTTTTTTTTTTTTTTTTTTTTTTTTTTAAAAAATGCAGCAGCTCATACCTCAATTAAAACGGCAGACAGCACCCTAACTTATAAAAACAGCACTTCATCTTCACAAAACCGCACTACACTTATTTCATAAAACAACAACTCATTCTATAAAAATAAACCGTAATACAGCAACTCATTTGGTTGGCAAACAATGACATTTTAAATTGACAAAGCAATGCATTTTTATTCTTTTCAAAACAAAGAATAAAGATACAATTTTTAGTCACTACACATAGCATCCTCTCAATTTATTTTCAATTTCGTTTATCATCTAAACACACCATTCAATCACCACATACAATTAAGGCTAGAACATCCCATGCATCGTATCTCAATTCAATTTCAAGGTTCATACGACAAGAAGATTTTGAACAAAACAACAGAGACATGGTTCACGCGATCGGAAAAAAAGCGATAAAGACACATTACCAATGGTATCTCCCCACTAGTTCTCTTACCATGAGCGGTCTCGGTCACTTTTTACTGCGGGAACATCACTACCACACAACCATTGGTTAGAACTAGACGGCGAGACTCGATCGCCGACCGACACGACGACTCGACAACTTGGTGGAAGGATCGACCATTGCTCGATACCACTAATGTAACACCCCATTTCTACCCTACGCTTTGTAATAAAAATCGAGTTGAAAAATTCATTCTTGAATGAAGTGCTACATTTGAATCATCTCAAAACTACTGAGAAACATAACACAATGTTGTAATACATCAAACCATACGCAACACCATAAAAAGAATGGGATTTTCTCAAAACTTTCATTCAATGGTTCCACATACAGGAAATAATCATCATGCTCTACGCAATGGAAAATAGAGACAAATCTAAGGAGCATGGATAAACGCTCTCATCAATCAACACATAAATATCTCATAATTAAAAATAATTACAACGTTGAACAAGTTCAACATCTAGAAGCTAAACCCATCCCCTAGGTGTTACGTACGATCGAGCGAGCGACCAGGGGAAACGAAGGAACCAAGTCCTTCACTCATCGTTACTGTGGTAAACAACAAATGAAGGGTGAGTCTCGAACTATATAATAAAAGTGATAATAAGCGTGTATATAGGCATAGTTTACAAAGATACTCAAACACATCAATCATCAATCAACAATATTCATGCACTAATGGGAATGTGTGCAATGTCAAAGCATGCATGTGGTACCATTGGCCCACACCCGCGCCTCGAGCTTCACAATCACTTTATAAGGCCCCCGGCCGCCTCTCAAGCTTCACAATCATTTTATAAGGCCCCTACGCCTCGAAGCTTCACAAATCATATTATAAACTCTACGATCGCAGCCAATGTATGCATGAGACTCCATGTACATCACAAACATCATTTCAAACAACTCAATACACCCATTACTCTTACCCCAAGTGTTAATCTCATTTTATAGCCCTCCGGCTTGGCCCACCGCCCATGCCCCCATGGCATGCTCAATCACCTCATTATAAATTCTCAAGACCGTTAAGTCCCACCGGACCATTCTCCTCTAGAGTACTCAACCTCACCGGTGGACCTAAACCACCACTTAGGACCAAAACAATCATCTAGGGACCAAAACCTCACCTAGGGACCAAAAGCGGCACATTTAGGATCGACACATCACCTAGGGACCAACACAAAGACTTTTAGGATCAACACATCACCTAGGGACCAACACAAAGACTTTTAGGATCAACACATCACCTAGGGACCAACACGGCCAGTTTTAGGATCAACACATCACCTAGGGACCAACACAAAGACTTTTAGGATCAACACATCACCTAGGGACCAACACAAAGCACTTTTAGGATCAACACATCACCTAGGGACCAACACAGCACATCTAGGCTCAAAATATCACTTGAGGACCAAAGTGACGATTTTCTCTGAAACACAAGGACCAAAATAAATTGTTTTCTCTGAAACACAAGGACCAAAATAAATTGTTTTCTCTGAAACACAAGGACCAAAAATTGATTGTTTCCTCCTGAAAAACACAAGGACCAAAAATTGATTGTTTTCTCTGAAAACACAAGGACCAAAAATTGATTGTTTTCTCTGAAAACACAAGGACCAAAAATTGATTATTTTCTTCAAAACTATAAGTCCTAAATCGATTGTTTGCTTTAAAAGATACAAGACAGAATCGATTAACATCTAAAAAAATACACATGGCCACAATCGATTGTTGGCTTTAAAGACATAAGGCCACAATCGATTGTTTGCTTCAAGACTACAAGGATTAAAATCGATTATTTGCTTCAAAACTACAAGGATTCAAAATCGATTATGTGCTTCAAAACTACTAGGATCAAAATCGATTGTGTGCTTCAAAACTACTAGGATCAAAATCGATTATGTGCTTCAAAACTACTAGGATTCAAAATCGATTATGTGCTTCAAAACTACTAGGATTCAAAATCGATTATGTGCTCAAACCACAAGGCTAAAAATCGATTGTTTACTCGAACAACACAGACAGAATCGATTGCTTACTCTAAAACATGCGGGAAGAATCGATTCCCCACTCTGAAAATACCAAACCACAATTCGATTCCCTACTCTATCAAACACACGAAGTCATCAATTCATCGTGCAATCACACATCGTAACAATATCAAAATTACCCATCGAAACAATATCAAAATCAAATTCACACATCCGAAACAATCAATCATACAATAATCAAATTCATCAAATAAGGACCCTATGATCAACATACAACCTATTATACCCTCTATTATAGAGTGAGACTCCCCTTACCTTAGGTTTTTCACGAAAATGGAAGATTTCCACAAGTCACCCACCAAAACCCCAACAATCCACGCAATTCAACACTTCTCCTCTCCTTCTCACGATCACACCTAGGGCTTGGTTCACGGTTCTCTCTCTCCTTCCTCTTCTCCCTAGCGCCGATTTCCCTTCTCCTTTCTCCCTTCTTTCGTTTTCTTTCTTTCTTTTCTCAATTGGTGCGAATTGCACCAACCCTAGGAGCCTAAGTCATTGGGCTTGGGCTCTTGGGTCGATACTTACCACCCCGGAATTATTGATACTTCTCCCTTTTCTTTTTAATTAAAACACCATCCTATTGTTTTATTATAACTACTCCATGAAACACCTAAGTAATTTAATTTAATAACTACTTAATTATTTTGGGGCGTTACAGAAGAGAGCTCCCCTTACTCAGTGAGTTGCGTCCAGTACAAAGTGCGCGCAACACGCCACTAAAACAAAACGCAAGGGGCATGCACACTTCTGGCGCCCCACGCCCAAAATACACATTAGTAAATACTTCACTTTAGAATGGCGCCTAACCTTCATCTACTATCAATTCTCTAAATCAAGGACACCCAAACCATAGGTTCTAAAGCTAACCACACTACATCAGTCACTATCTCTATGACTACGCACAACTCACCAACACTCAGGAACCCATGCGTCACCAAACGACTTCTCCTAAGGATCAACCATTTCCTTGAAGGCTACCCCCACTCCTCGGCACAACACCTAAACACAGCATTTCAACTCGGTAACACTTAGAAACAACACTCTATTATTATTCATCTCGGTTTACCTATGCCACAACTCGGCAACTACAATTCGACTCCCACGTTGGGACTTAGCCACACTTACACCTAAGTCCAACGCCCCACCTCAGAACCCTCATACCTCGGTAGATTCCACTACAATTCAACGCCTACACATCAGTAACTATACGCAGATATACTTATACACTGTTCTTCAACTCCTACAACTCGGTGTAACTACAATACACCTCGGTAAACCCGAGTCGACACTCACAACGGTCTTAACTACCCTTACGCACCACTATTATACACTTATACCTTCAAAACCAATCCAACACTCTCCAAGAACTCCACGAAGGAGACAACACCAACACCAACTCACTGGGACTGAGTGTTCCTCAGCTCCCACTCCTCTCCTTGGTCTCTCACACGACCAACTCATTACAAACACCACAGGTTCACCAAAGTGAAGTAACGCAAACAAAATACACACTATCATCCAGACCCTATATAGGTACTCCCTCGACTACCATACTTTTAAGAACAATTCTTCTACCTTAGGCTTTCCAGAAACCATATTTCTAAACTTTTTCCAAAAGGCATGCTCTATTTTCTTTGCACGAACTTTAAACCCAAAGTGTCAATTCTTATTTTGACATCTCCCTACTATCAACCCCCAAATCAAAACTCAAACATCCATAAGGCACCTATTTATCTAAACATTAATAGTCAACCAAACTTGCGCACATCAATCAATCAATCAAGTTGTAATTAGTACATATTCAAAATTTATAATAATTACGAGTTATTGTCACCTCTTTCATTGGGAATGAGTTATCGCGGTGATCAGTCCCTCCTACTCATGCCACCAATTTAGTTAAGGTCACAAAACTACGTCTTTTCAAAATTTAAACCTCTCACATTGAAGGACTTTTAACGCAGTCCAGAGTACGAAGGCGTCGTCACGACTCCTACTCCTTTGACGTCGTTAAAATGCTCTTCTAATCACACATACCTCACTTAATACAAACCACAGTCATAAACAACTACAAGCAATGCTACAATCACACGCTGCAAACAACTAAACAAAATCTACAACAACTCTCTCGTTGGAGATCAACAAGGATCTCGAGACACTACTAAATGGACAAACTTGGCGGACGAGGCGAATCAAGCACGATACCAACATGTAAGACCCTCTTACTCTTAATACTTTAATTTATAAAATCGATTTCAAAAATCGTTTTTCTTTTAAAGGTACATCCTCGAGGAATGCTACGTTCATCATTTTCACTTAGAATATAATACTTTTCAATTAATAATATATAATTGCATGATACATAGCCGAGACTTAATGGGCGAACCCTCAAATTCTAATACAACAATTTATTACTGATTCAACACTAATCTTAAACCACTAATAGACTACCCGGCTCCCGGTTCGACGTCACAGAGCAAGACGCCACAACTAGATCGAGGAAGAAAGGACCTTCACTCGGGATCACCGCACAACACTGCTTTTGTCGCCACGAGAGCGAGCAACATAAAAATGCTAGGGTGAGTCTCTTTTCATAAATAATAAAATGTATGATAAACATTATGCTAGATAAAGACAACTAGAAATACTTCGACTCAACCAACCACACACCACAAACAAGTTAAGACACACCAATTCCTAATCATCAACAGACACCAATGTGCATGAGAATATGCATGATGCAGACCCATCCTTTCAGGGTATATGCATGATGGATCCATTAAGACCGAAGTCTTCTGCTACTCAATAGGACCGAAGTCCTTAGGACCGAAGTCCTCTGCTTTCACCATATGCTTATGATTTATGCGACGCCATGAACAATGCATAACACACAACATATACATTATTCAATTAAATCATAACACAATTTCCAGTACTCACCAATTAGACCGCAGCCTTTTATTCATAAATAGGACCTAAGTCCTCTGCTCACCTCTAGGACCGAAGTCCTCTGCTCATCAATAGGACCGAAGTCCTCTGCTCATCAATAGGACCGAAGTCCTCTGCTTTCACCATTTTCATTTATTCCATGCCCCTCGGGGACTTCAACGTTTATTTAATTCTCTACTCATAGCCCTACGGCCCAAACAACTCTCCTACGTCATTACGGCAATAAGGCCGACGTCTCAACATCGGCCTACAGCACCAAGGCTGTCGCCCTCAGCTCATCAACCACCTCGGCGCCTAGTAGTGGACCAAACGGTCACTACGAGGACTACCATGTCACTTAGGACTAAAACGTCCCTTAGGGACTAAAATGACTACACATTTAACCCCTCACGCACTTGGCACTCCAAAACGACACTCACAGTTGCGTCCAGCAACTACCTGCGCTACACTAGCGTTAAAAACCACACCTCGGCACCTATAGCACCTCGGCACACTCTGCACCTCGGCTCGCTTGGCACCTCGGCATGCTTACACCCTATTCCACTCATAGTCACTTCAGTTCCTCTACAAGGCCACTTGGTTACTTTACGCTTGAACACACAACACTTAGACGTAACATCTCGCCTCGGCAAGTACACCTAGGTATGATATACTCTACATCTCGGCCATAACACCTCGGTTACTACACGCTATACGTTATCAACGGCACTTCAACACTAAGCCTAAGTACTTTATCTCGGCCTAAGCATCTCGGTCTACTCACCCTACACCTCGACAAGTACAAATCGATACTTATACTTAGTCTCAAGTACTCTTATACTTAGTTACTTGGGGCTATATCACTCACCTCGGTTACTATGACCTTGTTATTTACACTTAGGCACAATACACCTAAGCACTCACCTCAGCTCGGCTTATACGACACAACACCTCGGTGCACTCTTAGGCACCTCGGTTCTCTACACTGCGACACGTTAAGCTTCACTACACTTACTACTCAACGCACCTAAACCTCAGTACACTCACCTCGGCAATCCTAAACCGACTACTCTATTCAACCCAAACGCACGCTCGTCACTTTATGGTGTACGTTCTCAGCTACTCCTCTATTATCCTAAGCCTATTCTTTAAGAACCTCTCCAAGATTATGTTGCTCACTCTCACTCACTCTAGCTCACTGGGACTGTGAGTCTCCTCAGCTCCCATTTCACTCCTTGATCCCTCGTAATGATCAACTCTCTCATCCACTCCATACGACTCCACTGAAGAGAGCCAAAACACAACATCAAAGCATAACTTCAAACACAACACTACTTCACTGAAGTGAAACTAAAACACAATTTCAAACACATCAAACATTCAAAACATACAAGGCAGCTCAGAAATCATTCCTAGAGTCTACTCACACATAACACACATCATATATTCTATTATAGATGAAAGAGAGAGCCCCCTAACCTCAAATAGTAGAAGACGGATCACTCTCTTCACCAAGACTTCTAGACTTATCAACAATCAACTCGGTCTCCCTTGATCTTGAGCTTCCTACGATCGGATTCTCTTCTTCTTCTCTCTAGAATCACTATTCCACCTAACTCTTTCCCTCTCTCACTAAGCTTCTCACTTCTCTCTCTTACTTTCCTCTTTTAGCAACTTAGATATTTTTGGAAGGAAATGAATGTGTGGTCGACACACTCTTAAGGCAAGCCTTAATGGGCCTTAATGAAGCTTTGACTTTAGTTAAATCTTGGGCCTCTACACTCACCTTCTCCATTACTTAAACGCCTCCTAAATCAAATAAACACTCTACATTACTCACTTAGCTTAATTAAAATGTTGTAAACCTTAAATAACCCAATTAAATAAATAATTGAATTACTTTGGGGTGTTACAGTAACACTTTTTCAAGGAGTTGGGAACCCATAGTCTAAGAAACAAAGGAATCATAGTTTCAATCCATTGGCCGATACTGCGGCTAGGAAAAAGAGTTTAGACAACAAAAAAATTGGGGCAAGCCACAAGATAAAATCACAATAAATAATTGCTGAGGGAACAACCTCAAGAGAGGTCCTCGGGGCAGATCACAAGGTTAACTCCTTGAGGAAGGGGTAAACCTGAGAAATAATGAGCGCAGCCAATGGAGAGTAGTCTCAACCTATAGAGTGCCATGCAATCATGGCTCGAGTACCTAAGTTCATAATTATTGTCCGAGAAACTAAGTGGCCAAGTTAAGGCAGACTTACTTGGAAGGTAAGGAAGAGGAAGCCCGAGGATAGAACGTAGAACCAGCTGATGATTAAGCGATGGAGTTTTACCCCACTAACCGTGATAGTGGGATCATGGGTGGTTACTCCGCCTCTTTAGAGCTTAGAAGCAATGAAAGGCGTTGATCTTTGGTGGATCCAACAGTAGGCAAGTGTTACCTCGAAGAGTCGCCGACGAGGGCCTATGTAAATAAATAGGAAGAGGATAATTGTAAAAAAGTTACACATCAATACAACAACTCTATGTTTTTTATCTTACTTTTACCGCACATTACTTTTATATTTATCTTTATGCATTAGGCCTCGGGCATCTTTACCAGGAACTGGCCTTGTTAACCTAGCCCAGAAAGTGTTTGTGCAGCCATGGACAAACGCTCCACGTCAGGCACCACCGCAGCCAGGGGCGCAGGGTCCCCAAGATACAATGTGCCAACCAAAGCCTCCGCCTGAAAGACAATCGGGGCCCCAACTCCTGGACCCTAAATTGATAGCTGACACCAATAAAAACTTCTTCGGTGGAAAGATTGCTGCCTCTGCCCAGAGGATATAAAACCCTTGACTTTTCCACATTTTCCAGGGATGACAGCAAGTCCACGATGGAGCACATCGGCCAATTCACGACCCAATGAAAGGAAGGAAACCAATACGAGTACCATAAGTTTCAGTTGTTCCTTTTGTCTCTGAAAGGGACTGCCTTCTATACAGAACTGGGCAGACATGGAAAGGTGCTTCCATAACAAATTTTATTGGCCGCAGCCTAAAGTTATCGCAGTCGATCTCATGAATCTGCGGCATAAGGTAGATGAGGCTGTGAAAGACTTCATTGAAAGATTCAGAAAGATGGCCGAAAAATGCTCAGTACCTTTCCTAAAATTTCAACTTACTTCCATGGCCATCTCTAGAATGCACCCTCAATTGAAGGAGAAGCTTGTGGGACAAGCTTGTAGTGACCTCAGTGGCTTGGCTTCCAGGGAAGTTCAAATCGAGCAGTTCATACAAGAGAAAGAAAGAAAGAAAGAGATCCACTAGGGGTCGAGGACCTCAACTAGCATTAGTGGTTGATGCAATTGAGGACTTAGATTACGTTGAGTCTGTTGATTACACAATAGACATCTTGGTGGCCGAGATAGTCAAAGGAAAGGCTCACCTCTATCCTACCCTTAAGCCTACAAAAGGAAAGGAGAAGGACGGGGTTGAGAACAAGGTTGAGTACTCCTTTGACATATCTAAGGCCGACGAGATCTTTGATTATCTACTGAAAGAAAAGCAGATGAAACTCCTTGACGGCCTTAAGATACCCCCTCTTGAGGAAATAAAGGGGAAGAAATACTTCAAGTGGCATAATTCATTCAATCATGCAACCTGTAATTGCATCATCTTACGTCGAGCCATTAGGAAGGGGAGGTTCAAGATGGCTGACAAGGTACTGACCCTTTCCCCAGCATGAACATCAGTATGGTCTCCTTCTCGGGGAGTGATCGAGGGAAAGGGAAGAAGAAGTATGTGTGGGCCCCAAAGCAGGAGACTTCCCCAGAGATGATGTGAACTATTGTTATTGATTCACTCAAAACAAAGGATCGTTCCATAATCAAACACAAAACAAAATGAATAAATAAGAAAAGACACGAAAGGAAAGAAAATCAAAAGGATGGAAGGGACAAGGGATGGATCTATGTGGTGAAGAGAAGTCACATCTTTCTGGGAAAAATGATAATCCTCATGCTTGGATCGCCACAAAAACCTAAGCACTTGATAAGATTCCAAAGATGGTTCAAGAAAGAACCCTATAGAGACCACTAGTTTTAATTCCTCTCAAATTAAAAATATGATCAAAGCTCTTACAACTTGCAAAACCACACCTATTTATAGAGAATAGGTTGTGGGCTCACTAAAAAGCAAACATAACAACTAGAAGCCCAAGTTCAAGCTCAAACTAGGCCTTACACAATTGGACTTCTAAGAAAGGGAAATAACATGTCTAAAAATGTTTGGCTTATTACAATTATAATTTCTTATGAAATTTCAACTACAATAGCATTTAAAGACAAGGAACAATTTCCGAACATTTGCTATCATTAAGCAAATTAATCTTTTGAGCTTCCAATTGTTCTTTAATCTTATTTTCTCTTCCTCTTGTTATTGGTTTAAGTGCCAAGTCTTGAAAATTCGTTCTTTTTGCGTCCATAACATTCCCTCCTTGAAGAAACTTGATCTCAAATTTGAGTTCCATTGTGTCCTACATAAAGAAAATAAAACTCAAATCAATGCTAACATACCTCCGGGGTCAAATGGAAATTGGGAAGAATCAATATACGTGACAAATATAAGCAACACCAAACACCATGAAAAGGTAAATTTTGAAATAGCAACATGACAATTATTTTTCAAATTAGCAACCATAAATTCATTCACCATAAATTCCTTCACCATAAATTCCTTGGTATTGTCAATCACTTTTAGAATTTCAACATTTGACCTTCTGTCAACGATGGAGTTAGAAAATCAACATCACAATGTCTATAGATAGCACACAAGGAACAACTTGGAGATATCATATTTAAAAAATTTTGTTCTCCCATTTGAAACATTGGCAAAATATACCAGTTAAACCTTTCCATTATCAAATTTTTAAAATTTTCAAACACATGAGACAACTTAAGCAATGCAAATAACAAGTCATCCAACATGAACTTAGAAAACTTAATTGATTTGACACTTTTGTAAGGAATTAAATCAAAAGAAACTTCCCTTGAATCAACTTTTTCAAGCAAATGAACTTCCTTGGAAACTTGCATGTTGGGAGTAGCACCATAAGGCGCCAAACAATGGGGAAGTTCTTTCTCAAACTAAAGCAAAGTGACAAATGAACTTGCTACTACGCCTTTTATATCATCCAAGCAGACACAAAAACGAAGCGTCACCTCGTCTCAGCACGCCCCATCAATTTCTTTCGACATTATTTTTGCAAGATCGCTAAGCGCCGCCTCGAGACGCCCAAACGCCACGCCAATGTCGCTCCACCCACCACCAACACGTGGCATCGTCATCATGAGTCTCACCAACGGCAAGCAACTCAAGCCGAGTCCGACCTCGGCGCCGCCTCGACGGGGGAACACCGTTCCGCGGCGAGTTAGAGATTCTCAAGAAATGGGCCACTATTACGCCCAAATGACCGCGCGCCTGACGCCTCCAACAACCGGGATCCTTCCCATCCGATGGCCAAGGTACGCCTCCTTCCTCTATAAATAGAGGTGTGACCACTCTACCACGGTACATCTTCCATACGTCTTACACACGTTTTCTCCCAGATACATTCTGGCACTCATTTCACTCTCTTTCACTCTCTCCCCCTGCTATCTCTGTCACATACTGACTTGAGCGTCAGAGTGACTTGCAGGTACCCCCCACCCGACGTGGATCTTCAAGCAACCCCAGATTGGCCGAGTATGATCTTCAAGCCTCGAGCTTCTTCCTCTCTCTCAGAAGACTCCTCTATTTCCCGGACCTCACAAAGACAAGATTCCTGACTCGAGACCATATCCGAAGACTAGGTACGAAACACACACACACACACACACACACATATATATATATATATATATATATATATATATATATCACATACATACATACAATAAATCTAATAAACAAGTTTGAAATCCAAATCATTTTTAAAACTAAAATTTCTGCTTTTAAACTCAAATTCCAATAGCACCTTACAATGTTGGATGCTAAATACAACACTACCTATTCATTATTAATACAAAGCAGAGTATGAAGCACTTGGTATGAAGCTTGCCAAGGAGGTCGGTGTACAAAACCTGAAAGTGAAGAGTGACTCCCAACTTGTCACAATCAGTTTTCAGGGGAATTCCAAACTAGAGATCTTCAGCTCGGCAAATACCTTACGAAGGTAAAGTCTTTGTCCTAAGAATTTGTATCTTTTGAATTACTCTATGTTCGAAAGGAGCAAAACATTCGTGCCGACATCCTGTAGAAATTAACAAGAACCAAGAAACCGTGGAACAATCACATAGTGATACAAGAGACACTTCCAACCCCAAGTATTGAAATCAAGGAGATCAACTCGATAGGTCACTCATCAAATTTGACTTCTCCAATTCTAGCATGCCTGCAGCATGACATTTTGCCTTCTGATGGGGATGAGGCGAAGAAACTCCGACGTGAAGCACCCAAATACACCATCATCACAGGTAAACTCTATAGAAGAGGCTTTTCAACGCCACTTCTGCGCTGCTTGATTCCTACAGAAGTCGAGTATGTAATGCGTGAGATACATGAAGGAATATGCAGGAACCACATCAGAGGGAGATCCCTATCCAACAAAGTAGTCTGAGCAGGCTATTATTGGCCTCACCTTGATAAAGACTGCATGAACTTTGTCAAGAAATGTGACAAGTGCCAAAGACACGCCGACCTACACCATGCCCTTGCCACAACACTTCAATCTGTCACTTTGCCATGGCCCTATTTTAACTGGGGGGCTGACATCTTATGGTTTTCCAGTGGGTCCAGGACAAGTAAAACTCCTGATTGTGGCAGTGGAGTATTTTACAAAGTGGATAGAAGCAGAACCTGTGGCAACCATTATCGTTGAGGCCGCTAACAAAGTCATCTTATCTTGCCTAAAGAAAAAACTCAATGAAGCCCAGGGGGCATGGGCAGACCAACTGTGCCAAGTGATATGGTCCTACCATACCACCCCTCATTCTTCAACGGGGAAACTCCTTTCAAGTTAACCTATGGGACTGATGCAATGATCCCTGTGCAGTTAGGTGAACCAAGTTTCCGACGAGAAAATGCTGATGAAGCTCTCAACTCAATGAACATTGCTATCAATCTCGATCTCCTAGATGAACTAAGAGAGGTTGCTCATCTGCGAAAATACGCAGTAAAGCAACATGCAGCTCGGAGATATGATTCAAAAGTGGTTCCCCGAGAAATAAAGCAAGGTGACGCAGGTGGAAAGCACCATACAGAGTCCTTGAAAAGCTCGTCAAACCTCCGTTTCTACTTCAGTTAAGCTTTTCAAAGTTCTTTTCAAAGTTGCAACAACAATGGTGCACTCTTTTCTCCCACTGGGATTTTTAACGAGGCACCCCAGTTTCCTTATTTCTGTGTTTTCTAGCATGTAATTCTTGCTTTCCTATGTACTTTATCATGATGCGTAGACATCATATCGTAAATAAATAAATCCTGACAAGTACTCTTTTCTCCCACTGGGAGTTTTTAGCGAGGCTTTCCAGGTAAAAAACGGGAATCTCTCTCGCATTTACAAATATACGCACACACTTAATCTAGAAAAGTGTCATCCTCATATGCACAATGTCGAATGGAAAGTTCATTGCTTCAAGGGTTAAAATGCCTTTTTTAAAGGGATACTCCCATTTGCAGTCTTAAAAGCAAATAAATCGTAATCAATGGACACCAAACCTCGGCCAAGGTAGACGAGACTCACCTCGGCCAGGGTCAGTTTAATCCATTGATTATCTCCCCAATCTAGTTTAAGTTGGAGATCTCAGCCTCACCATCATTAAAGGTCAAACCCACAAGGGGAACATTTGGGTTAAACCTCTTAAAATAAAAAGAAGAGATACTCCCACATATTGTTTCTAAAGTAAGTAAAAGATAACTCTTGGACAAAACAATTGGATCAGGTTTTACTCCATGGTTACTCCCTCTAAGTCTTTTAAACTTGAGGTAAATTTGGAACTTGAAATCTATTTTAAAAGAATGGCATTTCTTTCCTCTCATTCAAATGTCTCATCGTCTATCCTAACTCTTTTTACTTTTAGGATTGACTTGAAATACGTACCACTTGGTAAAGATAATTTTGCAACAAAATAAAAACAAGGGCAGCATTAAATCTTGGAACCACGGTATGTTGAACTTAAATAATTTTTCATTCATGAAATAAAGCACAAGAGGGTTACAAAAGTTGATCAACAAGATCAAAGCTCTTTAAAAATAAAATAAAAAAGAGGATACATCAGAAGTGGGGCGAAATAAAATAAAGGCCTAAGCAGCGTCAGAAGTATCTTTCATTCCGGGACCCTCATCTTCAGGTGATGGCACCAACACTAGCTTGCCATCCACTACCTCCTTCAAGGGGTCAAGCTCCGAGATGACCAAGCTAGGGTACAAGGATAGAATTTTCTCTTTGGCTTTCTCAAAACCTTTCAGCAAAGCAACATTAGTGTCAATGCGAAGTTCTTCGATCTCAGCGTCTTTTTCAAAGCGATGCTTATCCATTTCAATTCTTTTCTTCTCCAAAGATGAATTGAGCTCGGCAAGTTGGCCTTCTTGAGTGGAGATCTTCTTTGCATGAGATATAAGTGTGGTCTGAACTGATCTAATCTTCTCTGTCCACTGTGCCTCATTCTCCTCAAGTTGCTTCTTCACAAAATCTTCCTTGTTCTGGAATGATTTCTGTTGACCAGCCAAGTCGGCCTTTAGCTCGTCGTTCGATCTCTTTTAGAAGTTTGGCATGCTCAGACAAGACATTTTTCGTAGACTCAATTTCCTTCGCCCCTTGGCGTCCATGAAGACGCAATTTGTTGACCTCATCACTCCCCACATGACCAATGGTCGCATTTTTCAAAGAGAATGATTGCAAAGGCAGGCATGCTTGCTCGAGGCCAAGGCGGCGAACTCGATCTGCGTCTTTAACAGTTGCCACTTTCTTAGGAACAAAGTTTTTTATGGGAAAATGCTTATCCCAAAGGGAGGTGATCTCTCCTTCCCCAACAAACTTATGAAAGATGTCGACCCATGTGATCTCGTCTTCAGTATCCTTCCATTTTTTCTTAGAAGGAGCATTTGGATCCTCAGCAGGCCCCTTCTCAAATGGTCTCTTATCGGAAGTGGAGTTCTCAACAATAAGACACTCACTATCCACTAGGCCTGACGAAGAGCCTGCAGGAACCATCTTTAAGGGTGTGGCAGGAATGGGGCGCTGACTAAGGACTTGGCCCTCCAAAATGACTCTTCCAGTGCTTTTTGGAACCCTCACCAGAACACCCCTCAATTTGGCCCTTAGCTGCCACCTTCTCTCTTGCAAGTTTTTCCTGAGCTTTCTTGATACAGCTCTTCATGTTTTTTTCCTTGAGACCCATCCGACTTGAAACAAAAATACAAAGGTAGTTTCAGTTAAATAGCGAAAAGAATAAGGAGACGCTTAAATACTTACACAAAAAGCTCTGAAGACGCTTCTCAATCCCTTCCAAGCTAATGATTTCCTTACAACTCATTGGGTATAGTTTGGACAACAAAGAGCTCCTCTTGAACGACACCAGTAATACCAAACACCTCACTTTTCCAATAAAGAGGAAAGTGAGGGACCCCCTTTTACTGATAAGGAGCTATGGAATAAAAGCTGGTGCTCGAACTCGGAAGAATTTCAATTTGAATTTCTTGTAGGAAGTAGTGAACGCCGTAAGCAGAGGTCGGTCAGCGTGGCTACTAAAATATATCAATTTCCCTACACCTTCTCCTTTGGTTCTAAAAAAGGAAAAGAACACTCATTACATTTAGTTAAATTTAAAATCAGAGTTTTCAAAATTTCCACGCACCACAAAGAGAGTGCTACATTTAATCAAAACACCTTACATAACTCCAAAATATTAATTATTATAGACTTCAGTGTATTATACATAGCATCAACGGAATCTGAGGATAAATAGGGCAACAGTGGAAGATAATAACTTGACACAGTGGTTCAAAACATAATAGAATACAACTACTAAATATTTCCCCCCGGTGCTACGTATCAGAGCCGACTCGACCACAATAGAAGGAGGATCTCTAAAACACATTTAGTCATCACACACTGCAGTCTTGGCTGGCAGATACGAGGCAACACGACGCAGTAGGGTGAGTCTCAATACATAGATAATAATAAATAAAACAGGAAACACAGTAGAATAGGCACACTAGATATATAGTCAATTCAAATACATCTTTAATGCAGTTGCACCAATTACAGTTACGCCAAATATCTGATTACGTCACATATACGATTCGTCACATATCTGATTACACCAAATACAAATTTACACCAATACAGTTACACCAAACACACCATTAGTTCATGAACACCCAATCAATCACCAGAACATGCATGTAATGTATGAAATGCAATATGCATGTGGATCCATCATCACCTCAATAACCCCTTAGGGCACTCACCTCTTTGGCCGAAGCCACATCACCTCTTTGGCCGAAGCCACATCACCTCTTTTATATGCACATGATTTATGTGACACCATGACAATGCACCACACCACAATAATTCACCACAACAATCATTAACTCACCGCTTTGGCCGAAGCCTACATCACCGCTTTGGCCGAAGCCTACACACCGCTTAATCATCACCTCAACACAACACACCTCATTTATTGGATTGAATATCACACCAGGACTAAATCCCACCTAAAGGACCAAATCACCTCCTAAGGACCTTTTCAACACCAGGGACCATTTTAGCACCTAAGGACTAGTTTGACACCTCAGGGACTATTTTGACACCTAGGGACCATTTTAACACCTCGGGGACCATTTAGACACATAGGGACTATTTTGTCACTATAGGGATTATTTTAGCACCTAGGGACTATTTTGACACCTAGGGACTAGTTTGGCACCATAAGGATCAATTTAACACTTAGGGACTATTTTGTCACTATAAGGATTATTTTAGCACCTAGGGACTATTTTGACACCTAGGGACTAGTTTGGCACCATAAGGATCAATTTAACACTTAGGGACTAATTTGAACCCACACTTAGACCCCCTAGCACAACCAGGCGCCAAAACAGGCGCACAGGGCAGCCAAATGGCGCCCAAAGAACACAAAGAAGACACACTCGGCGCAGACACGGCGCACGCCTCGGGGCGCCTGGGCAGCCAAATGGCGCCCCCTGCCCAGACACCACGCGCAACACTCTGTACGCACACAGGTGCCAAGTTCCTAGCGAATCGGCGCTTCTCCTGCAAGCAAAGACTCCTCGCGCTTGCGCAACAACAGTAGACCTGGCGCCAACTTTCTTGCAAAGTGGCGCCCCCTCCCCCCTGCACATCCCCAACACGCACAAAACACACCCCAGGCGCCAATTCCCCTGCACATTGGCGCCCCTAGCACTATTCACAGCACCTAAAATATAATTTCTCCACAACAACATACACACCCCTCTCCAACTCCAATTCTAACAATCTATCAAACACTTATCAAACACCAATATTCCTCCTAATCACTTATATTAATTAACCCACTCACCTCATTATTATTTAACACCTATTACACACCATATTGCATTTAATTCATGTACTCACCCTAACACTTCAACACACTTTTATTTAACAATTCAACACTCACTTTAACTACACTCACTTAGGCATTTAATTCAACATCATTAAATCACATATTCACATATTTCTTCACATTGAAGCATTTTATCAAACATATGGCATGCACATTTAACAACACATTTGTTTCCAACATCAAGCATCATGGTATCACCAAATTAAATACAAACACAACAATAAGCATAGAATTAACACCAAAACTTAAACAATCAAATAAATAATCCTAACACCTAATCTCCATGATTTCAAGGTTTATAAATTATTAGCCATGAAAGAGAGCCCCCATACCTCCAATTGCAAGCCCAAGAAAACCCCTCTTCCAATAACCCAAGAAAACCCAAGTAACTAGCTTTCTCCAACATTTGAGCTCCAAACCCATCCATGGAAAAGGGAAAAATACACAAGATTAGGGTATGAACCTTATACTAAAGGATAGAGGAAGAAAAATGGAGTTGTTTGGTACCAAAAACACTGACCCAAAAGCAAGAAATGAATTTTCCTTCCTCCCCTAAAACTGTCCAGCTGCGCGCCTCTCCTCTCCCTCTCCCTCTCTTATTTTTTTCTGTTTTCCTTTGTTCTAATGAGAAGGAAACCTTTACCCTAGTTTAAGTCTTGACTTTGGGCCTATTCAGTGGGCTTGGGCCCCTTATTTACACCCTCTAGGTACTTTCTCCCATCCTCCCAATCTAATTAAAATACTCCCCATTTAACTAAAATACTCACCATTTATTTATCACACCTCACTCCCTAATTTAATTAATCACCCTATATTTATTTTAATATGGACAACTAAAAAATCACTTAATTAATTTAGCTAAACAATCGCTTAATTAAACTAATTAAATAATCACCTAATTAAATTAGTTAAATACTCACCTAATTAATTTTTGGGGTGTTACAGTCAGCGTGGCTACTAAAAGATATCAATTTCCCTACACCTTCTCCTTTGGTTCTAAAAAAGGAAAAGAACACTCCTACCCTGGGGGTCATCTTCAATGCTTCGCAAAGTATCTCATATTCTCGCATGAACCCCCAGTTGTTAGGATGTAATTGGGTAGGGGCCATGTTAAGGGCGGCCAATACCTTGTTCTCGAAGAAGGTAAATGACATCTTTACCTTTAAATACTCGAAGAGACAAGTGTACATATAAGTGCTCACTTCCTTCACCCCCTTTGGGCGCATCATGCAAATGGGCTCATTCTTCCTACAACACTCGATGACTATATCCTCCTCATTTCCCATCGAGGATAAGTTGTTCTCCTCATGAAAGTTCCTCAAATCCTCAGGGCTTAACATCTTAGTCGAAAATTTACAAGCCTCAAAATTGGGGACAGTCTCAACGTTCTGTTCAGAGGCCATGAACACTCTTACCTTACGCGGATAAGTGGAAGGAAGACTCAACAGCCTAACCTCACCCGTAGAAGTGGAAGGGAGGGCCACCGTGGATTTGAAAATTACTTGAGTCCGGGTCCGGGCCCCTGGGAAAACAAAAGGGTTTTGCTTAACATCTTCATCTTTCAAAAAGAGTCGACGAAGAACTAATATCGGAGGGTCGAGATCTCGTAGGAAATGTGGAACTTGAGGCGCCTCCACTTCTCTTGTATTTTTTCCCAACGCTCCCTGGACTCATCTAATATTACTTGGTAAGCTGAGGGAACCTCAGCCACCTCTTTCCACTCTCCCCCACCTCCCATATCTCTACCATCCTAACTAGTTAAGAAGAAGAGAGTAAAAAAAAGAAGAATGTACCATCAACGCCGAGTAGTTTGGACTAGCGAGCAAGGAATACCACCCCAACATTGAGGAAGCAACTCAGTAACAAAGAAAGAGTAAGAAAGAAAGGAAAGAAATGGTAACCACTTCCACAAGAAGCCCCACCTATTTGAAGGGCATTCTAAACTCCCATTAAATGCACGCGCTTAGCTGAGCATGGGGCGGGTGAGACGTCGCTCAACCATCCGAATTGCTTCCACACGTCAACAATCAAAGGAATCCAAACGCTGACAGAACACACTTTCCAAGATAAGAGAGTTGTATTCCTTCGAAGCGCATTTCGAGCCATCAGTCATTAAGAGTTAAACAATCATGAAGACAGAGAAACGAAAAGGATTGAAAGTCAAAACAACAGTCCGTAAAGCTTTCACTCAAAGCCCTGCGCTAAGTTACAGTCAACTCGAGCTTGGGGGTTGTGGACCGGGCTGGATAACTTATTCCCAACTTTAAGTAGGCCCAGCCGATCTTAAAGACACATCACCCAAGCAACTGTCACATGAGAGCTTGACAAGACGACATGTGTCTCAGACGAAGGACACGCGACACCTAGCAATCCATTGCCGAGCTAGCCGTTGGGAAACCGACCTCCAGAGGGAACTGCCAACGACGGTTAGGTGATTCAGGTACTAGATATAGAGAACTCGGCAGTAGGATCAAGGACATCGGATAATTATTGTAACTTAGGATTCATATTGTAACTGGGTTTCCATCCCCCCATTGTAACAAATCGGTAAAAGTAATACATTCATTTTTATTCGAGTATAGCTATATATATACCCTTTTCTTAATCAGTTACTTTAGGTTCGTGACCAAGCTACTCTTCCCATCACGTTTAGCAAGTGCGACTTGCTTTGAAGCTAATGGAGGAATATAAGATAAACCTGAAGTTTGCTTGGCACACATTTTTGAAAATTAGACGAGGAAGTTAGAGGTTTTGCTCAAGGTAAGGATTTTTGCAAGTAGAGATTTGAATGTGGATTGTGGTACGGCTCTTATACAAACTGTTATGGAGAAATCACACGCCTACTATTCTCACCCCCCACTCCAAAAACCAAACTGATTGGGCCTTCAACAGTCCAAGCCCATATTCACTCATCGAATGGTCCAGATTGCACATCCACAACTAACGGACCAGATCATCACAATTAAGTGTCTCCAAAGCCTATAAATACCACATTTATAGAGAGAGAAAGGTAGGCATTAATTACTACTCATTTGCATTAAACTCCACAGCTACTGACTTTAGCATTGGAGTGATTGTGCAGGTACACCCCACCTCAATTCGGAATATCAACTCGGACGTGACTCCATATTGATCAAATCTTCATTACCTACCTACTATCTCGGACTTACACTATCCCCAGATACGGTACAGAACACAAACCAAGGCCAAGTTTAGGTGACTGTAGTCACATCAAGTAGTGGTCTAGCGGAGTGGAGTAAAATTTCTCTAGCATGAAAACGGCATCGGGCTGATGTGGGAAGGCACACACCATGACGAGAGTTTGATTTGGAGCAAAAGAAAGATAGCATTAACTCCCTCAAAGTAGTTACTTGATCATTGGTTACTAAATAAGTAGGGACCAGAACTGTCACATGAAGAGTGTTTGGTAAGGGATTTGTTGAAGTGAAGGTAGTACGAGGAGAGAGAATAGTTTTTGCATGTTGCTTGGGAGAGGCAAGGAGCGATATAGCAGGGACTTCTTCAGACAATTGTTTTTGATAGAGGATAATAAATAGAAAGTTGGATGATATTGAGAAAATTGAGAGGAAAAAACAAGAAGAGTGATTGAACTTACCTTTGAGCCCAAGTCAAATGGAGGGCCCTCTTTGGTTACCTCTTGGAGAATTTGGGTTTGGTCGGGGAGAGTTTCAGGGGTATATTGAAGGTTAGTCGATTTAAGCCCAGTAATGGCTATTATTTTGAAGTGTTGGGTTGAACATACCACAAGGTAAATGAAATCTGTTGGTACTTAGATGCACGAAATGAAGAGGCGCAAAAGTGTTTGCCTCATTGAAGTGCATATCATAAGAAGCGAGTTTGGTAATGTCGTAGATTCTCTTCTCTTTCCATTGGCTTACCTTTTCTTTAGTCACTCGAATGAGCCAAGTACAAAAGGTCTTCTCCGAGGATAAACCATTGAAAACCAATCTATAACTTGATGATGGACCTAAGAATGCGTAAGTAACTCCATCACGAACCAAGGTCTTGATAGAGTTACCTTCTTGGGAGTTCTGCAAGATATTGTCAACTAGAGGCTCCATGCTTCTTTGAAGAGCTACCATCTCCATGCTTCTTTGAAGAGCTACCATCAAGATTATGGTTCTTAAAGTTTTTGGTGTTGGATGAAGAGGCCATAGAAAACAAAGTTAATATCCAGAGTTTAAGGTCTGAATATCGTTTGGAGGTAAGAAGGTTCAAAAAAAGGTCAAGTAGCAAAGTGCCCACTATTGTAAAAATACAAATTCTGTAGGAGATTTGTAGCCATTTGAGGTTGTTTAAATGGAAGTTGCAAAATTGGTAGCCATCATGGAAAAATTATTGGGAAGTGGTGCCTAGGTGGAAAAGTTATTTTTCGTGCAATCGGGTGACTGTAATGGTTATTTTTGCTAAGAGCATACATGGGAGTTACTGTTAGTTAGTATGACATTTCTAAAACTTTTTCTCTTTGCATGCCTTGAGATCAAACATTTGGGAGACATCTGTTATAGCCAATTTTTGAGTTCAAAATTGACCATATGGACACGTCACCAGAATATAGAGTTTCAAAAGGAATTAAGGTTCGAGACATTATATAGATTCGAGATTTCACATTCTCGAAATAAAGGATAAAAGCGCACAACAAGATATGAGCTTGATTACTCGTTGGTTTCTAGAGGTCGTTGGTGCGTTGGGATATGTGGAAAGAATCTATCAAGCCAAGAGTGACGGACGAAGTTTTTAATATTAATCATTAGTTTGTTCCCTTTTAATTAGTTTCGATTGGACATGTGTCCACCATGCAAGTAGTTGGTTATCACTTCGTAAACACTATATATTGTTGTTTGTGAATATATAGTTCTAGGGGAAGAATTCATAATATTCAATAACCCCCACATGGCAAACACATCCGACTACACTGGATCTATGGAAACTTGTGTTGAAAAATGTATGTTCTGGTTGTTTGTTTTTATGTTGGAATTCTTGTTTTAATAGTCGATTTCCTTTAGCGATCAAGTGTTTCCTTTGTTGTCTTTTACTTTGCTTTTACTTAGTGTTTTTACTTTATTTTTGTTAACTTGGATACTTAAAGTTTAATGATGTTCACACCCTTTGGGGTTTGATTCTGCGCTCTTTTTAGTCACTTTTTATTACTTTAATCTTGAATTCTACATGTGTTATTGGTCTTGATTCGATTTTTGATTCGATTGATAAAACATTTTAATTCTTTTCCTTTAAACTTATGTTAAACTTTGAAAATACTTTAATCAAACTTGAACTTGAAACCTCTGAACTTGACTGCCCAATGATTTAATGTGAGTCCACTTTATTCAAATCTTTCAAATTCGTTTGTTTAACAGCAAAATTAGTTGCTAAACATTTGGTATTTTTTGTTTTCATATAATAAGTAAGCTTATTGTAGAATAGAAGTTATAATTTGACTCATTGTGTTGAAACTGGACAAATTAATCCCTAAGTTAATAAGCATTAACTTGACTATGTGATGTAATTTAAAAAGCATGTAAGTGCGGTCCTTTTTTAAAAAAAAAAAGGAGATGGTCAAAGTTCCATTCAAAAAACATATCTAAAGTTGTTATTATGGTGCATATATATTTTGAATTCCAAAATCTTTATAATATATAATATTATTCATACCCCATGCATACTGAAGAGTTGTTAGTGCAATTTATTACATAATAAAATTTATTTTCTTCTTTGATGATGTTTGGTAGAATCTTCGAACACTATTATTGTGTCTCCATGCCTTGAGGTGACATACAAACCATGTCCTTAGCATACAATAGACTAATATTCTTTTGAAACTGTAACAAAAAGTGAAATGTTAGAGGAATAATAATAAGAGATACGGTAAGATTTGTATGACAAGTAAGTTATTACTCAAATCAATACCATTAGCCAAAAATATACTTCCAGCAGTCGCACTTCTTAGTCTTCAATTCACACTTATATTTTTTATAACCGCTCGTTTTGCAATATTCCATACAGTCCTTGTTTTCTTCACATGGAATTTGAGTATGCAATACTGACATGTAATGTATAAATGGAACATTATTAATTAATGTTATTGAAATAGCATAAATGAATTATTAAAAGGAAGTGAAAAAAGGATTGAATGATAAGCTTACCTTTATCCCTTCCCTTGTTATTTCCCTTTCCCTTTTCATTTCCCATTCCTATTCCCCTTCTTCTACCATCTACATCTTCACCTTCATTTTTATCCATCCAAATCAAATTGTTTTTTGAAAAGAAATATCCATCGGTGAGATGAAGAAATAGAAAAAAGAAGAGAATCATTGCAGAAATAAACTTGAGACTCTTAGCCATTTTTTTCCACGTCTATTGCTAATCAACCCAAAATGGTAAGGTTGCTTTATAGTGCTAAACATAAGTTGTATTTTTTACACCACCAAAGCTATATGTAGAATTTATTATGTTGCATGCACGTTACCATTTTCTATTACTAAATGTTTATTTTATGTCTCGTTAATACATTAATGAGTCATTTTACCCCTTTAACCGTTAAAAAGGTTTGTTTAGTAATGATCATTTGAAGGGTTAAGATATTGTCAAAAAAATTTGAAGGGTTAACATAACACTTCAAAACACAATAATATATATATATATATATATATATATATATATATATATATATATATATATATATATATATATATATATATATATATATAGTGGGCATATCTTATGAGAAGGGAGTCTCTTATATGAGAGTGAGAGGAATCAACGTGTCTTATCATCATTATTTTGGGAGAAGATAGCCAGTATTGGACCCATAATTACATAAAGTGCAGAATTCTACACGTTCAGTTTTGGCATCCGAATTAGACTGGCCTGTTGTAATTTTTGACACACACCCTTCTGTGTGAAATTTAACTAGTTCGGATGGAACCAACCGAACCGGATCTATCTATGTCTTCCGAACCATTCTAAAATATAGCGTGAGGGTGTTTTCACGTGAGGGTGATTTTTGAAAATTTTAAGTTTGGGGGTGTGCGCTGACTAGGGAGGGGTGTGGTAAAAGCAGTCATCTAAACTAGAGCCTAGGCCCCTTTTGGACGGTCTCACCTATTCCCACCCCTATGAAGTCACCAGTGTCACAAGGAAGGGGGGGTTGGAATTGTGACCCTTTTAAAAGTGTTCTGAAATAAATAAAAGAACTTTGATTCACAAGAGTTATTGAGAATCAAGAGTGTGAGTGTTATGTGTTATATAGTGATCGTACCTTGACCAATGAAGTGTTGAAGTTGTTGTCTATTTGACTAGGCGGTCGTTGAATATGAGAAAGGACTGGTCTTGGCTTCTGTTGAGCACCTCGGGTGGTACACCGCAAAGACACTCCGACGATCAAGTGAGTGGTCGCTCGAGGCGAGATAACACAAGGTAAGAGAGCGTGCACTGATGCCATGTGCGAATGGCGTATATCTCTTTGTAGAAGTCCGACCGTTTTGCGAAAATTTCGGCCGGTTGCGAGAAGTGCGCTCCAAGCGATGGACTTGGGCCGGTTTGCGCTGATATGGGCCAACGGCCCAGATGCTGTTCGAACCTCTCGGTTTTGCTGATACACCCCGGAACATATAGAAACAATTTTCTTAATAGATTAGGTGATTGAACAGTATTCACAGTTATATAGAGAACTGAGAAGGACTAGTCAATACTTCCTTCACTCTTCTCACAGTGATTTCTTAATTGTTTCAAGTAGAGTATTGCTTGTGTATAATGTATTGTGTTTAAGAACTACTTGCCAAGAGTTTTAAAACCATTTTATAGCTTTAAGAAGATTCTGATAAGGGTTGAAAAACTCTTGTTCTAGTTATAGCTGAGAAGGGTCAAAATAACTCTTCTCAGGTTTTCAAAAATCTCTCCACAAGAGGAGTTTTTCTCAAACAGTAAACTAAAGACTTAAAGCAGTAAATAACACATGGATTTATAGTGTGGTTCACCCAAAAATAACATGGGTTACTCCACTCCTCACACCCAGTGAGATTTTCCACTATTTTCCAAATAGTTTACACTCTTTCACACTTCACACAAGTTGAAAGCTCTTGGTAGTTTTCTTCTCACAGCTCTACCTACTATATACTCCACTAATAGAATTCTCCAAAGCTATACTGCTTTTAACACAAAGCACTCACTTCTCAAGTCCTACACCAACACATGCTACTTGATAAGGTTCCCTATTCAAGGTTCTTTGATTACAAGGGTTTTTGGGATTATTTAGAGCTTGGTTGACATATATGGGATATACATGAATTTATTACAAGACAAGACTTAATACATACTCAGAGATAGATGTATCCCTTCTGGTTTAAATGTAGTTGAGTATGGAAGAGAAAACTGGAATGTGTGAGAAGGTTGATAGCTCAGAATTTAATTCACTCTCTTGAAGATCAATGAAGACCAGAGCTGTTGTTATATAGAGTTGTTGTAGCCCTTTAACTCCTGGTCCAAGAAATAGAGTTGTTGCTTCAGAAACTAGCCGTTTAGAGCTATTGCAAATACGCTCCTGTACTGTCACTGTCACTCTACAGAATACATCTATCATCACCCTTCTCACAGTGACTCTTCTCACTGTGACTCTTCTCATGACTTGTATAGTTGAAGATGATGCGTCTCAAGATGAATCTTCTCATGTTGATGCAATTTCTAAGGATGATGACTCTTCTTGTCATGACCCTTCTCAGGCTCATGACTCTTCTTAACATGATTCATGTGATCATGACCCTTCTTGGGATCATGACTCTTCTTAGCTTGATATTGCAATCCATCTTCTTCAATTTTTTGATCTTCTTTTAGATGTTCTTCTCATATTGCCATTACACATGATGAATCTTCTCAAGCAGAATTCTTCCAAGATTTCCAAGTGGTTCTTGACTTCAATCCTTTATGCTTGAAAAAGCTTCCTTTCTAGGAGTAGTGTAGGCAATGTTTCTTTTCTGTTTTCTCTTAGAATTGATGCTTCTCATAAGCAAGTATCTTGTTGAGAATGATTTGAAGTCTTGTTCTTATGAAACACTCAACAAGAGCATTAGTAATACATAAGATCAGAAACCTTAAGATTCTCATCCTTGAGGTTTGTTGAACATCAAAACTTTATTAGGGATTTTTCCTCAACACCTTATTAAAAAATAAATAAAACTGGCATAAAAAATTAAAACGCATCCACAAAAAATCTAAAACCCCGCAAAGGTAAATAGTGTGATCCGCTTTACGACTTCACGCCTTCCTACAAAACAAAATCTCTTTGGTAAAATAATTCCATCGATGTTCCTTACCTTTTCACTACCAACGCACGTATCGTGACTCTAATTGCCGTTGATTACTCCAGATTAAACGATGCAGATCAAAACTCATAACTCCATTACCTCCTCTTCTTCCTTTCAGTAAGGATTTACGTGCACACACACTACTTAAAGGAGGAAATCTATTGTATAGAAAAACTGTAACAAAGAAACAAGGCCCTATCAATTTATAGTGCAAGGATCGCCCAACGGAATCAACTATTTTATTTTGGTTACATACGTGCTGACTATATAACTCAACAATAACAAAAAATGCAACGTGCTAACTACAAAACTTACAAGTAAAATGATACAATCTAAAGATTACACTTCAACACACCTTTAATCTACATTGGTCAAAGATAGCATCCCAATTCTGATCTTTAAGTCTTCAAACTTCACTCTCTTCAAATGATTAGTGAATAGTATATGAGCAAGTTAATCCTATGTGTTGTAATACTCTAATTTAGTCTTCCTTTTGTTCACTTTTAGTGCGCTTGCTCCTCCCATAAGCAATGTGATGTTTTGCCAAATCAATTGTTGGTTTGTTATCAATCACTAATTTCACGAATTCTGTCCCCATCAACTTCAACTCTTCTAACAACATTTCAAGCCACATTACTTGCAAGCAGCAAATGAAATTGCCACATACTCGGCCTCACAAGAGGATAGAGCAACTATATGTCATTTCCTTGAACACTAAGGTATTTGTGCATCACCAAACTTGAACAAGTACCCCTCCATACTTTTCCTATCATCTTGGTCTCCACTCAAATCAAAATCCATGTAGCCAATCACTTGAGCTACTGAATTCATCATGGTGTTTTGTTCCCTAAAGGTCATAATGGTACAATAACAAGATTTCATGGTTCTTTTTGCTTTTGTAGAAAATATGGTTGTGTCTGCTTCATTCGAAGACTTACTCAGTCTTGTTGGAGGTGCTTGGGTGTCCCGACCGCTGAAGCGCTCAAAGCTTCGAATCAAAGCCTTGTCATGGTCCCAATTCTATTGCTGTGGAGCCATCGAGGGCGAGTTCTAGGACAAAGGATCGTTCTCCATCTCGAGTGTGTGTTGATCAGAAGGGAGAGGAGCCTCGGCAGTCACCCAAAGCTTCTCAGCACCAATCCAAGAAGTCTAAGCATCAGGGAGACAAAAAGCCTGGATCGATACCCCAATTGAGGGTGGATGGTTTCAACCGGGCTGGTTACGATGCTTATCTGGAGAATCCCTTTGCATTATGCAAGCAGGTGTCCGAGTATGTGTGTGAGATGTTTACAAAGTGGAGGACCATGGAAGAAGGTCATGATACACATACTTTCCCTGAACACGACACTTTATCTTTATACTTTGAGTTTGTATTGCATCACGATGACTTGGTTCTTTACAGAGATCTTTGAAATAGGGATCGTATCCCCGTGGAGAATGGTGCTTTTTAGAAAGGCCTTACATAGGCTGCAATTGGTCTTGAGTGTCTCTAGAAGAAGAGTGATGAAGCTATCATTTGCTCGAGAAAGCGCAGAGATGAGAGCTTAGAATCTTGATAAGAAGGTCAAAGAATTGAAGGCGCTAATTCCTCTCTCCACAAAGACCTCGAGGCCGTGGGCGGGAGGCGAGACTATGCTTGGCTTACAAGTGACTAAAGTAGCGGGCAAGGATGTGGACATTTCCAAGTATGCCTTTCAAAATTGACTAGAGCAAGTGCTTTGCTTGTACCCGGAGGTGGATTTGGATCCTCATATCTTCAGGATCGAGAACAAGGTTCAAGGTGGGAGGCTCTTTTAGGCTTCATGCAAACAAGACTAACCGATGTCATTTCTCTTTCATCACTTTGATTGTCCCCTCTTTTTTGAATTTATTTTGTTACGTATTGTCCTTGTAATTTTGTTTGAACTTGCAATGACCTCGGTTGGTCTATGTTTATGTACCTTGAGAGCTTGGCCTCCTCTAGGGTGACTTTTGCACTAGTACTCTCGTTAAATGAAATCGATGGTGTCGTTCGACTTATTGACAATGTTTTCACGTTGGTTTTTATCGATAACCTCACGCGAATTTGTGTTATGCCGAAGTGAGTGAGATGCTCACCAAAACAAGGAAGAAGGCGAGATTCTCCCTATTTTTCGTAAGTAGGGAACATCTAGATCTTCCAAGAGGGGGAGGGCGAGATCTCCTTCTTAAATGAGAGGGAGGGCAAGATCTCACACCTCGTGGGTGAGATTCCCTCCATAAATAAATTCCAGGGAGAGACATTGCAATTTTAGACCCTCAAGCGTCAGAAATTTGTTTTGAGATTAACATAAGAGTTATAGATTTTCTTTTTGTCTTTCCAAAGCATATTCACATGCCTCAATTGGACAACCAAAGCCCAAGTTTTGACTCGTTGAATTGATCTTGCATTTCAATGAGAGAGAAAGCGAGGTTCCTTCCTTCAATGAGAGAGAGGGCGAGATCTTGCTCTTCATGAGAAAATCTCCTTCAAAAACGTGAGGGAAGGCGAGATCCTTCTCTTTCAAGAGTGAGAGGTGAGATCCCCTTAATGGATGAGAGGGAGTTCGAGATCTGGCTCCTCATGGGAAAAATCTTCTCCCAAAATATGACAAATGCAGCTTGATCATAGTTTTAGAACTGCAAGTCATCATAATTCAACCAGGCCACCGTAGCCAACGTTATCGTGAGTGGGATAAGTGAGGGTGATATCCTCCTCTCACCAGGAAGGCAGGGCGAGATCTTCATCTCACCAGGCAGGCAAGGCGAGATCCTCCTCACACAAGTCAGGCAAGGCGAGATCCCCCTCCCACTAGGCAGGCAGGGCCAGATCTCCATCTCACCAGGAAAGCAGGGAGAGATCCCCTCTTCACCAGACAGGCAGGGTGAGATCTTCATCTAAAACACCAGGCAGGGCGAGATCCCCCACCCACCAGGCAGGAAGGGCGAGATCTCCATCTCACCGGGAAGGCAAGGAGAGATCCCCTCTTCACCAGCGAGCGAGCGGTGAAATCCTCTCTAAAAATATGAGTGAGGGTGAGACATCGCAGTTTAGGACTTCAAGAATTCTGAATGGGGCTTCGAGCTCAACATTGTAGGACTGCTTCTTAGCTTTCCAACGCATGCTCTCACTCCTCAATCGGATAACTGCAGCCAACATTATTGCTTACTGGACTAAGTGAGTGAGGTCACAGCACCTCAAAGTGAGAGAGGTGAGATCTCCTTATAAATGAGAGGAGGCGACATCTTGCTTCTTATGGGCTTTATCCTCTCCATAAATATGAGGTAGGGTGAGATCCCACTCCTTATGGGCAAGATCCCTTCCAAAAATGAGAGAGAGAGGGAGAGAGAGCGGGATCTCACTCCTTGTAGGCGAGATCTACTTCAAAAATATGAGTGAGGGCGGGACCTCACAGTTTAGACCTTCAAGAACTCACAATGGGGCTTTCAGCTCAACATAATAATTGTAGGTCTGCTTCTTAGCTTTCAAACGCAAGCTCGCACACCTCAATAGGATAACCACTGCCAACGTTATGGCTTGCAACTTAAGTGAGGGTGAGACCCCCCTCTCACCAGGCAGGCAGGGCGAGATCTCCCTCTCACCAAGAAAGTAGGAAGAGATCCCCCTCCCACCAGGGAGGCAGGGCGTGACCCTCACTCCTTTTGAGAGTAATTCCTCTTCTTTTCAATGAATTATACTTCAATTCTTGGCTAGTGCGACCACAACTAACTTCTTCCTTGTGTTTTTGACTAAGTCACCTTTGTTATGCGATCTGAACTTGCCGTCCGGGGTCATAACCTCCACGACCAGTTGATAACTTATATTTTTAAGAGTTATTTATGCCTTTTTAGCTTAAATTATTGGGAGTTCTAAAGTAATATCGTGTTTAATTAATTAAAATAAGTTGTTTAGTGTAAAAGAAGATTTAATTCTGGTTTGGAGTCATTTAGGCACTTTGGTGCCCCATTTTGTGCTTTTATGTGTGTATTTTGTTTCTACAGCATCAGGTGCCACAGCATTGCGTTCCTGCAAAAGATGAGAGAGAAAATGCTGAGGCAAGCTGTCAGAAAAGGACACACACGCCCTATTGCTGGTACCAAGCTGTCATATGTAACCTCCAAAGGATATTTCTTGGATCACTAAACCCTAGTACTATTTAAGGATGCTCATCTTCATCATTTGGGAGGCTGGTTCAGAAAGAGGGCTAGGTTTAGAGATATCCTTTCTCTCCATTTACGTTCCAAGCTCCATTTTCACAATAAAAGTAGAAATTACGCTGCTTGATCTTTGGGGTGATCTTTGCGGCAAATGCAGAGCTGAATTACTTGAAGATTTTCGTGGATTTGGGAGCGGTTTGTACCTCCATTATCACTATTCTTGGAGCCAAACTTCAGTCTACCTCTTCTTAGTATATTTCTTCCTTGTAATTTCGGTTTTATGGCTTTAGATTTTGCATCTATGCTTTATTTCTTGTGTTTGTTGTTCATCATGAGCTAAATACTCTGAGTTGGGATGCTAGTAACTATGTGATGAAGTCTTAGTGTGTTTAATGCATGTATTTGATGTTTTAGCGTTTTATCCTTTGTGTGAACTTTTTCCAAACTTATTTTAGAATTGATCACCTAATATAAGTACCATTTATTGATTCAGAGATGGTTTATAAATTGATCTCAAAGGATAATATGGATAGTGTTCATTATAAGAGATTTTAATATTCCTTGCTTAAAACCTAGAGATAGGAGGGAAAAATTCATAAGGTGAATACTGTCGGTGCCCAAGCAGCCTGGTGTTGGAAAAAAGCCGTAGTTGGTGTAAGGAAGAAATATACTAAGTAATAAAGTGTAAGGTAACCAAATAACAATATAAAGTGTAGTTGGTGTGATCACAATCAAGTTAGTAAAACTAAAGTGCAAGTATTTGTAGTGCAAATGAGAGAAGTTAGTTGGAATGTCTTCATCAAGTAATTTACTTTTAAGTGTTTGATGCAGTATGTGATGCAGCTGCACTAAATGTTGTTGCATTAGTTATGTGCCTTCCAGACAATTTCTTCAGAGTTTCATTACAAACTTACTATGTCTAGGCATGCTTAAATAAGTTCACTCTTGTATCTTAAGTACCCACAAAGATCACCCTATGGACTATACTATCCTATGTCTAGGTCTTAGCATGGCTTTCACAAAGTTTTCTTTATGTAAAACACTTACCCATATTAGTTCTTGAGTTCTTAATTGTAAGCCATGTCTGCTCTTACAAATCTACTTATTCTAAGTGATCAATCTCAAAATAAGTGTTGAAAATATTATCAAGCAAGAACTAAAGTACAAACATTACATACATGCATCATACTTACTTAAAAGCTCATTAAATGATTAGAACATTCCAACTAAGAGAGATTTAGCTAACAATAGACATTGCAAGGTAAATATAAACTGAATGGAACATGTTTATATAATTGAAATCACAAAAGAGAAACAACAAGATAGAGATTACACAAGTTGAAGCCCTTTGCATGAATTCTCCTTGTAATGCACTAGCATTACTCCTTAGCACTATACAAATACTATGAAATCGAAGTAAGGAGGATTTGTTAATTCCTTCCTTTCCCTCTTATAAAATAGAAACTAACTATGTATATTGAAATTTTGATCTAACTTATGGATTGTGATATATTTCCAAATGAAGATGTGAGGTCCTTTTATAGTCTTCAAGAGAGGTGCTTCCTTCCTTCATGTTGAAGTAATGTTGAGAGGATTGAGCTGTAGTTGCTTTTCAGAGGTTCATCCCCAAGGTGAGATCTTTGATCAAGTGTATAGGGAGGTCCAATGATGTATGAACATGTGTCCCTATGTCGATGACTCTTCAAAGCTATCCCTATGGCTATGTGTGAATGGTAGGCGCCTACTATATAAAGTGGTTCTGCTTTAGGGGACCAAGCAGGAGGTCAGCATTGCAAGTGGATGTGCAAGTAGCTAGTTTGCTCACTCACCAAGTAGTGTGATTTAGTGCGGGATCAATGCGGGAGCATTGATGTAGGAGCATTGATGCGAGGATCTGTGAGGCGTGAGCGAGCAAAAACATCAAACATACCACAATATATCCAAAATGGCCTATTAACAACTATAACCATGTCAATCACTCAAGTTATCATATATCACATAAAATACTATATAAACTTCTTATCTTTACTTGAAAGAGAGCAATTTACTAAGTTTAAACATATGGAATACTCTATATAAAATAGAGTTATCACAGCCTAGGAGGTATTCCTTTAAGGTTTAGAGATAAACTCTTGCGAGGAAAACCTACTGTGAAGTATTTGAGAAAATATGTCTTATTTCTGCAGCACCTAATGTTGCAGCATTAGATACAACTTTAATACATTATGATGACATTGCATAGTGAAATGCATTTCAGCATACACTCTTTCTGAATTTCTATTAATCCTTCATCTTACTTACTGTTTGTTTATAAAATTGTGTTCTACAACTTGTTATTTTACTTTTCTTTTACTCACTAGCTTACTTGGTAATTAAATATAAAAACGAACTCAACAATCCTAGTGGGAACGATCTCTACTTACTCTTTATTACTTGTTACGATTGTGTATACTTGCACATATTGTTTTCACACAACACTAGTCTCATAACGAATCTTCCCGTTGGAAACAGTTTACCTGGACTCGGCCCAGACCGAACTCGTTCCAAGCGGTTGTGACCTCGATGGCCATCTCATGAAGCCTTGGCAATAGTTTACTGGAACTCGGTCTAGATCGAACTCGTTCCAAGGGGTTGTGGCCTCGATGGCCAGGTCTAATACCTTGGCAATATTTTACTAGGACTTGGACCAGATCAAACTCGTTCCAAGGGGTTATGACCTAGATGCCCAAATTTGATACCTTGGCAACAATTTACCGGGATTCGGCCCGGATCAAACTAGTTCCAAGGGGTTGCAACCTCAATGGCCAACTTTGATACCTTGGCAACAGTTTACCAGGACTCGTCCCGAATCGTACTTGTTCCAAAGGGTACGTTGTGACCTCGATGGCCAAATCTGATACATTGGCAACAGTTTACCGGGACTCGGCCCGAATCGAACTCGTTCCAAGGGGACGCGAAAATTCTATCATTTCAATATAATGCGAGTCAAAGGACTCGCACCCCGGTTTGTAGGTGGCTCAAATGATCTCAGCGTCGATCTCATGCCACAGCTTTTTACCGTCGGGCTTTTCGAGTCGACCGGTAGGTCCCATGCACTCGCATCGGGGCCAGACTTAGCATCCTGCACGTGACAACAAAGGTTTGCAAGACAATAAGAAGTTGTGAAAACAATTTCATTTTTTTTCGTTGTAAGGTTCATTAATACAACTATTTTTCTCATCAAGAGAAGATATTGGTTTAAACAATGAAATCTCTCAACTTTATGCGAGTTCTAGGTTAGAAAATCCGCTCTTTGCTCAAAGTCTCGAGTTTGAAGGCGACATTTCCAATTTTTGCGATCACTCGGTGGGGACTTTCCCGGTTGGGTCTTGGCATCCCTTTAGCTTTCAGATTTTGGCGGCGTCTGTTGGAATGAATATCTCTTTCCATGTTTTGATGATACAAAGTTAAAGTAATGAATTAAGTTTTCTGAATTAAATGTGATTTAACAAGTTTCAATCAAGTGTTTAAGAACAGAATATAAGAATCATAGTAACAACTTGGCTCTACAATAAACCAATGATATTATAAAGTGTAGAAGTGCCAAGAGAATATTAGACTAAAAGAAGGTTAACTAAAGAAGGTTGTCTAAAGAAGGTTAAATAAAGTCAATAGAAGGTTTGACCTTTCTACAGAAGGTTGACCAAAAGTCAACAGAAAGTTTGACTGAAGTCAAAAGAAGGTTTGACCTTATCAAAAGAATTGTAAAGAAGGTTGATTGTTGAAGAAGGTTAAAAGAAGGTTTAATCAACTCCAACATTCTCTTTCTGAGAAACACATTTAATTCTGATTCTATGATTCAATGCGCATTAGATGTAAATTCTATGTATAAATGTTGAAGAATAATTGTCTCATGCAAAGAAGAACTGTTTGATTATTCCTTGTACAAACAAAGCATGTTTGTTCATGTTAAGGAAGCTTGAGAAGCTTCACATAAAAGCATAGAAACTGCCACTAAGTACAAGAGAAGGTCATGGAAGGTCAGAACTTGTGTAAGAGAGTACGATGTCAGCTAAAGAAGGTTCAATGTGTCAATTAAAGCACCAAAAGCTGCTGAAGAGAGTACGATGTCAGCTAAAGAGGGGTCAATGTGTCAATTAAAGCACCAAAAGCTGCTGAAGAAGGTTGAAGGGCTACAACTAAAGCAGACTTCCCAACGCTATATCTTCAACGACTATCATTACACATCTACCAGTCTAGAACTACTTCCCAACGACTATCTTCAACCTTCTAACGTCTATATTCAAGTTTCAAACGCTATATAAAGGCTGGAATTCGAAGTTACAATTCATGAGATTTAATTGGAACCTTCACAAGTCAAACTTCTCAAAGTTATCCAACCTTCTCACCCACACTCAAAGCTACTTCAAGTTCTATTTTGGGAATACTTTCTTGAGTGTGTGTTAGCTTGTTTGTTCTATACAATACACTGTATTTATGAGTAATCAAGCTCCTAAATCATCCCAAACTGTCACGCCCGAAAAAGTCCCCGAGGGAGAACCTTCCTCGTTTACAACTTTTCTAAGACAATGAAGCCGCCACCAATACTTATTTAAGGAAAGTATTAAAACCTTTTTGGAAAAGCGGATGGCCTTTGGCGAGAGATTTGGGTTGGAAGTCGATTCTGTGAGGAAGGTATCGCACACCCACACGTCCTCTCTGCTGAGAGGGAACCTTTAATTAAATGCGTGGTTTTAGTGTGTTGATTTAAAAATACTTAATTTTGCCTCTCTACTTCTTATTGAAAAAGTCTTAATGAAAATCTCATTTATTATGAAAAAAAGAGGAAAAAGGTTTCTTAGAAAGAGTGTTTGATGGGATGCGACCCGCTCCTACGTATCTCCCGGTGCAATGGAGAACTCAAAGCTACGTAGTTCTTCTTTGTCTTTTCTTTGAAAAGGTTTTTGTCTTTTATCTTTTTAGTGAGTTTTCGAAATAGGACGAGCATTTAGTGAATGATTAAACTAACTTTAAAGGTTATGAGTAATCACCGCTAAGTACTCTTGAAAATGAGAGTCACTACCACTAGTCAGACGAACAAAGGTTCTGATTGACTATTAGTAGCAACTCGTTTTTTATTAGCTCTTTTGAAAGTGGTTTTCGAAAGAGATTGATTGGCACGAATGATCAAACTAACAAAGGTTATGAGTAATCATCGCTTATTGTTCTTTTGGGAAAAAGACATCGCTATCAATGGCTAGACGAACAAAGGTTCTGATTAGCCACTAGCGACAATGATTTCGAAAATGATTCTTGAAAGGAGAATGTTTTTGTTCTGAAAATGCTATTGGTTTGTGAAAGTGATTCTTTTTTGTTATGAAAATAACTCTTTTCTTTTTTGTTATGCAAATGCTAATTTTTATGGTTGCGCTTAACGAGAATGTGGCTCGCTCCTACGTATCCCAAATGGGAATCAAAGCGTAGTTCTAACGAGCCTTGAAAGAGAAAGTCTTTTTGCTTTGGTTTTGAAAAGTGAAGGGCGTTCATAATGATCAAACTAACAAAGGTTATGGGGGATCATTACTAAAAACTCACTTAAATGCATGTAAAAATCTCTTTTGAAAAATGAAACCCTTCATGATGACCAAACTAACAAAGGTTATGGGTGGTCATCACTAACAACTTGCCATAACTTTTGATGCTTAGGAAAATATCTTTTGAAATTGAAAGCGTTCATGATAATCAAACTAACAAAGGTTGTGGGTGATTATCGCTAGTAGCTTATGCATATGAAAACATGTTTTTTGAAATTTAGGCTCTCATGACGATCAAACTAACAAAAGTTATGGGTGATTGTCACTAGTCACCATTTTCATGCTAAGCTATTTAGAAAAGAAAACAATGAATGCAAGAAGATTTGGAGATTCAAGCATGGCACAATCATTGAAATCGAATCCTTAGGCAAGCAACAACATGGACATAACTTGCAACTAATCTCATTTGAATTCTTGAGCAAATATTAGCCTAGACTACACATATTAGACCACAACACATAAATAGGCAAAGAAGGAACTTGAATTGGGCATTAAGCAAAAATGCAAGTGTAGGCAAGATTGAACCTAAATGCACATCTAATGGAAGATGCTAGGCGAGGACCATACTCAAACATTTCTACAAAGCGCAAGAGGAATCTAAATGCACATCTAGTGGAAGATGCAATGTAAGGAATGAACCTATCTAAGTATTGATGATACCACATGAGAGTAGACAAGGAAGTTGTAGGCACAAATGAATTCAAAAGAGTAGCCTCAAGTATGATCATTGGCAAACCATAAACAAGCAAGTCATCTTTGCAATCAAAGCATCAAAGTATGTTGAATCACTTTGGTCAATCCTCAACACTTAAATTAGAGTTCACAAGTGCACAAGTGTGAATCCTCTTGCCAATCATCAACAAAGACAAGTTTATTAAAGCAAACATTTAGGAACAAACTCAAACCCTAATCCTTTTGAAGTGTGCGAAGCACATGATGGGGTGAAGACCTTCTTATTATTTCACTAAATAACTTAACTAAACAAGAAAGTTAAAGTAAAAAGTTGGGGCAAAGTTTTGGTAAAAGTTTATGAATGCAAGAGGGTAAAAATGTTTTATGAGGTGAAGTGAAAATGTTTTGGTAAAAACTAAGTGAAATGGTAAAAAGCAAAGTGGTAAAATGTTTTTATGTTTTCTGGTAAAAAGTTAATGAAGTGGTAAAGTAAAATGGTAAAAAGTGAACAAACACAATTGCACAACTTGCATTTACTCAAACACAATCAAAATGACAATTTTCAAGCAATCAAAAGGGGTCAAAACCCTAGTCATGGCCGAATGCAATTGTGCATTGAATCATCAACTTATTTCTTGCAAAAATTGACAAATTAACACACAAAACATCACAAGATATAACCCTAATCTACCATGCAAGGTTCTAAGATAAAACATCAAGCAAATCATGTATTTTATTCACACAAAAATCAAAGGAATCAAAAGAAAACACAAACCCTAATTCTTGAGCTTGAACCCAAGGCCACACATACCCACAATCAAGCAATTATTCAACTACAACTCATGAAATAAGCAAGAACACATAAGAACCCTATTTTTCCCTTCTTGGCCGAAGCTAATAAGCATGAAAAATGAGTTTTATTTGACCAAAAATTATGCAAACAAGATGGATATGCAAGGAAATGCAAGAAAACACAAGAACAACTCCTCCAAAGCCAAGGAGCCACCTCAAACCCCCAAGCCTCCCTAGGTGCTTGTCAATAGAGTTTGAAGTGGCTCCTCAAAGCAACAACAACAATATGAAGGAGTTGAGATGAGGAGAAGAGAGATTATGCAAGAATTTAAAGACTAGATGCAAAGATTCAAGGCTTACCTCAAAATCTCACAAAGAAATGAAGAAAGATATGAAATGAACTCAAGAACAAACTTGGATCTACTCTTGAACTTCAAAAATAGCTAGATCTTGGAGATTTGATGATGAAACCTTGAAGAGAATAGAATGGTAGAAGATGATCTAGTGTAGGAATCAAAGAAATGGAGGATTTGATGGTGAAAAATTGAAGAATGGAGGAGTAGTGGTGGTGGGTTGTATTTGGCCAAGAGAGTGGGAGAGGAGAGGGAGTGTGTTAGGGTTTATGTGAGTGAGAAATGAGAGGCCAAAGATTATGAGAGGATGGGATATGAAGGTATATATAGAGTGAAATTAGGGTTGAGGGTGCTTTGGTCCTTGCATTAGGATTGAGGACATTGAGAAAGCACAAATGAGGGAGTGAATGGGTGTATATGTGCAGCTCATGAGAGGAGTGGAGAGGGTGTGAATTTCCAAAAATGTTTCTCCACAATTTCATATTACAAGATGGCCATTAACTATGAATGAATGATGGAGATTTGCATCTTAATTTGAATGGAGGGTCATGATTGATATACACTTTGCAATTAATGAAAATAAATCAAAAATGGAGGGATAATGGGCTGTGGGGCACGAAAATGAGAGGGAGAGTGGTGCCCAAGTTTTGCAAGTTGTCATCTTGTAGTACTATTGTACTATTGTGCACTACCTTATCCTTTAATTTTTTGATTATTCTTTTAGGATAATTCCATAAAATCTTACCACATTGGGCCAAATACTAGGAATATAAATGATTGGGCTTCCATTTATGAGACTATGCCCAAAATTATATAAAACCTCTCATTGCATTTTTGAAGAATATCCCCTTTTTTGTTGACTTTTTAAATTTGACTTTTTGTACAAAAATCAACAATGCATGCACAACACACATGCAATTCGAATAATTTGCCCCACAATGAAATCCTCTAACACTGCCCAATGATTTTTGGTGAAAAATTACCCATTTTGTGTAAAATGACCAAAATGTTGTTTTGCCCTAAAAACCCTAATTTGCTTTAAAATGCCTTAAAATGCTTTCCTAATCCTAAAATGATTTCTAAAACCCTAAAATGCATGCATGATGCTCTTTACAACCTTTAAAGTTAATGCCAAACCTTGATTTATTTATTTTTGGTTAAAAATTGGGGTTTTGACCTAGACGGACAAAATCAGGGTATGACACAAACCCAAACCCCTTATTGTAAGAATTATTGTGTAAGTTTCACAACAAACTACCTAGTGAGAGGTGAGTGTTGTTGGTGATCCTACTTAACAAAGGAACCTTTAGGAAACTAGAAGAGAGTTTTCTTGTAGGTAGAAATAGCTTGGTGAAGCTGTGTAAGTGAGCACTTGTCTTTTGTGTGTTGATCAAAAGAGAGTGGTGGTGAAAGTCTTTTGTTGTTGAGCAAAAACAAGGTTAAAATCTATTTGGAGAATAATGGAATCTCTCACGTGGACGTGGGGAGAGGAGTAGCCAAAGTTGGGTGAACCTCTATAACTCTATTGTGTCATTATTTGCTTTCCCTATCACTTGTTTTAATTGCTTTATACTTGTTATTGTTTTCAAACCCTAAAAAAGGTTAAACTTTTCAACCTTCTTTAGATAAGTTTTCAACCTAACCTTAACTATAGTTAAAAAGGATAATACTAGTTTGAAAACAACACTCTTTATTTAAGGTAAAAACATATTAAGTCATCATAGTTAATTCTCTTTTACTTCAGTTACATTTACTTGTTGTCCGTGGAACTAATATTTAACCTTCTCATATCCAAGTTTACCTTGAGAACACTTTGAGAAGGTTACAGGACTGATATTTTAAAAGTTCACACAATTCAATCCCCCATTTCTTGTGCAACTTAGTCACTTCAATTGGCATCAGAGCTCACCTCTAGGGGTTGAGCTAGCACACTTTGCAGTGTGAGAGGAAAGATCCTGGAAGAAGTGATGAGTCATCATTCACACTCTGTGATGTTCCTTCCTAGGGGTGGAAATTTCTATCCGCAAGTGGGGATCCCCACGGGGACTGCCCCGAATGGGGTCCCGTGGACGGAGGATTTTTCCCCATGGGGATGGGGACGGGGGAGAAAATCCCCCCGCAATCAAAGTGGGGATGGGGATCATACCCTCCGCCCCGCGGGGAGCCCGCCCCGAATAAATTACATAAATATACTTATTATAGATATATATTATTTATAAGTAATTAATTTTTTAATCTTTTTATACGTGTTTTGAATTTAAAATATTAACAAAATATTAAATTGTTATAACTTTTATACTTTCCAAATATTAAAATATAAAACTAAGACTAACATTTATATTTTTTAATAAAAATGTTAAACTTTTGAATTTTAGTCTTACTTTTTATATATTTTTCTAATTTTATTATATTTTAATTTATATTTTTGTTAGCTATTGGGGTCCCCGCGGGGACAGTGGGGATCCGTGGGGATGGGGATGGGGGAGGAAATGTCCCCGAGGTGGGGAACGGGGATGGGGACGGGGGACAATTTGGGAGGTGGGGACGGGGAGCGGGGGAGTACTCCCCGCACCCGCCCCGCCCCATTGCCATCCCTATTCCTTCCTGAAGGAGCTTCAACAAATAGACCTCCAAGATTCACTGGCGAACATTACTACTATTGGAAATATCAAATGAGATTGTTCCTAAATCTCAAGACACTGACATTTGGGGAATTGTTGAAGATGAACCTTATGAACCCATAACAACTCTTGATGATGGAAGCACTCTTCTCAAATCCAGAAACATCTGGACACCTGAAGATAAACGCATGATACTTCTAAACTCTAAAGCTAAATTTTATCTAACATGTGCTTTAGGTAGAAGTGAATATAATAAAGTAGCTGGGAAAAAACTGCCAAAGAAATTTGGGATACATTGAAGACTGCCCATGAGGGAAGTGATCAAGTCAAAGAAGCCAATATCAACCTTCTCATCCATAAATTTGAAACATTCAAAATGGAGGAGCAAGAAACAATCTCTGAAATGTTTAGGGTTCAAAACAATAACAAATGATTTGAATTCACTAGGGAACACCTACTCAAATTAAGCTAAGGTTAGAAAACTCCTAAGATGTCTACCAAAGGTATGGAGACCCAAATTGACTGCTATAACAGAAGCTAAGGATCTATCTACCCTTAAGATAGAAGATCTACTTGGATCCTTAAAAGTTCATGAGCAAGAAATCATGGATGAACTTACTCACAAGAAGGTTAAAACCATTGCACTCAAAGCTTCTCAAAAATCCCCACAACCTTCTAAAGATATGGCACTTAAAGCTCAAGAAGATATTCAAGAAGAAAGTGAAGATGATGAAAATGACACTGATGATGAAGATGAAATAGCTCTAATCACCAGAAGGTTAAGAAGATGGGATTTTTGAAAGAATAATAACAGAAGACCCTTCTTCAAGAAAGATCAACCTAAAGGTGAAGGTACTAGCAAATCTGCTCATGTTTGCTTTGAATGTAACAAACCTGGACACTTCAAAAATGAATGTCCAAAGCTAAAGGGAAGCAACAGAAAGTTCACACCAAAGAAAAAGGCTCTACTTGCCACATGGGATGATTCAGAAGAAATTGACTCAGGCCATGATGAAGACATTGCTCATTTTTGTCTCATGGTTGATTCTGAGGAACCTTCTCATATATGTCCTGCATCAAGTATGAAATCTATCAACTCATGCTTCGTGGGAGATACTGATCTAGAAGAGATACTCACTTATAAACCACGAACTTGTGCTTCATGCAAAGATACTGAACATGCTTTTGAAAACCTATTATTTGATTCAAACACTTTGGCTCAAAAATGTGTGGTGTTCAAAAACCAACTCTTTAATGAAAAAAAGGAAAACGAGGAGCTTCAAAAACAAAATGAATATTTGATTAAAACTGTTCAACCAAGTGAGAATGTATGAGGAACTTGGTTGTTCTTAGACAGTGGATGCTCAAGGCACATAATAGGGGAAAAGGATAAATTTCTCTCAATTAATGGAGAGAATAGATGGAGGCTATGTCATCTTTGGCAGTGATGATAAAGCTTGCATCAAAGGTATAGGTACTATAGGTAATTCTAACTCCCATAAAATTATAAATGTGCAGTATGTAGAAGGTTTAAAGAATAACTTGTTAAGCAATACTCAATTATGTGCTAGTGGTCAGAAAGTATCTTTCAAGTCTGATAAATGTTTTATTAAAGAAATCTCCTCTAGTAAGGTCTTGTTTACTGCATCTAGGAATAAAAAACTTTATAGCCTATGTCTTGATGAACTTTCTCAAGAAACATGCCTTATGTCTTATGAAAATGACAAATGGATTTGGCATAGAAGAGCTGGCCACATAAGCAAGAAAACTATTTCAAAACTCTCCAAAAAGGAACTAGTCAAAGGGCTACCAAAAATCAATTTTGAAAAAGATAGAGTGTGTGAAGCATGTGTTCATGGAAAACATGTCAAGACAAGTTTTAAACCCAAAAAATGATCATATATCAAAAGCTACTAGAGCTGTTTCAGATAGACTTATTTGGGCCTGCTAAAACTACTATACTTAGTGGAAAGAAATATGGTTTTGTAATTGTAGATGATTTCTCTAGATTCACTTGGGTGCTATTTTTGAAAAACAAAGATGAAGTCTTTGAAGCATTCAAAGTGTGCTTAAAGAAAGTTCAAAATGAAAAAGGAACAAATGTCATTTTCGTAAGAAGTGATCATGGGGAGAATTTGAAAACTTCTATTTTCAAAACTCTTTTGATGAAAATGGAATCACTCACAATTTCTCATATCCTAGAACTCCACAACAAAATGGAGTTGTAGAAAGGAAAAAAATAGAACTTTGCAAGAAATGGCAAAAACTCTCTTAGAAGATTCAAAAATTGAAAAGTACATTTGGGTAGAAGCGGTGAACACAACATGCTAGATTTTGAATAGAGTTTCCATTAGAAAAATTGTTGAGAAAACCTCCTATGAAATTTGGAAAAATAGAAAACCAACCATTGAATACTTTCGTGTATTTGGTTGCACTTGTTTCATTTTGAATAACAAATTAAAGACAATCTAGGCAAATTTGATTCTAAATCAGACAAAGGAATCTTTCTTGGATATTCAACATCTTCTAAGGCTTATAGAGTATATAACTTTAGGACTCAAACTGTAGAAGAAAGCATGCATATTTTTTTTAATGAAACTAACAGTTCAAATGAAGTAATTGATGTTGATGAAATCAACCAAAGTAAAGAAGATGGTACAGAACATGAAAACGGGGCTTGAGAAGGAAGAAATAGAAGCACATTCATCCTTCTCAACAATCAAATGAATCTACACAAGCTTCTGATCAACTTCCTCAACTAATAAAAAGTTGGAGAATGGTGGTACACCATCCACAAGATCAAATTATATGTAGGACTTCAGATCCTGTTAGAACCAGAACATCATTTAGAAAAAATGCTGTTGGAATGGCTCTCATTTCTGAAATAGAACCAAAGTCTTTCAATGAAGCCATACATGATCAATCATGGATAGAAGCTAGGACTGAGGAACTTTCTCGATTTGAAAAGAATGAGGTATGGAATTTAGTGGTACCTTCCAAACATCAGTCAATTATAGGAACTAAATTGGTGTTCAGAAACAAGCTAGATGAAAAAGGTAAGGTGGTGAGAAACAAGGCAAGACTTGTTTCTCTAGGGTATATGATAACTATCATTTATGATGGTTATTACTTGCTCTTTAAGCTTCATTTTTATGTGAATTAGCAAGCATGATGTGTGATTTCTTTTGTAATTAAGTCTTTAGGTTAAAAATAATTGTGCAGGCCTAATTTGGTTTTAATTGGGCATTTGATTCCCTTGTGCGTTTAATTGCGTTTTGGTTTAGTGTTGTAGCAACAGGTGTCGTCGCAATAACAAAATGCAAAAGATGAGAGAGAAAGATTGAAGGGACACAGAAATTGAGTCAAGGAAAGCTGTCAGAGCTGAGGAAACACGCAATGGAGTGACCTCATGAGAATCTTCCAAAATTGCCATTTACCCTAGGGAAATGTGCCTCCATTTGGTCATTTCTAGGGTTGTGTGCCCAAGACACTATATAAAGGAATTTTACCTTCTTCATTTGTATGCTCTGCCGTCAGGAAGGAAGTATAGAGATAACTTCCCCTCTTTGCGTGCAAGCTGACTTTTACATTACCACATTGATTCATTGCTGAGACTATTGCTGTAGCATCACTGGAGTTACATTTTCTTGGTGGATTCTACTTTGGACGAGCTGGATCAGTCCTCCATTGCTATCTTTGGAGTTCTCCTACTGTTCTCCCTTAGTAGTATACATTCTTACCTTGAATTTTGTAATATGACTTTTACTATTTTGTTTAAGTTGTTTTCCATGTTTTGTAAATACTCATTGTTCAATGTTCAATGAAGTGTGTGATTATTATGAGCTAAATACTCATTGTTGAGATGTTGGATCTGATGTAGTGGAATTATTATGTGATTAATGAAGTATGTTCAATGTTGTGTATTTTACCTTGTGCGTGACACTATTTCCATTTTAGAGTAGGATTGGCCGTCTATTCTAAATAGCATTTATAAATTCAGAGATAGTTTATAAATTTATCTCACAAGGTAATATGGGTAGTGTTCATTAAAAGAGATTTTAATGTTCCTTGCTTAAACCCTAGAGATAGGAGGGGAAAACCCATAAGGTGAATACTGTCAGTGCTCAAGCAGCCTAGGAGGTACTCCTTTAGGGTTTGGAGATAAACTCTTTCGAGGAAAACCTAGTGAGAAGTATTTGAGAAAATATGTCTTATTGCTGCATCATCTAATGCTGCAGCATTGAACATACCCTTAATTGTATTTTAATGAAGCTACTGAAGTTAATGCATCTCAGCTTGTTCTCATAACTGATTTCCATTACCCCTTTACTTTTACTACTAATTATGTTACTCAAAAACTTGTGTGTCATTTACTTTATCACTAATTTGTAAACCAAATTAAACTCTCAAAATTAAGCATAATTCCTCGTGGGAACGATCTCACTTACTCTATATTACTTGTTTGGACAGTGTACACTTGCACTATACCATTTTACACAACAAGTTTTTGGTGCCGTTGCCGGGGAATTATAGTTTATTAGACTGTTTAATTAGTTAGCAACTTAGTGCCTTTTGTTACTAATTCTGCTTGTGTTGTTTATGTTGCTACATCATTATATTGCTGCAACATCTGTTGTTGCAGCATATGCACAAGCCTAGACGTAACACACCCGAATTGAGAAGAGTTCACAGTACTCTAGGACTTATTGAATTAGGACGAGTTACTGCTATGGCTAGTCCTCCTCATACTGAACCTGAAATTCCTACCCACCTCCCACACCTCCAAGAACAATTCATGGTGATGAGGATGGAGGGTATAGAAGATAGTTTCTTGACCCTCAAACTATACAAACAGGCATAGTGAGGCCAGAAATTGCTACAACTCACTTTGAATTTAAGCCTATGATGTTCCAAATGCTTAAAACATCTGGGCAATTTGGTGGTGGTCTTCTTGAAGACCCGCATTTGCATTTAAAACTATTTGTTGAGGTTTGCAGTAATTTCATTCTCCCAGGTGTTACAGATGATGCTTTCAAACTAAAATTGTTCCCTTATTCCTTGAAGGATAGAGCTAAGGCTTGGCTTAACTCCCTAGATCCTAACTCTATCATTACTTGGAAAAATTTATGATAAAATATTTTCCTCCAATAAAGAATGCCAGGATGAGAAATGAAATTACATCTTTCAAGCAAACTGAATTTGAAGCTTGTTTGAAGCATGGGAAAGATATAAGGAACTGTTAAGGAAGTGTCCCCACCATGGTATTCCGATCATTATCCAAATGGAGACATTCTACAATGGTTTGGAACATTAAACTAGGTTCATGCTTGATGCCTCATCTGGAGGAGTTTTGTGACACCCTATACCCGAAAATAATTTTTAAATTAATTGTAAGAAAAATAAGTATGTTTTTTTTACAAATTAATAGTAGCCAAATAAAATGAAAAAAAATGGTTAATAGTAATCCTTTAGAGGTCAAGAGTATCACTTCATCACCGTACATCACAACTCTAAATCATAGTTTAACATAATAAAATATATAATTGGCTTCATAAAAGCCTTACAGTCATCCTCAAATAAAAGAGTATGTAGTAATAAAAATAAGTTCAAGACAAAAATATTAATCCCAACCACGATGTCACAATATCAGAGCCGTACATCCCAGTTGAACTTTAAAGGAGTCCAACAACACTATAACAGAAGTGATAGAGATACCTCAACGAAGATAACTTTATAGTCTATGAAAGTGGAGAAAACTTTAAAGTAGAGCTCACAGAACCAGGTTGAAACTGTACAACTTACGTGACAGATTATTAGTGCTTATATAAATAAAAAGACAATTTTACAATAGGATGCAGATAAAGTAGACATTTTCCTAAAAGATCTCATCGTGGCATACACAAAGTTTTCCACCGAGGATGATAATTAGTCGTGGTTCAATGATTTGTGAAGTAGGTGAATTAAGTGAGATTGAATGAGGAATGAAATGTTTGAAGATGGAAGAAATACCAACCCCTTTTGTTTTTGGAGGAGAATGAGAAGAATTTGAAAAAAGAGAAGGTCTCTGGCGGCGCAAGTTACAGGAGGGATAATAATAGGGTGATACTTGCTATTGAGTGAGGGAGGATATACTAGGTTGTTTTTGATTGGATCTTTATCGGGCCAAACTCTATTTTTTTTTAAAAAAATTAAACAAAACTTGTATCATGACTATTTATTTAATATAGAAAGCATATTTATTTACATTCACAACAAGAAATTGTAAGTAATACTTGTTAAAGGTAATTTATATATAACTACAAAATAATAAAGCATAATATTATATAATTAAACAATACTAACTATTTTAACAAATACAAATTATCACATAAGTGCTAATAGATGCATAATATTTAGTGAGGAAAAATTTGGGGTGTTACAAGTTCTACTCAATGGATCTTACAATGATACTTACAACTTAATTGAGAATATTGCTGCAAATAGCTATCAATGACCTACTGCTAGGTCAAGTGCTCAAAAGGTGTCTGATATACATGAAGTGAGTGAGGTCACTGTCTTGTCTGCTCAAGTGGCTTCCCTCTCCAATATAATCAAAAATATGAGTGCACCAAATGCTGCAGCAACTGTAGCAGCAATTGAACCAGCTCCATGTGGTTCCTCTCCAAGTTTTGTTTATTGTGGAGGAGGTCATCTTTATGAGGAGTGTCCAGCGAATCCTATCTCAGTCAACTATGTTGGGTACAACAAGGGTAATAATCCATACTCAAATACTTACAATCCTAGGTGGAAGAATCATCCAAATTTCAGGTGGAGCAACAATGCTGCAGCAACACCTACTGTAGCAAATACTCCAGCACCTGCTGTGCCACTAGGATTCCCTGCTTAATCAAAGAAAGTAGCACATGCAACTGATAACTCTATGGAAGCTATGCTTAAGGCTTTCATGAATGAAACAAAGACTCAATATCAGACACAAGGAGTTGCAATCAAGAACCTAGAGAACCAACTTGGTCAAATAGCTATTGCTCTAACCCAGAGACCTAGTGGAGAATTGTCATCCACTATTGAAGCTTCATCTTCTAAAGGGAAGGAGTCATGCAAGGCTATATCTCTGAAGAGTGGCAAAGATTTGAGTGGACCATCACTTGATACAGGTGCTGATGACAAAAGAAAAGAAAAAGATTCTGAAAAAAATGAAAAAAGTGAAAAAAAATAGTGTTTCGACCTGAGCTACGAAGCTCCATTGAATATTGGGCCGACCCAATATCTCTCAACCAGCATGGCCCATGTATCTCTCAGCACTTAGCACGGCGTGATTCGCTCAGTTCCCGCAGGACCGACGGTCAGGATCAAACCTCGGGATCCGACGATCACGGTACGCTCGACCACTCTATAAATAGGCGTTCACCCCTCAGCTACGGTACGTTCCGCTCATTTTAAGCTCTGATTAATCCAGATCTCTCTCTATCTCGCTCTCTCTCTTCTCTTTACCTCAGCCACATACTGACTTAAGTGTCGGAGTGTCTTGCAGGTACCCCCCATCCAACGTGGATCCTCGAGCTATATCGGGAGAAATAGGAACGATCGCCTCCTGACCGAGCGCGACCAGCTATCCCTCAAAGGCCACCAGCCACTTCAGATTCTCCTAGAACCCTTCATAAAAGTACCTCGGGTCAAGGACCTGATGTTGCAGCATCTGATGCAACACCAGTGCCACCACCTGCGCTTGATCAAGATGTGTCACCTCCACCATTTCCTCAGAGATTGAAGAAGGCATAGCAAGACAAGAAATTTGGCAAGTTTCTAGAGGTGTTGAAACAACTTCACATTAATGTTCCTTTGGTTGAGGCTCTCCAACAAATGCCTAACTATGCAAAGTTCATGAAATATGTCTTGACCAAAAGGAGGAGACTTGGTGAATTTGAAACAGTGGCCATGACTGAGGAATACAGTATGATAATGCAAAGCAAGCTTCCAAGCAAGTTGAAGGACCCAGGCAGTTTCATTATTCCTTGTTCTGTTGGTGAAACCTATACTGGCAGAGCCCTTTGTGACTTAGGTGCAAGCATCAATTTGATGCCTAAGTCTGTCTTTACTCAGCTGGGTATAGATGTTGCAAGGCCTACAACTGTTACTCTTCAACTTGCAGATAGATCTATTGCGTATCCTGAAGGAATCATTGAAGATGTGCTGATAAAGGTTGATAAATTTGTTTTTCCTGCTGACTTTGTGATTTTAGATTTTGATGCAGATAAAGAAGTGCCTATCATTCTTGGAAGACCTTTCTTGGCTACTGGCAAGGCTCTAATTGATGTGTAGAAGGGGGAATTGACTATGAGAGTCAATGCTCAAGAGATCAAGTTCAATGTCATGAATGCTCTTAAGTTTCCTGATAAAGGAACTGAGGAGTGCTCTTTTATTGTATCTCTAGACTCGGTAGTGCAGAAGCAGTTTAACAAGCAAAATGATCACTTGGTGAAAGCTCATTTCAAAGTTGATAAAAGTGAGCTTGCGAATAAGGGATTGTTGCAAGAGGAGGCTACTGTCAAGGAGATTTGGACTAGACAATATGAATCTCTTGAACTTGGAGATTCTACTCTCAAGAGGAATGTGCCTTCCATAGAGAAACCCCCTGATCTTGAGTTGAAAGAGTTACCCAAGCACCTCAAATGTGCCTATTTAGGTGGATTTCCTGTGATCATTGCTTCTGACCTCTCCAAAAGTCAAGAGCATGCTCTCATTACTACCCTAAAGAGGCATAAGAAGGAAATTGGGTGGAAAATGGCTGATATAAAAGGGATTAGTCCTACCATTTGTATGCACAGAATCATTCTTAAAAACAGTATTGAAGGACAGAGGAGGCTAAACCCTATCATGAAAGAAGTTGTGAAAAAGGAGATTATCAAGTGGCTTGATGTTGGCATTGTGTATCCTATATCTGATAGTGCATGGGTGAGTCCTGTGCAGTGTGTTCCAAAGAAATGAGGGGTCACAGTGGTAGCCAATGAGAAGAATGAGCTTATTCCCACAAGAACTATAACTAGTTGGAGGATTTGCATGGATTATAGGAAGCTCAACCACAGGAAAAGTTCATTTCCCTCTGCCCTTTATTGATCAAATGCTTGATAGACTTGCTGGTAAGGAGTTCTATTGCTTTTTGGATGGTTACTCTAGTTACAATGAAATAGTCATAGTGCCTGAAGATTAGCAAAAGACTACTTTCATTTGTCCTTATGGTACTTTTGCTTTTAGGAGAATGTCATTTGGGCTTTGCAATGCACCAACAACTTTTCAAAGGTGTGTGATGTCCATTTTCTCTGATTTACTGAAAAATCTATGGAGGTGTTTATGGATGATTTCTCTGTCTTTGGGGAGACATTCCATTGTGCCTTGATAACTTAGAGAAGATTCTGGATAGATGTGAAGAAACCAACTTGGTGTTGAATTGGGAGAAATGCCATATCATGGTCCAGGAAGGTATTGTGTTGGGCCACAAGATCTCTAAAAAGGGAATTGAAGTTGATAAAGTTAAGGCGGAAGTTATTGAAAAGATGCATCCTCCAACTAATGTGAAAGGTGTTAGAAGTTTCCTTGGGCATGTTGGGTTCTACAGAAGATTCATCAAGGACTTCTCCAAAATTTCTAAGCCACTGTGTCAATTGTGGAAGCATGGCACTCCATTTGTCTTTGATGAGGCCTGTGCTGCAGCATTTCAGTAATTACAGAATGCCTTGGTTACTACACCTGTGATTGTGACTCCAGACTGGAGCAACCCTTTTAAGCTCATGTGTGATGCTAGTGATTATGCCATAGGTGTTGTCCTTGGCCAAAGGTATGGAAAGGTCTTTCATTCTATTTATTATGCTAGAAAAACACTGGTAGATGCTCAATTGAATATTACACTACTACTGAAAAAGAATTGTTAGCTGTGGTTTTTGCATTTGATAAATTTAGATCATACTTAGTTGGCACAAAAGTGGGTTGAAGCAGTTGCTTTGCCCAACAATGATGCTAAGTCTGTTAGCAAGTTCTCGCAAAAGAATATCTTCACAAGGTGTGGTACTCCTAGGGCTATAATCAGTGATGAAAGATCTCATTTTTGCAACAAATTGATTGAGGCTCTCTTAGCCAAGTATGGAGTCAAGCACAAAATTGCTACAGCATATCATCACCAAACTAGTGGCCAAGCTGAGTTATCAAACAGAGAGATCAAGAGAATGCTTGAGAAGATGGTAGGACCTACAAGAAAGGAGTGGTCTAATCATCTTGATGATGCTTTATGGGCCTACAGAACTGCTTTTAAGGCTCCTTTGGGAATGTCTCCATATAGATTGGTTTATGGCAAAGCTTGCCACCTGCCTTTAGAGCTTCAATACAAATCTCATTGGGCAATCAAAAAGCTCAATTTTAATCATGCTAAGGCAGGGGAAGCTAGGCTATTGCAATTGAATGAGTTAGAAGAAATGAGGCATTTTGCTTATGAGAGTGCTGAATTGTACAAGGCCAAGACCAAAGCTTGGCATGACAAGAGGATTCAGAAAAGGGAGCTAAAGGAAGGTGACCAAGTGTTACTATTCAATTCAAGACTCAAGGTGTTCTCTGAAAAACTCAAGTCTAGGTGGTCTGGGCCATTCAAAATTGAGAAAGTGTACCCTCATGGTGCTGTGGATCTTTATTGTGACGTGATAAAGCAACATTTCAAGGTGAATGGTCAAAGGGTGAAGAAGTATTTTGGTGAACCAGTGGTGAGGAGAAAAAACACCATTGAATTGCAAAACCTCTAATCTAGGAGGGAAGTCAGGCTGAGGACTCTTAAACCAAGCGCTACTGGGAGGAAGCCTAAGGTTTTTAATCTAATAAACCAGTGTTGTTGTTGTCTTGTGTTTGTTTTGCAGAAAAAATAGTCTAGCAATTTGAAGTTTGAGGGTGTGACCGCAATCAGTGTTGCAGCAATGCTTTCAGCATTGTTACTGCTGTAATGAATGGTAGTTAAGGAAAAATAAAATAATGGCAATTATTGCACCAAGGTCTAATGTGTCATCAGTGGGTTGTCACTTCATTGTTATTAACAATCCCATGACTCATTCCTAGCCATACACATAACCCTTCACCCAACGGCTATTTTTGTATTAAAAGCGCTAAATTCCCATTCCAACCCAATCACCCAACATTGAACCTACCCCTCCACCACAAACCCAAAATCAACCACAAACACCTACCCAAGCCCCTGTTGACAAGTCCACTGCTTATGTGCCATCTGATGCTGCTACTTCTGATGCTGCAGTAACTAATAATGCTGCAGCAGGTTCTGATACTGTGGTCTCCCTTTCAAAGAGGGTAAGAACAAAGAGAGTTGCAAAGAAGAGGAAGCTTGACAAGGTGCTTGAAGAAGCTGAGCTCGATGTGGAAGGTGTTACTATGCAAGAAGATGATGAAACAAATGCTGCTATTGCTGCTGTTATGTAGGGTTTAGCAAATACTGGAGCAAATGATGTTGCGGCAATTGAAGCTGCATTGAAGGAGAAGGCCAAAGCTGACAAGCAAGCCAAGGAAGCTTTGGCATTCGTGTGTGCCCAGAAGAAGGCACATGTTTCGATCTTTGGTCTGTTGTTGCGAATCTGAGGATCGATCTTTGCAAACAATCCATTCTCGCAACATAGAAACCTCGAATGTTCCAAAGTCCTCTGTGGCTCCATCCCCAAGGGTCTACCAGAAAAAGCAAAGCAAGGGCAGTGCAATAAGGACAAGCCCGAGAACAAAACCAGGAACCCCTGCACCCTTATCTTATTAGTTGTTTCTGTTTTACGTTTTTAGTTGTTGCTTTTGTTTCTGTTGTTAGTTATATTTGTTTCTGTTGAAAATAAACCTGTTGAGTGCCCCTGTCTTTGTTAGCACTCAATAGTGGTGTTAGTTTGTGTGTTCTTTTTTCTATTTTTGTTGTCTTCTAGTTTTCCCCTTAGTTTGTTTGCAGTGAGGACACTGCCTAGTACTAAGTTTGGGGGGAACTATGCAGGTCTTGTACTCTGTTATTTGCAATCAAATTAGTGAATTTTTAATTTTTAGAAGTAGAATTGAGCAAAAACTTAGTGATGATATGGTGAGAAATGAGTGAATAGTACACCTGTTTGATGAGTGAATTATCTTTGCTTCTGCTCCTACACTTAAATATGAACTCAGGTAGGAACTTAGTAAATTAGAGATGATCTGAAACTAGGCTAGTGTTGGTAGACCTAGGGAATTGCTAAATTTCTACTAAAAACTTAGGGCAGCACAATTGGGAGTTCTTTGAGATATATTAAGGCAAATCATGAAGGAATGTAGTGCTGCAACAATACTGGGTTATGTGCACATAGTTTTAGGTATTTGAATTGAGTCTGAATGTAGGTGCAAAGCAACCCAAGTCTGTAAATATGTGCAATGTGTTGTATGTGCCCAGTCAATCAAGTAAAAAAAAAGCAAAAAATGCTATCAAAAACAAAATCAAATAAGGTCATTGCAGTACAATGAAACTGAAAGTCTGTACAAATTTATTTTGAGTCTAAAATGCTGCAACAACTTTTGCTACAGCAATGTCAAGTTATGTTAGAATAAGTGCCCTGGCCTAAAAGTTTTGGATTGCTGCATCAAAGCCTTTAATCATGCTTATCCCCTCTTTCTAAGCTTGAATTGTTAGTCTGCCCTTCTTTTTGAAAAATATTTAGCATTCCCAAAAGAAAGCCTCTCTAAGTCTTAGCTAAGTGAAATTTTGAACTTTGCTATGGTCTGAACTGAGTTAAGTGTCACACACACACTATTAAGCAGGAGTAAGTTAGGGAACTTATTATTCAGAAGGGTTGCAATTGTGTGATAGTCTAAAAGTTGATGCTCAGCTTGATTCTTCTTTGATTGATCTTGATTCCTTATTAACAGTTGTGCTTGCCTGTGTCAAGTGTCATTTCTTGAGAACAGGCAACGATTCAAGTTTGGGGTGTGATAACTATCATTTATGATGGTTATTACTTGCTCTTTAAGCTTGATTTTTATGTAAATTAGCAAGCATGATGTGTGATTTCTTTTGTAATTAAGTGTTTAGGTTAAAAATAATTGTACAGGCCTGATTTGGTTTTAATTGGGCATTTTGATGCCCTTGTGCGTTTAATTGCGTTTTGGTTTAGTGCTGCATCAACAGGTGTCGTCCCAATTGCAAAATGCAAAAGATGAGAAAGAAAGATTAAAGGGACACAGAAATTGAGGCAAGGACAGCTGTCAGAGCTGAGGAAACACAGAATGGAGTGACCTCATGAGAATCTTCCAAAATTGCCCTTTACCCTAGGGAAATGTGCCTCCATTAGGTCATTTCTGGGGTTGTGTGGCCAAGACACTATATAAAGGAATTTTACCTTCTTCATTGGTATGCTCTGCGGTCAGGAAGGAAGTATAGAGATAGCTTCCCCTCTTTGTGTACCGGCTCACTTTTACATTACCAAATTGATTCATTGGTGACACTATTGCTTCAGCATCATTGGAGTTACATTTTCTTGGTGGATTCTACTTTGGACGAGCTGGATCAGTCCTCCATTGCTATCTTCGGAGTTCTCCTACTGTTCTCCCTTAGTAGTATACATTCTTACCTTGAATTTTGTAATATGACTTTTACTATTTTGTTTAAATTGTTTTCCATGTTTTGTAAGCTCACTATGAGCTAAATATTCATAGATGAGATGCTGGATCTGATGTAGTGGAATTATTATGTGATTAATGAAGTATGTTCAATGTTGTGTATTTTACCTTGTGTGTGACACTATTTCCATTTTAGATTAGGATTGGTCGTCTATTCTAAATAGCATTTATAAATTCAGAGATGGTTTGTAAATTTATCTCACAAGGTATATGGGTAGTGTTCATTAAAAGAGATTTTAATGTTCCTTGCTTAAACCCTAGAGATAGGAGGGCAAAACCCATAAGGTGAATACTTTCGGTGCTCAAGCAGCCTAGGAGGTACTCCTTTAGGGTTTAGAGATAAACTCTTGTGAGGAAATCCTAGTGTGAATTATTTGAGAAAATATGTCTTATTGCTGCAACATTGAACGTACCCTTAATTGTATTTTAATGAAGCTACTGAAGTGAATGCATCTCAGCTTGTTCTCATCACCCCTTTACTTTTACTACTGTTTATGTTACTCAAAAACTTGTGTGTCATTTACGTTATCACTATTTTATTAACCAAATTAAAATCTCAAAATTAAGCATAATTCCTCGTGGGAACGATCTCACTTACTCTCTATTACTTGTTTGGACAGTGTACACATGCAGTATACCATTTTACACAACAGTACAATCTACAAGAAGGTATTGACTATGATGAAACTTTTGCTTCTGTAGCAAGGTTAGAAGCTGTTAGAATACTACTTGCATTTGCTGCACACAAAAATTTCAAATGGATGTTAAAAGTGCTTTTCTAAATGCATTTTTGATCAGCGGTCGAACGTGAGTCAAAATAATTAAAAAGGATTTAAAATATAGTATCAAGGTAAGAGACCTTGGTCGTCTCACGAGGACCTCTAATTATGAAATTACCAAAATCAATAACAAAGTTAACAATAAAAAGGGGGGTTTTGTGGAAAACAAATTCAGTTTATGAAGAAAATCAATTCACGAGAACAATCAATTCACCGGTTTTGGGGTGTGCTTCTTGGATTCATCATAGGTTCAAAAGGATAACGTCTCTAAGGATTTCTTAATCTTGATTGATATAAACTAACTAAAACAAGCGTCAATTAGTTTATAAGAATTCACTGTTTTAAAGCAAGCGTCAAACAACTTGTTCAATCGGTCACGAAAGTGGACAAGCACCACTTAAAGCATAACCAATATCCTAACAGAATCCATATCAATCCTCTCTATCAATTTCTATTTGGATTAAATAATTTATGCAATCAAATAATTCAAATAATCAAAAGTTACGAAACAAATTGCCTACAAGCAAGCGCGTACACAAACGAATCGCGTTTTGCAAAAACCGAATACGAGTAAATCAAGCGTAACACGAAAATCAGAAATTGCAACAATTAAGAGTGAAAATGAAATTGATAGAGATGAATTCAGAAACTAAGACAAAATAATATTAAACATTCAAGCACCGAACCTCAAAATCCGTAAACAACAACACCCTTTCACCGATGAATCGATCTAGGGGCTTAGGCTTCCATGGAGGTTAGGGTACAAAGTTCTCAAATTGTATGATAATGCCTCAAGATGGTAAAAGACGGCTGCTCCAGCCAAGTCTATAAGACTAAAACGAAAAACCTAATCCCTTAATGGTTCATGGATAAAAGCCCGTTAACAAACTAATATTTGACCCGAAACCCGGTTCACACTGTACTGCTTCGATATTTAGCAGTTTTGACCTTCAATACTTCCGAATTTGGTTTCGAGCTCAATAGAAGAATTGTAGCTCTGTTCCTTACCTTTTCAATGCATACTTTCACGCCTCATCGGATAAATGTAGCCAAAGTTATGGCCTGCAGAGTAGACAAGGGTCATTATGCAATAAAAATAAAAATTAAGCAATAAATTGCTATACTGCTCAAATAAGACCCAAAGTCTATAAATGTGCTAAGACTCAAAAATTAGGTACAGAGAACAATTAAAATCACCAAGTGAAAAGCTATAAAGAGTGCATTAGAATGCACTGATCAATTTTTAAATGAAGAAGTTTTATGTCAATTAACCTCCTAGTCTTGTTGATCAAAAGGTAAGTAGCTTCTTGATCAAAAATAAATTTACAAGACGAAACATTGATACTACATTATTTAAAAATCTCTTGATAAAGATTTTTTGATTGTTCAAATCTATGTTGATGATATCATTTTTAGATCAACAAATGAAAAATTGTGCAAAGATTTTGGGAATCTTATGAAAAGTGAATTTGAAATGAGTATGATGGGAGAATTAAGATTCTTTCTAGGACTTCAGATAAAGCAACTTGAAGAAGGTATTTTTGGTAGTCAAGAAAAATACATAAAGGACCTTCTCAAGAAATATAAGATGAATGAGGCAAAAGCCATGGCAACACCTATGCATCCTTCCATGCAAATTGAGAAGGATGAAGAGGGAAAACCAATATCTGAAAAATAATACAGAGGTATGATAGGTATACTATTATACTTAACTGCTAGAAGACCTGACATTGTGTTTTCAGTTGGCCTATGTGCTAGATTCCAAGTTTCTCCAAAAGAGACTCATCTTACAGCTGTGAAAAGAATCTTCAGATACTTAGTTGGAACAACAAGTATTGGTCTATGGTATATAAAGAATACTCATTTTGATCAAATTGGCTATTGTGATGCTGATTATGCTGGTGATAGAATTGACAGAAAAACTACTAATGGATCATGTCAAAGTTTTGGAGAATCCTTAATCTCTTGGTCTTGTAGAAAACAAAATACAATTGCCTTATCAACTACTGAAGTAGAATATGTATCGGCTGCTGGATGTTGTTCAAAAGTACTATGGATCTAGAATCAATTGGAGGACTACTCTTTCAGGTACACATGTATTCCTATCTATTGTGGCAATACTAGTGCCATCAATTTATCAAAAAATCTCATCCAACATTCAAGGTCTAAGCATATTGACATAAAACATCATTTTATTAGAGATCATGTTCAGAAAAAGGATGTGGAATTTATTTTCATAGATACCAAGCATCAACTAGATGACATTTTTACTAAGCCTCTATTAGAAGAAAGTTATAATTTTATTAAAAAGGCTTTGCACATTTTAGAATGTCCTTAAGAGAAAAATTTGTCAAAAACCCCAACCTTCTCATGTCTTGAGAAGGTTCACTTGGAGAAAATCAGTTGAAGAAGGTTGAATTACCTAGGAAACACGTGCCCCAACACGTGTTCAGTTACTAAAGCAACAAAACTGTCTCCTATGACAGTTTTGTCACTTCATAATTGTTCTCCATCCCATCCTAATGGCTAGTCAGCGTACTTCACCCTCACCTAGTCTCAACGCTTGCACAACTCTCCACATACACCAACGTTCTTCTCTCTCTCTCTCTCTCAAAATCTCTGAATGTTTTCTCTTCTCTTCTTCTCTTCTACTCTGAAATCTTGTTCTCTCCACAGAGAGCACTTCAATGGTGAGAAAAAAAACCCCATGTGTGTGAAAAATACTCCACAAACTAGTGGCCTTCCACTAGTACTAGTAACCGCTTCAAATTTTCCTCCTCCTCCAAATCCCACTCACTCAGAACCAATGTCATCAAAATCCAAATCATCTCTCACTCCTTCTCGACGATCCACAAGAATAAAAACAAGTACTTTCAAGACCATGAAGGGTCCTGATTCAAGGAAAAGTGAACCAATCAACATTGACGAGAACGAGTCTGAAACGACCCTCTCAGAAATGATGGCTGAATCAAAACTTGCTCTCAAAAGGAAAAGCACTCATCAACCACAATCCTCTTCCAAAAGGACCAAAATCAAGATCACATATGGAGGAAACAAAGGAAAGGAAAAGATTGATGAGGAATAGAAGCTTGATGATCAAACTTCTGAAGAAATAGAGATGCTTGAAGGAATTCAATCTGCTCAAGTTTTTGATGATGAAAAATCGGGAAAGAGATGTATTTTCATTGGGAGAATTTATCTACTGGATGAAATGAGGAACTGTGGTTGGAACTTACATCCACACATTGAGACACAGGGCTGGTTAAACATTTTGTCTCAAGGAGAATTTATTTATCCTAACATGGAGAAAGAATTTTATGGCTGTTTAAATGTGAGTGAAGATAAGACAAGCTTTACCACTCATGATAGAGGAACAACTTTCGTGGTAACCCCAACTCTGTTTGCAAATGCTCTGAAGATACCTGTGAATGGAGTTTCTATCTATGGAGAAGACTGGTATGATCAAGCAGGAACTACAGAGGATAGGGTGCTAAGTGAACTGGTGAAAAAACCCAAAGAGAAGCTTAAGTCATCAGCATTGAAAGACCAAGATCGAATCATGCACACCATGGTAGTACACTCTCTGGTCCCTAGAGCAGTAAGCTATGAAAAGGTAAAACCTATTGACTTACTCCTAGTTTACCACATGTTCACTAGGTCTAAGATAAACCTGCCATATTTCATTTTTCATTACATGATTGATATATGTAAGACCATTAGGCAAAGCTCATCCCTACCTTATGGCATGTTCCTAACCAATGGAATTTCCATAAGAGAGAAAACCACCTTCTGATGTAAGAGTGTCAAACAAATGGGACTGAAGCCCTTTAGTGAGAAAATTGAAATTTTCTCTGAACCAAACATTGATGATGATGAACCTTCACTTGAACCAAACCTAAACACAGAACCACTTGTTGAAAATGAGAACATTCAAAAATCTCCTCCCATCTCAGTAGCTTGAGAACAAATCAGTGCATCCCCTCAGGGAGAGTTACAAGAGACTGAGGAAGACACTTTAACTTAGCCTACAAGACTAGCTCCACCCAACATTGAATCAAATGAACCTAAAAAACCTTCTCATGAAGAGTTGTTTGAATCAGAACACTCACAAAGTTGGAAAGAAGTATTTGAGCTACCCTTTGACCAAAACGAAACCCAAACTTTTGCTGTCAATGAACCTTCTCCTACCAATGTTAATGAGCCTTGTACTGACCTAGTGTTGTACATACCCTATACCTTTGAGAAACAAGAAAACCAAGCTTCTGAAACCAACCCCACTGCTGAAAAAGAAACTTCTCCAGAAATTAACCAAAACGTGGATCCTTCTGTTGTTGACACTCGACCTTCTGATGATGTTATATATTATTTTCACTAAAGGAGTTATCTTAGTCCCTTATGTTTCCTCTTATGAGGAACATGGAATTGAAGAAGGTACAACAGATGATCTAGCTTAGGGGGAGCTTAACATGAACCAATCACAAGTGAATGCTGAACCTAGAATTGACCTCAATCCACTATCTCCTATCTCTCATGTTGTTCATGAGGTAGTGAGAGATATTGAAGATCAACTTACACCAGAAAATCCTTCTCATAATCAAGTAACAAGTCCTGAGATCATCGCTTCCATAGAACTCACAGAGTTACTACATACTCCTACACCCTCTATTGGTCCCATTGCTGCCTCCACACTTGCTCCACATCATCATGATGTTCAAGGATGAACTGGGCAGTTTGCAAATCCTTTCTTACAGTGGTATGAAAATCCAAGAACATCACCTGGGAACACTCTAGCATCTGAGAACATTAACAGGTGTATGTTCTCCCCTATCTATGACTCCTCCATTCCCAGAATACCCGAAGGATCAGGTCCTTCAAAATTAACCTCTAATTTGCCCACTCATTTTGGATCCCTTGGATCATACTGCCAAACTATGAATGCACCACCGTCTTCTTCTGATAAAGCACCTCCTAGTAGCAAAACATTAGTTGACAGGGTTGGTTCCTTCAACTATGCTGATAAGAAGGAAGTTTTGGCTGCTATGAAGAAAATGAGGGCCCATCATGAGAAGCAAATGAAGAAAATGAGAGTTCAGAACAACAACCTTCTCATGAGAGTTCAGAACAACAACCTTCTCATGAGTATTGGAATACTTCAACAAGAGAATCAAATTGAAGCTCAGAGAAACTATGCCTACCAACAATGGATGATGCAGAACATTGTGCCTATAGTGGTCCCCAATATTGTTGTGCCTAACTTTCCTCCTCCTCAACCATTCCAGGCCATTCCTCAACCTACTGCATCCTCAAACTCTTCAGATGATCCCTCTCCCACCAAGTAGCAACTTAATTTCTATGTCTTCCCTCCTTTTTGTTGTTGACAAAGGGGGAGAATGCAGATTGCTTAGCTACTTAGTTGTTTTAGTGATATTTTGGGGTTTCTATTGACATTTTAAACTATCTTTTGGACAAGCTATTATTTTGTGCTGTTTTTAATTAATGGTCTGTAATGATAATTATCAAACTCCTATGTAATCATGTTTGCTTCGTATGATATGTAACACCCCCTTATATGTAATGCTAATTAAACTAATAATAAGAAAAATCAGAGTTTTTCAAAACTTGTCCACGCACCTCAAAGAGGGTGGTACATTTAATAATAACATCAACCAAACATATTTGAAAATTCAAACGCATCAAGTGCGCAAAATGCATATCATAGTCACGTGGGTTAAGACCCTCAAATACCTGTTTAGTGTTTACAGTAATCCAGAAAATAGTTTGCAACGAAGCGGAAATAAAACTGAGTTCAACATACTCAATACATAGTCAAAAACAGTCTAATACATAACATGAAATAGCAGTACTAAAATCCCATTCCCGGTGTTACTAAATCAGAGCCGACACAAATATCCCAAGAAGGCATGGCACCTTCACTCAGAGTCACCTGTTTGTCGCCACGAGAGCAGGCAACATAAAAATGCTAGGGTGAGTCTCTTTACATAAATAATAACAAGTAAGATAAGCATTATATTAGGAAAACATCTAGCAACACCAATCCACAGAAATCAAGACATTTATCATTTCACTTAACATATCAACAAAACCACAATAATGAATTAAATAGCCATCAACAAGCATTCTAAGAATGTATGAGTGCATGCATGTGTGCAAGATGCATGTGGATCCATAACCACCTTAATAACCCCGTCAGGCACCACCAAGTTTGGCCGAAGCCACCCACCATGTTTTGGCCGAAGCCATACCACCACTTTTGAAATACCACCACTTTTGAAATGCATATGGTTTATGCGACACTATGACGATGCAACACAACATCACACATTTATCACACCAAGTATTAACCACCACTTTGGCCGAAGCCCTCACCAAGCATTAACCCACCACTTTGGCCGAAGCCCACATCAAATATTAACCCACCAATTTATCAATTATCAACCACCACTTTGTCACTTATTACCCACCACTTCATCAATTATTAACCACCACTTTATCAATTATTAAATTAAATCCCACCTAAGGACCAAACCACCTCATAAGGACCTTTTTCCACACCTAAGGACCATTTTGACACACCAAGGATCAATTTGGTACCTAGGGACTAGTTTGACACACTTTGATTAATTTTGGTGCTTAGGAAATTATTTGATATATTAAAACTAATTAGACACTAAGGGATTATTTTGTCACACCAAGGATTAATTTAATTCTTAGGGACTATTTTGTCACACCAAGGATTAAATTAATTCTTAGGGACTAAACCATCACTTAGACATATTTTGGGCACCAAGGCGCCAAGGGGCAGCCAAAATGGCGCCCCATACCATGACACCAACAGCCCCCATCACACACACAAAATGAGGCGCACAAACACTAGCACAGGGCGCCAAGTTTCTAGTAACCTGGCGCCCCCTCCCCTGCACCTGCACCCACGCACGCACGGACAGACACGGCGCCCAAGCAGGCGCCAAATCTCCCAGCAACCCGCGCCCTCCCTTGCGCAACTCACCCAGCCAGCCCAGCACAGCACCCTGGCGCCATTTTGCCTAGCAAATGGCGCCCCCCTTCCTTGCCAGCCTAGCCAAACCGAAACAGAACCACAAAACAGTGAACTGGGCGCCACTTTGCCTAGCAAATGGCGCCCCTGCCCTGCACAAAACCACCCAACCAGAATTCAGCTCCTAGGCGCCATTTTCCTAGGCATTTGGCGCCCCTCCTCTATCACACTCACCTAAACCACTTCAAACCTACATTTTTACTCCACAATCCAATTATTACTTTATCAATCACTCATTTAAACATTAAATCAGCATCATTAACTCATCATACTCACATACTCATTCTCATGGAACCATTTCATCAAACACATAACATGCATAATTTCACAACTCATATTTTCACAACAACAAGCAACATGATATCACTCAATCAAGCATTTCATATATTAACCAACATATAATCACATCAAATTCACACAACAAATCATTCCTAGAGCTATTCCACCTATAAAACATATCCTACAAATTATCATAAATGCAATGGAGAGTCCCCTAACCTTTTATGAGCCAAAGCTTCAATTAAACCACCAAGAATCAACAAAACAAGACCCCCACCTTCGGTTTCCAGCCCCAAACCGAATTGTTACCTTGCTTGGGTGACAAATGGAAATTCAAAATAATGAGAATGAGTCTATGGAACTCATAGAAATGAAACAAGGAAAGGAAATGAGGATGATTAGGACTAAGGCCTTCACTTACCAACACAAAACTTGAGAAAAGTTTCCTCCTTTCTCCTACTTCAAGCTGAAAACGTGGGTACTCCTTCTTTGGGTAACCATGGAAAATTCAAAAGGCAAGGAATGAGCTTATGGAACTTAAGGAAATGGAATGGGGAAAAGAAATGAGGAAGATTGAGACCAAAATCTCACTTACCCACCAAGAACTCAAGCAAGCTACCTCCTTTCTTCTCCCTCCCTTGCCGTCGGCTACTCCCTCTCCTCCTCTCTATTCTTCTATTTTCTTTCTTTCAAATGAGACACAATGTTACCCTAGTTTAGGAACCCCTAAGTTTTAAGACTAACATTGGGCCTAATAATGGCCCTTGGGCCTTATTCCCACTCCTACTTAATTTATTCCACCTCCTGAAATAAAATAATTCCAACTTAGTATCCTATTTAAAATAGATTAGACCCCTTTTAGATAAAATAAACTTTTAACTATTTAATTAACTTGATTAAATGTTGTAAACCTTAAATAACTTAATTAATTAAATAATTAAATTATTTTGGGCGTTACATGATACATGATAGTTATCCTTTTGCTATGCATGTGTTAAAATGTTTATTTTTCAAAAACAATAATCTGTTCATGTACTTAAAATGTCTACTCTTGAGAAACAGAAAACTTAAAGCTTACTCTCAAGTTTGTCATCACCAAAAAGGGGGAGATTGTTGGAATGAAAATCTCCTTCCATGTTTTGATGATACAAATTTAAATTAATGAATTAAGTTTTCTGAATTAAATGTGATTTAACAAGTTTCAATCAAGTGTTTAAGAACAAGATATAAGACTCATAGCAACAACTTGGCTCTACAATAAACCAATGATATTACAAAGTGTAGAAGTGCCAAGAGAAGGTTAGACTAAAAGAAGGTTAACTAAAGAAGGTTGCCTAAAGAAGGTTAAATAAAGTCAACAAAAGGCTTAACCCTTCTACTTAAGGTGTATTGAAAGTCAAACATAAGGGTGACCAAAAGTCAACAGAAGGTTGACCAAAAGTCAACAAAAAGTTTGACTGAAGTCAAAAGAATATTTGACCCTATCAAAAGAATTGTAAAGAAAGTTGATTGTTGAAGAAGGTTAAAAGAAGGTTTAATGAACTCCAACCTTCTCTTTCTGAGAAACACATTTAATTCTGATTCTATGATTCAATGCGCATTAAATTTAAATTCTATGTTTAAATGTTTAAGAATAATTGTCTCATGCAAAGAAGAACTCTTTCATTATTCCTTGTACAAACAAAGCATGTTTGTTCATTTTAAGAAAGCTTGAGAAGCTTCACATAAAAGCATAAAAACTGTCACTAAGTACAAGAGTAGGTCATGGAAGGTCAGAATATGTGTAAGAGAGTACGGTGTCAGCTAAAGAAGGTTCAATGTGTCAGTTAAAGCACCAAAAGTTGCTGAAGAAGGTTCAAGGGCTACAACTAAAGCAAACTTCATCATTACACATCTACAAGCCTAGAACTACTTCCCAACGGCTATCTCCAACCTTCTAACGGCTATATTCAAGTTTCAAACGCTATATAAAGGCTGGAATTTGAAGTTACAATTCATGAGATTTAATTGGAACCTTCACAAGTCAAGATTCTCAAAGTTATCCAACCTTCTCATCCACACTCAAAGCTACTTCAAGTTCTATTTTGGAATACTTTCTTGAGTGTGTGTTAGCTTGTTTGTTCTATATAATACACTGTATTTATCAGTAATCAAGCTCCTAAATAATCCCAAACCCAAACCCCTTATTGTAAGAATTATTGTGTAAGTTTCACAACAAACTACCTAGTGAGAGGTGAGTGTTGTTGGTGATCCTATTTGACAAAGGAACCTTTAGGAAACTAGAAGAGTTTTCTAGAGAAATAGCTTGGTGAAGCTGTGTAAGTGAGCACTTGTCATTTGTGTGTTGATCAAAAGAGAGTGGTGGTGAAAGTATTTTGTTGTTAAGCAAAAGCAAGTGTAAAATCTATTTGGAGAATAGTGGAAACTCTCACGTGGACGTGGGGAGAGGAGTAGCCAAAGTTGGGTGAACCTCTATAACTCTACTATGTCATTATTTGCTTTCCCTATTACTTGTTTTAATTGCTTTATACTTAAAAGTGTAAACTTCTTATTGAATTGTGAAAAGATTACAATTTGTTGGATCAAAATCCCAGTACATATATTGAATACATTTGGGGGGAAAAGCCCTAATCTACTAACTGTAATTCTAACTAACTATCTAACTGTGATAACTAATTAGTATATTCTGGTAACGGTAATTAATACCTATGGTAATAATACACACGGTAAAACAGTGAATGAAAGAGAGAGTAACTGTAATAGTGTTTAATACCCCCCTCAAGCTGGAGGGTGTATGTTGAGGACTCCAAGCTTGGAGAGCATGGCTGCAAATGGTTGTGGATCCAATGCTTTAGTCAGTATATCTGCCAACTGTGAAGAAGAAGGCACAGGAAGCAGGTGAAACAGTTTTGCTTGAAGCTTCTCACGAACCACATGACAGTCAATGTCAATGTGTTTTGTGCGTTCGTGAAAGGTGGAATTTGCAGCAATATACCTCGCATGATGGCTATCACATCAAAGAAGAAGGGCGGCGTGATAAGCGGCGATGCGATGATCACGTAGAAAATAGGTGAGCCACTGCAATTCACAAACTGTGGAGGCGGCGCACACGATATTCGCTTCGTGGAAGACACGAAAGCGAGACTCGCTTCTTTGATTTCCAAGAAATAAGAGAATTATCCAAGAAAACGCAGTAGCCAGTAATTGACACTACAACATTTTGACCCTATGGCAACGCTCAAAAACTGTTGCGTAATCCCAAAAAACCGTTGCCTTTGCCTTTGGCAACGGTTTTGAAACCGTTGTAATCGCGGCGTTGCCTATTCTTCGTGCAACGGTTTTTCAAAGAAGACAAAGGCAACGCCATCACAAAACCGTTGCCTTTGATGGCACAAAGGCAACGGTTTTTGAAATACTCTATGGGAACAGTGCAAAACCGTTGCAATCAATGACAACAGTTCTGAACCGATGTCTGAGACAAAACCGTTGCCTATTCATATCATACACCACGCTTTAAAACCGTTGCCATAAGTAATAAAAAATAAAAAAAATTATTTGTGGATCTCCATTTCATCTATATTTTATCCATATGCAAGAGAACAAAACTATGTGTAATATCATTCAAATTTAAAACAAAAAATTGTTAAATTACACAAACCAATAACATGTCATATTGAAACCTACTCACCCTAAATTCCTACTTTATTTTTGGTGCAAACAACCAACATATTCACAATATATTGAGGAAAAAAGCTACTTAAATATACATCCCATCAACATAAGAAGAGACTAAGTACATGCTCATCACTTGTAAAAGCCAACATATTAACCCTTTCAATTGAAGTTGTTGCTTGTCAATCATCCTTCTTTCCTTTTGAAGTTTCTGCACAAAAAATAAGAGCTCTAAGCAAAGTATACTCCAAAAAGAAATAGAGACAAGTAATTCAAACAAACAATTAGCCAAGACTTGCATAAGGCTATTCTACCAGGAAACTTTTTTTGCTTAAACTACCAGGAAGCACAGGACAGGATCTCCAGCTTTCAGGTTGGAACATTCTTTGCTTTCGAAAGGAATCGAGCGCTCTCGGACTAAGATTTTTATGCTGACCCACTCATCTTCCTCAGCTCCAAACCCAACAAATCTGACTAGGACTTCCTTTAACAAAAGGTACAACTGTATAAGATTTTTATGTGCAACATTGATTTATGGATCTCTTATATAGAAGCATAAAGGACAACAAAAGAGTAAACAAAAACTATCACAATGGGAGAACGGAAACTAAGTTTCCATAACAATGGGAGAACTGAAGTATTTTTATCATTTGACATTTGGATAAACATATATGCATGAGAAAATTCATTCTAACATGAATGACTTACTGAATAATCCAAAATAATCTGCAGCCCCAAGAGGTCTGTCACATAGCTCCTCGAAAGTGAAATAGGCGCATCCATTAGCTCCCAATGGAACCTGATGAGGAAAATGAAAATAGGTAAAGATTGATTTGATAATAATAGTGATATGTGCTGCTCTGCATTTATTTCTGCAAAATAAAATTTAGCACGTACATGTAGTGTCCTTCCCATTACTACTTCCACGTCTTGGGGAGTAGCGGTGACTTCTCCAATCAAGCTGTTGAAACTTTTGCTTAAGAATGCCAGATGAATTGTTGCCAACAAAATAGAATCCTTGCCCACCCCGCGATCGAAATGGCAGAAATCGGATTTGAGTTGTGACTAGGCCAATAAGTACCATTCCTTGGTTCCAGCGATAAAAGTCTTTTGCGGGAATATTAAGTTATAATACATGCTCAACATCCGCTTCACAGTCCTCACGAAACAAGCACCAAACACCGCAATGAAACAATTGTTTACACTCCTCACAATAAATACCCCTAATCACCATAGGTATACACAACTAAGAACAAAATTACCTCCATATGTGCAACAATGACAAGAGGAACACAAAAGATACAAGCCTAAACAAATTAAAACACAAAGATCAATCACTCAGAAATTAAATAGCCAGATCGTCATAGAAGGAAATCTCTTCAGCGTTTTTATAGGGATCTTTAAATAAAACTAGGAAACCATATAAAGTACCTGAGTTGGGGATTTCCTTATGCAATTTAAACAACGTCCTTCCCCTTCTTGCGTTCAGTTCTGTCCAGAGTGAAAGAGAGCAAGAGGAGAAGAAGAGAACTTTAGGGTTTCGAAAATTTTCTTTGTAGTGAAAGATAGCGCAAAAGAAAACTTTAGGGTTTCGAAATTTTTCTTTGTAGTGAAGTCCAAAGTGCGAGAGGAAGAGGGTTTTGAAGATTTCTCCTTCTTTCGTTCAGTTTTGTGTGAGGGGAAGGGGAAAACGAAGAAGGATCGTGAGGGAGAGAGAGAAAGAGTCTCAAAGACCTACATCAAAACAATATGTCTCCTTGATTCCAAATGCTCAGAAATAACCTCTCACCACTGTCACAATCACATTCAGGATGATGTGATAACATGACCTACATCAAAACAAAGGTAAAAAAGCATCAATAAAATTTCACACCATACTATCATATATAGCATAACTCCTCTTCAATAGAAATTGCAATACGAAATATGAAATTTACAATGCCCTTTGCAACAAGCACATTCACATTTAAAGGATATGATCAACAAAATAAAAGTGTTCAAACATGCATGGTCCACCACTTCAATGCTGACCAGCTCTAGTCCACAAAAACTAAGACAAAATAGACAGGAGAAAACATGACAAAACAACTTGAAAATAAGATGGTAAAAGACTAGATGATTGTTTGGCTTGAATTGACCACATTGTCAAGGAAACTATGATGAGCATAGTTCTCAACATTGGGGGAACAAAATACTAATAAGAAGCTTATATCATCAATCAATCAAAATATACAATTGAGAAAAAGCAATTGCGAGAATCTCTAACCTGAGATGGAAAGATTGGCCATACTGTACAAGAAAGAAATATGTGAAAGAAATGAATCATAAACAAGCAAATGAAGTAAACATGTCAAATAAAAATATACATGCATAAAAATTGACATGTAGTGATGTAAGTGTAACAATACAAAACAACAAAGACAAAAAGTAGAACTTCATATATATCACTATACATAAAGTTGCTATATCCGCACAAACACATATCTACTACAGAAGAAATACACATATTTAGGGTTAGTGAAGTAGTTTACCTTCGGAGACGGCGTTGCACTGTTTGAAGACCATAAACCATGATTTGCAACTAAAACAGAACAAGCTCAACACATATTTTCATGTAATAAGTTGCAGACCGTAAACCTTGAACACACACCATGTAAGTCACAGACCAATTCAACTCCACATTCAACAATAAAGCTTTGGTTTAACACCAATTCAACTCAATGTAGCATGTGTTTTGATCGAATGTCTAAAAACTGGGGGAAAGCATAAAGTAAATCACCTAAATTCACCTATATTACTTATGTTGTAGTAAACCATCAAACACCTTAATTAAATCAACACTAACTAAATCACACTATCAAACTAGAAGAAGCATAAACTAGTAGAACCATCAACTATCAACACTGATAATAAACCAATCTACAGTAAATATTTTTTCCAAACAATGATAATAATGTTTTCATAGATAATTTAACAAACACCTTAAAGGCATAGACAAAGAGTGATATTAGAGTCAGTTATTGTCACAATTTTTGCCTCTTTTTCTTCAAATTTGAGGTTATCAAGAACATAAGAATAGTCTAATTTGACACAACACGTACCTTTTGATTCATCAAAGCTTGAGGGACATCTCCTTGAACAATTCTCTGAGCAAGTCTGTTTGAAAGGAAGAGTTAGGACAATGTGCAGATTCTGCAGAACATATTAATGAAAATTAACAAAAGCATTAAGATAAGATACAAATTCAAGCAACGTTTAGGAGGAAGGAAGGCCGCGGCAACAGCGAACAACCGAGCAAGTCTGTTTCTCAAATATGCATACCTGAACTGAAGGAGACGGCAAGCAAGACCACGGCAACATCGAGCAACTTAGGGTTTTGAAGATTTCGTTCCACTAAAGGCCACGGCGATTGTGACGAGCAACCATGACGGCAAGCAACAACGACGGTGAGCAAAGAACAATGACGGAGACGATATTCTCTCTTGTATTCTTCTCATTTCTTTCTCAGTTCTGTTAGCGTTTTTGATTTGTGAGGCTAGTGTTTTAGTATTTGTGAGTGCGAGAGAGAGAGAGGGATAGAAGCTTAGAGGTTAGGGTAGGGTTCGCGAGGGTGAGAGTTCAGAGAGTGAGAGATCGATTCAGAGAGAAGAGTGAGAGGGTTGAGAGATTGATTCAGAGAGGAGAGTGAGAGGGTTGAGAGAGTTCAGAGTGAGAGGATTGAGAACACAAGAGAGTTTCTGTGCAATGAAGGCCACGACGAGCAAGATGATGGCGAGCGAGCAAAGAAGGTGACGAGGAAGATGGAGGTGGCGAGCGAGCAAAGAAGGTGACGAGGAAGATGGAGGTTCAATGTGAGAGGAGTGAGAGGGTTCAGAGAGTGAGAGAGTTCAGAGAGTGAGAGAGTTGAGAATGTGAGCGCTCAATTTTTTTTTTAATACTTCTTCTACGACAATGTTTCTGAGTCGTTGCCTAAAGCATAAACAAAAAACCGTTGCGATAGACTTTATGGGAACGGTTTTGAGCCGTTGCCTAAAGCATAAACAAAAAACCGTTGCGATAGACTTTATGGGAACGGTTTTCAGCCGTTGTCATTGAAGAAAAAATTTTAAAAATGAAAGAAGACGCGACTTCAAAAAACCGTTGCCATTGTAGGCTAAGGCAACGGTTTTTTTGAAGTTGCAATTTTGGGCGTTGCCATAGGGTCCAAATGTTGTAGTGTGAACGCCTCGTTGCAGGGCATGTTGCCCAATCAGAATCACTAAACGCCTTTAATTGTAACTTGCAGGAACTAGAAAAGAACAAGCCTTGGCCAGGTGATTGTTTAATGTACCTCAAAATACGATGTGCAGCCTGCATATGAACTGTCCTTGGGCTAGCCATGAACTGACTTAGCTGCTGTACAGCAAAGCTAAGGTCAGGTCTTGTTGTTGTTAAGTATAATAGCTTCCCAATAAGTCTTCTGTAATTCCCCTCATCAACTGATTCAGAATTTAAGGCAGCATCAATGTGAGGGTATTTTATCATGGGAGTTGATGCAGGTTTGCATCCAAGCATGCCGGTTTCATCTAGGAGATCAAGGGCATATTTGCGTTGACATAGAGATATACCTGTAGAGTTCCTTGCAACTTCAAGTCCTAAGAAGTATCTTAATGAACCCAAGTCCTTAATTTTGAAGACAGTATCAAGTTGTTCTTTGACAGAATTGATCTCTTGAATGTCAGGTCCTGCCAATATCAAGTCATCTACGTATATGAGCAACACTGTTATTTTCCCAGAGACAATTTTAGTGAAGAGGGAGTGATCTGATTGAGATTGCTTGTACCCAAGGGAGGTAAGGAAGCTGGAAAGCTTGGCAAACCACTGTCTGCTGGCCTGTTTAAGACCATATAAGGATTTCAACAGCCTGCAGACCTTAGTGTCAGAATCTGAGTGGTTATACCCTTGTGGGATCTCCATATAAACCTCTTCGTTTAGCTCACCATGAAGAAACGCGTTGTTAACGTCCAATTGTTGTAAGTACTAGGACTGGCTAGCAGCAATAGCCAAAAGCAGCCTCACTGTGGTCATCTTGGCCACAGGTGAAAAGGTATCAAGATAATCGATCCCCTCGGTCTGTGTGTACCCTTTTGCGACTAATCGTGCCTTATACCTTTCTATTGATCCATCAGCCTTGTACTTGACTTTATATACCCACTTACAACCTATTGTGCTTTTTCCAGGTGGTAAAGGACATAACTCACATGTTCCATTCTGTTCAAGAGCTTGCAGCTCAGCTTTCATAGCTTGATTCCAACACTCATGCTTGATAGCTTGCTTGTAGGTGGCTGGTTCCACTGTAGAGGATATAGATAAGGCAAATCTTTTGTAAGTAGACAAGAGTTTATTGTATCCAATGAAAGAATGAATAGGATAGAGGCAATTGGACTTGGCTGTGGCATTGTTGCAGATATAGTCGTTTAAGCGAATTGGAGGCCTAATAGTACGGGTAGGTCTATGTGTGATGGAGGTATCACTCTGTTCTGGTTGGTTGGTAGTCGTATGATCAGGTGGGTTGCTGTCAGGTGTGTTAGTTCTGCACTCTGGGTTACTGGCAGCTGAAGTATCTGATTGAGGGCTAGAAGGATGTTCTGGTGCAGTGTTTGTGTCAATTTGAGGCTGTGGAGGGTCATTTGGACTATCAGGATCGAAGGTGGTAAGGTCATACATGTTGGGAGTAGGTGTGGTGTGAGGTTTATTTTTATCAAAAGAGATATAAGGAAAGGTATCTTCGTAAAAAACAACATTTCTGAAGATGAACAGCTCTCTGCTTTTCAAATCCATCAGTACATATCCTTTGATCCCAGCTTTGTATCCAAGAAAGACACACTTCTTGGCTCTTGGATCAAGCTTGTTCCTTCCTTGAAGGAGGGTGGAAGCAAAGCTGAGACATCCAAACACCCTCAAGTGTTGCAAATCTGGATTGTGATGATATAGAGCCTCAAAGGGAGACTTGCCTCTCAAGACATCAGTTGGCAACCTGTTAATAATGTGGACAGCCTGCATAACTCCATATGACCAAAAACCTTTGGCAACTGGGACTGAAACATGAGTGCCCTGGTTACATTCAATATATGTCTGTGATTCCTTTCTGCCACAGCATTTTGCTGGGGAGTCTCCACACATGTTCTTTGATGAATTATGCCCTTCTCATTGAAGTAATCAGTCATGATGAATTCCTGACCATTATCTGTTCTAATGCTCTTGACAGGGACTCCAAATTGGGTTTGGACCATGGCAACAAAATTCTTCACTAGACTTCGTGTCTCAGATTTGTTTTTCATAAGAAACACCCATGTATGCCTTGTGAAATCATCTACAACAGTAAGAAAATACAAGTGGCCATGGACAGATGGGGTGGAAAAAGGGCCCCATATGTCCATGTGTATTAGATCAAAGGCACTCTTACTTTTAGTATTACTAATAGGAAATGGCAATTTGTGTTGCTTAGCAAGGTGGCAAGAGTCACAGATTTTATTGAAAGTACTTTGTACATATGGTGATTGTTTACAAATCTGTTTCATTACATTGTCGGAGGCATGCCCTAACCTATGATGCCATAGTGGAAAATTTTCAGAAATCACATGATTACATTGTATGCCAGCATTATCATTTTGACAGAAAAATGAACTATATCTATCATTTATAGCAAAAGCAGAAAGACATTTGGAATATTGATCAAGGACATAGAGAGAATGGAACGCTCTAGCGTGCCCAATCGTCCTCAATGTAGGTTTTTCCTGTATTGTGCAATCATCATCATCAATAATTATCTTACACTTTAAGAAATGTGACAATTTGTAACTAGAAATCAAATTAAAACCGAATTCAGGAACATAAAGCACGTTGTGTAAGATCAAATCAGAGTTGAACATGATGGTTCCAGCATATCTAGCAAAAGTCCTAGTTCCATTAGGCATTTTAATACTCACAGGTTTTATTTCATGATATGAATAGAACAATGATAGACTATTACATATATGGTCAGTAGCACCCGTATCCACTATCCATATAGTATAAGTGATATTACCTGAGGAGTCTTGTGTCATGTTTGTGGCAATGATATGATGAGTCTGGCCAGCTCCTTCACCATTCTTGCATAATAGTGCCATAAGCTTTTGGTACATCTCGGGAGTAATGCTGACCGAAGATTCATTCCCTTGAACACTTGTACTTTCTTCTTGCGCATTGGTTCCTTCTGTGCTAAGATTGTTGGCAGTAGTTTCTTTGTCCCGAAACTTGAACCCTGGAGGGAACCCATGTTTGAAGTAGCATACTTCAATGGTGTGTCCCTGTTTACCACAGTGGCTACACACCTTGTTGGAATTATTGTTGCTTCTTCCTCCAGTTCTACCACGCCCTCTACCACGGAAATTGCCACCACCCCTACCTTGAGAATTCTGGACAGGGTTGGTGTTGGCCATGAGCGCGGTTTTAGGGTTTTCAGCCACAAGATTTCCATTTAACTGTCTCTCTTGTTGCAAGGTAAGAGAGAATACCTTGTTGATTCCAGGCAAGGGGTCCATCATCATGATCTGAGTCTTGACAGTGTTGTATTGGTCATTAAGACCCTTCAAGAAGCGTATCACGTACTCTTGTTCCCGTTGCTTCTTGATGTTGGTGTCTATTGCTCCACACGAGCATGCGTTGATTGGCCTTAGGGTTTCCAAATCTTCCCAGATAACCTTAAGATCGGTGTAGTAGGAATTGATGCTTCATTCTCCTTGTTTGATTGAATGAATCTCTTGCATCAGATCTGACATGCGAAACGCATCGCATTTGGAAAACCTGCTCTTCAGTTCATTCCACAAATCAAACGCGTTTTCAACTTTTTCTATACTCTGAGCGATTTCCGGTGTGAGTGAACCAGCAATCCATGACACGACGGTGTCGTTGCATCTTTCCCACGCTTCGTACAAGTCGTCGCTTTCGTCCGGCGCCGTTATCTTTCCATTGATGAATTTCACCTTGTTCTTGGTGAGAAGAGCCCGCTTCATCTTTTTACTCCAAGTATCATAATTGTTGCCATTCATCGGAGGTGCAACAAGAATGGCGCCTGGGTTCTCAGCGGGATGAAGATAGTAGGGGCTTGTGAGGGTTAAAGCTGGATCTTTTGCTTTCCCTTGATCTCTGTGTTGTTCTTCTTGATGTATTTCCTCGGTTGTGATCGATTCCGCCATTGCTACAAGCAAGAGATTCTTCGCAAGAACGATGGTGTAATCGCTGAGGATGATTGGGCATGCAGAGCAGATTTCTCTGCTCTGATACCATAAAAGTGTAAACTTCTTATTGAATTGTGAAACGATTACAATTTGTTGGATCAAAATCCCAGTACATATATTGAATACATTTGGGGGGAAAAGCCCTAATCTACTAACTGTAATTCTAACTAACTATCTAACTGTGATAACTAATTAGTATATTCTGGTAACGGTAATTAATACCTATGGTAATAATACACACGGTAAAACAGTGAATGAAAGAGAGAGTAACTGTAATAGTGTTTAATAATACTTGTTATTGTTTTCAAACCCAAAAGAAGGTTAAACACTTCAACATTCTTTAGATAAGTTTTCAACTGAACCTTAACTATACTTAAGAAGGATAATACTAGTTTGAAAACAACACTCTTTCTTTAAGGTAAAAACATCTTAAGTCATCATAGTTAATTGTCTTTCACTTCAGTTATGATAAGATCTAACACATCTCCTAAGATTTGAATCTAGAAAATTGGCAAAACAACAATTAACAAACTCAACATAGAAGATGAACAAAATTCAATAACACAAAAGGCCTAGGACAACACACAAACTTACTTGAAAAGGAGAAGAAATACCAAATGTGGAGAAGATAGGAATGGAAATGGAGAAGGAAGTCCACCACTTCTTCCTTGGGAAGATGATAAGGACAACACTATCATTGAGCTCTCCTAGCCTCAAGGTTGTGTGCTTAAGGTTCTCATCTCAAGAAACCTTAGAGAATCTATGATGAACCTTCACCCACACTAGCAACTAGCCACTCACCACTCTCTTAGGTATTAGGCCCTTTCATGCTCAAAATGTAAAAGTGAATTTCATTCATCAAAGTTCTAAGATTACACTAGGTGTTTCAAGCATTTATATTGTGGACATGTGGATCCTAGGCCCGCAACTAAAGTCCAAAAGAAAATACAAAACAAGGCCCAAGGCCACAAACTAAGATACTAAAGCCAACATGACTCAATAAAAAGTGTCTTACAATTTATTGAAATAAAAACAAACCATAGGATATCATCTGTCTCATCAATCTTCATAAACCATTAACTGTTTCATGCCACTCAATAAAAAATCATCTGTCTCATCAATCTTCAAACACCTCTTTGAGCCCAATGATCCCTTCCTTCATAAGCCATTAACCATTAGCCAAGTTACACCATTGAATAAAAATCATTGGTCCTATCAATCCTCAAACACTTCAATTGCCGCAATTATCCTATACTTCACAAACCCTAACCATCGGCCACATTACAACCCTCTAAAGTTCATTCCGATCAATGAATGATTGCTTCTGTTTTCTCAAAGTTTTAATTTTAGGACAAATAAATTTATTTATTTACAATATGTTTTCTCAAGAATATATCTCAAAAAAAAATCAAAAAATCAAAAATAAAAAAAAAACTCAAAAGACTTGTACTTCAGGATTCGTTCAAGTCATATTTCCATCAAGACAAGGTTTAGTTATCGCCAAGTGGAATTTCCGTCATAGCGAACTCAAGACTATCATAGTCTGAGAGTCATTCTAAGGACAACCAAAAGTTTATACTACGATCGTCACCTAGATCCTAAAGTGGGGCATTCTTTTCACCTTTTGTTCCACTTAAACTTGGGGAAATGTATCCAGTGTCCGTCATTTACCACTCCCAGTCTATATAGCCGCATTTGACCAACTACAAAAACCCATAACCCTAACTCCGTCACCTTTCCCAATCTCACTAAAAGCAACCATCCGAAATACCATTCCAAGTGGGGCAATCATGTTGCTCTTCACTCCTCCTACAAATGGGGTAATTCACCCTATACCCATCTCATCCGCTTGTCACATTCACATCCATAAAACCATACCGGGGCAATTTCTCAACTCATTACCCTAAATGCTGCTACTCTAGTCGGAGCAATCTTGTCCTTACCATAAACGAGACAACACCAAACTCCATTGGTTGAGGAAAAATCTCTTGCTTTCTGCCTTTAATTCCAAAGCCAATGCATTCCCAATTCATCATCTTCTACACCCCTAGCTTGTCACCACTAGAGAGGGGCAGGTTATTCACTCACCGTCATCAAATCAAAATTGGGGTGCAGTCCCACATTTCTTGGCTTGGGAAAACCTACCTTTCATGACCTTTGACAAAGACCAGTCAGTCATTCACCCCTTCATGCGCCACAAATGTCCTCACCCTAGACCTTTAGAACCCCAAGTTAACTGACTCATTCATCTATATTTGCACTACTATACATCTTTACTAAACAATGCTTCAGAGAGAGAGACACAAGTTGAATGTAATGCTAAGGATCCTCTTAGCTAACTTTGTGGACCTAAAGCTTCAGTCATCATGGGGCATCATAGAGGAAAAGAAAAAGAAGCGAGCTTGCAAATACAGTACTTTTTCACATCAGTGTCTGTAAATAACAACTTTGAGATTGCCGAAGTTTGAATCAAATCTAGCCTTTCCAATGAATTATCAATCTCCGCCTCTCACATCCAAAGTCTCACATCTCATCATCACAAAAAAAATGTTTCTACACCCAAATCAATCATTTCATATCATCGCACCATGCACCATAGCATTTGCATTGAAGCATTTCATTCACATTCGCATTTCATTGATTTATTGTATACCAAAAAAAAAAGCAAAAAACTAAAAAACAAAAAGAGAAAAGAATCACCTATTTCATTCATCACATCGCCAAAAATCAACTGTTGCATGTGCATATATTATTGGCATTGTATATGCATTACATGTATTGCTTCTGAATCGACTTCAAGTGTCGATCCCTATATTTTGTTCCTCTAATATCCGCGCTTTAAGCGTTGATCTCATATCATATCACAGATCACCAGGTTGATCCCTCAGACCCCAAGTGGTCCTTCAGAGCAGTGCCCTAAGTGGCCCAGGTCGCAACGTCAAAGTCGAGCCCGACAAGACCTTCGCAGACCCCGCGTGGTCCTTCAGACTAGCTGTGTCAGCCTAAGACATAGTGGACGTCCTCTATTGGTCAACATATCGATTCGGATCGATCTTGACCTGGCGCCGCTCGAATATAAAGGCCCCTCAGACCGTTTTTCTAGTACCGTAGCTAGTAGCGCTCCTTCAGACCATGATGATCCTCTATTAAGTCCTAGGCAGCCTTCTAGACCCCGAGTGGTCCATCAGAGCCTTAGTGCTCCTTTAAGGCCCCAACTTGTAACACCCTAAATGATTTAATTAATTATTTGATTAAATTATTTAAAGTGTTGCATTATTTTAATTATATTAAATTATAATGTGGTCTTTTATTTTAATTGAAGGGAGTAGCAACCGGTAAAACCGGGATGGCAAGAATTGGCCCAAGAGCCCAAGCCCAATGACTTAGGCTCCTAGGGTTGATGCAATTCGCATCATTTGGGAAAACAAAGAAAGAAAACGAAAAAAAGAGAGAGAAAGGAGAAGAGAGAAGAGAAATCGACGCAACCAAAGGAGAAAGAAGGAGGGTTTGATCGCACCAAAGGGAAAGGAGAATGAGAGCTCTAGTTGCTGTGGTTCTGTTGGTGACTCCGTAGAGAGAGCTCTATCTTCGGTATAATCAAGGTAAGGGTGGGTCTTGCCTTATAATAAGGGATATAATGGGTTGTATGTTAGGGTTAGAATGTTAATTGTTTTCTCTTGATGTGTTTTGATGATGAAATTGTAGTTTCAATGATTTTTGAATGATTGAATGATTGGGTGAATTATGAAATTGCATAGGAATCGATTTGTATGTGATTGATTGTTAAAAAGTGTATTTGATAGTGTTAGAAGGATTAAGAAGTGTTTTTGGAATGGTTGTTGAGGATTGATCATAGGAAAAATTGGAGAAATTGGGTTTAGGGAACCCTAAGTGTCATAGGGCGCCAAATGCTAGGGAGAATGGCGCCTGTGGCTTTATCTTTGTGTTTGTTGGTTTCTTTGCACGGGCGCCGATGGTTGCCCTAAATGGCGCTGTGTGCGCTGTGTGCACTAATGTGTGCGTGTGTGTCTTGGTGGCCGGGAGCCAATGTTGGCTGCCCAGGGCGCCAGGGTGGCGCCAGTGTGGTGTGTGTGTTGCTGCATGTGCTGTGTGTGTGTTGTGTCTAGGTGCAGGGCGCTAAAATGTGGCTGCCCATGGGCCTGTGTGTGCTTGTTCAAGTGCAGGGCGCCAATGTGGCTGCCCTGTGGCGCCTGGTGTGGCGCCATGTTGCTGGTGGTGTGGCGTGTCTAAGTGTTGGGCGCCAATTTGGCTGCCCATGGCGCCTAGTGTGATGCCAGGTTGTGTGACAGGGTGCGTGTGTGCGTGTGGCACAGCACAGGGCGCCAAATGGTTGCCCTGGCGCGCCCATGTTCTTTACTGTGTCAGGCCGGGCGCCAATGTTCTTTGCCAGGCGCTGTGTGTGCTTTGTGTCTCGCTTTTGTGTCTTAGTTTGTGTCCAAGTGTTGTCTTTGAGTTCTTGGCGCCAATGTTGCTTGATTTGGCGCTGGTGGTGTGTGTTGCCACTGGGCGCCCGATTTCTTTGTGTTTTTGGCTTTGTGTCTTTGAGTGTTGCCTGAGGCGCCCGATTTCTAGTGTTTTTGGCGCTGTGTCTTTGGTGTTGCCTGAGGCGCGCCGATTTGTGGTGTTTTTGGCGCCTGGTGGCTGTGTTGCCACAGGGGGCGCCAGTTTTGGTGGTTTTGGCGCCTGGTGCTGCCATTTCTATTTTAGTCCTTAGGTGATGTTTTGGTCCTTGAAGTGCTGTTTTGGTCCCTAAGTGCTATTTTAGTCCTTAGGTGATGTTTTGGTCCTCTAGGTGATGTTTTGGTCCTTGAGTGCTGTTTAGGTCCTTGAGTGATGTTTTGGTCCTCTAGTGGTGTTTAGTCCTTGTGACATATTTTATAATGACGAAGTTGATGATGTATGAATAGAAGATGATGTTATTGACGATGGGTCTATTGACCAAAATTAAAATTGACGATGATGTGAGAGATGATGTTGATGATGTATAAATTTGGTTGTTGGTTGCTCATGGGGTCTCATGCATACATGTGCATTTTATTGACGATGTGTATTGACGATGAGAGGCTTCGGCCTTGAGCTATTGACGATGATAAAGCTCAACTATTGACGATGATGCCCATAGTGGCTAAAACTATTGACGATGAATGGTACCACATGCATGATTGCATTGCATTACATTCATTCCCATAAATGATAAATGCTCTGTTGGATGATATCTAATGTGAATGTGACTGCTGTATGAATGATATGTGATGCTGTGATTGATTAAATTCTATGAACTGATTTACTGCTTATTATAGCCTTTATTATGTGGTTTGAGACTCACCCCTTATGTTGTTATTTACCATAGGTAACCATGAGTGAGGTCTTATTCCTTCACATCCCGAGTCGGTCTGCTCTAATACGTAGCACCTAGGGGATGGGCTTAGACTTCTAGTTGTTTTTCTTTGTTTCTCTGTTGAACTATTTTAGTTGAGACTATTATGTCATTGTTGAGACTGTAGCTCCTTTTTTGGAGATTTGATTTTATTCCGCTGTGTGATGTTTACTTTTCTATTGCGTGGACTTAATTAATAAATTTTTTGAGAATTCCATCCCATTGATGGGTGTTGCGTATTATCTTGATGTAGTAAATGATTTGTGTGATTTTGTTGTTGTTTTAACTGAAGTAAGTGTAGCATCCCGTTTGGATGAATTAAAAGAAATAATTTTTAAACTCTGATTCTTATTTTAAATTGCCAGGTAGAAATGGGGTGTTACATTAGTGGTATCAGAGCAAAAGTTCGGTCTGTTCGGCCAAGTCTTTCTGTCATAGTGTTTTATGACAACTAGGTGTTGCTAGACTAGTTCTAAATTGTTTTTCATGCTGCAGTGTTAGGTTGAAATGGCTAGGAGAGGCGATGCTGCTCTTGCTGCTGCTTTGCAAGCTATAGCTCAGGCTGTTGGGAACCAGCAGAATGTTGGTGAAAATGCTGGAACTCGTAGTCTGGCCACTTTCCAGAGGGAGAACCCTCCTACATTCAAGGGGAGGTATAACCCAGATGGTGCTCTAGCATGGCTGAAAGAGATTGAAAGAATTTTTTGGGTCATGGACTGCAATGATGCGCAGAAGGTCAGGTATGGTACCCACACACTGGCAGAGGAAGCTGATGACTGGTGGTTGGAGGTCAGGGAAAGGTTAGAGACTGCCAATGAGGAAGTTACTTGGGCTGTATTCCGTAGGGAGTTTTTGAGAAAGTACTTTCCAGAGGATGTTAGGGGGAAGAAGGAGGTTGAGTTCCTTGAGCTGAAACAAGGAAACATGTCTGCGTGACAGTATCTTTGCCAAGTTCCTTTGAATTGGCTAAGTTTTATCCCCCCACTACACCGAGGTGGTTACGAGTTCTCCAAGTGTATCAAATTTCAGAATGGGTTGAGGGCAGACATTAAGCAAGCTATTGGGTACCAGAAGATCCGAGTTTTTGCTGATTTGATTGATAGTTGCAGGATCTATGAGGAGGATAGTAATGCTCGCTCCAAGGTCATTTGGGATCAGAGGGGTAAGTTTCAGAACCGTGGCAAGCCATATGAGGTTTCTGCTGATAGGGGTAAACAGAGGTATGCTGGTGGTAATAGGTCTGTTGATGGTAAGAGATCTGCTGAGGGTAAGAAGCCTAGTGGGGGAGATGCTCCCGCTAATCTGGTGTGTTTTAAGTGTGGCAAGCCTGGTCATAAGAGCTATGACTGCAAGTCTGGGGGAAGAATGTGTTTCCATTGTGGCAAGGAAGGTCATTTGGCATCTGATTGTGACCGCAAGGAGGTAGTTTGTTTTAATTGTGGTGAAGGGGGTCATATTAGCATCAAGTGTCCTAAACCGAAGCAGGAGAGGTCCAGTGGAAGGGTATTTGCTTTAGCAGGGTCAGAGGAGGCCAATGAGATAAGAGGTACTTGTTTTATTAATGGTACCCCGTTAATTGCTATTGTTGATAATGGTGCTACGCACTCTTTTATTGCTGTTGTGTGTGTTGAAAAGTTGAATTTAGTTATATCTTCTATGAAGAGGGGAATGGTTATCGACACTCCAGCTAAGGGTTCGGTGACTACCTCTCTAGTGTGTGCTAAGTGTCCTCTGTCAGTCTTCGGCAGAGATTTTCTGGTTGATCTTATTTGTTTGCCTTTGGGTGGGTTGGACGTCATTCTTGGTATGGATTGGTTAGTAGATAACCATGTGCACATCAACTGTTTCAGCAAGTCTGTGAGTTTCCTTCCTCCAGAAGAGGAAGAGTCTGTTTTGTTGTCTGCAGGCCAGCTGCATAAGGTAATGAAAGAGGGTGGTCATCTGTTTGCTTTGATGGCATCATTGTCTGCTGAGTATCAAGCCATAGTGGAAGGGTTGCAGGTGGTGTGTGAGTTCCCTGAAGTGTTCTCTGATGAGATTCCTAGTGTGCCGCCAGAGAGGGAAGTGGAGTTTGGGATTGATCTTGTGCCTGGTACTAGGCCTGTGTGTCTATGGCACTGTACCGGATGTCAGCCTCTGAGTTGTCTGAATTGAAGAAGCAGCTAGAAGAGCTACTTGAGAAGAAATTTGTGAGGCCTAGTGTGTCACCAAGGGGAGCTCTGGTATTGTTAGTGAAGAAGAAGGATGGGAGTATTAGACTTTGTGTGGATTATAGGCAGCTGAACAAAGTAACAATCAAGAACAAGTATCCTCTCCCGAGAATTGATGATCTGATGGACCAGTTGGTAGGTGCTAAGGTGTTTAGCAAGATTGATTTGAGTTCAGGTTATCACCAGATCAAAGTGAAAGATGAGGACATCCAGAAGACAGCTTTCAGGACTAGATATGGGCACTATGAATATTCTGTAATGTCGTTTGGTGTTACCAACGCACCAGGGGTGTTTATGGAGTATATGAACCGTATCTTCCATAGTTACTTGGATCGGTTTGTGGTGGTATTCATAGATGACATTCTGGTGTATTCTAAGACTGAAGAGGAGCACGCAGAACACTTGAGGTTGGTGCTAGAGGTATTGAAAGAGAAGAAGTTTTATGCTAGTTGTCGAAGTGTGAGTTCTGGTTGAACGAAGTGAGCTTTCTTGGCCATGTTATTTCTGGTATTGGTATAGTTGTGGATCCAGCCAAGGTTGATGCAGTGTTGCAGTGGGAGAGCCCAAAGTCAGTGACTGAGATCATAAGCTTTTTGGGGTTGGCTGGTTACTACAGGAGGTTTATTGAGGGTTTCTCTAAGCTAGCCCTTCCGTTGACTCAATTGACGTGTAAGGGAAAAGCTTTTGTGTGGGATGCTAAGTGTGAAGAGAGCTTCAATGAGTTGAAGAAGAGGTTGACAACATCTCCTATTCTGATATTGCCTGTTCCGGACCAGCCATTCTTTGTGTATTGTGATGCTTCCAAGATGGGTTTGGGAGGTGTGTTGATGCAGGATGGTAAGGTAGTAGCTTATGCGTCCAGACAGTTGAGGACACATGAGAAGAACTACCCTACTCATGATTTGGAGTTGGCTGCGATTGTGTTTATGCTGAAGATTTGGAGGCACTATCTGTATGGTACTAGATTTGAGGTGTTTAGTGACCATAAGAGCTTGAGGTACTTGTTTGACCAGAAGGAGCTGAATATGAGACAGAGGCGTTGGTTAGAGCTGTTGAAAGACTATGATTTCGGCTTGAACTATCATCCAGGCAAAGCTAATGTCGTGGCTGATGCTTTAAGTCGGAAGACTTTCCATATGTCAGCAATGATGGTCAAAGAGTTGGAGTTGATTGAGCAATTCCGTGATATGAGCTTGGTTTGTGAAGTAACACCGCAGAGTGTTAGATTGGGTATGCTGAAGATTGGCAATGACTTTTTGGCTAGTATCCGAGACGCCCAGAAGTTAGATGTGAAGCTTGTTGACTTGTTAGTTGCGGGTGATCAAGCTGTGGATGGGGATTTCAGGTTGGATTCCCAGGGTGTGTTGAGATTCAGGGATAGAATCTGTGTTCCTGATGATGTTGAGATGAAGAGAATGATTCTTGAGGAGAGCCATAGGAGCAAGTTGAGTATTCATCCAGGGGCTACAAAAATGTATCACGACTTGAAGAAGTTATTCTGGTGGCCTGGTATGAAGAAGGATGTGGCACAGTTTGTGTATGCCTGTTTGACTTGTCAGAAGTCAAAGGTTGAGCACCAGAAGCCTGCGGGGTTGATGCAACCATTAGAGGTTCCGGAATGGAAATGGGATAGCATTTCCATGGATTTTGTGACTGGTTTGCCAAATACCGTAAGGGGGTTTGATTCTATTTGGGTGATTGTGGATAGGTTGACGAAGTCTGCTCACTTCATTCCTATCAATATCACGTATCCGGTGTCGAGGTTGGCTGAGATATATATTCAGGTGATTGTGAAGCTGCATGGTGTTCCGATGAGCATTGTGTCTGATAGAGACCCTAGGTTCACTTCTGGTTTCTGGAGGAGTTTGCAGGAGGCATTGGGATCCAAATTGAGGTTGAGTTCAGCTTATCATCCTCAGACTGATGGACAGGCAGAGAGAACCATTCAGTCATTGGAAGATTTATTGAGGTCTTGTGTTCTAGAGCAGGGAGGTGCGTGGGATACACATTGTAGCGACCGAAAAATCCGGGAAAGGATTCTTCGAAGTTCGAAAGGAAGCCGCCACCGAAATTCTAGTTTAAGAGCAAATTCGGAAAATCCCTTTAGGTTTTAGGATAAGGCATTGTTAGGGTTCGGGAGTCGTTATGTGTGGGGAAGGTATTAGCGCCCCACGACATCCATTGTCTAATTAATTTAAGATTCATCTAATTATTACCCTTTTATTTGTAGAGAAAATGACTTATTTAGATTTTTGTTTTTTAGTGCTTGACAAGAGTTGAGTCTTGCTCCTACGTACCTCCGGATGCAATGGAGGAATCAAAGCTACGTAGTTCTTCCTGAAAAAGTTTTATGGGTTGGTGTTTTTTAATGTAGGGGTCCTAGGATTCCTTGAACTGCATGTACCATCGATTCTGGGGCTGACTAACCCGATTGTACAACCGACTTAGTCCCCTACTTTTTGAAAATGATTTTTGAATTTTTGAAAAGAATTGTGAGATGGGTTGATTTTAGAATAGGTATTCTAGAACTCCTGAACTGTACAGCCCATTAGTTCTAGAACGCTGACTAACCCGGTTGTACAACCGACTTAGCCGTTTATTTTTAGAGAAAAATGGTTTGTTCGTATTCATTAAGTTCGCGAGGTTCTTGAATATGCATGACTCATTGGTCCTAAAATAATGACTAACCCGGTTGTACAACCGACTTAGCCGTTTATTTTTAGAAAAAATAGTTTATTCGTATTTGTTAGGTTTGTAGGGTTACTGAACTGTACAGTTCATTGGCCTTAAAATAATGACTAACCCGGTTGTACAACCGACTTAACCGTTTATTTGATTTCGGGAGAAAAATCATTTATGTTTAAGTTGGAAAAGAATTAAAAAGTAAATCAGAGGGTGAATATAGTAAATTGGGGGTTTTATTAGTCGCAGGAGTCTGTATAAATAATAAGGGGTGTAAAAAGGAAAGTCCAGTTCGCATATGGGAGGGCCCAGTATGTGAACTGGGCTTAAGTGGGGGAGGGGCGCGCGCGTGACTTGAAGGAGTGTAATTAGTATTCTGAATAATTAAAAAAATAAAAAAAATAAAAACATCATATATATACCTAAACCTACCGAGAACCCTAATTCAAAACCCATTCCTTCTTCACAATGCTCAGCGCCGCGCAGCCCCAAGAGAGAGAGAGAGAGAAGTCCGGCGGAAAATCCGCCCTGTTTCACGGCAAGGGAGGGAGAGAGAACATCTCGGCGCAACTGTCGCCGGTTTTAATGGAGGGAGAGAGCGCGACAGTGAGAGGCAAGAGGGTGGTTTCGGTGTTGGGTGGCGGTTGAGATGACGACGTTGACGGTAACGACGGCGTTGACGGTAACGACGGCGACGCAAACGCCGGCGAGGGTGCGGTAAGCTTCCCCCTGTTCTTCTTTCTGTTTTTGTTCTTTTGTTTTTCTATTTTTTCGTTTTTTTGTTTTTTGCTCACAAATCGAATTCTGATGTGTTTTTTTCTTCTGGATTCGGTTTTGGTGGTGGTTGGTTCAAAGGAAGCTTCGATCTGGACAAGATAGTGGTCATTGGGTCGGTTTGCAGGCGAGCTCGCCGGAGAAGATGACCGGAGGGTCACCGGAGGTGAGTTTTTTTATTTTCGGTTCTGTTTGATTTTTAAGAGCTTTCTCTGGTCTAGTTCTCTTCTACCCATTTTATTCCTCCCTTTATTCTGTTTTTGGCCTGTTTTGTGTCTGATTGCATGTCACGTGTAGCAATTGAAATTACAGCAAATGAAACCAATTCCTAAATCAAAGCATACGAGTGTTTTTCGAAACGGAACATAGGAATTTTACTAGACACACACATTTTTTGACATAAACAGATTTACAATCAGATTAAATAAATTAAAGCATATACAATCAGGTTTTTACCAAATCAAAGCATATATATAATTTCTTAAGCATATATACAATTTCTTAATCTGATTTTGGCATACGCATGACCTTTATTAGCACATACACTTTTTTGACATGAACAGATTTACTAGACACATGAAATTTGAACATAATTACATCAATTTCAGAACTTAGAAAGCATTTGATAAAACCTACCTTTATTCCAGCCTCTGTTTTGGCTCCTTTGCGTGTTTGCTCGAGTAATAGTGACCGACTGCAACTGCTGCTGTATCTGCTCTTTTGGCTGCTGTTGTTCCTCTCTAAACACTCAGAAACTCAAAAACGGTGTTTTGTGGATTAGGGTTTCAATGTGAAACTCTAATCCTTATTTTTTCTAGTGATTTTCGCAGCCCTTTTTTGTGCTGATTTCTGTGTGTTTTTGACTGCTGATTGACTGTTTATTTATAGTTAAAAATTAGGTTAAGGCATTTATTATTTTTAATCAGGCTTTGACCTATTTTTGAGTTGGAACCTGGACCAACAACCAGTGCAGCAGACTTGGAATCTTTGCACTGAAACCCTAATTTTGCTATTTATCTTGTATTTTCGGATCCTATTTTTATGTGTTTATTTTGTATTGTTATTTTTGTATTTTTGGACTTTTTGGACTATTAAGTGCTTTTAAATTGTAAATTAAACTAAATATAATTTTTTGACATTTTTGGACTTATTTGACTCTTAAACACTTTGAAATTGTAAATTAAAATAAATAGAATTTTTTGACATTTTTGAACTATTAAGTGCTTAAATAAATTAAATAAACAAAATAAAAATAACAATAAGAAAAAGGAGTCCGGCCAACTACAAAGACGAGAACGAGCCGGACCAGACAACTGCGCTAAACGAGACCAAAAATAAAAGAAATGGGCGCGTTAACTAAAAAACCCCAAAATTGACTCGGAACCGCATTATTAAGTCTGAATTTAAACCAAATTTTGAGAAAAAAATGACTTTAGGTAAGCCTGTTCACGTGCGACTAAGCTCGAATACGAACATTAAATTGAAGAACGCACGAATAGATCGATCATTCGCGTGCGTGCCCAATTTAAACAATAGCGTTTCAATTTAGCTGAACGGAGTGACTAGAACTGGTTTGGCTTGGTAACCGAGACACTAATAATTATTGTAGTCATGCGACTCCGAAACACACCCTTACTAAAAAATAAACGACTTAAAACAAGAAAAAGAAGACGGACAAAATTGGGGTATAACACACATCTCCCGTTGATTGAGTTTACTTACAACAACAGTTACCATTCGAGTATAGGGATTGCTCCTTTCGAGGCACTGTATGGTCGGAGGTGTAGGACTCCGTTGTGTTGGCATTAGTCTGGAGAGAGTATTGTTCTTGGACCTGAAATTGTTCGGGAAACTACGGAGAAGGTGAAAATGATCCGTGAGAAAATGAAAGCGTCGCAGAGTCGACAAAAGAGTTACCATGATAGGAGGAGAAAAGATTTAGAATTCCAAGCTGGTGACCATGTGTTCTTGAGGGTTACACCTATGACTGGTGTTGGGCGTGCGCTGAAATCAAAGAAGTTGACTCCTCGATTTATTGGACCGTACCAGATTACTGAGAGGGTTGGAAATGTTGCCTATAGGGTGGCTTTGCCGCCTAATCTTTCGAACTTGCACGACGTGTTTCACGTGTCGCAACTTCGGAAGTATGTTCCAGACCCGTCTCATGTGATTCACATGGATGATGTGGAGGTGCGAGATAATCTCACTGTGGAGACTATGCCAGTGAGAATTGATGATAGAGAAGTGAAGGTTCTGAGAGGGAAGGAAATTGCTTTGGTAAAGGTGGTTTGGTTGGGAGCTGCTGGTGAGAGCATGACTTGGGAGCTGGAAAGTAGGATGCGGGAGTCTTATCCAGAGCTATTTGACTCAGGTATGAATTTTGAGGACGAAATTTCCTAAGTGGGGGAGAGTTGTAACACCCTAAATGATTTAATTAATTATTTGATTAAATTATTTAAAGTGTTGCATTATTTTAATTATATTAAATTATAATGTGGTCTTTTATTTTAATTGAAGGGAGTAGCAACCGGTAAAACCGGGATGGCAAGGATTGGCCCAAGAGCCCAAGCCCAATGACTTAGGCTCCTAGGGTTGATGCAATTCGCATCATTTGGGAAAACAAAGAAAGAAAACGAAAAAAAGAGAGAGAAGGGAGAAGAGAGAAGAGAAATCGGCGCAACCAAAGGAGAAAGAAGGAGGGTTTGATCGCACCAAAGGGAAAGGAGAAGGAGAGCTCTAGTTGCTGTGGTTCTGTTGGTGACTCCGTAGAGAGAGCTCTATCTTCGGTATAATCAAGGTAAGGGTGGGTCTTGCCTTATAATAAGGGATATAATGGGTTGTATGTTAGGGTTAGAATGTTAATTGTTTTCTCTTGATGTGTTTTGATGATGAAATTGTAGTTTCAATGATTTTTGAGTGATTGAATGATTGGGTGAATTATGAAATTGCATAGGAATCGATTTGTATGTGATTGATTGTTAAAAAGTGTATTTGATAGTGTTAGAAGGATTAAGAAGTGTTTTTGGAATGGTTGTTGAGGATTGATCATAGGAAAAATTGGAGAAATTGGGTTTAGGGAACCCTAAGTGTCATAGGGCGCCAAATGCTAGGGAGAATGGCGCCCTGTGCTGTGTTGTGTGTGTTGGTTTGCTGCCCAAAATGGCGCCTGTGTGCGCCTGTGGCACTGTGTGCGTGTGTGTGTGGAAAGGCTGGCGCCAATGTTGGTGCGCTCGGGCGCGCGAGTGGCGCGCCAGTGTGTGTGTGTGTGTGTTCTTGCATGTGCTTTGTGTGTGTGTTGTGTCTAGGTGCAGGGCGCCAAAATGTGGCTGCCCATGCGCCTGTGTGTGCTTGTTCAAGTGCAGGGCGCCAATGTGGCTGCCCTGTGGCGCCTGGTGTGGCGTGTCTAAGTGTTGGGCGCCAATTTGGCTGCCCATGGCGCCTAGTGTGGCGCCAGGTTGTGTGACAGGGTGCGTGTGTGCGTGTGGCGCAGCACAGGGCGCCAAATGGTTGCCCTGGCGCGCCCATGTTGCGCCTATGTCTCAGTGGCGCCAATATTCTTTGCCAGTGGCGCTGTGTGTGCTTTGTGTGCGAGGAGACCGTGTCTCGATTTGTGTCTTAGTTTGTGTCTAAGTGTTGTCTTTGAGTTCTTGGGCGCCAATGTTTCCCGATTTGGCGCTGGTGGTCATGTTGCCACCTGGGGCGCCGATTTCTTTGTGTTTTTGGCGCTGTGTCTTTGAGTGTTACCGCAGGCGCGCGATTTCTTTGTGCTTTTGGCGCCCGATGTCTTTGAGTGTTGCTGCAGGCGCCGATTTCTAGTGTTTTTGGCGCTGTGTCTTTGGTGTTGCACACAGGGGCGCCAGTTTGTGGTGTTTTTGGCGCCTGGTGGCTGTGTTGCCACAGGGGGCGCCAGTTTTGGTGGTTTTGGCGCCTGGTGCTGCCATTTCTATTTTAGTCCTTAGGTGATGTTTTGGTCCTTGAAGTGTTGTTTTGGTCCCTAAGTGCTATTTTAGTCCTTAGGTGATGTTTTGGTCCTTGATGTGATGTTTTGGTCCTTGAGTGTTGTTTAGGTCCTTGAGTGATGTTTTGGTCCTCTAGTGGTGTTTAGTCCTTGTGACATATTTTATAATGACGAAGTTGATGATGTATGAATAGACGATGATGTTATTGACGATGGGTCTATTGACCAAAACTAAAATTGAAGATGATGTGAGAGATGATGTTGATGATGTATAAATTTGGTTCTTGGTTGCTCATGGGGTCTCATGCATACATGTGCATTTTATTGACGATGTGTATTGACGATGAGAGGCTTCGGCCTTGAGCTATTGACGATGATAAAGCTCAACTATTGACGATGATGCCGATAGTGGCTAAAACTATATTGGCGATGAATGGTACCACATGCATGATTGCATTGCATTACATTCATTCCCATCAATGATAAATGCTCTGTTGGATGATATCTAATGTGAATGTGATTGCTGTATGAATGATATGTGATGTTGTGATTGATTAAATTCTATGAACTGATTTACTGTTTATTATAGCCTTTATTATGTGGTTTGAGACTCACCCCTTATGTTGTTATTTACCACAGGTAACCATGAGTGAGGTCTTATTCCTTCACATCCCGAGTCGGTCTGCTCTGATACGTAGCACCTAGGGGATGGGCTTAGACTTCTAGTTGTTTTGCTTTGTTTCTCTGTTGAACTATTTTAGTTGAGACTATTATGTCATTGTTGAGATTGTAGCTCCTTTTTCGGAGATTTGATTTTATTCCGCTGCGTGATGTTTACTTTTCTAGTGCGTGGACTTAATTAATAAATTTTTTGAGAATTCCATCCCATTGATGGGTGTTGCGTATTATCTTGATGTAGTAAATGATTTGTGTGATTTTGTTGTTGTTTTAACTGAAGTAAGTGTAGCATCCCGTTTGGATGAATTAAAAGAAATAATTTTTAAACTCTGATTCTTATTTTAAATTGCCGGGTAGAAATGGGGTGTTACACAAGTGGCCCTTCAGAGCCTTAGTGCTCCTTCAGATCCCGAGCGATCCTTCATTTTGTTCTCGATTAATGTGCCAAGGGTTAATCGTTCCTCCTCCATTCTCAAACCCTTCGCTTCCTCTTAAACGGACAAAATTGACGTCTATTCTATCTTTATTTCTATTTTCACTACGAAAATTTGAATACACTTCACCTTTTCTAGTAAAATATAAATAAAGAGGGGCAGCTGTTATACCCCAATTTTGTCCGATTTCTTTTTTAATAGTTTCTAATTTGGACTTTTTCAACCATTTTATTTTGGACTTTTTCTGAAAATTACAAAAAATAGTAGTTTTTTGCGTATTTTCGGGTGTTAGTTTATAGCTACTATTCGAAGGAAATTTCTCTCTCCTTGGACCTCGTTTTTACGATCAGAACGGTGAAACTGAAGCCATATTTCCCACGAACCTGCTGTAAAAAAATGAAGACGATCCGACGGTTAACGAATCCGGAATCGCACTTTTACGATGAGAGGTTTGAGAAAAACGGACCAAAAACTGCAGCAATTGCGAAGGCAATTTCTCTCTCCTCAGACCTCGTTTCGACGATCCGAATGGTGAAAGCGTAGATATATGTCTCACGAACCTAATGTCAAAAAAGGAAGACGATCCAATGGTTAACGAATCCGGAATCGCAATTTTACGGTGACAGGTTTGAGAAAAACGGGAATTTTGTTTTAAAGGGGAATTACTTTCTCTACCTTGTTTTAGTCTCACATCGCTCGCAAGAAACAAGAGCTCCCTAGCAATTGGATATAAAAGGGGTTGAGAGGTGAAGATTAGTGAGGAGATCATTGGCGGGTTAAGTGATCTTTTGGGTCAAAGCGTTCGCGGCCCATTTCACTAAAAGTCCGTCTTTGATCATTTGGACGTTTTGAGTCGACTTTCCGATTCTCAAAGCGGTTCTTGCGGTCTTGGGGTCAAAATGTACCAGATCGGAGTCCGGTTCGCGATTGACCTGGTCAGACTGCTGGGTTCGGTTTGGCACTCGTCGAGTCCAGGTTAGTTTTGTATTTATTTTGTTTATTTTTATGTACATATTTATTTATAATATAATCTATTTATTTATTTATTTATTTGTGTATGTATATATCTATTCATATTTATTTATGTATATAGTTATTTATTTGTTTATTTTTTTTAGCCTAGTCTTTATTAATTATTAGTTTTTGTCTTTTTTTTTTGCACAAATTAGTTTATTTCTTCAAAAATCAAATAAAAGACTAAGTCGGTTGTACAACCGAGTTAGTCATCATCCTAGGACCAATGAGCTGTACAGTTCAGTAATCCTAAAAACTTATAAAAATATGAATAAATTATTTTTCCTAAAAATAGGGGACTAAGTCGGTTGTACAACCGGGTTAGTCAGCGTTCTAGGACGAGTGGGTTGTATAGTTCAAGAGTCCTAGAATACCTATTATAAAACCAACTCACCTCACATCAAACCAATCTCTCTCAAAAACACAAAAAAAAAAAATCATTTTAAAAAAGTAGGGGACTATGTCGGTTGTACAATCAGGTTAGTCAGCGTCCTAGGATCAGTGAGCTGTACAGTTCAAAGAGTCCTAGGACCCCTACACTAAAAAACACCAAACAATAAACCTTTTTCAAGAAGAACTACGTAGCTTTGATAAAAAATAAAAATTTAATTAAGTCTTTTTCTTTATAAATAAAAGGGTAAATATTAATGAATCGTAATTAATTAGACAAAGGATGTCGCGGGGTGATAATACCTTCCCCGCGCATACTGACTCCCGAACCCTAAACTCAGCCTTATCTTAAACCTAAAAGGGATTTTTCGAATTTGCCCTTAAACTAAAATTTGGTGGCGGCTTCCTTTTGAACCTTCGAAGAATCCTATTCCCGGATTTTTTGGTCGCTACAATACTCTTTGGTTCTGGATTGGACAAGTTTATTTGATCTTATCAAGAATTCATTTTCTTGTGGTGATCTTCACACTCATAGGCTTATCCTTGTCTTGGATTAGACCAAGGTGGCGCCCCTAACCTAAACACCATCTTCTTAAAAAATTCAACAACCAAACAATTCTTCTCGTTAGTCTTAAATCTGTTCCTAAATTCCCCATCCCAAAAGTCACCAAATCCTTCATACCTCTTTCCCCATTATTTGCCCTTCTTAAATCTAAAAACACAAAATTACAAGTACAACCAGAATCTATATTGAAAATCAAGAATGGCTAGTTTCCGCAACAAGGAGGCCATCAAGTTACATTTACTTGTTGTCTGTGCAATTAATATTCAACCTTCTCATATCCAAGTTTACCTTGAGAACATTTTGAGAAGGTTACAAGACTGAAATTTTAAAAGGTCACACAATTCAATCCCCCTTTTCTTGTGCAACTTAGTCACTTCAACGTCCACCTTTCGTGGGACTAGGTCGCCTACTTGAAAGGCTCTAGGGACCACCTTGGCGTTGAACCTCGTGGCCATTTTCCGGAGCGCAACTTGGCTTCTCAATTCTTCCACCATGTCTAGTTCCTCACGAAATCTTTGCTCATTGACTTCTGGTGTACTTGGATGTTCTACTCTCCAACTCAGCTCCCCTACCTCCACCAGTATTACAACCTCGGTCCCATAGGCGAGGCGGAACGGGGATTCGCCGGTCGAAAAGTGGGGGGGTGGTTCGGTAGGCCCACAACACATAGCGTAGCTCGTCAGGCCAGTATCCTTTTGCTTCATCGAGACGTCGTTGTAGTCCCCTCAAGATCACCCTATTGGTTGCTTCGGTCAGGCCATTTGTCTGGGATGCTCTACAGACGTAAAGCGATGCTTGATGCCCAAATCATTAATGAGTTCTCTAAACCCTTTGTCGGCGAACAACATCCCGTTATCTGTGACGACTACCTACGGTATGTCGAATCGGACCATGATATTTTTCTTAAAAAACTTCATGTAGTTATTTGCAATGATGGTAGTGAAGGGTTCTTCCTCGATTAACTTTGTGAAGTAATCGACAATCACTATTGTAGCATTTAATTGTTAGTCCCTTCTCACTATTTTAATTCTATTATCATACTAGAATGGTTTCATCTCATATCAAAATTCTTGTCTGGAAATCTTGTGATTTGATACTACATTTACTTTGACATGCTTTTGGTATAAAACCCAATATATAGTGAGGACAAATCTTTCTTTCTTCTTCTTTTTCGTCATGAGTTATATAATGTTTTTTTTTTGTTAGTGATTTATGACTTCGAGTATTACTTGCGAAGCAGGTTCCTTGACATTAGTTAATCTATTTTATTTTAGCGCTATGCATTTTTAAAAATTTGTAGTTAAAGTTTTTGAATAAAGCATATAGGTGTATAGTACTTTAAAGAATTTTTGAATTCCTTGGTTTCATCAATGTTAGAATGGAAACAAACTATTTTTTTTATGTACATATTGTAAAATTAAAGGAGATTAATATTGTTAGTCAACCGTTACTACAGTTGATTTTTATCCTTTGTATTAAGAAAATATTAAATGTGCATGGATCACAATTTTCCATATGCATGGTTATGCTTTAATGGTTTAATCTGCGAACAAGTCTTTGTCTATCTAGCTTCATATTTTTGAGAAAATGTTCCATTAGTTGCAAAATGTACGCATGTTAGTCTCAAAAAAAAAAGTAAGAAATTAACCTACCAAATCTTTGTTGTTCTAATAGAAGGCTGCATTTTATTTATTTTGCTTGGATATATTTATTTTGCTTGGATATATTTATTTTCTTCGTTACTATAACTGTTGTATGAGTTGTTCATCAATGCTAGATTAGAATTTTGTTATAAATTTGAAATCTTAATCATTGTGTGTTGTGTAAGCTTTTCATGATAGTTACCTTTAGTATAGGAACGTATTTTAAGTATCATATTATCATTTCTTGTATGCATCTGGTATTGTTTTCAAAAAGGGTGGGATATCACTAGATCGTCACAAATAGGAACCATACCGGTTAGGAGCCACCCTTAGCTTTGAATCATTGTGCTGTATAGGAATAGTTTCCTTGGATGTGGAGAATTTCGGGGACGAAATTCCTTAAGGAGGAGAGAAATGTAACATCCCAAAATTTTAGACTAGAAATAACTAGACTTTGAAGACATAAGATAGTAATATAAAAACTTAAAAGATTAACTGATTAGTGTATTAAAAAGGCTTAATTACAGTTTTGGTCCCCCTATTTTCACTAACTCACGATTTTGATCCCCCAAGAATTTTTTTCACGAATTTGGTCCCCCTATTTTCACTAACTCGCGATTTTAGTCCCCCAAGAATTTTTCTCACGAATTTAGTCCCCTATTTTTCGTTAATTCACGATTTTAGTCCCTATTTTTCCAATTTTTAAAATCAAAGTCTCCTCTAGGAAAAATAGGGGGACTAAAATCGTGAGTTTGCGAAAATAGGGGGGACTAAAATCGTGAGTTGGTGAAAATAGAGGGACTCAATTTGTGAGAAAAATTCTTGGGGGACTAAAATCGTGAGTTACTGAAAATAGGGGGACTAAATTCGTGAAAAAAATTCTTGTGGGATCAAAATCGTGAGTTAGTGAAAATAGGGAGACCAAAACTGTAATTAAGCCTATTAAAAAAAAACTTAGTTTTGTTTTCTTCATTGATGTGTAGAAATGATTACAATAATATTATGTTTTGATTATAAATAGTTTATTATTTAGAAATTATAATTTACAGTTTATTTCTTTGTAGTGCATTTATGGGATAGGGGGGATTTATATTCTTCATATAAATAGACGAGAAATTGTTTCGGAGATGAACTACACTAATTATAGGTGTATCAGGATTTTGTTTTTGGATTCTTATATGTTGTGTAGTTTATTAGCTTGGGTAAACATTTTGATATAGGATTGCTGTAATTTAAGACATTAGCATATAGTTTCCACATGGGTTGGAAATGGGCTGGAAAGTAGGAATTGGATTTAATGAGATGAGGCCCATAGTCTAAAGAGTAGCACTTGAGTTGGAAAAAAGGCTTTTGATCTTGGTACCCCCCTCCTTAAACCCTATACCCCCCTTTTGTACAAAACTTCCAAAATTACCCCTAACTAAAAAACAAAAACCAGAAAATCATCTCATAATTCATAAATCCGTAGTTGAAGAGTAAGATTCTCTCCCCAATTTTACGGAAACATCACCTAAACGATAAATCCGTAGTAGAAATCTTACGGAAACATCATAATCATGATGAATCCGTAGTTGTTGCTACTGCAACTTTGAAGGAATTTTGGGAAAATTTACGGAATCATCTTCTTACGATGAATCCGTAGTTGATGCTGTTACGTATTTCTGGAAATTTGTACGGATTCATCATGCGTCGATGTTTCCGTAGTATAAATTTTGACTACGGAATGATCGTTGATGGATGTATCCGTAGTCAGTCTTCACTTTCTCAGTTCCAGAGACTACGAATTTATCCTAGGGAGATAAATCCGTAGTGTATTTTTTTGTTGCTGATTTTTGTTTATTTTTTGCAGTGCCGCACAGCCGTTTAGGAGGGAAGATTCCTCCATGGTCCAGTGGTTTGATGCGTCGAGGGGCGTACATTGGGACGGTAGAGGAGGTGCAGTGATGAAGGTCATTCGAGCCACCGAGTGAGCGGACACAAACAGATAGCCGGACACGCCACGAGCGGCATAGGCGTGTTCGTGGGCGTCTTCCGGCTCCTCCGTGACGGCGATGGGGAGTGCCTGACATGCATCATACAGGTTATGTTAGAGATGTTTATGAGCCTCCTCCTCCTGCTTTTGATAGAGGTTATCATAGAGATGTTTACGACCATGCGCCTGCTAGAGGTGATTATGGAGATTACTATGAGGGTGAGGGTGGACAGGTGGGGAATGATGATATTCCTGAGGATGATCCCCATGTAGAGGCTGATGATAGTATGGAGGCGGAGTTTGAGTTAGGTGAGGCTAGTTCGGAGGTAGATTTAGATCGTGAGGTTGAGTCTGATTATGACCTTGATGATGATGAGGCTGAGGACCCTGTTCAGCCTCAGCAGGCAGAGTTTGTGGAGCTAGACTTGGGTCCGAGGGATGGCTCTCTACTGCGTAAGAGTCATGAGCACGTGACATCTAAGCTGCGTATTGGAGTGGTACGTAATAGCTTATTTAATATGTCTTAAATGTTGTTATCTTTTATACGCATTTTTGTTAATATGTATTTATACATATATATACGAGGATCGCGGGAAGTTGAAGATTCTCGCGAATGGGGCCAAGTTGAAGCTTGTCCACGAGGTGCTTCATCCACATGTTGCACGTTGGGTTGAGAAAGGTGGTCTTACGGACCTTGATTCACCCCATGAAGATAGTCAACCATGAGTTGCTATCGCATTTGTGGAGAAGATGGCATCAGGAGACATCTTCGTTTCACCTACCATTTGGTGAAATGACTATTACTTTGGATGATGTGTCCAACCTTCTTCACTTGCCTGTCTATGGGTCATTTTTCTTGCCAGGTAATAAATTTATTAGTTTTTAAATTTGTTAAAAGTTGTTTAAAATTAGGGGAAAAAAACCACTGTAGACCAAAAAAAGAAATTATTTACCAGAGACTATAAAGTAATTACGGTAATTACGGAAAAAAAATTAAGATATTAAAAAGTAGAACAGAATTTAATATTGGATAAGAACAGAAAACATAATACAACCTAGTTGTTCAAAGAACTACTACCTCTAATAGAAGGATATGAACCTAGTTGTTACCAGAAACATAATATTGGATATGAAAAACACAAATTGAAAAAATAAAACGAAACGACAGGAAAACATAATACAACCTAGTTGTTCAAAGAACTACTACCTCTAATACTACGGCGGAGTTCTTCGAGAGATTCTTCTGTTTCGACGAACAATTCGAGATAAGGTTCAATGACACCTTGGAATTCTTCATGTTTCTCAAACATTTGACGAACGTCTTCGTCATTCTTGATACGCTTAAGCCACTTCTGAATACGATTACGTGGGTTCCAGCTGCTGACGTAGGGGGAGTGACATTCGATTTTTTTAATTTCTTGCTGAACACCATCTAGTTTCACATTTTTTATTAGTTTTTCTTTCACTTCTGCGAATGTGATGTTGTTCTTAAGCATGAAATTTTTAGTTTTTTGACCATGAACCAACCCACCAGGTATGGAGTGGCACGGCATAGTCATCTCATAGTCAACTTTACAGGGGTGCGTAAGTATGGGTTGTTGTGGTGCGGGTGGTGGTGGTTGAAGAAGATGCATGATCTCTTCGAGTTCGTCTTGTGTTCACATACTGACTCTAAGATTTGTCGCCCCATCGGAACGTTAGCTAGATGTTCCATCATTGCGCGGACGTCCTCGTCGCCGGATCTCCATGATGAATCTTTGGGCGGTCCCATCATCTCTACAATTGAACTTTTTCAAAGCGTATACGATCGACGTCTTTACGCCACGCTCCCTCTGGGCGAATCTTACTCTCAGCCTTCTCCTTGAGTTGGGCGAATGTGATGTCCTTATTCATCCTGCATAACACATGGTTAGGACAACGAAACACAGCGCCATGTTCGTCGGTGGTAGACAGTTCCACTTTGTGATAAAGGCGGTTAGGAATTTGTCGTTTGAGTCTTGGGTTTGTACAACCGCCATTCCATTTAAGCGGGTGGGGCGATGGTTTTTGGGGAAGAAGCGAGAGAAAGAAGATGACTCGAAGCCAAAGGGTAGGTTGGGGGTAAACTGGTGGTGTTAATGTTAGTGTAATTTGAGAATGTATTTATAATAGACGTGATCGTGTGTGAGCCGTTGATTTAGGGTGATCATAACCGTTGATTGTAGGGTTTAGTGTCGGCAAAATCTAGGCCGTTAAATTGTGTCGGCAAAATCTTGGCCGTTCAATAAAAAAATACCCACACTCTGTTCACACTCTGCACAATGCAGCATGCACACTCTGCACAATGCATCACTCTGCACAATGCAACATGCACACTCTGCACAATGCAGCATGCAGACTCTGCACAATGCATCACCAAATTTTAATTAAATGTGACTTAATTAAATGTGACTCAACTTAATTAAATGTGACTTAATTAAATGCGACTCAACTTAATTAAATGTGAGTTAACTTAATTAAATGTGACTCAACTTAATATACATATGGTTTTTTTTGCCTAAATTTTGTATATGATGTTATTATTATTATTATTATTATTATTATTATTATTATTATTATTATTATTATTATTATTATTATTATTATTATTATATATGTGATTATTTTATTTCTCTTAGGTCGATTTACGATTGATGATGCTATTGAGGCGGGGGTTCGGTTGTTGGGGATACCGCATGGACCTTGTGTTACTGAGTGTCAGAAAAACAGAGGAGGGTATCTTAGATTCAGTTTCTTGGAGGATGTATACAGGAGACACTTGGATGCAGGAAAATTTAAATTTGCTTCACGTGCTTATCTTTTGCTTATGGTAGGGTATACCATATTTTCCGACAAGTCGCGGCATGACCCATACCCGTGAAGTGGGTGAAGCTTTTGAGAAGTATAAAGAGTGTGGTCAGTGGGCCTGGGCACCAGCTGCATTGGCGTATTTGTACCAAAGAGCTCCATGTTGGATCTCATCATAAGGGTAAGCAGCTTGGAGGCTACGCGACTTTGTTACAGGTAAAAATCTTTGATTAACACATTATTTGAACACATGATTTTGTCATTAACACATTATTTTAACACATGATTTTGTCATTAACACATTATTTTAACACATTATTTTGTCATTAACACATTTTTTAACACATTATTGCAGAGTTGGATCTATGAGTACTTTCCCACCTTTGTTCCTCGAAAGGACTTAGGTGCATCACATGGCCCACGTTCTGGGAGGTGGATGAATAAAAAAGATGACACATTGAAGTTAGCAGTTTTTAGGAGGAAGTTGGATACCCTTACGCGTGAGGATGTTAACTTCAGACCTTGGGACGACCACAGGCAGTTCAGAGCGTTCGAGAAGATTACGTTGTTTAGAGGATGTTTTCCTTGGGACGAGATTCGGGTTCGGTACATGCCTGACCGGTGTTTATGGCAATTTGGTTTATCGAAAAATAACATCTTTCAATTTCAACTTAACCTGAAATTGAAAGATGTTATTTTTACTCCACATTAAGTACCATAAACACAATACATTATATATGGAATAATGAAATTACCTGGACCCAATGAACATTGTTGACGAATACAATAGCTGCCAATTTGGACTTCCTAGTTCCGCGAGAGCCTCTCAGTGGTAAAAACGTCCATGAACCTTGATCTGTCAATGAGAATGAAACTAGAGTTATTGAATACTTGGTTGCAATAATATGTCCCATATCAGGCATAACCATCCACTTGTCCTCCAGTTGGTGCCCCCAATCTTTAACAATCAATGAATCTCTGAGAGTGTTAAGGTTATCACCAAACAACTGATCATATAGACCCCAATGTTCATCAATTTCCTGAAGCAGATCTTGCCTAACTAGGGGCCAACTATCAACACCAAGACCAAGTGAGGCGGCGATACATCGATACCCACAGTTCCCATCTCCTTCTACATTAATAATGTCATCAATGTAGTCGTGCATATGAGGAGGAATCCACCCAATGAAATGCATGTCATGTTGTGCTCGCTCCTTTCCGATCGTTGTGAGGTAAGCGGGAAGGTTGTTTTGATGATCTTTGGGAGGAACATTTGATGACATTTGGGAAGATTTTCTCGATGAACTCGTGTGGCATTCTTTCTCGCCTCGTCCACATGCTCAAAGAAGGAAGGATCTCGTTTCACATCATACGATTTCCGCTTCTTTGGTGCACCTTTAGTCTTCACTTTCGAAGGAGGAGGAACCATAGATGTTGTGCTAGGAAAACCAAAGCGGCATAAGACCTTTCTTCAACGCAAATTTCTCACTAAGGTCCATATCCTTAAAACGCCTCCATATTGCCTCCATGATGAAACTAATGTCACAATCAGCAGATACTTGCTTCTTGCGTCCTCATCAATACCCTCCAAAGTAAGCTTCATCCAATGCTCATCAACAACCTCCAATGGGATAGGTTTTGCATGAAGGTGCATATAACCAAGTTCACAAGCACACACGGCAATCCATGAGTAACTCTAATCGTGCAACCACATCGACCTTTATCCGTCCCCACGTAACCCAAAGTTTTATCAAACTCGGTAGAAATATGGTTAAGTGCGTTGACCGATACAAAACCCCGTGAGATTCTTTGTAGAATGGAGTGTTGTGCTTGACATCCACACGATCAATACTCTTTGTGAATGATTCAACTATCTTATCGATCTGTGCATTTAACATACCATGCATTGACTCCCAACATCTGCACAAGTCTCCTCCACTAAAACCCAAAGCCCTCTTCAATGCCCAATGTGCACTTTCAACCCTAATATTAAACCAAAGCAAAAATAAACACAACATTTCTAAAAAAAATACTCTAAAAAAATATAGTGAACAACATTACGTACCTATTTGTTGTGGTATTCCCAAAGTGTCTCCTCTTATTAATCCACGCCAACACAAATCTGTCCTTGTGAGGAACCAACCATGTGTTGTTCACGTACTGAACAAACTGTGGTAGATCAACACATGATTGCTCAAACTCAAGTAGCCGTGATAAAACTCTTCCTCATCTGTTGAGTCACTATACGCACCCCCAGAGATCCATTACCATCTCTTGTCTATCCTTCTTCACCATTAATTTACACTTAGCACTCACATTCTTGCTTATGTGATACCGACAAAGCAAATTGTAACTTTCTGGGAACACCATCTCTATGGCACTCATCTGTCCAAGATCTCTATCAGTGATAAATGATTCGGGAAGAGCAATATCTACCACCATCATGTCTCTCAGTGTCTGCAATACCCATCTGAAATTGCCATACCGCTCATTTGACAAATAAGCAAAGCAAACCGAGAATGTCAACTCTGTTGAAGTCACTCCAACAATCTCCAAGAGAGGCAGTTTATACTTGTTGGTTTTGTAGGTCTTTGTCCATAATCAATATCCTAGGGAATATCCCTAGGTTGATAGACTCGGGATGTGCCCACATGATGTCACCAATAACATCGAGTTCTCAATTCTTCTAGTCCAACACACATAGTGTTGAGAATCTATCAACCTCATAAGCTCCTCGGATCTCGGTTCTAGAACCTCTACAACTCGCCCTAAACATCGTGCTTTGCTTATACAAGCTGCGTGATAGTACTCAAGTTCCCCACAAATCTCTTCTTCAATGCACTTAGACTCTTCTCTGCTTTGACATTTAACGAGTGTATGCTCATCCAACATACTTTTCTCTTCCTTTGAGAATCGCCCAAATATTGGAAGTCCGATACATGATGGAGATGGCTTATGATTGTGTACACCACACCTAACCTCTACCTTCCAATCCTCAAATTGGAGGATTCAGAGGTTTAGCTTTTAGCTTGAATGGACAATCACACTTCTTTGAAGATATCCTTCTACCTTTAGAGCAATCCACGTCTACTCCGGTGTGTTTCCCATGTTTCGCACAACCAAAAACAATCACATTTTTTCTCCCACTTTTGCCAATTGCTTTATCGGATCTGCGGATGATAACAACTATTCCGTTGGCTTTCCCCGTCTCTCTAGCCCAACGTATGAGATCATCACGGGTATGAAAAATCTACAAATAATTTACAGTTATCGTATTAGACTAAATTCTAAGTACTATTTAAAATAATTAATGATAAATGCCCACCTCATTTGTTGTAAATGCATCCGATAGATCAATGCAATTGGGAAGCGTCTCATTCGACATAGCCATATCTGTACAATATTAACCATTGAAAACTTAATTAATTAACTAATTAAATAAACTAAAACAATTAAAAAAAATCACTACGGATTTATCTATCCTAGATAAATCCGTATACCTTCCGGATTTATGTTAAAGACATAAATCCGTAGTGTTCTTTTAACACTCCGGATTTATGTCTTTAACATAAATCCGGAAAAAACAAAACCTTATACCCTACGGAATCATCTAAATATATAAATCCGGGAAAAATTGAAAATTTAAGACTACGGATTTACCTTTCTTCGATAAATCCGGAAACAACGCGAATTTTTGGGTCTGCTGTGATTTTTGGTAAAAATGAGAGGGGTATTTTGGTATTAAATTGTATTATGGGGGTATGGAAGGCAAGGAGGGGGGTATGAAAATTAAAAGCCTGGAAAAAATAGGGTTAGCAGCAATTATAAAATGAACGCATTAGAAGGCTCGAAATGTTTAACAGTGGAGCCGCACAAAGAATTAATTTGAAAGGCTAGAGATCACAGAACCCTAGGCGAGAAAAGAGAGGATTGTTGGATGTACACTTCTCACTATTATGAAGTTGAAGGATCCTCATAGGTTTTAGAGGAACGGTAGTGTCACTTTCACCGAGAGTCACACATAGATGAGTGATAAACCACATTGACAAAAGATGACAGCTAGAACAACAAAGAGAAGGAAGAAAAACAATAGGAACGAAGAAGTTTTGGGTGAGAGAAAGAGGCGATCAAGGACGAGAGTGAGACAAGAATTTCTACAAAGAGCGTCAAGCCAATTTGGTTTAATAGGTGAGTAATCACACGACTCTAAACTCTTCCATGGTACATATTAATTTTTAAGATTTGGATGGGAAAAGAATTACAATTTTCAAAACATAATTTATGGGATAGGATCTGCCTTAATCAAATCCTAATCCTATAAAGTTGGAAATTTTATGAACATAATTTCTTCCACGCCGTACAAATTTCCTATTTATTATTTAGGGTTTTGAATCCTTTTGATTGGTTTGTGGTCTGCAATGTTATTAGTTGTTCCTGTACACTGATTGCTTTAGAAATACTATCGTTTGAATGAAATGGGTGAGTTTTGTTCCAGAATATGTTCATTGCTATGGGTATTGGTTATTAAATAGTTTCTTATTGAATGACTATGCATTATATTGTGATGCTTATTCGTTAGTATTGTTTTATTAAATGGCTATGTATATAACCATGTATGCTATCTATATAAAGTAGTTCCTGAACTTGCATGGAACGTTGAAATTATAAGCCTTCATCTTGCAACAAAAATTAAAAGAAAAGACTTGATTTGATTGCACTACCCGAGGGATTCATCCATTCTTTCCCAATTAATGATTATTTGAATTGTATTTACCTTTATTTTATTCTAGACTTAAATCATATATATATATATATATATATATATATATATATATATATATATATATATATATATATATATATGTGTGTGTGTGTGTGTGTTATTTATTTATTTATGTTTGAGATGGGCTTCGAGCCCCACATGGATGGGTCATGTACCCCATATTTGACGAGTTGGTGCTCCACAGAGATAGGTCTTGTACCCCATATTGGACGAGCTTCGAGCTCCACACGGGAGGGTCACGTACCCCACATTAGACGAGCCGGTGCTCCATACAATGAGATAACACTCACTTCGCGGAAGGGGTATATCTCCATATGATAGTGGGACGCCACTAAACTAACTTATTTTATTTTTTGCCGGTTGTATGAGGATGATTGATTTATCACTATTATGAGAGTTCTCTATTGTTGAATTTCAGCCAATGAACATGAGATGATTGTGGTATTAAGCTATTTTATTGTGTGAGAGTATATGCATTGCTTGTATTATTATTTAAAACTATATTTTAAAGAACGCGGGTACCATGGTTGATTTTTCCGGTTACAGCACCGGCTGAGGACAATACTCATTTTAGAATTGTGTGTATTATTCACTGGGATTTCGTATCTCATTAGAGTGTTGTTTTCAGGGACTAAGACTGAGACTATTGAGGACGTGAAGAGTTTGCTGACGCTAGAGGGGTTTAATTATATTTGGGTTATTTAGAAGACGTCCCATTTTTGTAAACAATTGTATTATTCTTGAAAGTTTTCAGAAACACAATTTGTATTTTTAATTTTTATGAAGGTTACTTTCAAATTATCAATTACAAGTTGCGAAATATCTATTTTATTTGATAAAATTTTCTACTAGTTCTATTATTTTCGACCCACAAAATTAGTGTGTTACATTGGACGCCAATGTTGCGTACATTCTTTGTCTTTTCCGGTGGCTCAGATTGCGATTGGTAGTGTTTCCGGGCCGGGTCGATCTCCATGTGTTTGAACGAGGGGGTACCTGCGAAGACACTCTGATGCTCAAGCCAGTTGAAAATCATTGAGTATGCAGGTTGAAGGAGTGTGTACCTTATCTGGCTATGGGAGCCCGTATTTATAGAGATTTGTGCTAGCTCTGAGCCGTTGGATCGTTCAAGTGAATTTGAGCTATCGAGAGGCAATGGATTGGGCTTTGGATGTGGATCCAAGGAAATGGGTTGATCTTTGCCCACTTGTGCGCATGGACCTCATGGTCTGATGTAGAGTGCTTGGTCATGAACTTGGGTCCTTGGTAACTCGATTGACTCATGTCCAATTCGCTTAGTGGGCCTCGTGGCTTAGTTCAGAACAATATCAATGGTTGGAGTTTTCTTCTCAAAATCCTTGGCAAAAAAACCACCTTATTACAAAAAAAAAAATTATTTATTTAAATAACACACCTTTTAGATTAAATACCAAACTATGCCACTTTTTTTTTCTTTGGTGAACTCGCCCCCCCCCCCCCCACCCCTAGTTCACCAAAGAAATTTTGTAATTTTTTTTTTATTCCTTTGGTGAACTCGCCCCCCCCCCACCCCTAGTTCTCCACATGGTTTTTTAATTTTTTGATTTTCTTGTATTTTATTTTATTAAAATCTAAATTAATTTAATTTAATTACAATAATTATTTTAAATAATTAGAATAATTATTTATAAAATAATTGGGGTTAAAAATGAAGATATTAAAAATTGCGGGAAAATGTAGGCCGTTAAACAGTGTGGGGAAGATCTAGACCATTAATTAAAACCTTGAATTTAATAACTCATAAAAATACAACTTGTTTGCTATGAAATACAACTTGTGAAACTAATAATACATTAAAGTATTAACGAAGAAGATGAGACCCAGTTCCACACCGTCTAGGACGGGGATTACGTTGTGGACGTTGACGCCGTTGTGGTTGTTCGGGTTCTTCCTCAGTCGTGGCAGGGGGAGGTGGGTCTGGAAATAATTGGGGTTGGGGCTCAGGGGCATGTTGGTATTGATAATATTCGGGCACATGTGAAAAACTTGCACGGCCGGGCTCAGGGGGAGGTGGGTATTGATAATATTGGGCCAATGATGAAGTACTAGCACGGCCGGGCTCAGGGGGAGGTGGGTATTGATAATATTGAGGCACCGATGAAGAACTAGCACCGGCGGCCCTCTCTTGAAGTTCACGAGCATAAGCGGCGAGACTCGGACACCGCGCCGTGGCGAAACCAAACAGAGAGTCGAACATATCAGTGTCCTGAGATGTTGGTGTGTGTGAGATAGAGTGGCGGTGGGGCACATATTCTTCTGTCTCACACGCTGTTTGGTTCCAGTCTTCAGTTTCTGCCGGACGTCGATAAAGATTACGGTTACGCTCTCGACGTTCAGTTTGACTTCTTGGGGGAGGTGGTGGTTGTTCTTCATCTGATTCTTCCACATCAGCCACAACACCAGCAGCACGAGGATCCCTTAGCTGTTGGTCGATAGAAATGTATGGCCGAGAATTTGTGAAAAACCAGCGCATGTATCTATCAGACTGCTTTGGTGTTCCATAGCAGGGCTGACGACAACACACCGATTTTCTCTATCATTCCAACAGTCGATCCAGCCACTGTGATATCGAGCCCAATCAGTGTCATGCTGTCCCTGCATGGTGATTCTGTGCAGGCGAGTCAAATCTTGTGGTTGGGCGGGTATCTCTTGCAGAAGTCGGTATTGCAATTTAACCCTATCTGCGTGGTGCCATTCCACCATATGGAAACACACCATAGCTGTGTTTGTAGTCCATATGGACGAGCCCTCATATGCGCGTCGGTGGAAGGTTGAAATCCTCATAAGGCAACCACTTAAAATCCTCAGCTGTCATGTGATCAATCCTTGTTCTGTACGAAACAAGGTCTCTTGGACATCTGGTGTGATTAAGTGGTGGTGTTGCCCATCTAGTAAATAAAAGGAACAGTTAACATAAAGATCAAATGTAATTGTTAGTATTTTTAAAAAAAATGTCAAATTTTTACCTCTTTGCTAGTGGCCAATCATATGAAAGTGTGCAAGGCGGTGCTAGGAAAGGCATGCGGTGCGGACCAAGATCAGTAACAAAAGAGTACATCCACCCATAGCCTTTCCGTGCGTTGTAGATGTCGTACACAACATCCGGTATAAGTTTGTCAAACACATCTTGACCCCAACTAAATTTGGATATTTTGTCGAAATTTATCAAGGGAGTAGGTATTTCATCTCGACTCTGTTTGATGTTTTGTCCGGGAGTATGTACCCCGATCAAAAGCAACAACCAAGCCCTACAATATTGTTTAAGCAACTTTGTGATGGAAGCCCCTGTGTGGAACCTCCATAAATTCACGACGTAGCCACGCGTCAACTTAAGACGATGGCCATCTTTTCCATTAGGTGGGACTACTTTACCCAAATATTGTTCGCATAGTTGAGGCCAACTTTTTGAGGTATTGCCAGTAATGGCATCTCCGTCAACAGAAAGCCCCAACTGCAACTGCACGTCTTGGAGAGTTATTGTGCACTCCCCTACTGGAAGATGAAACGTGTGTGTTTCTGGTCTCCGGCGTTCGATCATTGCCGCCACCAAGGTGGTTGGATTTTGAACGAGCCAATTGAAAGAATTTTACCAAACCCAGTTTGTTTCTATCAAAGGTAGTATAGATTCATCTGGTGTGGGAAGTGTGAATTTGTGATGAACATCCATGGGGTCATTGTTGAGAGAGTTGGAAATATGATTAGCTTGGTTTAGTAGGGAAGACATTTTTGGATGGAGATGAAGAGAGTGATAAAGAAAGTAAAGTCGGTTGCGTGTTAGAGCAAGAGATGAAAAAGCGAGAGAGAAGAGAAGATGGTTGAAGGCAAGGGCTGGTGGAAGGTGAAGAGCGAGAGAAGAGAAGATGGTTTGATTTTTATGCGAATGAAAGTAATGAATATATGGTTGAATATATAATGGTATTGAAAGATGGTTTACGCCCATGGTTTTGTTTGACCCATGGTTTACTAGAGCACACACGGTTTTGTGGGAATCCAATGAATTCTGAAGATTGTTCAGTGGTTGGTGGGGACAAAAGCGCAATAATGGGTATTGGATTCCAAAACGCAATTATGTCACCTTCTGATAGTGGGAGACAAGGGGGCCACTGGGGATTGTCCCACGAAAGTAAATTTGATTTTTTGAAAACTGATATTTATGGATGGTTCAGATTGCACCGCAAGCGGTTTAAAGCGGTCTAGATTGCACCAAAGTTTTAAAGGCCCAGATTGCACCGACAGTTTAAACGGTGTAGATTGTACTACAGTTTTAACTGTGCACTTCTGTAAGCATAAGAAATTGGCCAATCCAATTAAGTCAATCTGCACTTCAATAGGCTCGATTACCACAATACTCATTTCATTCAAACCACATTTTTGAAATTAATTCTTTCTTGAAACAAGTTGTGTGATCTTCTTCTTCAGGAGAATCAGCAGCAATTAATTTATAAACAAAAACTTTTCTTCTCCATTCAAACCACAACACTGAAGTAAATAAGGTCTCATTGATTTATTAGTTATTGTATTATTTAGTAGGTGTAGAAGAAAGGAATTGAAGATTGACATTTTTTTCACTAACTATAAAAAACGGTTTTTTACCTAAGTTTAGGAACATTTTTCCCACAAATTTTATTTGTATTATATTTTTTTAAATATTATACCTTGTAGACAAAGTGTAATACTAAAGTGTTGTGAATATTATACCTTGTTTAAAGCAGAAGAATCTCTCCAAGAACTCCGCCGTAGTAGTATTAGAGGTAGTAGTAGTAGTTCTAAGTAGATCTAGGTTGTATTATGTTTTCTTGTTGATGTATTTCGTATTTGGTTTTCATGTATTTCGTATTTGGTTTTCATGTATTTCGTATTTGGTTTTCATGTATTTCCAAGGTTTCATTGAATCTTATTTTGATGTATTTCGTATTTAGTTTTCATGTATTTCGTATTTTGTAATGACAATTAAATTTGCGCAAACGTAAAGGGAATTTCAAATTAAAAAACCAAATGAAACAAAGTAGTTTTATTAATTATTCTAATTATTTAAAATAATTATTGTTATTAAATTAAATTAATTTAGATTTTAATAAAATAAAATACAAGAAAATCAAAAAATTTAAAAACCATGTGGAGAACTAGGGTGGGGGGCGAGTTCACCAAAGGAAATAAAAAAAAATTGCAAATTTTCTTTGGTGAACTAGGGGTGGGGGGGGGGGGGGCGAGTTCACCAAAGAAAAAAAAAAGTGGCATAGTTTGGTATTTAATCTAAAATGTGTGTTATTTAGAAAAATAATTTTTTTTTTTGTAACACAGTGGTTTTTTTGCCGAATTCAGTCTGCCATCTTATAAAGGAAACCTCTTTCTTGGGTAAGGAGCATTTGGTAGAGAAATGTTTTGGTAAGGTGGTTCAGCACGTGGTAATTTAAGCTAGAAGGAATGATTAGGTCTGGCAGAGAATCTTTCTTTTGCTAAAGTGTATTTCTTTTTAAGAACCTCAAGGGCTTCTCTAACGATTCTTTGGGAATGGATCCCCTGTAGTTCGCGCGGGAACTACAGGGTGCAGTCAGTGTAAAAAAATAACATTTAAAGTCGGTTCGTTGCAAACCCGACTTTAAATGTCTCTTACACACATACATTTAAAGTCGGTTCGTTGCAAAACCGACTTTAAATGTTGTTTTTAACACTGACTGCATCCTGTAAGCATAAGAAATTGGCCAATCCAATTAAGTCAATCTGCACTTCAATAGGCTCGATTACCACAATACTCATTTCATTCAAACCACATTTTTGAAATTAATTCTTTCTTGAAACAAGTTGTGTGATCTTCTTCTTCAGGAGAATCAGCAGCAATTAATTTATAAACAAAAACTTTTCTTCTCCATTCAAACCACAACACTGAAGTAAATAAGGTCTCATTGATTTATTAGTTATTGTATTATTTAGTAGGTGTAGAAGAAAGGAATTGAAGATTGACATTTTTTTCACTAACTATAAAAAACGGTTTTTTACCTAAGTTTAGGAACATTTTTCCCACAAATTTTATTTGTATTATATTTTTTTAAATATTATACCTTGTAGACAAAGTGTAATACTAAAGTGTTGTGAATATTATACCTTGTCGAAACAGAAGAATCTCTCCAAGAACTCCGCCGTAGTATTAGAGGTAGTAGTAGTAGTTCTAAGTAGATCTAGGTTGTATTATGTTTTCTTGTTGATGTATTTCGTATTTGGTTTTCATGTATTTCGTATTTGGTTTTCATGTATTTCGTATTTGGTTTTCATGTATTTCCAAGGTTTCATTGAATCTTATTTTGATTTTCGTATTTAGTTTTCATGTATTTCGTATTTTGTAATGACAATTAAATTTGCGCAAACGTAAAGGGAATTTCAAATTAAAAAACCAAATGAAACAAAGTAGTTTTATTAATTATTCTAATTATTTAAAATAATTATTGTTATTAAATTAAATTAATTTAGATTTTAATAAAATAAAATACAAGAAAATCAAAAAATTAAAAAACCATGTGGAGAACTAGGGTGGGGGGGGGGGCGAGTTCACCAAAGGAAATAAAAAAAAATTGCAAATTTTCTTTGGTGAACTAGGGGTGGGGGGGGGCGAGTTCACCAAAGAAAAAAAAAAGTGGCATAGTTTGGTATTTAATCTAAAATGTGTGTTATTTAGAAAAATAATTTTTTTTTTGTAACACAGTGGTTTTTTTGCCGAATTCAGTCTGCCATCTTATAAAGGAAACCTCTTTCTTGGGTAAGGAGCATTTGGTAGAGAAATGTTTTGGTAAGGTGGTTCAGCACGTGGTAATTTAAGCTAGAAGGAATGATTAGGTCTGGCAGAGAATCTTTCTTTTGCTAAAGTGTATTTCTTTTTAAGAACCTCAAGGGCTTCTCTAACGATTCTTTGGGAATGGATCCCCTGTAGTTCGCGCGGGAACTACAGGGTGCAGTTAGTGTAAAAAAATAACATTTAAAGTCGGTTCGTTGCAAACCCGACTTTAAATGTCTCTTACACACATACATTTAAAGTCGGTTCGTTGCAAAACCGACTTTAAATGTTGTTTTTAACACTTGATCGCATCCTCGTAGTTCGCGCGTTCCCCCGATTCTTTTAAGGTGCAAAGGTTCATAAGGAATTTTAAAGTATTTTTCAAATTTTAAAACTTCAAACAGTGCCTACCTTTCTGCACCATTTTGTTCATTCTTTACGAGCACATGGTTTTTGAGGTTAAGGAACCATTTGAAGTATCTAAGAAATGCCTTCACTAAATATTCTTTCTTGATAAGTTTGGTTATAAGATGGGATAAGGCACAACCATAAGGCATATCATAACCGGGAATGGAAACAGAGGATGTAAGGGTTAAGCCACAATTTTGAAAGCTACAAAGGACTTGATTTTCTGGAAGGAATTGCGTGTGAGGCTTTGATATTGGTGTAGATATTGGCAAGAGACTCATAAGGACAATATTGCTGAAGAAAAAGTTTTTTCCCCATTCAACATTTTATCCAAGGGAAGGAGACCCTTTTCGATTGTAAAAGACCTAATGCAAAGAAAAGAATGATGCAACCAGAACTAAAGGAAAGACACATGTTCCTCCTTATAAATTGTTGGTTTTACCTATGTTGTTTTCTATGAATCTGCCATAGCCATTGGTAGAAATGTAAGGCATAATGTCTTACTTAGGCTTGAGATTTCGAGTCAAAAGCATACTTGTGGGTTTCAAGCCTACAATGACATCAACGTTAGAAGGGTTACAACTGACATGCCATAAGGGAGTTTGAAAGAGGATGTTAGAGGATTCAAAATATACACAGAATTCGGGATTTTGGGAATATTGTAAATTAGGTTTTGGTTGCTAACTTAAATGGCGTCATAAATGCAAATTTCTTCCCAGAAGCTAGCTTTGTGAAAGTCGACCCTATGAAGCTAATTGTCATAATGAGCTCTAATAAAAGGAGATTTAGAGGACTTGGATTTTGTAAAAACTTGAGATTGATTGGTGTTTTAAAAGCCATAAGAGAAACATTTCATGTGAGTATACGTGGAGATTTTTTCATAACAACGAGCAAGAGGAAGGACATGTCCTAAGAAAACAAGAATTTTACTCACGTTATAAAAATGGATTTTTCGGTATTGGATCTCGGGATATACCTGATCCGGGGTACTTGAAGTCTTGCTTCGCTATGTTTGATGATAAGTCTCGGTCTTTGAAGATTGAGTTCGGTCAGTCCAAGGTAGTCGTTGTTTCCACGTCGGGTTGGGCGTACCTGCAGACACTCTGATGCCTAAGACAGTTTGTGAGTGAGCAGGGAATTGTAAGGAATGAAAAGTGTACCTAGAAGTGGGGGGTAGCACCCGTATTTATAGAGGAGGGTGTCGCATTCTAAACGTCGAATCCGGGCGGCGGATCTCAGCCGTTGAGTGATGTTAAGCGCGGGAAACCGTAGTTCCAGTGGATGATGGGCTCTCACTGGGAGTTGTATTGGGCTTGGCCCGGTTCTCATGGTCTTTTAGCCCAGTCTAGAACAGTGGCCCCCCAAGTCGGGATCAGACCGAAGTGGATGGGATTGGCTTGAGTAGCTTTGATCGCGTACCTTCTAATTGGGAGAGTCTGTCTTTAAACTTTAGCAATGCTGTAGATCTCGGATCTCGACCAATTCTCGAAGGGCGAACTCCAAGGGTGCTTCATGTTTTAACTTGAAAAAGCTTGACATAGCATTTAAGGTAGGAATCAAGTAAATATTGACTGAGTATTTAAGCTTGGAGTCAATTGAGTCTTGATAGAGCATTGAAGCTCGGAATCAAGATGGGGAGAAGTTGTTGTGGACTTCTTCCTTCGGTCCCGAATTTGAACATTTAAGGTCGCAGTTCTGGAGAAGGCAGATGCTCGTAGGAGCATGGGTCGAAGTCGCCATTGGACTTCTTCCTCCGGTCTTTGTCTTGACATTCAAGGCAAGGAAAAGAGGAGGCTGGTTTGCACCCTATGTCCTTTGTCTCGACATTTAAGGCAAACCAAAGAGGAGGCTGAGCTACGCGAAGTGATGATCTCGAGAGTTTCCGTGGATCCGGTGTGTACTCCATGACTGTGCATGTAAGCTCGAAGTCAGAAGGAGTTTCTTCGAAGAACTCGCCTCATACCGTCATCCGCCGAGGGGCCATGCTCGGTGTCGAATTTGGGTGAGAGGGGAATTGTAGTGAGTCGGGAGCCAATGTCGTCGCATGTCCTGTTTGTCAAAAACAATGTTATTTGAAACAAAATTTATTTCATTCAATAGTGGAAATAGTTTGATTTGTTACATTCAGAAGACAAATGCGTAATCAACTATAATATATTCTAAGCTTAGCAGCATTCCACGCTCTTTGGATCGGCTCTTTGGAGAGTGTCTCTAATTAGTACGCCCCTTTACCGGTCTTGGATACAATGTGGTAGGGGCCTTCCCAGTTAGGAGTCAGTTTACCATCGCGAGCGTTCTTGTTCCCCACATTGGCGCGTCTAAGAACAAGATCCCCGACGTTGAAGTCTCTAATGATAACCCTCTGATTGTAGCGTCGTGCTATCTGGGCCTTGACCACAGCTTCGACCAGTTGGGCCCTATCTCGGACCTCTAGGATTAGGTCGAATTCTTCCCTCGTGGCTTTGTCATTTTCCTCCTTGTTGAGGGGATACAAAGTTCTCCAGGTGGATTCGCCAAATTTCACAAGTATGACGGCCTCAATTTTGTATGTTAACCTGAAAGGTGTCTCACCAATGGTGGAATGCGGCGTTGTCCGGTATACCCATAGGATATATGGTAGCTCGTCAAGCCACGCCCCTTTAGCTCCTTTCAACCTTTTCTTTAGCCCTTTGAGCATTATACGGTTGGCTACCTCGGCCTGAGCGTTGGTCTGAGAATGTTCAATTGAGGTGAAGTGTTGTTTTATGTTCAGGTCTGCCAAGGATTGTCGGAATCCCTTGTCGGCGAACTGTGTTCCGTTATCAGTAATGATGACGGCGGGAATGTCAAAGCTGTCCAAGTTGTTCTTTTTGACGAATTTGATTCAGTTTTTGGCTGTTATCTAAACGAGAGGTTCGGCTTCAATCCATTTGGTGAAGTAATCGACTGCAACAATGAGATATTTGACTCCGCCTCGAGCTAGTGGGAATGGCCCAAGTAAGTCTATTCCCCAACGTGAGAAAGGTAATGGCGCTGACAGAGAAGTGAGCTCAGCTGGAGGAGCGTTGTGCACATCGGCGTACCGTTGGCAGGTGTCACATTTTCTGACCAAGTCGGCGGCGTCCATTATCAATGTCGGCCAGAAGTATCCGGCTCTGTGGGATTTCTTCGATAGAGCCTGGGCTCCCTGGTGTTGTCCACAAATGCCTTCATGGATCTCTGTGAGTACGTACTCGGCCTCCTCCCCTTCCACACATTTTTACAAGGGGGAGAAACCTCTTCTGAACAATTTGCCATCGAACACAGTGAAAGAGATTTCTCTTTTGCGGATAGCAGCAGCTTTTTTGGCATCGGATGGGTCGAGGCCGGATTCAATGTAGCTCTTGATGGGTTGTATCAACCCTTCTTGTTCAGTTATGGTGTGGACGTCGATCATAGAGAGTGGAGTGAGGTCAACGCTGGTCTTTGCCAGGTTCTCTTGGATGATGCTTCGAAGGTTACTTGTTGGTTTAGTGTTGGCCAATTTTGCCAAGACGTCTGCGCGGGCATTCTCGGACTGAGGCATGTGCTTCAATTCTGCCTGTTCAAACTATAGGAGTAGCTCCCGTTCCCGGGCTAAGTAGCATTGCAAGATCAAATCTTTTGCCACAAAATCTTCCTTGACTTGGGAAACCACTAACAATCAGCCATTGTTCAGCTCGATTTTTTTTGTGCCTAAGTCCAAGGCTAGTTTCAGTCCGGCGATGCATGCCTCATATTGCCTAATTATTGGAGGTCGTGAATGAAAAGCTGAGGGAAACCTCTATCATCAGGCCTTCCGAGTTCTCCAGAATCAGTCCGGCTCCATTTCCCTTCGAATTCGAAGATCCATCGACGTGGAGCGTCCATTGCAAATATGCTGAATTAGAGGGGGTTGGCATCATATTAGAAACAAAATCGGCTAGCACCTGAGCTTTGAGGGCGAATCGGGCTTCGTATTTGATGCCGAATTTTGATAGCTCGACTGCCCACTTGATTATCCTGTTCGCCAAGTCGGGTCGATGTAGTACTTGACAGATGGGTTGGTGTCATTTCTCACTACGACACAGGTGCGCTACAATCTGACCTCAATCTTCGGCGGCTATTACGCGGCCAAGACTACTTTTTCTATCTTTTGGTACCTGGACTCGGCCCCCTGCAATACCTTACTGACAAAGTATACGGGCCGCTGTCCTTCTTCAGTTTCCCGAATTAGGACACTAACGGTCTCCTCGGCCATGTCGAGGTAAAGGTATATTGTTTCCCCTTCTGCCGGCCTCAACAGTATTGGTGTCTCCTTGAGTATTTGTTTGAGCTCAGACAAAGCGTTCTCGCATTCTGGTGTCCATTTAAACTCGACCCCTTTCTTTAAGATTTTGAAGAATGGGAATGATCGATTTGCTGCCTTAGAGACGAACCTTGAGAGAGCGGCAATCATACCGATTAGTTTACGGCTCTACGCTTGTCCGGGTTTGCCTCGATTCCCCTCTCGGTGAGACAGAAGCCAAGGAATTTCCCAGCTCTAATGCCGTATGTGCACTTCCCGAGGTTGAATCTAAGGTTGTTTTTCCCTTCCTCGGCGAAGATTTCCACGAGGTCGGCCACATTCCCTTCGTCCCCCTTGCTTTTAACGATCATGTTGTCGAGGTAGACCTCGACGACCCTACCGATCTGGTCTTAGAAAACTTTGTTCATCATGCGCTGATGTGACCCTGGCATTCTTCAGGCCGAACGACATGACCCTCTAGCAGTAATTGCCCTGATCGATCATGAAGGTTGTCTTCTCTTGATCTGACAGGTTTATCGCAATTTGGTTGTAGCCAGAGTAGGCGTCCAAATATGATGAGAGCATGAGTTCCTTAAGCATGTGGAAAGAATTCTACAAAGAAAAAATATTCACCTCCTACACTTTAGAAGTCAAAAATGATGTGATCAAGGGTTCTTTGAGCATGTGGAAAGAAACCTACAAGGAATCTTCATCTTTGTTTGATTTTGAAGATCACACAACTTTAATTGTATTTATTTAATTTATTAGGATTTAATGATTTGATTCCCTTCCTTAGTAAAGGCTATAATTGCCATTTATTTTATTTATTAGGATTTAATGATTTTAGTTTATTAATTTAGATTTGGTTTAATTTTAAACTCAAATCTGAAAATTAATAATTAGGTAATATTTGAGTATTTTAGTTTTAGGGTTTATTGAGTCAAATGGGCTAAATGGGCCTCTAGTTCTCTATTTGTAACTCAATTTATGAAATGAAAAAAAAGTTGAATTTTGAGTTAAAATTTGGAGACGTGTCTCTTTGCTTCTTCGTGAGGATTTATCCGAGCTTATCGGTTTACCGTGGCGCTCATCCCGACTTATCAATCGAAACATCCATAACCGGTTGTGGCGTCTTCCCGACTTATCGATATGTCTTCCATCCCGATCGTGGTGTCTCCAACACTCCCACATTCATGACTCCCGAAATAGTCACCAACGACTCTAAGGTTGCCATCAAAATAGGAGTGTAGGCGGAAGCCGGATGCATTATCTACTAGTTTGTCGATGCTTGGGACCGGGAATGGGTCCTTTGGGCAAGCTTTTATGAGGTCGGTATAATCTACACACATTCTCCATTTTCCATTGCTCTTTTTGACCAATACAACGTTGGAGAGCCAAGTCGTGTATTTAACTTCTTTGACGAATCCCTTCGAAATCAAATCGACAACTGCCTTGGAAGCAGTCTCAGCCTTTTCTTCACTTTGGACCCTTTGTCGTTGTGCTACGTATTTGGCATCAGGATTAACTGCCAAATGATGGCATGCCACCTCGAGGGGAATGTCTGGCATCTCGAAGGCGGACCGCGTGAAGAGATCGGCGTTTCGGCGCATGCATGAAGTTAGAGCCTCCTTTACCGCGTCACTGAGGTCTGCCCCTATCTTTACTGTCTTTAGGGGGTCGTCGACCAGAGGAATTTCGAGGAACTTGCCATGTGGCTTGAGGCGCTTGATTTCCTTTTTGAGTTCTTTTTCTAGTTCGTCGTTGGACTCATTTTCAGAACTGTCAGGATCATAGCGGGCATCTACCTCGGAGAGGTTCACCTCGAGAGCTGAAAGTGGGGGTTCAGGGATTTATTGGAGTTGACGGTGAGTTCCCCTCAGGGTAAGGTAATGGAATTCTTTCGCGGCCTCGAGGTTGGCTGGAATGGTTACCACTTCACCCTCGAGGGAATGAAATTTCAGCTTCAGGTGTACGACCAAGGCGACAGCGCCAAGACGAGCTAGAGTTGGTCTCCAAACAATACAGTGATATGGTAGCCGAGATGATTAACGGGATGTACTCATTTGGTGCACCGTGGAGGTAGTCATCGTTGGAGAAGAACAGTGGTTGCCTGGAGGGAAACACCTTGGTGCCAGGGGCGGCGGTCGTCATTTACGTTTCACTGCACGTTTCGTTTCGCCAGATGTGACGGAGTAGCCACCCGTCAGTCCCATTGTGGATAGTTGGGTCGAATGTATGTCGGGATGCAAGCAAGCGATTATGCTCCCATTGTGGTCGCCATTGTTCAGTACTGGATCTCGGAATATACCTGATCCGGGGTACTTGAAGTTTTGCTTCGCTTCGTATGTCTCGGTCTTTAAAGATTGAGTTCGGTCAGTTCGAGGTAGTCATTGTTTCCATGTCGGGTGGGATGTACCTGCAGACACTCCGATGCCTAAGTCAGTTCGTGAGTGAGCAGAGAATTGTAAGGAATGAAAAGCGTACCTAGAAGTGGGGGTAGCACCCATATTTATAGAGGAGGGCGTCGCATTCTAAGCGTCAGATACGGGCGGCGGATCTCGGCCGTTGAGTGCTGTTAAGCGCAGGAAGCCGTAGTTCCAGTGGATGATGGACTCTCGCTGGGAGTTGTATTGGGCCTGACCGGGTTCTCATGGTCCTTTAGCCCAGGCCGGAACAGGGATTAATATTTGGGATTGCTATATTGCCTTTTCTTAATCAGATCCTTTAGGTTCGTGACCAAGCTACTTCCCATCACGTTTAGCAAGTGCGACTTGCTTTGAAGCTAATGGAGGAATATAAGATGAACCTGAAGTTTGCTTGGCACACATTTTTGAAAATTAGACGAGGAAGTTAGAGGTTTTGCTCAAGGTAAGGATGTTTGCAAGTAGAGATGTGAATGTGGATTGTGGTATGGCTCTTATATCAACCAAGGCCAAGTTAAGGTGACTGTAGTCACATCAAGTAGTGGCCTAGAGGATTTTAAAAATCGGCACTTTTTGAGAATTTTGAGTTAATTTTAAAAATCGTTACTTTTTGAGAATTTTGAGTTAAAAGTGACTTATTTTGAGTTGCTAGTCAAAAACCAAAATTGTCCCTTTTATAGAGTTTCGAGGAAAAAAACTTATAGTACACGAGTATAAGGCCGTCGAAATGCAATAAAATAATGAGGTTTGCAAAATAAACAGAAGTCTTTGAACCTAAAAGAAAGACAACTTATTGAATTCTTCAAGTTTACATGACTGTAACGAAAGGAAAATGCAATTAAAGTTTAAGGTGCAAGAAGACAAATTAAATAAATTTGAAGAGTTCTTCGGGCAGTTAGTTCTTTTCCATGAGAAACACAACTTTTTCAGCTTCTAGTCCAACCTTCTGAGTGTTGAGATTGGCAGTGCGAAGTTTGATATTTTCAAGTTGTGAGGAGAGTTGATTTTTCACTTCGAGGATTTGAGGAACCAAATTATAAATCTGCTTAATTAGAGCTTATCTAAAAAAAATCTGTTTAATTAGAGCATCAACCTCATTTCTGTGGGGTATTGGAGTTCATTGTTGAGATCAACAGTTGTTTTATCAAAACTATCCATCTAATCATTGAACTCTGCGCTTTTAACATTTCCATTTTGGAGAGTTTCATCAACATGTTCAATCATTGGAATAGCTTCGAAATGTTCCTCATCTACTTTATGAATATTGAAATCTACGACATCTTCCATGACAGTCTTCCCCTCCATCTCAATTTTTAGAATTTAATATTTTCCCGAGTAATGGGGCAAGACCTTGAAACTTTTAAGTCTCCCCAACATGTAGGTTATCCTGATATTCAGAAACCTCAACATCCCGGTGTTGAACTTGTTGCTTCAACCCAGGGACTTCAGTGAATGCTTGGAAAATGTGATTCTCATGTTGCTGCAAGATTTATTTGAGTGTTTGATTTGGCATTACTTTCGACTTGAGAGTTTGATTTGGAGCAAAAGAAAGATAGCATTAACTCCCTCAAAGTAGTGACTTGATCATTGGTTACTAAATAAGTAGGGACCAGAACTGTCACATGAAGAGTGTTTGGTAAGGGATTTGTTGGAGTGATGGTAGTACGAGGAGAGAGAATAGTTTTTGCATGTGGCTTGGGAGGCAAGGAACGATATAGCAGGGACTTCTTCAGACAATTGTTTTTGATAGAGGATAATAAATAGAAAGTTGGATGATATTGAGAAAATTGAGAGGAAAAAACAAGAAGAGTGATTGAACTTACCTTTGAGCCCAAGTCAAATGGAGGGCCCTCTTTGGTTACCTCTTGGAGAATTTGGGTTTGGTCAGGGAGAGTTTCAGAGGTATATTGAAGGTTAGTCGATTTAAGCCCAGTAATGGCTACACTACTAGAAAAAAGGCTTTTTATATCGGTTAAAAAAGGCTTTTCATATCGGTTCCGTAACCCATATAGATAAAGGGGATATTAAAAACAGGCGCTTTCTATATCGGTTAAAGAACCGATATGGAAAATGTTTTTTATATCGGTTCCCAGTAGAACCGTTATGGAAAGTTAGTTTTTAAACCTATAAAACGCTTTTTTTATATCGGTTTCTTAGTTGAACTGATATTGAAAATCACTTTTTATATCGGTTATTTAAAGGAACCGATATGAAAAGTCTTTTTTTTAAAAAAATAAATAAAAAATTCCTCAATTGGATATACAGCAAACAACAAAATCTCAACAAATACAATATTTATATAAAAATACAAAGATCTCAAATTATACTCAATATCCATATCCAAATACAAAAAACGAATCTAATACACACACTATTTATATTTTACTAACCACTAAAAAGCAAGAAAGAGCTAATGAGTAAACATATACATAATAGCTTAGCCCTTAATAACTACTCAAACCATAAGTGAAGCAAGAAGCAGCTAATGTGGATTCCATCAGTATTAGGACTTCTAGCAGGTGCTAATACTTTGAGATGGGATGCAATAACGCGCATACAGCTAGTAAATGCCATGTGCATTTTTTGGTCATTTAGCGAAGATAAGGTTTCGACTTCCGATTCTTGCATTTATGAAAAGTCGATTACTGCTGCGAGTGTAAATGTAGTTTCTTATTCAGCTAATAGGAGTCATAAGTAGTAGTGTATCACCAGATCAGTGTTTTGCTCTACATTTCAAAGCGCGACTTGTAACACCCCCTTACACTTAATACTTTAATTTATAAAATCAGAGTTCAAAAATCGTTTTTCTTTTCAAAGATACATCCTCAAGGGAATGCTACGTTCATCAAACATCATTTTCACTTAGCCAATAATACTTTTCATTAATAAAATATAATTGCGTGATACATAGCACGACTTAAATGGGCGAACCCTCAAATTCTAATACATCAATCTATTACAGTTCAACACTAATCTTAAACAACTAATAGACTACCCGGCTTCCCAGTTCGACGTCACAGAGCAAGACGCCACAACTAGACTGAGGAAAGAAAGGACCTTCACTCAGGATCACCTGCACAACACCTGTTTGTCGCCACGAGAGCAGGCAACATAAAAATGCTAGGGTGAGTCTCATTTCATAAATAATAAAATGTATGATAAACATTATGCTAGAGAAAGACAACTAGAAACACTCCGACTCAACCGACCACACACCACACCAAGTTAAGACACACCAATCCCTAATCATCAACAGACACCAAATGTGCATGAGAAATATGCATGATGCAGACCCATACTTCCAGGGCATATGCATGATGGATCCATTAAGACCGAAGTCTTCTGCTATCACCTTCGGACCGAAGTCCTTAGGACCGAAGTCCTCTGCTATCACCTTAGGACCGAAGTCCAAGACCGAAGTCTTCTGCTATCACCTATGCTTATGATTTATGCGACGCCATGAACAATGCATAACACACAACATATACATTATTCAATTAAATCATAACACCATTTCAGTAACTCACCAATTAGACCGCAGCCTTTTATTCATAAATAGGACCTAAGTCCTCTGCTCACCTCTAGGACCGAAGTCCTCTGCTCATCAATAGGACCGAAGTCCTCTGCATTCACCATTTTCATTTATATATTGCCCCTCAGGGACTTCAACATTTATTACTCCACTACTCGTAGCCCTACGGCCAAAACAACTCTCATACATCATTACGGCACTAAGGCCGACGTCTCTGAATCGGCCTACAGCGCTAATGCTGTCGCCCTAGGCTTACCAAACACCTCGGCTCCAAGTAGTGAACCAAAAGCCACCACGAGGACTACCATGTCACGTAGGACTAAAGTGGACTACCTCATGTCAAACACTTAGGCGTTATTAACACCAAACAGCACTCCCAGTTGCGCCTGGTAGCGCCTTGCGCAACTGTGGCTTTGCACAGCAACTCGGCACACTCTTCTGGCACCTCGGCACACTCTCCTGGCACCTCGGCACACAGGCACTAAGCCTCTGAACGGCAACTCGGCACTCTCACCAAGCACCTCGGCACTCTCGCATCACCTCGGCTACACACACCGGACCTGGCGCAAGGGGCACGCCACATTTGGCGCCCACACCGAGACCCTCACGGCACAATACCTCACCGTGACCCACACCCCCACCAAAACACAATGCGCTACACACACCAAGTACTACGCACACGCCTCATCAAGCACAACGCGCACACCATCCTGAACACGCACTCACTCCTCTTCACCTCAACTCGGTATCCTCTCACTTCACGCCAATACACTCTCGCTTCACTTCGCACACAGATACCTACATCTCAACACACATAAATAGCTACCCTTAGGCATACTTAATCTACACCTTGATACTTCACTTAGACAGCTACACCTCATCATCATCCACCTCGGCTTCTACCTCAGTTACCACTTACAGTTACACTAAGGAACATCACCTCTTCACCATTCACCTCGGTTACTACCTATAGTTACACTTAAGATTCAATACCTCATTATCATTCACCTCTACGACTACCTCGCTTCGCCTCGGCTATACTCACAGTACCTCGGTACTCATCAGTACCTCGGCACCCCACAACACCTCGGCGCACCCTATTGAACCTCGGCATACACACCCTACCCTTCGTCTTCACTACACAGCACCTTGGCGCACCACGTTGCACCTCGGCACACACACCCTATCTTCCATCACACCTACACTTCAACACATACACTTCGGTATATACACCCTATACCTTGGCAATACTAGTTTGGACGTCCGTGCACTACACCTCATCAACTACACATAGGCTTATTCACAACTCACTTCATCATCTACACTTAGTCATTTCATCATCTACACTTAGTCACTTCACACCTAACCACACAACTTCACCTTGATTACTACACTTAGGCACAATACCCCTAAGCACTCACCTCACCTCGGCCACTACACTCAGGCACACTACACCTAGCACTCACCTCGGCTCGGCTTATACGACACAACACCTCGGTGCGCTCTTTGGCACCTCGGTTCTCTACACTACGACACGTTAAGCTTCACTACACTTACTATTCAACGCACCTAAACCTCAGTACACTCACCTCGGCAGATACACGCTATAACATAACGTCTGCACTTCAGCAACTACGCTTAGGTATATATACACTCCACTTCGGCCACTTCACCTCGGTATACATACCCCTCACCTCGGTAGCTACAAGTCGACACATTACACCTCGGCTTACACTCCCTTATCCTTCGTCTCCTATACATCATCACTTACGCTCCGTCACCTATATTCAACACTTACGCATTGGCACACATACGCCTCACTTCGGCAAGTACACCTAGGTATTATATACACTACATCTCGGCCACAAAACCTCGGCATACCCACTCTACACCTCGGCAAGTACAATTCGATACCTATACTTAGTATCAGATACCCTTACATTACGCTACTTATACTCTGTCACCCATCTCGGCTCCTATGACTCGTTAGTTACACTTTGACACATTACGATCATCCCTTAGGCTTCGATACACTTGTCGTTACACACTCCTATCTTGGCATACTCACATCTCGGTAGGATTGCACTGTAACTTAACGCCTGCACCTCAGAACTATACTTAGGTAAACTTATACTATACACCTCGGCAATCAGGTCTCTCTCTACACGCCTAGTCTACCTCTTCCTTCCCTTCTCTAGTTCTCACGCTAGGATCATACTTAAGCACACTATTATCCACTTATACCTTCAAAACGGGTTCATCGCTCCTTAAGAACTTCACGGAGGTTACAACACTCACACCAGCTCACTGGGACTGAGAGTTTCTCAGTTCCCATTTCACTCCTAAGTCACTCGTATGACCAACACCACAACAACTCAACACAACTGCACTGAAGTGAAACTAACACACAACTTCAAACACATCAAACACACAAAACATACAAGGCAGCTCGGAAATCATCCCTAGAGTCTACTCACACATAACACACATCATATACTCTATTATAGATGAACGAGAGAGCCCCCTAACCTCAAAAGATTGAAGAAGTAGCACTCTCTCCACCAAGCCTTCCTGATCCACCAAGAATCACCAACCATCACCAACATTTCAGCTCCTCCTCCTTGGCATTGAGCTCTTCCACGCCAAGCTTCCTCTTCCTCTCTCTAAAAGCCATCTCACCTACCACTCTCTCTCTCTTACTTTCCCTTTGCCTTTTCTTAGATTTTTGGTGGTAATGGACTCTCCACCATCGACTACTACACCTTAAGCATGAATATGGGCTTAATTCATGGATCATGGGCCTAACTCTCATGGGCCTCTAATCACACTCCCTCCATTACTTGCACTACTCCCTCCTTTAATTAAATTACCACTCCCCTTTTACTAACCACAACTCCTCATTTAAATCAAATACCTCCTAAATACCCTAAAAGTCCAATTAATCCTTTGACTTAACCAAATGTTGTAAGCCTTAAAGAACCCACTAAAATAAATAATTGAATTATATTTGGGGCGTTACACGACTAACCGTTGGAGCTGGACGACATGGCTGCAAAAGGACATTTTCTTCAAGTCATCTTTTAGTTAAACTGATGAAGAAATTACCTTCACCGCCCCTGTAGCTACCAACAATGGTAGTCACACTCATATTTTCTATCTTAGTATATGAGGTATTCCCAAATCATACCCCAGCTCGCATTCAGTAGTTTAGATACGATATCTTGTTTCTTCAATTAGCTTATGACTTGATCCTCGTTGTTCTTTGCAGGATAAAGAGTTTGCTAAGCGCCTAGAATTTAAAATCTTGGACAGCACATAATAATACCTCAACTAATGAGACTAAGACAGCAGACCATCATTCCAAAGGAATGACCAAAGATCAAATGTAGGAGCACCCCACTCAAGAGGGTATGGAATCTTTATCCCGCAAGCAACAACATGTTCATATGTCAAAGGCTAGCTATAAATAGCTCAACATATTCTCTGCTACAATGATATATAATATTTTCATCAAACTAAAAGCATATATATTTGTTACAAATATTTAACCACAAAGATGCTTTTAGAGTTTTAGTACGAACCATGGAGCAGAAGAAATGAGATAGCCCCTACATCATGTCCTACACCTATGTTGGGTTAAATCGTAGGCGATGTTTGTATGCTCCACTTGCTGTTAATAAATGTGCATATGCCCATATCACTGTGGTTGTTATTAGTAGAGCAAATCGCTCTAGTATTGGTACTTGTCTTGTTTGAAATTTTTTCAAGTACTGCACCATACTACATATCATAACTCATAAGGTTATTATTCTCCACAAGCTAATTTATTTAAACAGGAACTTATAATCCACTAATTTGACTTAACTACTTAATTTGTACCTGAGAGAAAACTTTAAACAAGATTAGCATGGGAATTCCAATTTCAACATAGGTCCCCACCTGATAAAGGACAGAACAACATGGTGAATAATATGAGGCAATAACAAATATATATATAGTTAGATATTCCAAATACTAGTACTAGGGGACATGGTTCAATGTTGTTATTATACCACAGGGAAACCTCTGTCAAATAATCCAAAACCAACTAATGCAATTACTGGAACCATTCCAAGAGGGAGTTTTATGTACAATGCAAACTACAAACTATAATATGGCAAACTTGCATGGAATATGTCGTCCCCAAAGAGGCACTAAACCCTTGTATAACCTGAAGTCATAATAAATTTCAATAATCACATCCTAATTCGTAGCATAGAGAATCTAGCAAACAGTTTAGGATTTATCAATATTTATAAGCATAACCTAAGGTTCCTTCAGACTTGACAAATTTTGGGAGCCCATCAGATAGACCTCTTGCAAAACTAGGTTGAGTTTGAATGCGAACCTTCACGGCCTCAAATGGGCAGAGTGCAACATCTGCAATAACTTCTGCTGATGTTGAACCAGCAAGGTAGATCAAGGTCTTGTACTTGGCTACATTCTCTAGGCAACAAGATCGAATAGTACTTCTTAAAGAACTAGTAGAATCCAAATTTGTAAGCACCTTGACTCGTGAATCGAGCAAGGTAAGTACCCATCCACAGAAAAAGCCCTTGACTCCCTGCTCCTTGAACAAAACTCCAAATCCAGAAGAGATACTCTTGTACTTGGCAGGGTCAATCTGAAACCAATAAACGATTCAAACATTACAAACACAAATGTAACTAACAAGCAAGTAAACAATCCTAATTCCAACTCCAACTCCAACATAGTGAAACACTGTTAGAACTAACAAATCCAAAGGACTTGATCAATGAAACTGCAAATCAATACAGTAAAAAAACAACAACATCTCAAAACTTCAGACAACAAACATTCTTTTACTAAAATCATCAATATACTTCAACTTGAAAGAACCACAACACCAAGCTATTACATCTATTTCACCTAAACAACATCATCATGATCATAACTCTTTACGTAACATAGCATTTGAAGAGAGCTCAAAGGAAATCGCAGATCTAAACAATCACGAAGCCAAACCCTAAAAAAATGGCAGAATTTAACAGAAATTGGTTTAAATCAAAGCAAAGAGAAGCCGGATCGAAACATATTCTAGAGAGAGAGGAGAAAAAGAAGAGACACGCATATTACACTTAACAAGGTCAAGAGGAGTAACTGGTCATGTGAGTGAGACCATAGTCGAGAATTCCACCAGCGGTACATCTCGATCTTGCCAGACTCCTTAGGAGAGGGAGCAACGGTGGTAGGAGAAGAGGTGGCGGAGGCACCAGAGTTGAGGATCTGGTTGAGTGGTAGGGTTTTGGTTGAAGTACCGTAAAGGAAGGAAGCGATAGTTCATATTGTTACAGCGAGAAGAATCTGATGAGCGTTTTCACTTCTTTTTCTTTAGTATATTAGCGTTTTCTATAACGGTTATAGCATAAACCCGATATGAAAGACTTAAATTAGCGTTTTCTATATCGGTTTGAGAGGCAACAGATATAAATATTGTAAAAATAATTACAAAACTGCCACCGCGTCATTTTTAATATCAGGTCCTTTTAACCGATATGAATTGCTGATATAAAATGCATTTTTTCCACTAGTGCTATTATTTTGAAGTGTTGGGTTGAACATACCACAAGGTAAATGAAATCTGTTGGTACTTAGATGCCTGAAATGAAGGGCAGCAAAAGTGTTTGCCTCATTGAAGTGCATATCATAAGAACTGAGTTTGGTAATGTCGTAGATTCTCTACTCTTTCCATTGGCTTACCTTTTCTTTAGTCACTCGAATGAGCCAGGTACAAAAGGTCTTCTCCGAGGATAAACCATTGAAAACCAATCTATAACTTGATGATGGACCTAAGAATGCGTAAGTAACTCCATCACGAACCAAGGTCTTGATAGAGTTACCTTCTTGGGAGTTCTGCAAGATATTGTCAACTAGAGGCTCCATACTTGCTGAAGAGCTACCATCAAGATTATTGTTCTTAAAGTTTTTGGTGTTGGATGAAGAGGCCATAGAAAACAAAGTTAATATCCAGAGTTTAAGGTCTGAATATCGTTTGGAGGTAAGAAGGTTCAAAAAAAGGTCAAGTAGCAAAGTGCCCACTATTGTAAAAATACAAATTCTGTAGGAGATTTGTAGCCATTTGAGGTTGTTTAAATGGAAGTTGCAAAATTGGTAGCCATCATGGAAAAATTATTGGGAAGTGGTGCCTAGGTGGAAAAGTTATTTTCGTGCAATCAGGTGACCTGTAATGGTTATTTTTGCTAAGAGCACACATGGGAGTTACTGTTAGTTAGTATGACATTTCTAAAACTTTTTCTCTCTGCATGCCTTGAGATCAAACATTTGGGAGACATCTGTTATAGCCAATTTTTGAGTTCAAAATTGACCATATGGACACGTCACCAGAATATAGAGTTTCAAAAGGAATTAAGGTTCGAGACATTATACAGATTCGAGATTTCACATTCTCGAAATAAAGGATAAAGGCGCACAACAGTATGAGCAGTTACTCGTTGGTTTCTAGAGGTTGTTGGTGCGCTGGGATATGTGGAAAGAATCTATCAAGCCAAGAGTGACGGACGAAATTTTTAATATTAATCATTAGTTTGTTCCCTTTTAATTAGTTTCGATTGGACATGTGTCCACCATGCAAGTAGTTGGTTATCACTTCGTAAACACTATATATTGTTGTTTGTAAATATATAGTTTTAGGGGAAGAATTCATAATATTCAATAACCCCCACATGGCTAACACATCCGACTACACTGGATCTATGGAAACTTGTGTTGAAAAATGTATGTTCTGGTTGTTTGTTTTTATGTTGGAATTCTTGTTTTAATAATCGATTTCCTTTAGCGATCAAGTGTTTCACTGTTGTCTTTTACTTTGCTTTTACTTAGTGTTTTTACTTTATTTTTGTTAACTTGGATACTTAAAGTTTAATGATGTTCACTCCCTTTGGGGTTTGATTCCTGCGCTCTTTTTAGTCACTTTTTATTACTTTAATCTTCGAATTCTACATGTGTTATTGGTCTTCAGTCCCGTTTTTGATTCGATTGATAAAACATTTTAATTCTTTTCCTTTAAACTTATGTTAAACTTTGAAAATACTTTAATCAAACTTGAACTTGAAACCTCTGAACTTGACTGCCCAATGATTTAATGTGAGTCCACTTTATTCAAATCTTTCAAATTCGTTTGTTTAACAGCAAAATTAGTTGCTAAACATTTGGGATTTTTTGTTTTCATATAATAAGTAAGCTTATTGTAAAATAGAAGTTATAATTTGACTCATTGTGTTGAAACTGGACAAATTAATCCCTAAGTTAATAAGCATTAACTTGACTATGTGATGTAATTTAAAAAGCATGTAAGTGCAGTCCTTTTAAAAAAAAAAAAAAGGAAACGGTCAAAGTTCCATTCAAAAAACTTATATAAAGTTGTTATTATGGTGCATATATATTTTGAATTCTAAAATCTTTATAATATATAATATTATTCATACCCCATGCATATTGAAGAGTTGCTAGTGCAATTTATTACATAATAAAATTTATTTTCTTCTTTGATGATGTTTGGTAGAAATCTTCAAACACTATTATTGTGTCTCCATGCCTTGAGGTGACATACAAACCATGTCCTTAGCATACAATAGACTAATACTCCTTTGAAGCTGTAACAAAAAGTGAAATGTTAGAGGAATAATAATAAGAGATACGGTAAGATTTGTATGACAAGTAAGTTATTACTCAAATCAATACCATTAGCCAAAAATATACTTCCAGCAGTCGCACTTCTTAGTCCTCCATTCACACTTATATTTTTTATAACCGCTCGTTTTGCAATATTCCATACAGTCCTTGTTTTCTTCACATGGAATTTCAGTATGCAAAACTGACATGTAATGTATAAATGGAACATTATTAATGTTATTGAAATAGCATAAATGAATTATTAAAAGGAAGTGAAAAAAGGATTGAATGATAAGCTTACCTTTATCCATTCCCTTGAAATTTCCCGTTCCCTTTCCATCTCCCATTCCTATTCCCCTTCTTCTACCATCTACATCTTCACCTTCATTTTTATCCATCCAAATCAAATTGTTTTTTGAAAAGAAATATCCATTGGTGAGATGAAGAAATAGAAAAAAGAAGAGAATCATTGCAGAAATAAACTTGAGACTCTTAGCCATTTTTTTCCACGTCTATTGCTAATCAACCCAAAATGGTAAGGTTGCTTTATAGTGCTAAACATAAGTTGTATTTTTTACACCACCAAAGCTATATGTAGAATTTATTATGTTGCATGCACGTTACCCTTTTCTATTACTAAATGTTTATTTTATGTCTCGTTAATACATTAATGAGTCATTTTACCCCTTTAACCGTTAAAAAGGTTTGTTTAGTAATGATCATTTGAAGGGTTAAGATATTGTCAAAAAAATTTGAAAGGTTAACATAACACTTCAAAACACACAATATATATATACACACTAGTATGTACACCCGTGTCAGCACGGGAATACATTTTATTTGAACGTAACATTTTAATTCGTTGATCGGGTGCATAAAATATTCAATTGTCGTTTTCGTTCATTTTGTGTGATGCATATGTGTTTCTTCGTACAACATCGTTTATAAAATCATTATGTTATATATAATATATATAGGATATATTTAAATTAAATTAATTTTGACTATTACCAACATTGATTTTTGTTTAAGATATGTATATTCCTCAATGTCAAAAATTCATGTTGTTGTTGACTAAATACTAAAAACTCTAATTTTGGCTGGCAAGACAGGGGTTATTTATGGGTATGTATACATAGAGTAGGATTATTTTCGTAATTTGTCTCGTAAGTTATACATCAGTTACCTTGCTGGAAACCCTACGGTAGAATAAGTGCATATTCACTTTCCCCTTTCTTCCTCAAATCGCAGCCGACTCCACAAATACCATCTTCAACGATTAGCCTGATTTCACGCGTTTCTCGGTCCTAAGCTAAATCGTGGTCATCAATGGCGACACACTATGGGTCTTCGTCCTCAACAATTGAGCGTCGCGGATCAACCTGGAGCCCTCGTCAATCGGCTGGGATAGCAACTAACGAAGAGGTACGATTAACATGCTAAATCTCTTGTATGCTTGATATCACTGTGTGGGAATTGAGAGTATTATGATTTGTTATATCAAATGCTACTGTTTTGATTGAGTACCAAGAGGAAGTGTGTACTTTGATTGTTTCCAATTTTATTTTTCAGTTTTGACGATTATATGATTCACTTTGGGAACCACTTGCAATATGATTCAGTTTTCAAAATTTTATTTTCACAAATTTATTAGATCCGGAAATTTTTTTGTTTACATTACCAATTGGATTGAAGCTGAAAATTCAGTTATTTCTACCGGAATATGATCTTTTATGTCTACTGATTTCTACTATTGGAATTAAATTCCTATTGTGTTATTGACCTGAGTTAGACGAATTTAGCAGTTTTGTTACCGACACTGTGAATCAGTTGATATTCAGTGTAGCTGAAATTAGAGGTGTTCGCCAAAAATATACCTGAAAGCATCAAAGTTGTTTTCCTTAGCGGCTACTTTGACTGCATTACCCGTGCATCCGCACGAGCTGATCGCGTATGTGGCATGATTGTACTCAAACAAAAATATTAACTTGAAATGTCATGCTTCTAACGTTATTTTGTGCAATATAAAGATTGTAATAGTTTCATTGTTGTATGGAAAAATTGAGATATTAAAAACATCAAACAATTAACCCAAAAATAAATTCCAAATCATTATAATTGGAAATAGTTCAAAACTAAAACGTGCATCCTCAACCTCGTTCATTATTCAAGATATTGAATCATTCATTGTTCTCACTGCTTGAATCAAATTTTTCAAGCAATATATAGACTTCAAATATTGACTTTGGCAATGTCATGCTTCTAACGTTATTTTGTGCAATATAAAGATTGTAATAGTTTCATTGTTGTATGGAAAAATTGAGATATTAAAAACATCAAACAATTAACCCAAAAATAAATTCCAAATCATTATAATTGGAAATAGTTCAAAACTAAAACGTGCATCCTCAACCTCGTTCATTGTTCAAGATATTGAATCATTCATTGTTCTCACTGCGGGACATCAAATTTTTCAAGCAATATATAGACTTCAAATATTGACTTTGGCATCAGTTTCCTCACTTTTGTAAAATCCTTGTCTTTCATGTTTCTTTGGACTGTGATGAGATCAAGAGAAAAATTAAAGTTGTCATGTGTTTCACAATGATGTCCCGCCCTCTCTCAATGTGCGAATCATCCCCAATAATTAAGGCTGCAACTTCATCACATGTGGGGGTTTTATGGGTCCTAGGATCGCTTGACCTGTCTCTAATCAATCTTAAACTTATTTTCTGTGAAGGATTTTGTTCTTGTAGGTCATGAACCTCTCTGTTTTTCTTTGCAATCACATTGTACTGATCAATCATTTCTTTCAAGTCTTTGACTAATGATTCATCAATTACATTACTTTTGCCGTTAGACGTGTCAAATATTAGAAACATTATTAGAAACTCAACATATTTAAATGTAGAGTGCACAACACATAAATTGTCACGCGTTTGAGACAGTTATTTTGCCGTTGCTGAACTTTTAGAAACATTACTTAAAAATACGCGTGAAAAACTATTCAGCCATTTAGAAAAATTACTTTTGCCGTTGCTGAACTTTGGACGACTAACTGTTTTCGGAAAGTGAAAAATCAGATAAGAGGCAATTACAGTGCCTTGAAATTGACTTGCAAGCATATAACAATCCAATTGTAATCTCAGTGCATAAATATGTCACCCCAAAGATAAATCCTTTTTGAAGTTTCCATAGCTTCTTCACATTAAACTTAAAATCCATAAAAGTGTATTAGTTAAAACAAAATCAAAGCAAGATCTTAACAAATAAGGATGACATCAAAAGTATAGCAAATAATTAGTAAAGGAGTAATAATTATATGCAACTTGAATTAATAGACAGCAAGATAAAAGATATAAATACTTCAGGGTCAATTGTCAAGATTAACTTTATTATCTCTTACTTTTCCTATCATCTAGCCTCACTTTATCACAACAAATCAAGTTAGTTTAAAAAAAGACAATAACTATTAGTTCATGGAACCTAGCTAAAGAGTACCTGATATCACAAACCAAATGTTTACTTAATTAAGAGGTATGTTTGGTAAACTAAGGATTCCCCTAATTTTCTTGAGTACATGTCATATTAATGGTTTAACAGCAAAAATATTGCTCTTATTACTCTCTAAACTCTCAATGGTTTGCAATAATTGTCAATGCTTTTCCCTTCTTCCTCTATAGCTTTTAGAACTTCAGGTCCATCTGTATTTTGGAACTATTACTGTAAAAGAACCTGCAACATCAACAACTTATCAAGTCTCACCCATTGAGATAGAAATGAGTATTTTTATTTCCCATGAGAAGATCAAGAGAAATTGCCCTTTGTATGGGAGCAAATATACGATTACATATAAAAAAATAACATGACCAATTTTCATATCAATCTGATGCTCAGCTAGTGAATACCATCAAAGCCTAAATAAAAGAAGCTCATCTCAATGGCATCAAAACTGAAACGAAAGAATTTCACAATCAGCTGGCCAATGCCTTTCAACAAAAAAATAAGAAGAATTCCAAAGTCAACTAAACTATGAAATTGCTTTTAATCTTGTCAAAACTATTTGACACCAGCAAAGCTAGTATTGTCGTGAGCAACTATACAGGTTGATAAGGTTGTTGCCTGAGATAATAAGATCAACAGAGGTTGATAAAGTCACGGAATAAGTAATATGAAATATGACAATAGTAAAAGTTCGAAATCAGAAAGATCACTGCTTTTGAAGCAAGTGCAACTGTTCCCATTCAGACTAAATTCCCAAAGGAGAAACACTAACGTTATGTTTAGAGAAGAAAGCAAAGAAAACAATGACAAACAAAATAAACATAAATGCAGCACTTGAGATCAAAGTCAAATACAAATGCATATTATCAGGAAAACCTCCTTGGAGTAGCTGGGAACAATTTTGTAAGTGAGTGCCCACTTTTCCCACAATTATAGTAATATTTCACAATCTTGGGACCATCTTGCACATCAGGACAACAATGAGAGGTTAAGGCAAAAGTGCAACATAAAATCTTCTCTCTAGATTAATTATCAGTGAAAATACTCTAAACATAATCAAAACCTGAAAGGACAACTTACTTGGAAAACTTACAAAAAAGTGACAACTTACATGATTTAGTCTTCATGAAAACCAATTCATCAAGTAATAATTTAGGCCATATTCTCATGTTTAGATATAGATGAAAATATTTATTTGCTTTTAAAGTCTCTTTTATTTATTATAAGCACTAAAAAATTTGTACATCACAGTTGCAATTGACATGTCTCTAAAATGCCAAAATTCAATAAATATCTAAATGGTTTCGATACTCATCTCGCAATATTACTCCCAACATCAATATGCACATTGTCTGCTCCTGAAAAATTCCTGATTAAAGTAACATAATTGTTAGATTATTTTAAGTAACCAACCATAAGGGAAAATCAGTGGTTCAGAGAAGCGTGCAAATCATCAGAATTGAATGGCATCGCAACACAACATACCCCAACATAATTGCAACTGAATGGATCCATGCCAAATACAGAACGCACCACAATCAAAAGCAATGAGATGCTTCATTAAATTTTATTCTCCTGTACAAACACCGTAAAAATGCAAAACAGATCCATTTTATGCACATGCAAGAGATGAAACTATGCCCTTGAAGTTTTAAGTCGTTAACAATCACCTTCTCGCCTTTAAAATTCTGAACTTTCAGATTAGTTGTATGAGATAAAGGGAAAAAATGTGGTAAGAAAATTTACGCATAGATGAAGGAGAGAAGATATAAGAAATACAAAGAAGAAGGGGAAGAAGAATAGTAGAAGATGATGACAGAAGATGCTCTGATAGTGGGGTTTACAATTAGAATTTTGCTGTGTGTTTCTCGCGACTTCTTCTCTTCTTTCCCTAAATAGAACAATTAGGCTATAAAAATTAATGAAAAATGGTAAATAAAAGAAAAATAAGATCGTTAGAAAGATGAAGAACCTGAACATCATCAAAGGTCTAGCGGTTAAAGAGTTTGACATCGATCTGGGAGGGATCTGGAACAGTGGCAGGGCTTCGTGGATGACTTCTGCCATGGCTGCGCAATCAAAGGAACAAAGAGAGTTAAAAAAAGCGCAGTTGAGGTGGGAGAATTGTGAAAGCTTTTTTTTTCATAGTTTAAATGTAAAGTGAAAGAGGAGGTGGAAAAAGAAGAACTGTTGGAATGGAAGAAGAATCCACGGGACAGGACAACAACGAATTAATCATGGCAGTTTTTCACAATTAATTCCAATTAAGACACAATTAATTCCAATTAAGACACAATATTAACTTTTTTTTTAAAATGTTTCAGCCGCATTTTTAAGAAATGTTAACCGTTGATAGCTTTTTGACTCCCACATCGAATCAGCAACCATTAGATGAAAGCCAAAATTTATATTCCTCTTTTTCAATTGAATTGCGCACAGTAGTTGTACAAAGATCAAAACCGATAGATCAGGTGATGTGGCGCTACTTTCGTTTCATGGCCGTCAAATTGCGTTAAGATTTGAGGTGGCTTTTTTATTGCTTGCGTGGCTTTTTTCATTGACAGCTTGGCTTTATTGTGTTGTGACATGGCTTTGTTGAAAAACTCTTATTTAAATATAATAAAGATAAAGATAAAGATAAAGATATATATATATATATATATATATATATATATATATATATATAGTGGGCATATCTTATGAGAAGGGAGTCTCTTATATGAGAGTGAGAGGAATCAACGCGCCTTATCATCATTATTTTGGGAGAAGATAGTCAGTATTGGACCCATAATTACATAAAGTGTTGAATTCTACACGTTCAGTTTTGGCATCCGAATTAGATTGGCCAGAATGAACCAAGTGTTGTAATTTTTGACACACACCCTTCTGTGTGAAATTTAACTAGTTCGGATGGAACCAACCGAACCGGTTCTATTTATGTCTTCCGAACCATTCTAAAATATAGCGTGAGGGTGATTTTTGAAAATTTTAAGTTTGGGGGTGTGCGCTGACTAGGGAGGGGTGTGGTAAAAGCAGTCATCTAAACTAGAGCCTAGGCCCCTTTTGGACGGTCTCACCTATTCCCACCCCTATGAAGTCACCAGTGTCACAAGGAAGGGGGGTTGGAATTGTGACCCTTTTAAAAGTGTCCTGAAATAAAAGAACTTTGATTCACAAGAGTTATTGAGAATCAAGAGTGTGAGTGTTATGTGTTATATAGAAACAATTTTCTTAATAGATTAGGTGATTGAACTGTATTCACAGTTATATAGAGAACTGAGAAGGATCAGTCAATACTTCCTTCACTCTTCTCACAGTGATTTCTTAATTGTTTCAAGTAGAGTATTGCTTGTGTATAATGTATTGTGTTTAAGAACTACTTGCCAAGAGTTTTAAAAACATTTTATAGCTTTAAGAAGATTCTGATAAGGGTTGAAAAACTCTTGTTCTAGTTATAACTAGAAGGGTCAAAATAACTCTTCTCAGGTTTTCAAAAATCTCTCCACAAGAGAAGTTTTTCTCAAACAGTAAACTAAAAACTTAAAGCAGTAAATAACACATGAAGTTATAGTGGTTCACCCAAAAATAACATGGGCAACTCCACTCCCTCACACCCAGTGAGATTTTCCACTATTGTCCAAATTGTTTACACCCTTTCACACTTCACACAAGTTAAAAGCTCTTGGTAGTTTTCTTCTCACAGCTCTACCTATTGTATACTCCACTAATAGAATTCTCCAAAGCTATTAGACTGCTTTTAACACAAAGCACTCACTTCTCAAGTCCTACACCAACACATGCTACTTGAGAAGGTTCCCTATTCAAGGTTCTTTGATTACAAGGGTTTTTGGCATTATTTAGAGCTTGGTTGACATATATGGGATATATATGAATTTATTACAACACAAGACTTAATACATACTCAGAGATAGATGAATCCCTTCTGGTTTAAATGTAGCTGTGTATGGAAGAGAAAACTGGAATGTGTAAGAAGGTTGATAGCTCAGAATTTAATTCACTCTCTTGAAGATCAATGAAGACCAGAGCTGTTGTTATATAGAGTTGTTGTAGCCCTTTAACTCCTGGTCCAAGAAATAGAGCTGTTGCAAATACGCTCCTGTGCTGTCACTGTCACTCTGCAGAATACAACTATCATCACCCTTCTCACAGTGATTCTTCTCACTGTGACTCTTCTCATGACTTGTATAGTTGAAGATGATGCTTCTCAAGATGAATCTTCTCATGTTGATGCAATTTCTAAGGATGATGACTCTTCTTGTCATGACCCTTCTCAGGCCCATGACTCTTCTTAACATGATTCATGTGATCATGACCGTTCTTGGGATCATGACTCTTCTTAGCTTGATATTGCAATCCATCTTCTTCAATTTTCTTTGTCATGACTCTTCTCATGCTTGATCTTCTTTTAGATGTTCTTCTCATATTACCATTACACATGATGAATCTTCTCAAGCAGAATTCTTCCAAGATTTCCAAGTGGTTCTTGACTTCAATCCTTTACGCTTGAAAAAGCTTCCTTTCTAGGAGTAGTGTAGACAATGTTTCTTTTCTGTTTTCTCTTAGAATTGATGCTTCTCATAAGCAAGTATCTTGTTGAGAATGATTTGAAGTCCTGTTCTTATGAAACACTCAACAAGAGCATTAGTAATACATAAGATCAGAAACCTTAAGATTCTCATCCTTGAGGTTTGTTGAACATCAAAACTTTATTAGGGATTTTTCCTCAACACCCTATTAAAAAATAAATAAAACTGGCATAAAAAATTAAAACGCATCCACAAAAAATCTAAAACCCCGCAAAGGTAAATAGTGTGATCCGCACACGACTTCCTGCCTTCCTACAAAACAAAATCTACTGGTAAAATAATTCCATCGATGTTCCTTACCTTTTCACTACCAACGCACGTATCGTGACTCTAAGCCGTTGATTACTCCAGATTAAACGATGCAGATCAAAACTCATAACTCCATTACCTCCTCTTCTTCCTTTCAGTAAGGATTTACGCGCACACACACTACTTAAAGGAGGAAATCTATTGTATAGAAAAATTGTAACAAAGAAACAAGGCCCTATCAATTTATAGTGCAAGGATCGCCCAACGGAATCAACTAGTTTATTTTGGTTACATACGTGCTGACTATATAACTCAACAATAACAAAAAATGCAACGTGCTAACTACAAAACTTACAAGTAAAATGATACAATCTAGCTGACCAATAAAAGATTACACTTCAACACACCTTTAATCTACATTGGTCAAAGATAGCATCCCTATTCTGATCTTTAAGTCTTCAACCTTCACTCTCTTCAAGTGATTAGTGAATAGTATATGAGCAAGTTAATCCTATGTGTTGTAATACTCTAATTTAGACTTCCTTTTGTTCACTTTTAGTGTGCTTGCTCCTCCCATAAGCAATGGGATGTTTTTCCAAATCAATTGTTGGTTTGTTATCAATCACTAATTTCACGAATTCTGTCCCCATCAACTTCAACTCTTCTAACAACATTTCAAGCCACATTACTTGCAAGCAGCAAATGAAATTGCCACATACTCAGCCTCACAAGAGGATAGAGCAACTATATGTCATTTCCTTGAACACTAAGGTATTTGTGCATCACCAAACTTGAACAAGTACCCCTCCATACTTTTCCTATCATCTTGGTCTCCACTCAAATCAAAATCCATGTAGCCAATCACTTGAGCTACTGAATTGATCATGGTGTTTTGTTCCCTAAAGGTCATAATGCTACAATGACTAGATTTCATGGTTCTTTTTGCTTTTGTAGAAAATATGGTTGTGTCTGCTTCATTCGAAGACTTACTCAGTCTTGTTGGAGGTGTCGGTGTCCTGACCGCGAAGCGGCTCAGGCTTTCGAATCCAAAGCCTTGTCATGGTCCCAATTCTATTGCTGTGGAGCAATGGAGGGCGAGTTCTAGGACAAAGGATTGTTCTCCATCTCGAGTGTGTGTTGATCAGAAGGGAGAGGAGCCTCGGCAGTCACCCAAAGCTTCTCAGCACCAATCCAAGAAGTCTAAGCATTAGGGAGACAAAAAGCCTGGATCGATACCCCAATTGAGGGTGGATGGTTTCAACCGGGCTGGTTACGATGCTTATCTGGAGAATCCCTTTGCATTATCCAAGCAGGTGTCCGAGTATGTGTGTGAGCTGTTTACAAAGTGGAGGACCATGGAAGAAGGTCATGATACACATATTTTCCCTGAACCTGACACTTTATCTTTATACTTTGAGTTTGTATTGCATCCTGATGACTTGGTTCTTACAGAGACTGCTGAAACAGGGATCGTATCCCCGTGGAGAATGGTGCTTTTTAGAAAGGCCTTACATAGGCTTGGTCTTGAGTGTCTCTAGAAGAAGAGTGATGAAGCTATCGCTGCTCAGAAAGCCGCGGAGATGAGAGCTTAGAATGCTGATAAGAAGGTCAAAGATTTCGAAGGCGCTAATTCCTCTCTCCACAAAGACCTCGAGGCCGTGGAGCAGGAGCGAGACTATGCGAAGCTACAAGTGACTAAAGTAGCGGGCAAGGATGTGGACATTTCCAAGTATGCCTTTCAAAATTGACTAGAGTAGGTGCTTTGCTTGTACCCGGAGGTGGATTTGGATCCTCATATCTTCCGGATCGAGAACAAGGTTCAAGGTGGGAGGCTCTTCAGGCTTCATGCAAACAAGACTAACTTCGATGTCATTTCTCTTTCATTACTTTGATTGTCCCCTCTTTTTTGAATTTATTTTGTTACGTATTGTCCTTGTAATTTTGTTAGAACTTGCAATGACCTCGGTTGGTCTATGTTTATGTACCTTGGGAGCTTGGCCTCCTCTAGGGTGACTGTTGCACTAGTACTCTTGTTAAATGAAATCGATGGTGTCGTTCGAATTATTGACAATGTTTTCACGTTGGTTTTTATCGATAACGTCACGCGAATTTGTGTTATGCCGAAGTGAGGTGAGATGCTCACCAAAACAAGGAAGAGGGCGAGATTCTCCCTATTTTTCGTAAGTAGGGAAGATCTAAATCTTCCAAGAGGGGGAGGGCGAGATCTCCTTCTTAAATGAGAGGGAGGGCAAGATCTCACACCTCGTGGGTGAGATTCCCTCCATAAATAAATTCCAGGGAGAGACATTGCAATTTTAGACCCTCAAGACGTCAGAAATTGGTTTTGAGATTAACATAAGAGTTATAGATTTTCTTTTTGTCTTTCCAAAGCATATTCACATGCCTCAATTGGACAACCAAAGTCCACGTTTTGACTTGTTGAATTGATCTTGCATTTCAATGAGAGAGAAAGCGAGGTTCCTTCCTTCAATGAGAGAGAGGGCGAGATCTTGCTCTTCATGAGAAAATCTCCTTCAAAAACGTGAGGGAAGGTAAGATCCTTCTCTTTCAAGAGTGAGAGGTGAGATCCCCTTAATGGATGAGAGGGAGTTCGAGATCTGGCTCCTCGTGGGAGAGATCTTCTCCCAAAATATGACAAATGCAGCTTGATCATAGTTTTAGAACTGCAAGTCATCATAATTGGACTTTGAGCTCAACATAAAAGTTGTAGGTATGCTTTTTAGATTTCCAAAAAATGCTTCCATGCTTCAATCAGGCCACCGGAGCCAACGTTATCGTGAGTGGGATAAGTGAGGGTGATATCCTCCTCTCACAAGGAAGGTAGAGCGAGATCTTCATCTCACCAGGCAAGCAAGGCGAGATCCTCCTCACACAAGTCAGGCAAGGCGAGATCCCCCTCCCGCTAGGCAGGCAGGGCGAGATCCCCTCTTCACCAGATAGGCAGGGTGAGATCTTCATCTAAAACAGCAGGCAGGGCGAGATCCCCCACCCACCAAGCAGGAAGGGCGAGATCTCCATTTCACCGGGAAGGCAATGAGAGATCCCCTCTTCACCAGGCAGGCAGGGTGAGATCCTCTCTAAAAATATGAGTGAGGGTGAGACATCGCAATTTAGGACTTCAAGAATTCTGAATGGGGCTTCAAGCTCAACATTGTAGGACTGCTTCTTAGCTTTCCAACACATGCTCTCACTCCTCAATCGGATAACTGCAACCAACATTATTGCTTACAGACTAAGTGAGTGAGGTCTAGCACCTCAAAGTGAGAGAGAGTGAGATCTCCCTTATAAATGAGAGGGAGGGCGACACCTTGCTTCTTATGGGCCTGATCCTCTCCATAAATATGAGGGAGGGCGAGATCCCACTCCTAATGGGCAAGATCCCTTCCAAAAATGAGAGAGAGAGAGAGAGAGAGAGAGCGGGATCTCACTCCTTGTAGGCGAGATCTACTTCAAAAATATGAGTGAGGGCGGGACCTCACAGTTTAGACCTTCAAGAACTCACGATGGGGCTTTTAGCTCAACATAATAATTGTAGGTCTGCTTCTTAGCTTTCAAACGCAAGCTCGCACACCTCAATAGGATAACCACTGCCAACGTTATGGCTTGCAACTTAAGTGAGGGTGAGATCCCCCTCTCACCAGGCAGGTAGGGCGAGATCTCCCTCTCACCAGGAAAGTAGGAAGAGATCCCCCTCCCACCAGGGAGGCAGAGCGTGATCCTCACTCCTTTTGAGAGTAATTCCTCTTCTTTTCAATGAATTATACTTCAATTCTTGGCTAGTGCGACAACAACTAGCTTCTTCCTTGTGTTTTTTTACTAAGTCACACTGTTGTCTGATACGAACTTGCCCGTCCGGGGTCATGGCCTCCACGACCAGTTGATAACTTATATTTATAAGAGTTATTTATGCCTTTTTAGCTTAAATTATTGGGAGTTCTAAAGTAATATCGTGTTTAATTGATTAAAATAAGTTGTTTAGTGTAAAAGAAGATTTAATTCTGGTTTGGAGTCATTTAGGCACTTTGGTGCCCCATTTTGTGCTTTTATGTGTGTATTTTATTTCTACAGCATCAGGTGCCGCAACATTGCGTTCCTGCAAAAGATGAGAGAGAAAATGCTGAGGCAAGCTGTCAAAAAAGGACACACACGCCCTATTGCTGGTACCAAGCTGTCATGTAACCTCCAAAGGATATTTCTTGGATCACTAAACCCTGGTACTATTTAAGGATGCTCATCTTCATTATTTGGGAGGCTGGTTCAGAAAGAGGGCTAGGTTTAGAGATATCCTTTCTCTCCATTTACGTTCCAAGCTCCATTTTCACAATAAAAATAGAAATTCTGCACAATAGTGCTGGAAGTGATGCTGCAGCAATGCAGGAGCTGAATTACTTGAAGATTTTCGTGGATTTGGGAGCGGTTTGTACCTCCATTATCACTGTTCTTGGAGCCAAACTTCAGTCTACCTCTTCTTAGTATATTTCTTCCTTGTAATTTCGGTTTTATGGCTTTAGATTTTGCATCTATGCTTTATTTCTTGTGTTTGTTGTTCATCATGAGCTAAATACTCTGAGTTGGGATGCTATTAACTATGTGATGGAAGTCTTAGTGTGTTTAATGCATGTATTTGATGTTTTAGCGTTTTATCCTTTGTGTGATACTTTTTCCAAACTTATTTTAGAATTGATCACCTAATATAAGTACCATTTATTGATTCAGAGATTGTTTATAAATTGATCTCAAAGGATAATATGGATAGTGTTCATTAAAAGAGATTTTAATATTCCTTGCTTAAAACCTAGAGATAGGAGGGAAAAATTCATAAGGTGAATACTGTCGGTGCCCAAGCAGCCTGGTGTTGGAAAAAAGCATGTGCAAGGAGGGAAAAATTCTCTTTTAAAATTTAATACAAAGTAATAAAGTGTAAGGTAACCAAATAACAATATAAAGTGGAGTTGGTGTGATCACAATCAAGTTAGCAAAAACTAAAGTGCAAGTATTTGTAGTGCAAATGAGAGAAGTTAGTTGGAATGTCTTCATCAAGTAATTTACTTTTAAGTGTTTGATGCAGTATGTGATGCAGTTGCACTGAATGCTGTTGCATTAGCTATGTGTCTTTCAGACACTTTCTTCAGAGTTTCATTACAAGCTTACTATGTCTAGGCATGCTTAAATAAGTTCACTCTTGTATCTTAAGTACCCACAGTATCACCCTATGGACTATACTATCCTATGTCTAGGTCTTAGCATGGCTTTCACAAAGTTTCCTTTATGTAAAACACTTACCCATATTAGTTCTTGAGTTCTTAATTGTAAGTCATGTCTGCTCTTACAAATCTACTTATTCTAAGTGATCAATCTCAAAATAAGTGTTGAAAATATTATCAAGCAAGAACATAAGTACAAACATTACATACATGCATCATACTTACTTAAAAGCTCATTAAATGAATAGAACATTCCAACTAAGAGAGATTTAGCTAACAATAGACATTGCAAGGTAAATATAAACTGAATGGAACATGTTTATATAATTGAAATCACAAAAGAGAAACAACAAGATAGAGATTACACAAGTTGAAGCCGTTTGCATGAATTCTCCTTGTAATGCACTAGCATTACTCCTTAGCACTATACAAATACTATGAAATCGAAGTAAGGAGGATTTGTTAATTCCTTCCTTTCCCTCTTATAAAATAGAAACTAACTATGTATATTGAAATTTTGATCTAACTTATGGATTGTGATATATTTCCAAATGAAGATGTGAGGTCCTTTTATAGTCTTCAAGAGAGGTGCTTCCTTCCTTCATGTTGAAATAATCTTGAGAGGATTGAGCTGTAGTTGCTTTTCACAGGTTCATCCCCAAGGTGAGATCTTTGATCAAGTGTATAGGGAGGTCCAATGATGTATGAACATGTGTCCCTATGTTGATGACTCTTCAAAGCTATCCCTATGGCTATGTGTGAATGGTAGACGCCTACTATATAAAGTGGTTCTGCTTTAGGGGACCAAGCAGGAGGTCAGCATTGCAAGTGGATGTGCAAGTAGCTAGTTGCTCACTCACCAAGTAGTGCAGATTTAGTGCAGGATCAATGCAGGAGCATTGATGTAGGAGCATTGATGCAGGATCTGTAGACTGCACTGAGCAAAAACATCAAACATACCACAATATGTCCAAAATGGCCTATTAACAACTATAACCATGTCAATCACTCAAGTTATCATATATCACATAAAATACTATATAAATTCATTATCTTTACTTGAAAGAGAGCAAATTACTACTCTATATAAAATAGAGTTATCACAGCCTAGGAGATACTCCTTTAAGGTTTAGAGATAAACTCTTGCGAGGAAAACCTAGTGTGAAGTATTTGAGAAAATATGTCTTATTTCTGCAGCACCTAACGCTGCAGCATTAGATACAACTTTAATACATTATGATGACATTGCATAGTGAAATGCATTCCAGCTTACTCTCTTTCTGAATTTCTACTAAGCCTTTATCTTACTTACTGTTTGTTGATAAAATTGTGTTCTACAACTTGTTATTTTACTTTTCTTTTACTCACTAGCTTACTTGCTAACTAAATATAAAAACGAACTCAACAATCCTAGTGGAAACGATCTCTACTTACTCTTTATTACTTGTTACGATTGTGTATACTTGCACATATTGTTTTCACACAACACCAGTCTCATAACGAATCTTCCCGTTGGAAACAGTTTACCTGGACTCGGCCCAGACCGAACTCATTCCAAGCGGTTGTGACCTCGATGGCCATCTCATGAAGCCTTGGCAATAGTTTACTGGAACTCGGTCTAGATCGAACTCGTTCTAAGGAGTTGTGGCCTCGATGGCCAGGTCTAATACCTTGGCATTATTTTACTAGGACTTGGACCAGATCAAACCCGTTCCAAGGGGTTATGACCTAGATGCCCAAATTTGATACCTTGGCAACAATTTACCGGGATTCGGCCCGGATCAAACTAGTTCCAAGGGATTGCAACCTCAATGGCCAACTTTGATACCTTGGCAACAGTTTATCGGGACTCGTCCCGAATCGTACTCGTTCCAAAGGGTTGTGACCTCGATGGCCAAATCTGATAAATTGGCAACAGTTTATCGGGACTCGGCCCGAATCGAACTCGTTCCAAGGGGACGCGAAAATTCTATCATTTCAATATAATGCGAGTCAAAGGACTCGCACCCCGGTTTGTAAGTGGCTCAAATGATCTCAGCATCGATCTCATGCCGCAGCTTTTTACCGTCGGGCTTTTCGAGTCGGCCGGTAGGTCCCATGCACTCGCATCGGGGCCAGACTTAGCATCCTGCACGTGACAACAAAGGTTTGCAAGACAATAAGAAGTTGTGAAAACAATTTCATTTTTTTCGTTGTAAGGTTCATTAATACAACTATTTTTCTCATCAAGAGAAGATATTGGTTTAAACAATGAAAGCTCTCAACTTGTCTGATTTCTAGGTTCCGAAAATCCGCTCTTTGCTCAAAGTCTCGAGTTTGAAGGCGACATTTCCAATTTTTGCAGTCACTCGGTGGGGACTTTCCCAGTTGGGTGCCGGCATCCCTTTAGCTCAGATTTTGAAACTGACGTCTGTTGGAATGAATATCTCTTTCCATGTTTTGATGATACAAAGTTAAAGTAATGAATTAAATTTTCTGAATTAAATGTGATTTAACAAGTTTCAATCAAGTGTTTAAGAACAAGATATAAGAATCATAGTAACAACTTGGCTCTACAATAAACCAATGATATTATAAAGTGTAGAAATGCCAGGAGAATATTAGACTAAAAGAAGGTTAACTAAAGAAGGTTGTCTAAAGAAGGTTAAATAACGTCAATAGAAGGTTTGACCTTTCTACAGAAGGTTGACCAAAAGCCAACAGAAAGTTTGACTGAAGTCAAAAGAAGGTTGACACCTTATCAAAAGAATTGTAAAGAAGGTTGATTGTTGAAGAAGGTTAAAAGAAGGTTTAATCAACTCCAACCTACTCTTTCTGAGAAACACATTTAATTCTGATTCTATGATTCAATGTTCATTAGATGTAAATTCTATGTATAAATGTTGAAGAATAATTGTCTCATGCAAAGAAGAACTGTTTGATTATTCCTTGTACAAACAAAGCATGTTTGTTCATGTTAAGGAAGCTTGAGAAGCTTCACATAAAAGCATAGAAACTGCCACTAAGTACAAGAGAAGGTCATGGAAGGTCAGAACTTGTGTAAGAGAGTACGATGTCAGCTAAAGAAGGTTCAATGTGTCAATTAAAGCACCAAAAGCTACTGAAGAAGGTTGAAGGGCTACAACTAAAGCAGACTTCATCATTACACATCTACCAGTATAGAACTACTTCCCAACGACTATCTTCAACCTTCTAACGTCTATATTCAAGTTTCAAACGCTATATAAAGGCTGAAATTCGAAGTTACAATTCATGAGATTTAATTGGAACCTTCACAAGTCAAGCTTCTCAAAGTTATCCAACCTTCTCACCCACACTCAAAGCTACTTCAAGTTCTATTTTGGGAATACTTTCTTGAGTGTGTGTTAGCTTGTTTGTTCTATACAATACACTGTATTTATCAGTAATCAAGCTCCTAAATCATCCCAAACTGTCACGCCCGAAAAAGTCCCCGAGGGAGAACCTTCCTCGTTTACAAATTTTCTAAGACAATAAAGCCGCCACCAATACTTATTTAAGGAAAGTATTAGAAAAACCTTTTTGGAAAAGCGGATGGCATTTGAAAACTGAGAGATTTGGGTTCAGGGGTCAGTTACGCGCGGGGAAGGTATCAACACCCCACACGTCCTCTCTACTGAGAGGGAACCTTTAATTAAATGCGTGGTTTTAGTGTGTTGATTTAAAAATACTTAATTTTGCCTCTCTACTTCTTATTGAAAAAGTCTTAATGAAAATCTCATTTATTATGAAAAAAAAGAGGAAAAAGGTTTTTTAGAAAGAGTGCTTGACGGGATGCGACCCGCTCCTACGTATCTCCCGGTGCGATGGAGAACTCAAAGCTACGTAGTTCTTCTTTGTCTTTTCTTTGAAAAGGTTTTTGTATTTTATCTTTTTAGTGAGTTTTCGAAATAGGACGAGCATTTAGTGAATGATTAAACTAACAAAGGTTATGAGTAATCACCGCTAAGTACTCTTGAAAATGAGAGTCACTACCACTAGTCAGACGAACAAAGGTTCTGATTGACTATTAGTAGCAACTCGTTGCTCTTTTGAAAGTGGTTTTCGAAAGAGATTGATTGGCACGAATGATCAAACTAACAAAGGTTATGAGTAATCATCGCTTATCGTTCTTTTGGGAAAAAGACATCGCTACCAATGGCTAGACGAACAAAGGTTCTGATTAGCCACTAGCGACAATGGGTTTGAAAATGATTCTTGAAAGGAGAATGTTTTTGTTCTGAAAATGATCTTGGTTTGCGAAAGTGATTCTTTTTTGTTATGAAAATAACTCTTTTCTTTTTTGTTATGCAAATGCTAATTTTTATGGTTATGCTTAACGAGAATGTGGCTCGCTCCTACGTATCCCAAATGGGAATCAAAGCGACGTAGTTCTAACGAGCCTTGAAAGTGAAAGTCTTTTTGCTTTGGTTTTGAAAAGTGAAGGGCGTTCATAATGATCAAACTAACAAAGGTTATGGGGGATCATTACTAAAAACTCACTTAAATGCATGTAAAAATCTCTTTTGAAAAATGAAAGCCTTCATGATGACCAAACTAACAAAGGTTATGGGTGGTCATCACTAACAACTTGCCATAACTTTAGATGCTTAGGAAAATATCTTTTGAAATTGAAAGTGTTCATGATAATCAAACTAACAAAGGTTGTGTGTGATTATCGCTAGTAGCTTATGCATATGAAAACATCTTTTTTGAAAGTGTTCATGATAATCAAACTAACAAAGGTTATGGGTGATTGTCACTAGTCACCATTTTCATGCTAAGCTATTTAGAAAAGAAAACAATGAATGCAAGAAGATTTGGAGTTCAACCATGGCACAATCATTGAAATCGAATCCTTAGGCAAGCAACAACATGGACATAACTTGCAACTAATCTCATTTGAATTCTTGAGCAAATATTAGCCTAGACTACACATATTAGACCACAACACATAAATAGGCAAAGAAGGAACTTGAATTGGGCATTAAGCAAAAATTCAAGTGTAGGCAAGATTGAACCTAAATGCACATCTAATGGAAGATGCTAGGCGAGGACCATACTCAAACATTTCTACAAAACGCAAGGGCATCTAAATGCACATCTAGTGGAAGATGCAATGTAAGGAATGGACCAATCTAAGTATTGATGATACCACATGAGAGTAGACAAGGAAGTTGTAGGCACAAATGAATTCAAAAGAGTAGCCTCAAGTATGATCATTGGCAAACCATAAACAAGCAAGTCATCTTAGCAATCAAAGCATCAAAGTATGTTGAATCACTTTGGTCAATCCTCAACACTTAAATTAGAGTGCACAAGTGTGAATCCTCTTGCCAATCATCAACAAAGACAAGTTTATTAAAGCAAGCATTTAGAAACAAACCCAAACCCTAATTCTTTTGAAGTGTGCGAAGCACATGAAGGGGTGAAGACATTCTTATTATTTCACTAAATAACTTAACTAAACAAGCAAGTTACAGTAAAAAGTTGGGGCAAAGTTTTGGTAAAAGTTTATGAATGCAAGAGGGTAAAAAAAATTTATGAGGTTAAGTGAAAATGTTTTGGTAAAAACTAAGTGAAATGGTAAAAACCAAAGTGGTAAAATGTTTTTATGTTTTCTGGTAAAAAGTTAATGAAGTGGTAAAGTAAAATGGTAAAAAGTGAACAAACACAATTGCACAACTTGCATTTACTCAAACACAATCAAAATGACAATTTTCAAGCAATCAAAAAGGGCCAAAACCCTAGTCATGGCCGAATGCAATTGTGCATTGAATCATCAACTTATTTCATGTAAAAATTGACAAATTAACACACAAAACATGACAAGATATAACCCTAATCTACCATGCAAGGTTCTAAGATAAAACATCAAGCAAATCAAGAATTTTATTCACACAAAAATCAAAGGAATCAAAAGAAAACACAAGAAAACATAATTTAATACGAGTACTAAGACTCGAGAGTTACTAGACTCGACAACTCGGCAACTTGGTCGGACAGACCGAACTGCTCTGATACCAACTATGTAACACCCCAATTCTACCCATTCGTTTATTTAATTATCAGAGTGCGGAATTTAAATCTACTCGTGCATTGGAGCGTTACACATCGACATTTAGAACTCAAGCAACGTGTGTTCAATTAGAACGTTCAAAAAGATACGCAGCACATCGTAAAATCATTTCAACGTCATACAATCCAGAACAACTATTAACATAATAACAATGGTCTAGAAATCATAAAACAACAAATAGACTAGTGTTCGTTTTCCCCCAGGTGCTACGTATCAGAGCAACCGACATGACTCGAAAGGGATGAAGGAAAAAGGAGTCCTTCACTAGTGTGTACCTGCACGTTACCACAGAGGTAACATTCAACAGTAAAGGGTGAGTCTCTAACAGCATAAAAAGTATATGATAGGTAATATACTAGAGACTAGAAGCTATAATAACCATAGCATAACAACATTACAGTACAACCATCACCGAAAACATCAACAAGCCACAACATAGAGCACAACGGCAATTGATCTCATCATCATTTATGTATATGCATGAAAATGCAACCCACGTCGCCGGGCATATGCATGAGGTACCATCGTCGTAAAAATAGCCTCTCGGGCACAAACGTCGCTTTGAGCATAGCTCCAAGGCCGAAGCCTACATCATCGCAATGATGCATATGGCATGCATGAGACACCATGTATATCACCTCGGCAAATAATCAACAACAACAAATGTCATACATCATGACCGACTACATCATTGGCATCATTATTCGTCGCAACATCATCATCAATTAGGTGGTCTTACTCGACCCATCAAAATCGTCAACGTCACCATTTTTAGTTCGTCATATTCGACTCGACAACCACAACATCAACAATCTAGTCATACTTGACACAGCGTCGCTTTTACTGTTAATCATTCTTATTGGACATTACAAGTCATCCCAACCTTGGGCAGCACGATATGGCGCCCTAGAACTCGACGCCCCAGAAGTCGACACACCCTAGAATTCAACACCGGCGCACTGGGCAGCACACAATGGCGCCCAGAATTCGACACGCCTCAGAATTCGACACAGGCCAAAATTCCGTGGATATCTTGTGTTGCAGGTTAAGTTTTGATGATGAGGCAATCCAAGACAAAGTGACAAATGGAATTCCAAGGCACAACCAACCCAAGAAGTAAGTCTGTGTTAAGGGTAGTTGCTAGAAAGTCGAGTCGTGTCTTAGGAATAAATTGTAAACCGCTTTTGAGGATCGGCTCAAATCACTCTACACACTAACACACACACAAGCAAACCTAATATATGTCTTCAATTGATAAAAGCATGTCAAATAGGTTAGGCACTTGTTGAAATCGATTCATGGCTTGATTTTTGAGAGAACTTGTTTTTGGAAAGAAAGCAATCGATTCATGGCTTGTAACTTTAAAGCTAGAAATCGATTCATAGCTTGTTTAAAGCTAGAAATCGATTCATAGCCTATAAAATTAAAGCTAGAAATCGATTTGCATGTTGATGGTTTTAAGAAAGAATTGTTTTGGAAAGAAAACAATATATTCATGACTTGTGTTTTTAAAGGAACAAAATCGATTTCCCACTTGTGTTTTAAAGCACTAAATCGATTTGTGGCTTGTCTTATTAAAGCTCACAATCGATTTGCATCTTGCCTAGCTTTAAGGAACCTAATTTTATGAAGCTATCAATCGATTACCTTCTTGCTTCACTAAAGTACAAAATCGATTTCTCACTTATTCCTTAAGCAAGAAATCGATTTCCAACCTATTACCTTAGAAGCAATCAAACGATCATTCATTTATCAAAATAGTTACAATTTGCTTCAACAGTCATATTTTTACAAAATCTATAAATAGGATTTAGGGCTTCACAGATCATTACAACCAACCAACGCATAACAAAGAACAAATCAAACCCTATTACACAATCACACTTGCTCTTCACTATTCTATCAATTTGAGCTGATCTCTCTCAAGGGTTAGGTTGGGAAGCTTCAACTTGTTGTATTCACCTACTTTAGAGGTATTTCTATTTCTTGTAATTTGTTCAATTTTTGTAATTGGTTATACTAGAGAGTGGGGAATCTCTCTAGGGTTTTGATTGCAACAAGGGTGGGGTATCTCTTGTTTGTAAATTGGTTGTACTAGAGAGTGGGGTATCTCTCTAGGATTTTGACTGTAACAAGGGTGGGGTATCTCTTGTATGTCAATTGGTTGTACTAGAGAGTGGGGTATCTCTCTAGGGTTTTTGATTGTAACAAGGGTGGGGTATCTCTTGTTGTAATTGTTGTTAAGGATTCTTGCACAAGGTGGGGTATCCTAGGTGAAGAGCGCCTGAGTCTGTAAGGGTTTTAAAGCACCCGGCTTAAGCTTTGTTTTGATAGTGAAAATCTCACAAAGGGTTTGTGAGGACTGGAGTAGGTCACTAGGAGGTGGCTAAACCAGTATAAATCTCCTGTGTTATTTACTGTTTTTGTTTCTAATTCGTTCATTCCATAAACCTGCGCGAAAATTAATCTAAGTCATTTAAATAGGGGAAAAGTTTTTAAAGTCACAATTCACCCCCCCCCCCTCTTGAGACTGAAGCCACTTGGTAACAAGTGGTATCAGAGCTAGACTCTTGTTTAAAGGGCCTAGCAGCTTCAAGAGAAATGGCTTCAGGTTGGTGTACGCAAGAGGGTGCATCTCTTACCCGTCCTCCGGGATTCAATGGGAAAGATTATGCATATTGGAAAGAAAGAATGAGAATATTCAAAGAAGGGGTAGATATAGATGTGTGGGATGCTGTGGAAAATGGACCTTTTGTTCCCACTCACATGGTTAATGGCGCACTCATAGTCAAGGAAAGAAATGAATGGACGGATAATGATAAAAGAAAAGTTCAACATAATCTCTGTGCCAAGAACATCATCACTTCCGCACTAAGCCCCGATGAGTTCTTCAGAGTATCAAACTGCAAAACTGCTCAAGAAATGTGGGACAATCTTCAAGTCACTCATGAAGGTACTAGTGAGGTAAAAAGAGCAATAACAAACACTCTTATCCGAGAATATGAACTATTCAGAATGAATCAAGGAGAAACTATACAAGAAATGCAAAAGAGGTTCACTCACATAGTGAATCAACTGGGCTCATTAGGAAAATCATTTCCTGCCGAAGACTTGATCAACAAAGTGCTGAGATGTCTAAACAGAGAATGGCAACCAAAAGTAACTGCTATAGCTGAATCAAGGAATTTAGCTACTATGAAACTCACCACTCTTTTTGGGAAACTACAAGAGCACGAGTTAGAGCTCGCTCGTCTAGCCGAACATGAAGAAAAAGAAAACAAAAATAAAAGCTTAGCTCTCAAGGCTTCCAGGTCAAATCCATCAGATGATAGTGATGATTCGGAAAATGAAGATGATGAAGATGAGGAGAATATGGAGCTAATGGTTAGAAAATTCAAAAAATTCATGAGAAGGAAAAGCTTCCCCAAGAAGAACTCTTCACCCAAAAGAGTCTCAAGCAAGGAAAAATTCTCAAGTCCACCAACTTGCTACGAATGTGGCAAATCCGGACACATGAAGATGGAGTGCTCGAACTTACAAAGAAAACTGTCAAATTTAAGAAAAAGGGATCCAAAGAAAACAAGGGTAGAAAAGCCTACATAGCATGGGAAGACAATGACATGGACTCATCAGATGATTCAGAAAGGGAAGAAACTCAAGTTGCTCTCATGGCCGACCACGATAGTGAAAATGAAACTGAGGTAGATTCTAACTCTGAAACTTCACAAAATGCATATGATGAATTACATGAAGCATTTCTTGAACTGCATAATGATTCTTTGAAAGTAGCTAAAGCATTAACCCAATCAAAGAAAACTGTTGCTCATCTTCAAAACGAAGTTATTGCTTTAACTAAGGAAAGATTAGAACTTAGAAACGAAAATTATAGTCTTAGTTGCTTTAAAGAAAATTATGTATGTGATAAGTGTGCTGAATACGAAAACAAAATTCATGAGCTTGAATGGACAATAGGAAAAATGTCCAACATACAACATGTGCATCCTAGGTCTCCAAAAAATAATTTCATCAATAGACATGTGCATTATAGACCTAAGTTCACTACTAGTCCATATATTAGATGTTATTACTGTGCCAGACTAGGACATACTGCATCTGTGTGCATGGCTAGAAGAAGACAAGTTGTGAAAAAGGTGTGGGTTCCCAAAGGGACTCTACCAAGTACTAACCCTCAAGGACCCAAAGAAATTTGGGTACCAAAATTTGCAACTTGATCTTATTGCAGGTATGCTTCAAGGTATGGGGGAAAATCAATACCTTGATAGCAAATGCTCAAAGCACATGACTGAAGATATGACAAAGCTCTTAACACCCACCCCCAGAAAAAGCGGTCATGTGACTTGTGATAACAGCAAAAGAGGAAGAATCCTCGGTGAAGGTAAGATTGGTAAAGACTTATCCACCTCTATTTGCATTGTGCTTTATGTAGAATATCTTAAGCATAAGTTACTGAGCATTAGACAAATATGTGATTATCATTGTTTGATTTTGATTTATGCTCCATGAGGACAAATTCGGTAAGCAAGTTAGAATAAAGGGAAATAGAGTAAATAACAACATCTCAACTATGGTGTCTATATATATCACATTCTGATTATTTGCGACAACACAAACAATTAATCTATCAAAGAAGCCCGTTCAATACTCTAGAACTAAGCATATAGATTTTAGACATCATTTTCTAGAGATCTTGTTCAAAAAGGTGATTATGTGATTGTTTAGTTGAGCATTCAAAATCGCTAGCTGATATTTTTACAAAACCATTGCAAAAAGAAAATTTATTTTTCATTCGAAGAATACTTGGAGTCATTAAGTTATCATTTAGCTGAATGAAATATGAACTGTTGATTGAATTATGTTTGGCTATCTTGTGTTGAAACCTGACTCTCATGTCATTTTGTGGTTTATGCCTATTTTTTTAAAATGCAATGGACTCACTGTTACTATTAGCTGCGTTTTTGACTCACCAACTAAGTTTCGCATTAACCCTTTTGATCATGACAAAAAGGGGGAGAAATATAGGATTGTCACTTTGCATTTAGATAGGGGGAGAATCAAGTAAGGGGGAGTCTAGATACATATCTTTAATATAACCTCCCATCTAAGATGAATTAAAATTTTGTCATCATCAAAAAGGGGGAGAATGTGGATATCTTGTGTTGCAGGTTAAGTTTTGATGATGAAGTAATCCAAGACAAAGTGACAAATGGAATTCCAAGGCACAACCAACCCAAGAAGTAAGTCTGTGTTAAGGGTAGTTGCTAGAAAGTCGAGTCGTGTCTTAGGAATAAATTGTAAACCGCTTTTGAGGATCGGCTCAAATCACTCTACACACTAACACACACACAAGCAAACCTAATATATGTCTTCAATTGATAAAAGCATGTCAAATAGGTTAGGCACTTGTTGAAATCGATTCATGGCTTGATTTTTGAGAGAACTTGTTTTTGGAAAGAAAGCAATCGATTCATGGCTTGTAACTTTAAAGCTAGAAATCGATTCATAGCTTGTTTAAAGCTAGAAATCGATTCATAGCCTATAAAATTAAAGCTAGAAATCGATTTGCATGTTGATGGTTTTAAGAAAGAATTGTTTTGGAAAGAAAACAATCGATTCATGACTTGTGTTTTTAAAGGAACAAAATCGATTTCCCACTTGTGTTTTAAAGCACTAAATCGATTTGTGGCTTGTCTTATTAAAGCTCACAATCGATTTGCATCTTGCCTAGCTTTAAGGAACCTAATTTTATGAAGCTATCAATCGATTACCTTCTTGCTTCACTAAAGTACAAAATCGATTTCTCACTTATTCCTTAAGCAAGAAATCGATTTCCAACCTATTACCTTAGAAGCAATCAAACGATCATTCATTTATCAAAATAGAGTTACAATTTGCTTCAACAGTCATATTTTTACAAACTCTATAAATAGGATTTAGGGCTTCACAGATCATTACAACCAACCAACGCATAACAAAGAACAAATCAAACCCTATTACACAATCACACTTGCTCTTCACTATTCTATCAATTTGAGCTGACCTCTCTCAAGGGTTAGGTTGGGAAGCTTCAACTTGTTGTATTCACCTACTTTAGAGGTATTTCTATTTCTTGTAATTTGTTCAATTTTTGTAATTGGTTATACTAGAGAGTGGGGAATCTCTCTAGGGTTTTGATTGCAACAAGGGTGGGGTATCTCTTGTTTGTAAATTGGTTGTACTAGAGAGTGGGGTATCTCTCTAGGATTTTGACTGTAACAAGGGTGGGGTATCTCTTGTATGTCAATTGGTTGTACTAGAGAGTAGGGTATCTCTCTAGGGTTTTTGATTGTAACAAGGGTGGGGTATCTCTTGTTGTAATTGTTGTTAAGGATTCTTGCACAAGGTGGGGTATCCTAGGTGAAGAGCGCCTGAGTCTGTAAGGGTTTTAAAGCACCCGGCTTAAGCTTTGTTTTGATAGTGAAAATCTCACAAAGGGTTTGTGAGGACTGGAGTAGGTCACTAGGAGGTGGCTGAACCAGTATAAGTCTCCTGTGTTATTTACTGTTTTTGTTTCTAATTCGTTCATTCCATAAACCTGCGCGAAAATTAATCTAAGTCATTTAAAAAGGGGAAAAGTTTTTAAAGTCTCAATTCACCCCCCCTCTTGAGACTGAAGCCACTTGGTAACAAATTCGACACATGCCAAAATTCGACACAGGCCAAAATTCGACACAGGCCAACTTCGACACACGCTCCTTTCTTTCTTCCTCTTGGTCTTTCCTAATAGAAGGAATGGTAAAATTACCTAGCTATATTAAACTGTCTTATAGTGAAACTGTAAATGTAAATATAGTCTTGTAACTGTAGTTAAGCAACTAGGGTTAATAGCTCACCCACCTAGGTTACACTTCCTCACTTCACCTCACCCACCTCGGTTACACTACCTCGGTTCAACTCACCCACCTCGACACACATACGCTGCACTTCGACGCGTATACGCTGCTCTTCAACACCCATACTCTGCATCTCGACACACACACACTGGCTTCGACACGCATACACTGGCAGCAGCATGGCGCCAAGACGACACAATTCATCACACAACGAAGTTGGCATTCTAAGCCAATCAATTCAAGCCAATCAATTCTCAAACAACACCAACAACATTATACATGATCGTGTTTAGGCCAAACAAAACAACAACCACTATGATCAGTCACCAACATCATCAAGACAACATATATATTCATGGATCGTCAAACACATCGTCAAACGTAACACAACACTACCTAGGCATTATAGAAACTACTCTCCCATATACAACCCAACATAACCCTTTATACTATGAGACTCCCCTTACCTTAAAAATTGATGAAGAAAAGAACCTTTCAGTCACCACACCAGAAAACACAGCAACAAGCCGAGCTCCTCCCTTCTTCAACTCGCGAAATCCTCTTCTTCTCTCCCACGGTGCCGATTTCTTTCTTTCTTCTCCTCTTCTAATGAGTGAGACAACTTAAACCTAAGCTTATATACTTTGGGCTCAAGCGACTCGGCCGTTTTTACACCCCCCTTCGAATACTTGCACCACTCCCTAACACAACAAAATGCTATATAATTAATTTAATATAATCAACCCACTAAGTGCTTAAAATAACTTAATTTAAATAATTAATTAAATTATTTTTGGGCGTTACAACTCTCCCCCACTTAGAATATTTCGTCCTCGAAATAGTTACCTGATTCAAATAGCTCGGGATAGGATTCTCGCATCTTGCTTTCACCTGTAGCTCCCAACCATACTACTTTCACCAAGCTTATCTCCTTACCCCTTAAAGTCTTCACCTCACGATCTTCAATTCGCACCGGCATTGTCTCCACAGTGAGATTATCCCTCACCTGCAAATCGTCCATCTGAATCACATGGGATGGGTCTGGGACATACTTCCGAAGTTGCGACACGTGAAACACGTCGTGCAAGTTCGAAAGATTAGGCGGCAAGGCCACTCTATACGCAACATTTCCAACCCTCTCTGAAATTTGATACGGACCAATGAAACGAGGAGTGAGCTTCTTCGACTTCAAGGCACGACCAACACCAGTCACCGGAGTGACCCTCAAGAACACATGCTCCCCAGCTTGGAACTCTAAGTCCTTTCTCCGCTTATCATGGTAACTCTTCTGTCGACTCTGCGACGCTTTCATCTTCTCACGAATCAACTTCACTTTCTTAGTTGTTTCGCGAACAATTTCCGGTCGAAGCACCACACTCTCTCCCGACTCATACCAACACAACGGGGTTCTACACTTTCGACCATACAATGCTTCAAAAGGTGTCATCCCAATACTGGAGTGATAACTGTTGTTGTATGTAAACTCAATCAGTGGAAGGTAGGAATCCCACGAACCTCCCTGTTCTAAAACACAAGTTCTCAGCAGGTCCTCGAATGACTGAATAGTCCTCTCTGACTGACCATCCGTCTGTGGGTGATAAGCTGAACTCAACCTCAACTTCGATCCCAACTCTTCATGCAGGCTCTTCCAGAATTCCGAAGTGAACCTCGGATCTCTATCCGAGACGATACTCTTAGGAACACCATGGAGCTTCACAATTTCTCGGATGTTGTTGCGCCCCGAAAAATCCGGTTTGGACTTCTCGTTTGACAACGTGAAAAATAGTAGAGCCGCCACCAATATTTATTTTGGAAAACATTGAAAAAAACCTTTTTTGGAAAAGCGGATGGTCTTTTGAAAACTCAGAGAAGTAGGTTCGGGGGTCGGTTATGTGTGGGGAAGGTATTAGCACCCCACACATCCTTTCTACCGAAAGGGAACCTTTAACTTGATGTGTGGTTTAGGAAAAGTTGATTTGAAATGATTTTTGTTCTACTTCTTTTCTTTTCTTTGTTTTTCTTTTATTTAAGAGTTTGTTTTATTGAAAACAGGAGGAGAAGAGGAATATTTTTGGTTATCTTTAAAAATCAGGACAATACAAAGATTTTTTAAAAAAGTGCTTGACGGGACAGGACCCCGCTCCTACGTACCCTCACTGTGATGAGGGATCAAAGATATGTAGTTTTCGCTTTTTATGGGTTTTTTAAAAAGGTGTGCTTGACGGGACATGAACTCGGTCCTACGTACCCTCACTGGGATGAGGGATCAAAGCTACGTAGTTCTTGGGTTTTGCGGTTTTTTGAAAAGGGTGTTTGACGGAACATGAACCCGGTCCTACGTACCCTCATAGGGATGAGGGATCAAAGCTACGTAGTTCTCGCTTTTTGCGTCTGAAAACGGCTTAAGAGTTTTTCGCAATTGGGTGAGCGTTTGTGACGACCGAACAACAACGGTTAGAATGGCCTCACTACTAACTCGCTGAGGATAAGAAAATCACCATTAATAATCTAAACGGAAACGACGCGATTGATCATTAATGACAATTGATTTATTTTTGAGGAATAAATAAGTTTTCGAAAATAGGGTTGAGCTTTTGCGAAGACCGAACAACAACGGTTAGAATGGCCTCACTTCTAACTCTTTTAAAAACAAAATCATCATTAACAACCTAAACGGCAACGGCGCGATTGGTCATCAATGACAATTTATTTTATTCTTGTTTTGAAAATAAAAGGGTTTTTAAAAATGATTCTAGGAAATGGGTTTTAGAAAAGAAGTAGAACATTTCAAATCAATTCTAAATCTATAACCAAATGCAAATGAATGAACAAGACTCATATTTCAACGATCAAGCAATCATGAACATATTATTCATCAACCAAGATTAAGCAAGCCAATACAATCAAGGGATTCAATTATCAAAGATGCAAGACAAAGTTCTCAAAACAATTGTGTGTGTGTGTGTGTGAGAGAGAGGTGCATTTATCTTAATGACTCTATGCTACACAAGTAGTAGGCTTACGTCTTCATATAAGAGTACATGCATGGGGGAGGAATTGCACACAATTAGGTCAAGACATTTAAATGGCATCATGAACAAGAGAGATACAATTAACTATAGGCATAGACCAATCTAGGTTGGATGAGTGAACATACAAGCAATGATGTGCATGATTAGGCAAGTATGCAAATGCATGAGCGTACAAGAATGTGAGTGAATGATCATATAAGGATGCATGAATGAATAAGCATACAAGGCTGTGCATGAATGAGCATTATTGAGCACACGACATGGTATTAATGAATGCATGAACATTTCAGAATGAATGCAAAACATGGAATTAATGAATGCATGAGCATGTGAGAGGGTAAGAGAATGCAAGAGGTCTAAGCATGTATGAATGTATGAACATGTGAGCATATGAAAGTATGCAAGTGTAACACCCCCTTCTAATTACTACTAATTAGCCAATTTTAAAATCAGAGTTTTCAAAAACTTTTCCACGCACCACAAAGAGAGTGCTACATTTCTTCAAAAACCTAAAACAACACGTTGAAATTTCATAAAACAACTAGTGCGTGATATATAGCACATTAAAATGGGGCGAACCCTCAAAACACCGGTTTAGTTATTTACAACATCCTGAATATAATTCACCAGCACAGCGGAATATCACCAAGTCTAGAAGTATTTAATACATCATCAAATATCAAACTAAATACATCAAGATAAAATACCAAGTGACTAGGACGCCCCGCCCCCGGTGCTACATATCAGAGCATGACCATCACTAGACTACTTCATTTGCTATCACCTGCAGGTTGCCGACATGAGAAGCAACACGAAAGCAGTAGGGTGAGTCTCTTTACATAAATAATAGCAAATAGGATAAGCATTATATTAGGGAAGGCAACTAGCAATAATCACAATTCAAACAATTAGCATATAGCATTAAGTAGGGCACATCAACTCACAAACACCATAAAGCAACACCAATTCCATGAGTGTATGCATGTATGCACATGCATGTGGTACCATCATCTGTCACAAATTTTGCCCTGAGGGCACAACCGTCATAATAGATATCAACAACCGTCACAATAGATATCAACAACAGTCATAATAGATATCCACAACTGTCATAATAGATATCAAGGCCGAAGCCTACAACCACCATTTGATGCATATGAAGTACGAGACACCATGAACAATGCATCAACCACACACAATCTCATTATATGCAAATTGTCACCACCATAGCACAACCACCACAATAGATATCAACAACCGTCATACGATATCAAGGCCGAAGCCTACAACCACCTTAAATAATTACCTTAAACAACCACCTTAAGGTATTAAACAACCACCATCAAATATTAATCAATCACCATAAGAGATTACTCAATCACCATCAAATATTAATCAATCACCTTAAATTTATTTAAGCCTCATCAACCACCAACTCTAGGACTAACACCAAAGTCAAGGACCAACTCACCTCTAAGGACTAAACCGACACCCCCCAAGGACTAAACGGTCACCTAAGGGACTAAACAGTCGCCTAAGGACCAAAACAACATTTTTGAAGGACCAATAGTGCATAGGGACCAAAATAGCATTTTTAAGGACTAAAAAGGTTCAAAGGATCAAAATAGCATTTTTGAGGACTAAAAAGTTCAGAGGGACCAAAACAGCATTTTTGGGACTAAGACACAACATAGGTGCACAGCAGCACAACACAGGCGCATGGGCTGCCACATTTGGCGCCCCTGCCTGCGCCAACACATGCACACACGCACCAGGCGCATGGGGCTGCCACACTTGGCGCCCCTGCATGCGCCATACCCGCCCACGCACGCAACACGGCTGCCACCAGGCGCACTGGGCATGCCAAAATGGCGCCCAGCCTGGCGCCACACACCTGCGCACACCCTACACGCACAAGGGCGCGCTGGGCACGCCAAAATGGCGCCCCTGCATGCGCCCTGCCCACCCAGCAACCGGCCAGCACTACAGCAACACTGGTGCCACTAGGCGCATCAATTAAGCCAAAATGGCGCCCCCCCTCCCCACTGTTCAGCAAACCGATGGCATCATCCTACACACAACACCACCAAACCACTTCATTCAAGTGATTTACCAACACCCAATCATCAACATAACTCCTCATATTGATTTTAATTAAAACTCCAAGTAAATATCACGTTAACACCAACCACACTAGAATTAACACATCAATTTCTTTTTCACAACAACCTCATGTTTTCATCAAGTTTAATCTAAACACAACACTAATCATTTCAAACCACCCATGAACACCATTTAATTCAACAACACATGAACACCTATTTAATTCAACAATACATAAGCCCTCATTTAATTCAACAATACATAAACCCTCATTTAATTAATCAACACATAACATCCATTAATTCAAAACAACACATAAACACCATTTAGCTCAAACAACACATAATCAACATTTAGTTCAAGAAACACCTAAACATCAATTATGTCATACAACACATAAACACCCATTTAATTCAAACAACATGTAAATAACAATTAATTAACCTAAACACCTAACCCACACATAACCACTCATCCTACAACCTATTATGTATGAAAGAGAGCCCCCTAACCTCAAAATTGAATAACCCAAGAAGCCTCTCCTTCAACAACACAAGAATCACCAAAAATGGATGCTCTCCTACTTTGAGCTTCAAAACCCCATCCATGACAAAGTGAAAATGGAAAGGAATTAGTGTATGAAATTTACACTAATAGAAAGAGTGTGAAAAATGGAGAAGATTGGTACCCAAAACCACTTACCCCAAGCAAAATGGAAATTTTCTCTCCCTCCCTCCTATGTGCAGCAGCCGTCGGCCTCCATACTCTCTCTCCCTCTCCTTTTCTTTCTTTTCCCTTCAAATGGGAAGGAACCCTACACCCCCAAAGGTTATTTACTCTAATTTGGGCCTATTAGTGGGCTTTGGGCCCTTTATTTGCACCCCCTAGTTACTTCAACCACTCCTTGACATAATTAAATCCCCACTCCCTTATTTACTACCCAACACTTCCTAGTTATATTAAACACTCTATTATTCTTTTAACATAACTAATCACTATAACACCTCCTAAATAAAATAAAACTCCAACTTAATTAATTGACTTAATAAAATGTTGTAATTCTCAACTAACTTAATTAAATAAATAATTAAATTATTTTGGGGCGTTACAACTCTCCCCCACTTAGAATATTTTCGTCCTCGAAAATCTAAGCCAAACTCATGAAATCAACATTAAACCTCCTTATCACCTCTAACCGTTCCCATCCATGTTCTATCGTACACGCGACAGACCAAACACCCTCCTCTACACTCTTACTCCCCAAATAGGTATTCTAACCTATAGGTTATCAAAATCCTACCCGACTACCCAAACACCGTCTAAGGTTCACCCAAGACACGAATGCCTATATCGTCTCTTATTTATTGGGAGGCTGTCTTCGCTCGAAATCATATCGTGGTAGAGCTCCTATCTGTGCTTTGACAAATCCCTCTCTGGCGTCATCTACTGGCTGACTCGTCAATTTTATTTTCATATTCAACGGATTGCAACGCATGATACACCAGGAACAACCACAATCATGGCCAGAGGCCCAACAACATTCACATCAACAAAATCCTACCCGAAAGTAAAAATGCTTAATGAGATGATAAGAGTAAATGCTTAATGAGATATTAAGAATGAAATGAAATGAAGTGAAATGAAAATGTTTTGGTGAAGGTTTATGAATGCAAAGGGGTAAAAACATGTTTTGTGAGGTGAATTGGTAAAAATGTTAAATGGAATGAAGTAAAAGATTAAGGAAATGGTGAAAGTAAATAATTAATGAAATGGTAAAAATGTTGTGGTAAAAATTAAGTGAAATGGAAAAAAATGAAAGTGGTAAAATGTTTATATTTTAGGTAAAAAGGTTAGTGAGTGGTAAAGTAAAAAGTAAGTGAGTGGTTAAAAGTTAAAAACACATTGACACAATTACACTCATCTACACAAGATCAAACAACACATTTTAAGCACAAAAATAAGCACAACAAGGGCCTACAAGGCCGAAACCACTATATGCCTAGATTACTAAATTATTTCATACCAAGATGCACAATCAACACATAGAACAGGACACAAGATTAAACCCTAAATTATCATGCCATGATACAAGACACTAATCAAGCAAATCATGCTTTTTATTCATACAAACCAAAGGAATGAAAAAAAGGCAACAAAACTCTAGGTTTCTAGTACTTAAAATCGAGGCCTCTATGTCTCAAAATCAAACCAAAATCAATTTCCACACCATGATATGAACAAGAAGATGCAAGATTAACATGATACCTATGATATGTGAAAGCTCTTTATTTATAAAATGATGGTTTATTTAATGAAAAAAATGAGAAAATGAGTGTGAAAATGCAAACCACATGGTTAAAACACAAGAATACTCCCATCAAGGCCAATGACTCATCTCAAACACCCAAGGCTCCCAATGTCCTTGTCATAATGTTTGAAATGAGCCCTCTAAGCCTTTTTGAGAAAGGAAAGAGGAGTAGAAGGAAGATCTACATGCTAAAAACTAAAGAAAATGCAAAAGATATTGGGCTTACCTCTAGATCCTACTAGAAAAAAGAAGAAGAATGCAAAATAGGAGCAAGAACACTTGAAGAACGCCTCCAACAAGCTAGATCCTCACGCAAATCTTCTTCTCTTGGTGGATTTTGATGAAACTTGGATGCATATTTTTGACGAGAAAATCCTCCTGTTGTGAAAAAATGACCAAAATACCCTTTGCCCTAAAAACCCTAGTTTTTGCTCAAAACACATGTCCACTTTGAAAATGCTTCTAAAACCCTAGGATGACCCTAAAAACCCTGAAATGCATGCAAAATGCTCTTTATGCCTCACAAATTGACTTCACACTTCCTAGGTTACTATTTTTGTGGAAAATTAGGGTTTTGCTTAAAGGCGGACAAAATTAGGGTATGACAGCTGCCCCTCTTTATTTGGATTTTAGCAAGGAATATGGATTGGCCGAAACATATTCCGAGGCAAAATAGAAATAAAGAATTCAAAAATTATACCAATTTTGTCTCCTTGGGAAAACCCGAATTTTCCTTTTTTCCGTTTTCTCCTTTTTTGTTTTGTTTTTCTGTTTCTTTTTCTTTTGAATGGGTGTCAGCCTTCGGCCAACAAAAGCAGAAAATAAGCTTGGTGCCAGCCCTCAGTAAGCTAGCGAAAGAGGTAAAGAAAGCGGTAAAGAAGGCGGTAAAGAAAGGGACAAAGAAAGGGTGCCGGCCCTCGTTAAGCCGGCGAAGGAGGCTGCCTAAAGCCTTTTAACGAATCGCGAATGATCCGAGCTTGCACTTGGGCCTGGGAGCACGTGGGCTCAAAAGGGGTGGTCTTGCGAGCGACCGGGAAAGGACAATATCAAGTCTAGATCTCGATACTTCCCTAGGACTGCGCCATGTTTTAGGCCAACACAGCTATCCTTTTCGACTGGACCCAATGGGATCGAAGGACTTACCCGCAGCTCGAATACGAGGTGAAGTCTGCTTTTTGAAGGGACGCTTGGGTCCTGAAGGGATTCACGAATCCTGTTAATCTTCTTCAGTCGGCCAGTGCTTCTGCACCGATACAGGATATCTGCTCAGGCTAGCGTACCTTTCTTCATCTTTCTCTGATTGGTGGCTAGTGCCATTGCACTGATCTAGGGTGCCTACTCTGGCTGCAGGTCTTTTCTTCAGGAACCTTCCGGTGATCAAAGCCATTACACTGTTTTAGGGAGTCTGCTCTGGAATAGCAGGACTCTTCTTAAACCTTTTTTTTTGGTAATGTGTACCTACACATGTTAGCAGATGCAAATGCATGGTGCATGGGATGTGAATGCATGTTATGCAAAGCCTGTTATGCGGATGCATGCGATGAGATAAGTTTTCGGGTGAATGATGAATGCTGTAGACTGTTTTCTTTTGTTTTTTCGTCTACTTGATTCTTTTCTGACCAGCTTTCTTTTTTCTGGTCATTGGTTTTTCTTTTCCTCGTGTTTTTCCCCGATCAGCTTTCTTTTTTCTGATCATTTATTTTTCTGGTTTTTTTTTTGACGAAGGCTTATTCTTTTACTGGTTCAACCGACTCCCGATACTCCTGGCACGAGACTGAGAGGCAGATGGAAACTGCAGGGCTCATGAATCGAATGCAAGTTTGCTTTATGGTTCGCCATCTGGAATGGTTTGTGAGGGCAACTTTCTTTGTAAGATTAATTTTCTTTGGGAAATTGCTTATTTCCCGTGACTTTTAAAGGTTTCGCAATGATTTGCAATGCTCTATGATGTATGCACATGTTTTACAGTTCAGGATCACCATCATCATAAAACGTCTATTTTGAGCAGAAAAAGCAAACAGACATGAGAAAGTTGATATTTATTGATGTAGAAGCCGATACAGAATGTTACGATGACTGTTCAACACATTTGAAAGTTTTAAAGTACAAAAAGACACGAAAAAAAAAAGAGAGAAGCTAATTTCTGACTGTCCGTCTCTGTGGAGCAGTGCCGACATTTGTGTCCTTGACCTTGATCACTCCCTCATCCAAGTCTTCAGGGGAGTTGTATGCCTTTCTTTACTTTTCATGCCCAAGTTTTCTGACCCTAATTTTTGCCTGGATCGCCTTTTGCGGGTTTTCAATCCATCGGGTCGCTCTGATTTTGCCTAGGCCGCCCTTTCGGGTTTTCAACCTAGCGAGCTTATTCTTACTTGGCTTGTCTTTCTCTTTTTTCGTCTATTTCTTTCAGGCATAATACTTCTTCACTTGATCGGAATTGACTGGGTTTCTTAAATCTTCTCCGTCCATGTTTGTGAGTATCAGCGCTCCTCCAGAAAAGGCTTTCTTGACTATGTAACGCCCCAAATTTAATTAAGTGATTATTTAACTAATTTAATTAAGTGATATTTTAGTTGACCACATTAAAATAATAATAAGGTAATTAATTAAATTAAGGAGTGGGGTGTAGTAAATAAATGGGGAGTATTTTAGTTAAGTAGGGAGGATATGAGAAAGTAATTAGGGGTGTAAATAAGGGGCCCAAGCCTACCAAATAGGCCCAAATTCATGACTTAAAGCTAGGGATAGGGTTTTAGCCTCATTAGAACAAAGAAAAGAAAAAAAATAGAAGAGAGGGAAAGGGGAGGAGGCCGTCGGCTGCACAACAAAGGGGGGGGGGGAGAAGAGAAATTCATTTTTCTTGCTTTGGGTAAGTGATTTTGATACCAATCCACTCCATTTTTCTTCCTCTATCCTTTAGTGTAAGATTCATACACTAATCATGTTTCTTTTTCTCTTTTCCATGGATGGGTTTGAAGCTCAAGTGTAGGAGAAAAGCTATTAATTGGTGGTTCTTGGGTTGTTGGAGAAGGGGTTTCTTGGGTTTTCAATTTTGAGGTATGGGGGCTCTCTTTCATAGTTAATAATCTATAAACCATGAAATCATAGGGATTAGGTGTTAGGGGTATTTGTTTAAATTGATTCGTGAAGTATTTGAGTGATTGGGTGATTGTTTGATTTTATATGTGATTATATTAATTGTTGTATGGAGATTGAAATGTTATTGCATTGATTGTTGATATTAAGGTATTATAACATGATTTTAATGAAGAATAATAGGTTGGATTAAAGTGATGGCTAGGTGTTTGGTGATTTGCTTGAATGAATATGATAATGTTTTACAAGATTGTATGGTGGGGTGTTCTACATGTGAATGTTGTTCTTGATTGTTGGTGTTAAGGTGAGTTACATGAATTTAATGCAATATGGTGTGTAATAGGTGTTGATTGATATGGAGATGATTGGTTGTTAAATTGATATAATTGAATAGGAGAAATATTGGTGCTTGTTAGGTGTTTGATAGATTGTTTGAATTAGAGTTTGGTTGGAGTGTGTGGGTTGTTGTTGAGAAATTGAATTAGGTGTGCAGTGAATAGTGTTAGGGGCGCCACTTTGCAGGGAATTTGGCGCCTGGGCTGCTGGTTGATTCGGTTTGGGAGGTGTGCAGGGAGGGGGCGCCAAATTGCAGGGAATTTGGCGCCTAGTGCACTGTGTGTGCAGTGTGGCTGAGACAGAATTCTGGGTGGGGGCGTGAACAGGAGCAGGGGCGCCAAATTGCAGGGAACTTGGCGCCTGTGCATGCAGCAAGTGCTGCTGTGGTGGCTTGTGCAGGGGCGCCATTTGGCTGCCCCAAGTGCGCCTGGTGATGCCTAGTGTGCGTGTGTGCAAGTGTGTGTTGCGCAACAAGGCGCCAAAATGGCATGCCCTGTGCGCCTGTGGTGCTAGTGTGTGCGTGTGCGTGGTGTGTTGTGCAAGGGGCGCCAATTTGGCTGCCCCAATGCGCCTGGTGGTGCGCTGGTGTCTAGTGATGGGCGCCAACTTTGGCAGCCCAAAGCGCAACTTGGCGCCTGTGTCTAGGCGTGGGTTCAAAATAGTCCCTAGGTGTTAAATTAATCCTTATGGTGTTAAATTAGTCCCTAGGTGTTAAATTAGTCCTTATGGTGTCAAATTAGTCCCTAGGTGTTAAATTAATCCTTATGGTGTCAAAATAGTCCCTAAATGTTAAATTAATCCTTTTGGTGTCAAAATAGTCCCTAGGTGTCAGAATGGTCCCCAAGGTGTCAAACTAGTCCTCAGGTGTTAAATCGCTGAAGCAATTGTAGCAGCTCCGGCACCTATTGATTTTGCACCTTCTAACATCTCGAATGTTAATCCTTAGGGTGTCAGATTAGTCCCTAGGTGTCAAATTGGTCCTTGAGGTGTCAAACTAGTCCTTAGTTGTCAAAATGGTCCCTGGGTGTTGAAATGGTCCTTAGGAGGTGTTTGGGTTCCTAGGTGTGGGTTTAATCCCTGGCGTTGACTTTAGTCCTTTGGTGTAGAATTAGTCTTGGTGATCTTTTAGTCCCTATAGAACTACTATTTATGGTGTGGTGTATTACTGGTGAATAAGAATTGGTGAGTTGGGGTCTATGACCTTTCTTTGGTGTTGGTGAGCCCACAAGGCTATTGGTGAGCATGCTATTGCATTACTTCGGTGATTTGGTGTTTCTGGTGCATAGTCATGGTGTCGCATTATCATATGCATATTTTGGTGAATAGGCATCGGCCTCTTAAATTATTGGTGAATGCCCTCAAGGCTATTTTGGTGATGGATCCACATGCATATGCCCGTGGAGTATTGGGTTGCATTTCATACATTACATACATATTCTGGTGACTGATTGGGTGTTCATAGACTAATGGTGTATTTGACTGGTGTGCCTGTATTTCTGGTGTAACTGTAATTCTGGTGTAACTATATTAATGGTGTATTTGAATTGACTGTATCTCTGGTGTGCCTATTCTATTGTGTTTCTTGTTTTATCTATTATTTCCTATGTATTGAGACTCACCCTACTGCGTCGTGTTGCTTTGTATGTCGGCAACCTGCAGGTGATGGTGACTGAAGGTGACTAGAGTGCCTTCCTCTAGTGTGTTCGAGTCTGCTCTGATACGTAGCACCGGGGGGGAATGTTTAGCTTGTTATTTCCTTTATATTTTGAACTAAGATGTTAAGTTATCATTTTCCACTGCTGTAATACTTATTCCCGGATTTAATTGATGCTATGTATCCTATATGTTGGAGTTTTATTTTAATTAATATTTTGGAGTTTGATTTTGGTGTTAAATGTGGCACCCTCGAGTGGTCTCACTAAAAGTTTTTACGCACTCTGATTTTTCAAATTAATTAAATAGTAGTTATGTAGAAGGGGGTGTTACAGACTACATATGGGCCGTCATAAGTGGGTGTCCACTTCCCTCGGGAGTCACTTTGGATGGGCAAGATCTTCTTAAGCACCAAATCACCTTGCTTGAATTCACGGGGCCGGACTCTCTTGTCAAAAGCCGTTCTCATTCTCTGTTGGTACAGCTGCCCATGACACAAAGCTGCAATCCTTTTTTCTTCAATGAGGTTTAGCTGATCTAGGCGGGCCTGCACCCACTCTGTTTCTTCCAGTTTAGTTTCCATCAGTACCCGCAGGGATGGTATCTCAACCTCGATTTGGAGGACTGCTTCCGACCCATATACCAAAGAGAAAGGGGTTGCCCCAGTTGAAGTGCGCACTGAAGTACGGTAGCCATGCAAAGCAAAGGGAAGCATTTCATGCCAATCCTTGTAGGTTACCACTATCTTTTGCACAATCTTCTTGATGTTCTTGTTAGCTGCTTCAACTGCCCCATTCATCTTCGGGCGATAGGGAGAGGAATTATGATGCTGAATTTTGAATTATTTGCACAGGTCCTTCATCATTTTGCTGTTTACGTTGCTGCCGTTATCAGTGATGATCTTGTTTGGAAGACCATAGCGGCAAATCAGATCTTTCTTTACAAACTTGGCAACCACAACACTAGTTATACTGGAGTACGAGGCAGCCTCAACCCACTTGGTGAAGTAGTCAATTGCGACCAGAATGAAGCGATGCCCATTCAATGCTTTAGGTTCAATAGGACCAATAACATCCATCCCCCACATTGAAAACGGCCAAGATGCAGTCAAAACATTTAGTTTGGCAGGCGGCACATGGATATGATCGGCATAGATCTGGCATTTGTGGCACTTTCTTACAAAGCTGTAGCAGTCTGATTCCACCTGCAACCAGTAGTAACCCGCCCTTAAGATCTTTCTAGCCATGGTGTGCCCACTGGAATGGGTTCCAAACGAGCCTTCGTGCACATCTCTCATGATTCTTTCAGCTTCTTCTTTGGCAACACACCTCAGGAGAACCATATCATAGTTCCTTTTGTAGAGAACTTCACCACTCAAGAAGAAATTCCTTGCCAGCCTTCGAAGAGTTCTTTTGTCATTTTCAGATGCCCCAGGTGGGTATTCCTGATTAGTGATGTATTGCTTGATGTCATGATACCAAGGCTTCTCGTCGGGCTCCTCATCTATTGTTGTGCAGTAGTGATGCGCAGGCAGGCTCCGATGATGAATTCTGATATTGGTCAAGCTCTTGTCACAGTTAACATTGAACATGGAAGACAGCGTTGCCAATGCGTCGGCCAATTGGTTTTCACCTCGAGGGATATGCTTGAAGGAGATCTCGTCGAAAGACTTCATCAACTCTTGCATATAATCACAATAAGGAATCAGTTTGGGATCTCTGGTCTCCCAATCGCCTCTTACTTGATGAATAACCAAGGCTGAATCCCCATACACATCTAGCCTTTTAACTTTCCATTCTAGGGCTGCTTGAATACCTAGGATGCACGCTTCTTATTCTGCTATGTTATTTGTGACATAGAAGCTCGATCTTCGCGATGGCAGGAATGAAGCGGTTGTCGAGATATCAACACAAATACCGCCCCATGCCCCCATACATTTGACGCACCATCGAATATCATTCTCCACCTTTCACTTTCTTGGGACATCCCCTCGTCGAACAGTGCCATGATATCTTCATCAGGAAAATCATGCCGCATTGGTTGGTAGTCCGGAATCGGCTGACATGCCAAATACTCAGCAAGTGCACTACCTTTAACTGCTTTTTGTGTGACGTGCAGGATATCGTATTCTGATAATTGCATCTGCCAACGAGCAATTCGTCCTGTAAGAGCTGGCTTCTCAAATATGTACTTGATTGGATCCATTTTTGACACCAACCAAGTTGTGTGACTCAGCATGTACTGCCTTAAACGATGAGCAGCCCAAACTAGGGCACAACAAGTCTTTTCTAGCATGGAATATCTTGTCTCACAGTCGGTGAACTTTTTGCTTAGATAGTATATGGCATGCTCCTTTTTCTCAGATTCATCGTGCTGCCCCAACACACAGCCCATTGAATTATCTAGCACTGTAAGGTATACGATGAGAGGCCTGCCTGACACAGGTGGCATTAAGACCGTTGGATTCTGCAAGTACACCTTGATTTTCTCAAAGGCAGCTTGACACTGGTCATTCCACTTCAACTCTTGATTTTTGCATAGCAATTTGAAGATTGGCTCGCAAGTAGCAGTCAACTGGAAGATGAATCGAGAGATGTAATTCAACCTTCCGAGGAAACCATAGACTTCTCTCTCTGTTTTGGGCACCGACATCTCGAGGATGGCTTTTACTTTGTCCGGATCCACCTCGATTCCTTTATGGCTGACAATGAAGCCTAACAACCTCCCTGATCTCACCCAAAACGTGAACTTGGCTGGGTTTAACTTGAGTTTATATTTCCTCAACCGTTCAAAGAGCTTCTGCAGATTGACAATGTGCTCCTCGTCGGTTTTAGATTTTGCGATCATGTCATCAACATAAACCTCAATCTCCTTATGCATCATATCATGGAATAAGGTAACCATGGCCCTCTGGTAGGTTGCGCCAGCGTTCTTCAACCCGAATGGCATGACCTTATAACAGAATGTTCCCCAAAGTGTTATGAAAGTTTTCTTTTCCATGTCTTCGGGGTCCATCTTGATTTGGTTATATCCCGAATATCCATCCATGAAGGAGAATAACGAGTGTTGAGCCGTACTATCCACTAAGACATCAATGTGAGGCAAAGGAAAATCGTCTTTAGGACTAGCACGATTCAGATCTCGGTGAGTCGACGCACATTCGACCTTCCCGTCCATTCTTGGGAACTGGGACAATATTGGCAACCCATCTGCGGTACCAGCCCCGCTAGGAACCACGCATCAAATTGCTTCTTCACGCCGTCTCACGATTTTGAGGACATCTCGAGCTTCATCCTTCTCAACTGCATTTACAGCGGGCATTCGAGTTTGATGGCGGCTTGTGTACCACAATGTCGGTGTCCAACCTGCATATCTTGGTAGGACCATGCAAACACATCCACATAATCGCGTGCAACACCAACCAACTTCATGCGATCTTCGTCATTCATGGCGGTACCCACTTTGACCTCTTTCTTGTTCTCAGCTGTACCCAAGTTGATCACTTCAGTAGATTCTTCGTGTGGCTGAATTACCCTTTCTTCTTGCTTCATTAACCTCATGAGTTACGGAGGGCTTCCAGCTTCTTCCTCAACATCCCCCACGGCTGATTGATAGGGTGATCAAAGTCAAAAGGTGGAGTGTTGACACTGCTGTTTTCAGAGACTATTGTTGTCGATCTGCATTTTGCCGAAGCGAAAAAGCAGAATGAAAGGCGAAACAAGAAAACAAACAATAATAAAGCAGAAAAAGACTCACGCAATGAAGAGAGAATGATTTTTATTGATTGAGAATTCAAAACAAAAGTTTTTATTGATGATGATTTAGAAAATAAAAACATGTGTGCCCCTAGCAACCTGGTCCTATGGCATTGGGCAGAGCCACAGGGTTGCATTACAAATGATTACTTTAAATTAAAGATCACAGGAGGATCAACAGCCTTCCAGTTCTTTAATTCTTCACCGGCACCGCAGCGACGAACCAGACTTGCACCACCCTCTTCAGACTCAGAACCATCTTTGATTACAGCAACTTGGTCGGGATCCAAAAAACCAGAACTCACAAAACTTTGACTGATGTCGCAAATTGGGATCCTCTGGGGCCATGGATCTTGACCTCTGGACTTGGCCAACCATCTGCACTTTCGTTCGTCTGCCATTTTCCTTCTTTCTTCCTCACTTGGAGTGTATCCCAGCCCGCAATGTAACACCCAAAATAATTTAATTAATTATTTAATTGAATTATTTAAAGTTTGCATTAATATTATATATTAAAATATTAATATATTGTTGTATTTTTAATGAAGGGGGTGGTGTCGGTAATTCCGGGGTGGTAAGGATGGCCCAAGAGCCCAAGCCCATTGACTTAGGCTCCTATGCGCCAGGTTTTGAGACAAGCGTCTCATTTGTGCAAAAGAAAGAAAGAAAGAAACGTGAGAAGAGAAGGGAGAAGAGAGAGCGCACAAGAGAAAGAAGGAAATCGCACAAGAGAGAAGAGGAGAGGAAGAGTTGTTGCTGTGGTTACTTTGGGGTTCGTAGAAGGATCATCATCTTCGAAAAACTTAAGGTAAGGGTGGATCTAACCTTATAATAGGGCTTAGAATGGGTTATATGTAAGGGTTAGAATTTATACCATTTCTCTTATAATTCTATTGTTGAATTTGAAATATGATTGAATGTGTGTTGATTGATTGTCTCTAATGTGTTTGATTGAAAAGTGTATGAGTGGTTAGGTGTATGTGATTGATTGTGATTGTATCTGGACGATTTTGAAAATGTATGTAATTGTGAGTTGTAAAGAATCGATGGTTTTCCTCCAAAATGAAACTTGGAAATCGATTCTGGGGTCTATATAGAAGCCAGAAATCGATTTCCTCCTTTAAAAACAAAGCTAGAAATCGATTCCTTCCTTTAGAAATGAAGGCAAGAATCGATTTCCCCCTTTAGTAATGAAAGCAAGGAATCGATTCCTTCCTTTGGAAATGAAAGCAAGAATCGATTTCCCTCCTTTAGAAATGAAAACAAGAATCGATTCCCTTCTTTAAAAATGAAAGCTATGAATCGATTCCTCTCTTAAAAATAGAAGCAATGAATCGATTCCCCTTTTTAAAAACAACAAGGCATGAATCTATTTTGTGCTTGTCAATATTTTCCTAACTTATTTAGCATGTGTTTATAAATGTACTGTTTGGCTGTTTTGGCGCCTGTGTGCTGTCCAATTGTGTTTTCCGTGCTGTTTTGGGTGCTGTGAGTTGGTGCCGGCACACTTTATGTGCCAGTAATGTTGTTGAGTGATGATGGGTCTTCGGACTGTGTTTGGAGATGAATCTTAGGCTGCGGTCTCGACGTTATAATTGAAATTGATGATGTGTGTGACTTGTTGTTGCGAGAAATTGTGCTTGTGGTCTGTTCATGGAGTCACATGCATACATTCGGCTGCGGTCGCGACGATGCATTTTTTTTAGGCTGCAGTCTCGACGTTTTATTTTTCGGCTGCGGTCACGACGTGCCCAATTGGCTATGAGAAGTGATGATGGTACCACATGCATTTTGCACCTCATACATGCATACGCATCCTTGATAATATTGTTGGGTGTGAGGTGACGGTCTGATACTTATGTTATTATAAAATGTGAGTAGTGTGATATTCATGCGGTGTGGATGTTGATATATATATGTATATGTATACATAAGTGTAGATGTTGTAGAAGTTGCTGTATATGGACTGTGTAAGTGCTATGGGTACAATATATATATATATATATATATATATATATATATATATATATATATATATATATATATATATATATATATATATATATATATATATATTAAGTTCTTTGTATAATGTTATATATATATATATACGTTGCTGTAGGTTGTTATATGTATGATATATATATATATATATATATATATATATATAATGATAGTCGCTATATATGACTTTATATAAATAAAATATAAGAGTGTTGATGTGATGGGTGTAGTTCTATATTCTAGCATATTACTTATTATAAGCCTTATTATGCGGTTTAGACTCACCCATTTGTTGTTATTATTACAGGTAGCCATGAGTGAAGTCTGTTATTTATTCACTCCTGAGTCGGTCTATAAGCTACGTCACGTAACACTTTCAGGGGATGGGGCGCTAGTTTATTGTCTTTGTTTATTTGCCTTGTTGAGTAATTTTATGGAGATTATTATGTTATTGTTGAGATTGCCTTTTGTTTTATAAGATATTAATTTTATTCCGCTGCGAGACGTTGAAAACTCATGTTATGAGAACTGAAGTAATATATTTTGAGGGTTCCATCCCAGTGCTGTGTGTTGCGCAAATGTATTAATTTTTAAGAGAGCTTTGTTATTATAATGTTGTTGTTTGTGTGAAGAAAATGTAGCATCCCTTTGGATGTGTTGAAAAAAAAATATTTTTTGAACTCTGATAAAATTTATTTGATTGCCGGGTAGAAATGGGGTGTTACACGCAACGGTCCTTGTTTTCCTTCAGTTGGATGGGAGCCAGAATTCCCTGACCAGACTTTCCCAAGCCAGAACCAACCTTGTATCCTTGGGCTAACATGATTTTAGCAACCATCTCCTCCTCCCTGGTCCTCTCAAATACTGCATTGGCGATCTCTAAAGACGGAAAGGCTGTTTCCAAAGACTCTTCGGCGGCTTCCACATATTTGAACTCTGATGGCTTATTAACCAGAGTCTCTTCCTCACCAAATACCACCACAACCTTGTCGTCAACCACAAATTTGACCCGTTGGTGTAGAGAAGAAGGGATTGCCCCAGCCATGTGGATCCATGGTCTTCCTAGCAGACAGCTGTATGAAGAGGTAATGTCCATGATTTGGAAGTTGATACAGAAGACCTCAGGACCAATCTGGATGGGAAATTCCATCTTCCCCAGAACTTCCTTTTTGGACCCATCAAAGGCTTCATGTAGGAGCAATCAACGTCTAACTTATCCATAGTTGACCTCGGCATCACATTCAATGAAGACCCATTGTCAATTAGTACTCTGGCCAGCACATAGTCTCCACACATTACCGAGATGTGCAGAGCTTGATTGTGTTCTTTTCCGCTTGAAGGCAACTCATCATCAGCAAATGTTAGGTGATTTGCAGCCACTACATTCCCTACAATCCCATCAAACTGATTCACTGAAATATCCTCTACAACATGAGCCTCACTAAGCACTTTCATCAAAGCTGTTCTGTGTGCTTCCGAGCTGAGCAACAATGATAGCATGGATATCTTGGATGGTGTCTGCTTCAACTGATCAACCACTTGATAATCACTTTGTCGGACGATCTTCAAGAATTCATTCGCTTCTTTTTCCGTCACTTTCTCTTGAGCAACCTCTGACTCTTTTCCCTTCTCCTTACATCCTCTTTGCTCAGCCTCTCTGGATGTTTCTGCCCGGAGGGTTTCTGGAGCATATACTCTTCCGCTTCTTGTGATCCCGCTTGATCCCGCTATGTTGGTTACAGTAGGAGCACTTGGGGAGCATTCTACTTTAGATAGCGCAGTGTATTTCCATTGAACTGCCTTGTCCGACTCATAGGGACAAGGAGCCGGAACTTCAATCACTATTGGTTGAGCATTTGCCCGCACCAATCTGGGATTGTAATTGTAAGGAATTTCAATAGGTCTTCTGATCCCTCTACCTTTATCAGAGTGTAGAGTCAACACTTCTTCTTCAACATCATGGGTTCCTATTTGAACCACACACCGATCCACCAGGTCCTGCAGGATCATCTTAAAGCTTTCACAATTCCCCACGCATGTGGAATCAGCACATCCTTCTTCATGGCAACACCCCTTCCTAACCACCCCAACATGGCATAACTCAGAGTAGATAACACCCAACGGAGTCTTCATCTTCTGCACATCCCTTACCCATTGCCCAACGGAACTTTCTATAGCATTGGTAGCTGGCCTCTGATGACCTGGCAATGGATTGGTTGTTGTATTCGGGCTATTCTGCTTAAACGTGATCCAACCAGCATCTATCAGGTCTTGCACGACATGCTTGAAGGCTTTACACTCCTCCAGAGTATGACCGACCCCATTTTCGTGGAAACTGCAAGTAGCATTAGCGTTGTAACCTCTGGGAAATGGCGGCTAAAGGGCCTTCATTGGCCGAGTATTGATCAAGTTCTTAGAAATCAGGTGATCAAACAACTCAATGTAGGTCATTGGGATTGGATCAAAACTGGTCTGTTTCTTGTACTGATAACCCTGAGCCTTGTGACTGTCACTGTCTTGCTGGGACGGCACAGGAGTAGAGAATGGAACAGTTTGTGGTGGAGGGGTACCAAAGGATGAATTTCCTCCTGAGATCACATATGCCTCCCCTTCTTTCTTCTTCGGGAACTGGGAGTGGTACTTCTTCTGATTGTTTGAACCACAAGAGCTTCCTGCATTACTGAGATGATTTGAAATCTTCCCACTTCGGAGACCATGCTCAAGTCTTTCCCCGAAGACTATCATATCGGAGAAGCTAGTTGAAACACTTGTAATCAGTCGGTCATAGTAATATACTGGCAGAGTTTCCAGGAACATGTACACCATTTCCTTTTCAGTCAGAGGAGGTTGGACCTGGGCAGCTATGCTTTGCCATTTCTGGGCATATTCTTTGAAAGTCTCCTTTTCGCCCTTACTCATGTGTTGCAATTGTGACCTGTCCGGAGCCATGTTGCGTCAAAAACACACTTAGAGCAAGTGTACTCTTTCGCAGAAGTAGTATAAAGAATATCGTATCCACAGGGATTAATTAACAAGTACCAAACTAGTCAAGATTATTTAATGTTTAGACGAACAAATAATTTGAGTGTTATAGAAACTAAAATAAAAAGAAATAAATAACTAGAATTAAAATGCACGTTTAATAAATGGTGAGAGGCCTAGAGTCACGGTTTCACTTGCAAGCTTCGATTCCCCTATGTCTAATTCTACCTGAATTTTCTTATTTTATTTAATTACCAATCCCTTTACTAAAACTATTAATCTGTTTGGTCATTCGCGATTAATATTCTTTTTCCTAAATTAACCCCCGTTTGGTCATGCAAGAATTTAAATTCAGGAAAAGCATAAAGAGCAAAAAGGTTGAATGATTGGAAGACTAAATTATGGTTTGGTCATGCCCTAATTATAGCCCCAATTATCCTATAGGTTCACCAACTAATTGCAGTACGGTCGCTGATCAACTAATTGATTATAAACATGCAAAGGGTAGCTAATCCTAATAATGTAATAAAAACGATAGGACAATATCAATTAAAATAAAAACATGAATTCAAACTAGAAATTAGAACATTAAAAGGTCTCTAATCATGCAAGATTCACCTAAGACCCTAGAAGAGGATTTAGGTATCCATAGTAATTAAGAACAATAAAATAGAAATTAGAGTCATGAATTACAGAGATAAAAATAACAGGAAATTAGAGGAATTATTATTACGAGTGCTTGATCTCTCTTTTTCTGCTCTCCAGAGCTCTCTCCACGGTGTCAAAAACGGTACCCAAATCTCCAACTCTCTCCTAGGCGTTACTGTTGCCGTCGGTTGATGTGCGGCTCCGTCCTCCTTTATGTGCGTCAGGTCCTTCTCTTTTATTCTCCTAGGGTTGCGTGCGTTCCTCTTTTTTTCTTTTCTCTCGGCACTATTCCCTCCTCCTTTCCTGATGATCACGTTCCTCCTTCTTCTTTTTTAATTCCCACATATATCAAATATTTAAATATCATATATATATATATATATATATATATATATATATATATATTTCTTTCTTTTTATCTTTTATTTCTTTCTGTAAAATAAAGAGCAAATTAAGTTAGTAATTTATATAATTAGTAATAATTGCTCTAAAAATGACTCAAAAATATCTCTAAAATGCACTAATTTACAGTTTATCAACTCCCCCACACTTAACATTTGCTTGTCCTCAAGCAAATTTCCTGGCTCAATAAAACTTTCAAATAAGTAATAGAGATAGCCAAATAGAGTACCCAAAGTTAGAAACACAAAGACAGACAGTAAATAATATAGCACATATGAGGAGTCAAAAGGTTGCCCAATTAGAGGCTCATGTCTCTGAAGAATACATTTCTGTGAACAATGGCACTCGCTCACATTCTCTCTAAGTGTTTAGGGACTTGGGAAAGTATACACTCAAGTTTCAACAAAATGCACACTACCATAAGCTTGTAATTTGACCAAATCTCCACTAAATAGTTCACATGCATGCAAAAGATGGGTTTTCATGGGTTGTAATGGGGCCAGGGTGAATTCATGCAAGGTAGGAAATAAGAAGAGAGGGATAAACAAGGGGCTAAAAAGAACAAAAAACAAATAGTAACCCTTGAAACCAAATATGGAGCTCCTATCTATTTTACAATTTTTGTCCAAACTCCAAATTAATATCACTTTCATTCTTCACTCTTCTTCTATTGAATCAACTCTCTTTGATTCACCTTTTCTCTTTAGTAGACTTTTTTTGCTTTTTTTTTTTTGGATTTGCCCTTTGGCTCTTTCATTCTTTTGATGAATCTTTTCCTTTCTTGCTTTCCCTTTATTTTATTTTTTCAAATTATCTTTCTATTATTTGTTTTCTCATTTTTTTTTCTTAGGAGGAAAAGGTAAGTACATGAAAATTTCCATTTTGTTTCCTTTGTAGGAAGATATTCTTGTAAGCACATGAATCACTCCTTTTGTTTCTTCATCCTAACAAGATAGACAACTAAAGTATTGGACGAAATTTCAGTCCTGACAGTATAGACAACTAAAATACAGGACGTAATTGTAAATTTCAATAGTTGCTCCACATTCAATTTCAATTGGTTACCAAAAAAAAAAATTATATCTGGGTACTAAAGAGAAAAAATATAACAATTAGGCTCAAAGGGGGCAACTAAGGGATAAATTAAACATACAACTCTGAGGCCAGAAAAATACCTAAATTCCCCAAATCTTTTTACATGATGCAAATCAATTTTCGCCTTGAAATGGTCAAAAGACAAATTCTAGAATGTAACAAATTGGGAAACACACTCATAGAAAGAAAAGGGGTAAAATTTTATGATTTAGTAGCAATCCCCTTATAAAGGCTCAGATCTCACATTTAGAAGCTAGTTCACAAAAAGTACTCAAGAGGGACAAATGCTAATTATCAGCTTCCTAAGAACATCCTCATAGTTACAATTAAGCACAAGTCTGTCAAGTACATTAATTATGGGATCCCTTAAAGGCATAATCTCTATTTTTTTTTCACTTTTAAGCATAATTCATGCAAAACAAGCCAAAAAAAATGCTATCAACATATGTAGTGGGTATATGCATTAATAGAGATCAACTAACAACATATAATATCCTCCCCCACACTAGCATGAAACATGGTCCTCAATGCAAAATATTAGATTGACACAAAAATAAATAAATGAGAGAGTAATAGTGACTTCCCTGAGAGAGCTTCCAATCTGAGCTTATTCCTAAAACAAAACAAAAAAGCAAAATAAAAATAACTGAAAATAAAACACAGGTTGCCTCCTGTGAAGCGCTTGTTTAATGTCAAGAGCCTGACGATAGTTGGTGCTCAATCAGGGGGCTCTCCAAGAGCAAATTTTACATCTAACGCAGTGCACCTTCTTAGTTTTCTAACCATGTGATTGACATTATTTTTTCTTTTTCCATGTGGTGGTTGAAATTCAAAGGATTGTGGAATTTTTGTTTTATCTCCATCCACCACTATGCTAGGATCCTGCAAAATAAGAATTTTTTCCGAAAGGTCCTGCATCTTTAAATCACTAACAATGTTAGTTTCAACCACATCATCAAAATAAGGAGAGGTTAAAGAAGATAAATTTTTGTTGGAATTTAAAGTTTTAATAACACCATCTTCTTTACCACTCCGTAAAGTTACCTTTCCCTTATTAACCTCAATTACAGCATCACCAATGGTTAAAACAACTTGCCCAAAAATTGGGGCTTTCTCCTCTTCCTCCAACTCATGAACCAATGGATCTTTTTCATTATCCTCACAACCGTTCTCATCAGTATCATCTTTTATTTCAATATAACTCCCTTCAGTAGGAGCTATTATTTTTATTTGACTCCCTTCAGTAGGAGTCTCTTCATCTTTCTCGAGAGCTTCTTCCTCTATATTATCTTCTATAGAGAACTCTTCATCACTCCTAAGAATATTTTCTTTGTATTGCTCAGTTTGTAAATACGGAGTTTCTTGAACCTCTTGAGATAACAAAGCAATGATACTTGATAGTTGATCATTCAAGCTTCTAAATTTGTTGTTCATGGTTCCAAGTTGGCCCTCCAAGCGGTCAAACTTTGCATTTATATCCTCAGATACATCATTGGTGTATGGTATCTCCTCCTCTTGTCTTTGCACTTGTAGTGTCTCATGATTATCCCAATAGGAGGAATAAGGAGGTGGCTCATTGTCATCCCAATAGTTTGAATAAGGGTCATAAGGAGGAGGAGAAATTGGGATTTGGCACTGAGGCACATACCAATATGAGTTCTCTAAGTTTCTCTGTGTCTCTGCCTCTCTAATATAATCTCCAAAGGTCTTAACCATGATTTAGACTTTTATCTGCAAAACAGGTGAACTGCAACAATCTCTTTGGAAAGTATTAGTAATTTTTTTTTTTGATTTTTTTTAATAGGATAAATAGAAAAACAAAATTAAAATAAAAGAATAAAAAAAATGTCTAAAGCAATAAAAATCTTTTTTGTTTAATATTGTTAAATTAATCCCCGGCAACGGCGCCAAAAACTTGTTGCGTCAAAAACACACATAGAGCAAGTGTACTCTTTCGCAGAAGTAGTATAAAGAATATCGTATCCACAGGGATTAATTAACAAGTACCAAACTAGTCAAGATTATTTAATGTTTAGACGAACAAATAATTTGAGTGTTATAGAAACTAAAATAAAAAGAAATAAATAACTAGAATTAAAATGCACGTTTAATAAATGGTGAGAGGCCTAGAGTCACGGTTTCACTTGCAAGCTTCGATTCCCCTATGTCTAATTCTACCTGAATTTTCTTATTTTATTTAATTATCAATCCCTTTACTAAAACTATTAATCCGTTTGGTCATTCGCGATTAACATTCTTTTTCCTAAATTAACCCCCGTTTGGTCATGCAAGAATTTAAATTCAGGAAAAGCATAAAGAGCAAAAATGTTGAATGATTGGAAGACTAAATTATGGTTTGGTCATGCCCTAATTATAGCCCCAATTATCCTATAGGTCCACCAACTAATTGCAGTACGGTCGCTGATCAACTAATTGACTATAAACATGCAAAGGGTAGCTAATCCTAATCATGTGATAAAAACGATAGGACAATATCAATTAAAATAAAAACAGGAATTCAAACTAGAAATTAAAACATTAAAAGGTCTCTAATCATGCAAGATTCACCTAAGACCCTAGAAGAGGATTTAGGTATCCATAGTAATTAAGAACAATAAAATAGAAATTAGAGTCATGAATTACAGAGATAAAAATAACCCGGAAATTAGAGGAATTGTTATTGAGTCTTCAGTCTCTTTTTTCTGCTCCAGAGCTCTCTCACGGTGTCAAAAACGGTACCCAAATCTCCAACTCTCTCCTAGGCGTTACTGTTGCCGTCGGTTGATGTGCGGCTCCGTCCTCCTTTAGACTAGCAACAATGGGGGTGTTGAATTTTGTATTAAGTAGTTGAATTGGTTTAATGGGGGTGTTGAATAGGTAGTTGAATGTGAGGTGGATTGTTTGTAGTTGAATATATTCAACAGTTGAAAGCTGCCTTTGTTGTTCAAAAAAAAAAAAAACCTGCACCTGTGGGGTCCGCGCGGAAGAAAAGGAAAGGCTGTGATTGGTTGACGCAGGGAAGTGCATGTCACGCGCGTGGATCCGCAGCGCGCAGAGGAGAAAAAAAAGGCTGCGTGTCACATTCTGATTGGCTGTTGAGATTTTTCAGATTTTTATCTCATCCTAATTATTTGGGGCCAATTATTTCATAGTAAATCAATTTTTTATTTTTTATTTTTTTCACCAAAATTCATCATTTTTTTTTCTCTATAAATAGAGACTTGGTTCATTTGATTTGGACACAGAAAATTTTCCCCTCTAGTTTTTGTGTTTAGCCTTCTTTCAACTCTTGTTTGTAGCTCTAAACATCTTTTTAGTGAAATGAATCCCAACAATAACCCTTGTAACACCCAAAATTCTACTAATTACCCTTTCAACTACCCAAATCCCAACAACTATAGATTTCAAAATCAAACTTCCAACCAACAAGGTCCCCAAAATATACCAAATTATGGATTTCCTCCAAATTTCATCATGCCGTCATCTAATCCAAATTATCATCCATATTATGGAGCAATGATGCCATTTTCATCTCACGCACCCCCTTGTTATTCTTCTACTCCAATGGGAAATGAAAATGTTCCGAATGTTGGACTTGATGACTTTCCTGAATTTTCTACGCAAATGGCTCTTGGTGGAATGAGCGGCGGTCATGAAGCCACTCCAAATGCAGTGGATCCAACTCCTTTCACGGAAAAAGCTCCAAATGGACCATCGAGCAAAATTTGGTTCTAATTAGTGGGTGGATTAAATATGGAGCAATGCGGTGTTGTTGGGAGAAACCAAAAAGTGATTCATATTGGGGTAAAATTATCGACATTGTAATGAGCATTGCTCATTTGATCCTCCCGTGATGGAGTTGCGTGTAGAAATCATTACAACTACATGAACAAAATACTTAATAAATGGATTGGCGCTTATGATAACGCTAAGCGTATGCAACAAAGCGGGTGGTCGGAGAATGATGTATTGGCAAAAGCGCATGAATTATATTCAAGTGCTAATGGTGGTGGAAGTTTCAATTTAATATCGAATGGCTCATTGCTCGTGATCAACCACGTTATGGTAGTCGGTAGGAGAAAACATCGCTCGAAGTAGTGGATCTAAGAGAGCTCACGACGTGATGATTCAACTCAGTAGAATCTAGTGATCGCCCAATGGGGAGGGATGCGACTAAAAAAAGGGTAAAAAGAAAAGCAAAGCGCGACCTTGGATTGGTCAATGAAGAGTGGAATGAATTCAAACAATTTAAGGAGAAAGAGTTGGAACGATTGGACAAAATAGCCATGAAGCAAGACGAGGCTAACCAATTGTTGAAAGAAAGTAATGAGGCTAAGAAGATGAAGATGTTTATGAAGCTAAATTCAAAGGAGCATCTCGATGACCGGAGCAAACAGCTTTTGGAAAAGTTAGGTCGCGATCTGTTTGGAAATTAAATGTTGTCAAGTCCTTGTTTGTATTTTGTCAATTTATGCTTTAGTGTTTGTGTTGTCAAATCCTTGTTTGTATTTTGTCAATTTATGCTTTAGTGTTTGTGTTGTCAAATCCTTGTTTTTATTATATATGTCACTTTGTTCCTTATCTTTTATTTAACTCCATTGCATTATTTGTTTGGAGTCCGTCCATTTCAACCACTCAATTTCTTATAAATGGGGGCTCATTCTTCCATTGATGTACCACAACAAAAAATCTCATATTACTAAAAAAAATATCAATGGATCCTTCAGAATTTCCTTTTGATATCGAAGCTTACAAAAGGCAGTCTGAAATCGAAGAGAGGTATATCGTCAACAGGTTTAGGGAGCGTCGAAACCAAATAGAGGAAGGATATACATCTCGTGTCAAGAGAAAATATGTCAATAGAGATCATGCAGCGGCAAACCAAAGACTGATTGACGACTACTTTGCAGATCAACCTACATATGACGATGCAATGTTTCGTCGGCGATTTCGGATGCGGAAACATGTTTTCCTTCGGATCGTTGGGGACCTATCTAGCAGTGACAACTACTTCACCCAAAGAGTTGACGCAACCAATAAAGAAGGTATATCTCCATTAGCAAAATGTACCACGGCCATGCGAATGTTAGCATATGGTGTGGCGGCCGATGCGGTCGATGAATACATCAAAATAGGATCTACTACAGCTTTGGAGTGCTTGCGTAGATTCTGTAAAGGAATCATACAATTGTATGAGCCCGTGTATCTCAGAGCCCCAACTCAAGATGACCTGCAAAGAATACTTCATGTTAGTGAAATGCGGGGGTTCCCAGGGATGATTGGGAGTATTGATTGCATGCACTGGGAATGGAAAAATTGTCCTACAGCATGGGAAGGTCAATTTACTAGGGGAGATAAGGGAACCACCACTGTTATTCTTGAAGCAGTTGCAACTTATGATCTATGGATCTGGCATGCCTTTTTTGGATGTCCGGGCACATTGAACGATATAAACGTTCTAGACCGTTCTCCCGTGTTCGATGATGTTGAACAGGGAAATACTCCAAGAGTGAACTTCTTTGTGAATCAACGTCCGTATAATATGGCATACTATCTTCTTGCTGACGGATCTACCCTTCTTATCCGACTTTCGTCAAATCAATTAGACTTCCTCAAAGTGAACCAGATAAGTTATTTGCAAAATATCAGGAGGGATGTCGGAAGGACATCGAACGTGCATTTGGGGTGTTACAGGCTCGATTTAAAATCATTCGCGAACCAGCCCGTTTGTGGGACATAGACGATTTGGCTCTCATCATGAGGTCATGCATCATATTGCATAATATGATTGTTGAGGATGAACGAGATACATATGCTCAAAGATTGGGACGATTATGATCAACGAGGCAAGTGGGTCTAGTACACCGGAGCCATTCTCGACCGAGGTGCTACCTGCATTTGCGAATCATGTGCGTGCTAGATCCGTGATGCGTGATTCAAATGTACATCACGAATTGCAAGCAGATCTAGTCAAACACATATGGGCAAAGTTCGGAATGTTTCGTGATTAAATAGTTTGTTTGTGAGTTGAGTCTATTGTACTAAGTTATGTGTGTTTCATTTAGATGTGTTGTGTGCTTAGTGTATTGTATTGCATTTTAATTTTTTTGGAATTTTATTTGTTTTAATAATGACTATCCCTATATCTGTATTTATTATTTGGAAGAAGAAAAAAAAATTAATTAAGAATATAAAATTAGAAAAATAAAATTAAAATGCATTATTAAATTAGAAAAAAAAAATTAACATAAATTATTTAACTCTTACTTATTTTAATTTAATTTCAATCGATAATTGTTATTAATATGTAATCACAAAAACAAAAACATATAAGAAAATAAGAATATAAAATAAGAGTTGTGGGGTAGGGTGTTGAATTTTATTAAACAAAACCATTGTAGTGAGTAAAAGTTGAATGGGTGTTAAATTAATAAGTGGAAGAGAGAGAAGATGATGTGGAGTGTTAAAAAGTGAAAAAGGAGGGTGTTGAAAAATGGAGGGTGTTGAAACTATTGTAGATAGTCTTATGTGCGTCAGGTCCTTCTCTTTTATTCTCCTAGGGTTGCGTGCGTTCCTCTTTTTTTCTTTTCTCTCGGCACTATTCCCTCCTCCTTTCCTGATGATCACGTTCCTCCTTCTTCTTTTTTAATTCCCACATATATATAATACACATATATCAAATATTTAAATATCATACATATATATATATATATATATATATATATATATATATATATATATATATATATATATATATATATATTATTTTCTTTCTTTTATCTTTTCTTTCTTTCTCAGAAAATAAAGAGCAAATTAAATCAGTAATTTATATAATTAGTAATAATTGCTCTAAAAATGACTCAGAAATATCTCTAAAATGCACTAATTTATAGTTTATCACGCCATGTCCATGTTATACTTATATTGTCTCATGAATGCCTCTGACAAATCCTTCCAACAACGAATTTCAGAGGATTGCAGTTTCATGTACCAATCTAGAGGAGCTCCAAACCAAACCTGCTTTTGGAAGCAAGAATCGCCAGACTTATCGTCATTGGCATAAGGACCCATTTTTCGGACAAACATTGTAACATGGCTCTCTGGACAGCCGATTCCTCTGTATCTGTGCACCTCGGGAGCTTTAAACTTTGGCGGTAAAACCAAATCTGGGACTAAACACAGCTCACGGGCTTCCTTGGCTCTGACACCGGCACCCTCCATTGCCCTTACTCTTTCTTCAAGTGGACGAATCGGATCATTTGGCTGTGATCCCTCAAACATGTGTCCTTGGGGGTGACTCCCCATACTGTAATAATACCCTCCAGGCTGAGGAACATTGTGAGGATGTGCTGCAAGCCCCATAGTAGGACTGAGCACAGCTTGAGGACTAGGAATCTGGATCTGCGGTCCTCCGGCAACTTCCCCAGACATGGCGGTAGTGACTTGATTAGGCGCAGCCACACCGACAGGAATAGGTCCAACAGTTCGCGGCATGTAACCTGTAGGCATACCCCAAGGATATCTTTGTGAAGTGTATTGATTTGACACATTCATTTCTGAAGCAAAAACAGGGTGACTGACCCCGGATCCCGAAGGAACCGTAGTTGAAGCGTTCGACATCTGGGGATGAACGAAAAAGTTTACGCTGTCTGGACCCACTACTGGCGACAACTTCAAAGAAATTGTCCCACTCTTTAAACTTTGTAGCATGACCATCATCTCATGCATCTGGGCCTCCATAGTACCCATCTTATCTTTAAGCACTTGGTTCTCCTGAGCCAGCTGCTCAGGGTTCAGAATTTGCACGCCCAAATCCTCATGTTCTGGATTATTTTCAGTTTCAATCTCCAGATGCTCTTGCGGATTGCTTGTAGTCGGGTGAAGTATCGGTGACGGCGAACCAGCTTGCCTGATTTGCTGCTGACGAAACATTTTTTATGAGCAAGGATACTAATGAATGCAATGCGTGCAATGCAGATGAGTGTTAGTTTTAGTTTGTTTTATGCAATGATGCGTGCATGAGTTGCAGAAACTTATGTTTTATGCAATGCGGGGATGTATGCAAATGATGATGATGCTTTATGCATATGCAGATTAGGGCAAAATCTTTACTGGCACTAATTCAAGTTGTTTTTTTTTTTTTCTTTTTTTTTTTTTGGAAAATGTGGGCCGTATGTGGCTTCGTATGGACCTAGTAAGAGAAAGGCTACAACAGCAGCTCTTTCTCTCTTTTTTTGAAAAGAGTGGGCCACATGCTACCTCGTACGGACCGACAAAAGAAAGGCTACAACGACAGTTCTTTCTCTATTTTCTCCTTTTTTTGAAAAATCTCCTTCTCTTTTTTTGAAAACATGCCTAGATTACAATGCAACACACAATTTGGTATGCCCCTTGTGTCCTACGAAGGCGGGGACCTAGGTTCTAGGTCAACTCAAATGTTCCTCCCATGTGGGTTCTAGTCACTTCCTCACCAGGTTACCAGAGCTAATTCTCTCTCACAATAGCACCCACAACGATGGAACGCCATCTGGTGTGAGGCATCATGAAAGAGCATACTCTGGCTGAAACTTTCGTGAGAGTCAGAAGGACAACGGTCCAATTGCCAGTCACTACTCATTTCCACTCTCCTAAGTTTTGTCAGACCTTGGGTTTTAGGCCCCTCTCAAAGCATAGTAAGCCTAAGGTGTGCGTGCAAATGAGGACATACCGCCTAAAACTACCCACATATACCCCACCTGCAAAGGAAAACCCAGAACAGTCCAGACAAAAGCAAGCAATAACATGTTGTCTATCCTAGGGTTTAATATCATCTCAAAACAAATAAGCTAACCTAAGGTGTCAACAACAATCATGTATAGCTTACCTCAAGAAAGGGAGCGAAGAAGAAGGGGTCATAAGGGCGTAAGGGAATAATGCATGAGATTACCTTGTAGAAAGGGAGCAAAGAAGAAGGGGACGTGTGGATTGGAGAAATGCATGCATGGTCATAAGCATATAAAGCAAGAAACAGAAAAGTAGAAGAAGAAACAAGTAGCAAACATAGAAGGAGAAGGAAGCAAATGCACATGGACGCAACATAACTTCATGCAAAGGGAATATTGAAGCACCATAGACAAAGAAAGAAGAGAAAAGAAAAAGAAAAGGAAGAGAAGGAAGAAGTAAAATGAAGTTTTCAAATCAAACAATTTAAACCACACATCAAGTTAATTAGGCTCGACCCTCGTCTTTTTTAAAAAAATGTCCCCAGTGGAGTCGCCAGCTGTTGCGCCCCGAAAAATCCGGTTTGGACTTCTCGTTTGACAACGTTAAAAATAGTAGAGCCGCCACCAATATTTATTTAGGAAAACATTGAAAAAACCTTTTTTGGAAAAGCGGATGGTCTTTTGAAAACTCAGAGATGTAGGTTCGGGGGTCGGTTATGTGTGGGGAAGGTATTAGCACCCCACACATCCTTTCTACCGAAAGGGAACCTTTAACTTGATGTGTGGTTTAGGAAAAGTTGATTTGAAATGATTTTTGTTCTACTTCTTTTCTTTTCTTTGTTTTTCATTTATTTAAGAGTTTGTTTTATTGAAAACAGGAGGAGAAGAGGAATATTTTTGGTTATCTTTGAAAATCAGGACAATATAAAGATTTTTTAAAAAAGTGCTTGACGGGACAGGACCCCACTCCTACGTACCCTCACTGGGATGAGGAATCAAAGCTACGTAGTTCTCGCTTTTTATGGGTTTTTTAAAAAGGTGTGCTTGACGGGACATGAACACGGTCCTACGTACCCTCACTGGGATGAGGGATCAAAGCTACGTAGTTCTTGGGTTTTGCGGTTTTTTGAAAATGGTGCTTGACGGGACATGATCCCGGTCCTACGTACCCTCGCAGGGATGAGGGATCAAAGCTACGTAGTTCTCGCTTTTTGCGTCTGAAAACGGCTTAAGAGTTTTTCGCAATTGAGTGAGCATTTGTGACGACCGAACAACAACGGTTAGAATGACCTCACTACGAGCTCGCTGAGGATAAGAAAATCACCATTAATAATCTAAACGGCAACGGCGCGATTGATCATTAATGACAATTGATTTATTTTTGAGGAATAAATAAGTTTTCGAAAATAGGGTTGAGCTTTTGCGAAGACCGAACAACAACGGTTAGAATGGCCTCACTACTAACTCTTTTAAAAACAAAATCATCATTAACAACCTAAACGGCAACGGCGCGATTGGTCATCAATGACAATTTATTTTATTCTTGTTTTGAAAATAAAAGGGATTTTAAAAATGATTCTAGGAAATGGGTTTTAGAAAAGAAGTAGAACATTTCAAATCAATTCTAAATCTATAACCAAATGCAAATGAATGAACAAGACTCATATTTCAACGATCAAGCAATCATGAACATATTATTCATCAACCAAGATTAAGTATGCCAATACAATCAAGGGATTCAATTATCAAAGATGCAAGACAAAGTTCTCAAAACAATTGTGTGTGTGTGAGAGAGGTGCATTTATCTTAATGACTCTATGCTACACAAGTAGTAGGCTTACGTCTTCATATAAGAGTACATGCATGGGGGAGGAATTGCACACAATTAGGTCAAGACATTTAAATGGCATCATGAACAAGAGAGATACAATTAACTATAGGCATAGAACAATCTAGGTTGGATGAGTGAACATGCAAGCAATGATGTGCATGATTCGGCAAGTATGCAAATGCATGAGCGTACAAGAATGTGAGTGAATGATCATATAAGGATGCATGAATGAATAAGCATACAAGGCTGTGCATGAATGAGCATTATTGAGCACACGACATGGTATTAATGAATGCATGAACATTTCAGAATGAATGCAAAACATGGAATTAATGAATGCATGAGCATGTGAGAGGGTAGGAGAATGCAAGAGGCCTAAGCATGTATGAATGTATGAACATGTGAGCATATGAAAGTATGCAAGTATTAATGTGCAAACATAGGAATGTGTCATACAAGTGATGCAAATAAATGAAATGCAAAGTGTGAAAAGTTTAATGAGATGAGGTAAAACCAATGATGCAATGTAGTAAAGTAAAAGGGTATGCAAAGTGGTAAAAATTAAATGAGATAGGGTAAAATGTTTGATGAGGTGGTAAAAGTAAAAATGCTTAATGAGATGATAAGAGTAAATGCTTAATGAGATATTAAGAATGAAATGAAGTGAAATGAAAATGTTTTGGTGAAGGTTTATGAATGCAAAGGGGTAAAAACATGTTTTGTGAGGTGAATTGGTAAAAATGTTAAATGGAATGAAGTAAAAGATTAAGGAAATGGTGAAAGTAAATAATTAATGAAATGGTAAAAATGTTGTGGTAAAAATTAAGTGAAATGGAAAAAATGAAAGTGGTAAAATGTTTATATTTTAGGTAAAAGGTTAGTGAATGGTAAAGTAAAAAGTAAGTGAGTGGATAAAAGTTAAAAACACATTGACACAATTACACTCATCTACACAAGATCAAACAACACATTTTAAGCACAAAAATAAGCACAACAAGGGCCTACAAGGCCGAAACCACTATATGCCTAGATTACTAAATTATTTCATACCAAGATGCACAATCAACACATAGAACAGGACACAAGATTAAACCCTAAATTATCATGTCATGTTACAAGAAACTAATCAAGCAAATCATGTTTTTTATTCATACAAACCAAAGGAATGAAAAAAAGGCAACAAAACCCTAGGTTTCTAGTACTTAAAACCGAGGCCTCTATGTCTCAAAATCAAACCAAAATCAATTTCCACACCATGATATGAACAAGAAGATGCAAGATTAACATGAAACCTATGATATGTGAAAGCTCTTTATTTATAAAATGATGGTTTATTTAATGAAAAAAATGAGAAAATGAGTGTGAAAATGCAAACCACATGGTTAAAACACAAGAATACTCCCATCAAGGCCAAGGACTCATCTCAAACACCCAAGGCTCCCAATGTCCTTGTCATAATGTTTGAAATGAGCCCTCTAAGCCTTTTTGAGAAAGGAAAGAGGAGTAGAAGGAAGATCTACATGCTAAAAACTAAAGCAAATGCAAAAGATATTGGGCTTACCTCTAGATCCTACTAGAAAAAAGAAGAAGAATGCAAAATAGGAGCAAGAACACTTGAAGAACGCCTCCAACAAGCTAGATCCTCATGCAAATCTTCTTCTCTTGGTGGATTTTGATGAAACTTGGATGATTATGGAAGCTTAGAAGGGGATTTATGGAATGGATGAAGGATTATCAAGCTTTGGTGTTTGATTTTTGAGGAAATTGGGTGAGGAGGATGAAGGATAGGCTACGGCCTTGAGAGAGAGAGAGAGAGGGGAGGAGAGTATTGTGTGTTAGGGTAAACCAAATGAGAGTCTCCCTTTCATGGTTGCTTATTTTGAGTTTTATATGAGATGCAAAATTAAGGGTATATAGGACATTGTGCTTTTGCAAACCATAGAGATTTGAGATAGAATTTGAATCAAAGGCTAGGATTGCAATGCACATGGATTAGGGGCAATGAGAAAACACAAGTGAGTGAGGAATGAGAGTGGGGGCGCATAAAATAAAAAAAAGGAGAGGGAAAGTTTGTGTGAAAAAAAAAATCTAATTTGGGAATGGAGGCTCATGTGAGATAGGGTTAAGGGTATATTTGTGAGGAAATGTTATTAAAGAGGAAATTCTATATTTTTTGCTGAAGAGGTGAATGTAGGTGGGTGGGTTTATTTACCAAAAGGGGCAAAGTGGAGGATAACATCAAATCTTATCTTAGGGAATAAGAAATAGAAGAGTGTAGAAGATTTTGAGGGAAGAGAGAGAGAGAGAGGGGCGAAAATGAGGAGAGGAAGGAGAGAAAAAACTAACTTGTTTTTTTTTATGGTCTTTTGTCTTATTGAGGACACTTCCTTCTTTTTGAATTTTGAATTTTTGGGCATGCAAATAAGAGTGCACCTATTGAAAATGTGTTACATGCTTTTGGGCACCATAAAATACTCTCCTAAATTATTCTTGACAACAAAAATTGCCCTTTAATAATTGGGGAATATTTAATGGTCTTTTAGGTTTTTTTATGCAATAAAAATGGGAAAAATGCATTTTTAATTATTTTGGATTGGGATTTTCTTTCTAAAAATTGTACAAAAATTATCCTTGATAGAATAAAATGTACTTTTGTGGATGCATATTTTTGACGAGAAAATCCTCCTGTTGTGAAAAAATGACCAAAATACCCTTTGCCCTAAAAACCCTAGTTTTTGCTCAAAACACATGTCCACTTTGAAAATGCTTCTAAAACCCTAGGATGACCCTAAAAACCCTGAAATGCATGCAAAATGCTCTTTATGCCTCACAAAATGACTTCACACTTCCTAGGTTACTATTTTTGTGGAAAATTAGGGTTTTGCTTAAAGGCGGACAAAATTAGGGTATGACAGATGTACATCTCTGCCAATTTAGGTACTGGATACGTGATGTTAATACGAATGAAATGAGACGACTTTGTTAACCTATCAACAATCACCCAAATTGCATCATGGCCTCTCACTGTATTAGGCAAACCCGTCACAAAATCCATGGAAATGCTATCCCATTTCCACTCTGGAATGTCCAACGGCTGCATCAACCCTGCAGGCTTCTGATGCTCAACCTTTGACTTCTGGCAAATCAAACACGCATACACGAACTGTGCCACATCTCGCTTCATTCCTGGCCACCAAAATAGCTTTTTCAAGTCTTGATACATCTTCGTAGCTCCTGGATGGGTACTCAACTTACTTCTGTGGCCCTCCTCAAGAATTGTCCTCTTCATTTCTGCGTCATCAGGAATGCAGATTCTATCATGAAACCTCAACACACCTTGGGAATCCAACCTGAAGTCTCCTTCCTCAGATTGATCATCCCCAACCGTCAAGTCGACTAGCTTAACATCCGACTTCTGGGCATCTCAGATACTATTCAGGAAGTCATTATCAATTTTCAACATTCCCATTTTGACACTCTTAGGTGTCACTTTGCAAACCGAGCTCATATCTCAGAACTGCTCAATTAGTTCCAACTCCTTAACCATCATTGCCGACATATGCAAGGTCTTTCGACTCAAAGCATCAGCCACGACATTAGCTTTGCCTGGGTGATAATTCAAGCCGAAATCATAATCCTTCAATAGCTCCAACCACCGTCGCTGCCTCATATTCAACTCCTTTTGATCAAACAGATACCTCAAGCTCTTATGGTCACTAAATACTTCAAACCTAGAACCATAGAGATAGTGCCTCCAGATTTTCAGCACAAAGACAATTGCAGCTAACTCCAAGTCATGCGTAGGGTAGTTCTTCTCGTGGGTCCTCAACTGTCTAGACGCATAAGCAACTACCTTACCGTCCTGCATAAGCACACCACCTAAACCCGTCTTTGAAGCATCCCAGTACACCATAAAAGGCTCATCCGGATTGGGCAACGTCAAAACAGAGACGCGCCGTCGGCCGTCTCTTCGATTCGCGAAGCTCTCTTCACATCGAGCGTCCCAAACAAAAGCCTTCCCTTTGCACGTCAACTGAGTCAACGGAAGTGCCAATTTAGAAAAACCTTCAATGAATCTCCTATAATAACCAGCCAGTCCTAAAAATCTCCTAATCTCAGTAACTGACTTCAGACTTTCCCATTGCAACACTGCATCTACCTTAGCTGGATCCACAACAATGCCACTAGCCGAGTTCTGTATGCTGCCTTCTGAACATCCTCATCCTTCACCTTAATCTGATGATACCCCGACCGCAAGTCAATCTTACTAAACACCTGCGCACCTACCAGCTGATCCATCAAATCATCTATCCTCGGGAGTGGATACTTGTTCTTGATGGTTACCTTGTTCAATTGACGATAATCTACACATAGCCTCATACTACCATCCTTTTTCTTAACCAGCAACACAGGAGCTCCCCACGGTGACACACTCGGTCTCACAAATTTCTTCTCAAGTAGTTCTTCGAGTTGTTTCTTCAACTCCGACAATTCCGACGCAGACATCCTGTATGGTGCCATAGAAACAAGTCTGGTACCAGGTACAAGATCAATAGAAAACTCAACTTCCCTCTCCGGCGGGACACTTGGAATCTCAACGGGAAAAACATCAGGGAAGTCACACACTACCGGCACCCCATCAATGACAGCTTGATTTTCAACAGATAATGAGGCCATCAACGAGAACAACTGAACCTCTTCCTTCATCAACCTTCGAAGCTGACTAGCAGACAACAGACTCGACTCATCGTTTCCAAAACTTACCGACTTGCTACGACAATTAATGTGAACATGGTTATGCTCTAACCAGTTCATACCCAAAATTACATCTAACCCAGTTAACGGTAAACAGAGAAAGTCTATAATAAAGTCCCTGCCGAAGATCGACAAAGGACACTGAGAACATACTAGAGAAGTGGTTACCGACCCCTTCGCCGGAGTGTCGACAACCATCTCTCCATTCATAGAAGACAACGCATGACCCAGACGTTCACAACATTCGACAAAGAATAAAACAAGTTGAGATGCACCAAAGATCAACAAGAGACTTTAAAGGAGTACCATTAATGTAGCACGTACCTTCAATGAGACCATCATCCTCAGTAGGCTTAGTACCCGCCAAGGCAAACACCCTTCCGCTAGACCTCTCCCTCTTCGGTTTTGGACACTTAGAACTAATGTGTCCCACTTCTTCACAGTTGAAGCAGACCACATCTTTACGATCACAATCAGTTACCATGTGACCCTCCTTACCACATCGGAAACACCTCTTTACCTCAGGTTTACACTCGAAACTCTTGTGACCAGCCTTTCCACACTTGAAACACACAATGGCCGCGAGAGCATCTCCCCCACTTGGCTTCTTACCAGCAACAACCCTCTGTATACCCTTACTAACAGGAACCTCGTATGGCTTACCACGGCCTGAAAGTTGTTTCTCTTATCCTTCAAAACCCTAAGGTGAGCATTGTTATCTTCTTCAAAGATCCTACAGCTATCAACCAATTCAGAGAAGACACGGATCTTCTGATATCCAATTGCTTTCTTGATCTCGGGTCGCAGCCCATTCTCAAATTTGATGCATTTGGAAAACTCTGCATTAGCCCCATCATAGTGCGGATAGAATTTTGCCAACTCGGTGAACTTGGCAAAGATACTTGCCATCGACATGTTTCCTCGCTCACTCCAGAACTTAATTTCCTTCTTGCCCGAACATCTTCGGGTAAAACTTCCTTAGAACTCCCTACGGAAAATGGCCCTGTAATCTCTTCGTTCATAGCTTTCCAACTCTGCCTCTTCTCTAGCCACCAATCATCAGCTTCCTCGGCCAGCATATGAGTACCATACCTGACCTTTTGGGCTTCAGTACAATCCATGACTTGGAATATCCGCTCCATTTCCTCCAGTCATGCCAGTGCACCATCAGGATCATATTTACCCTTGAAAGTAGGCGGATTCTCCCGCTGGAAAGTAGCCAAACTCCGAGAACCAGCATTCTCACCAACACCCTGTTGATTTGCTACAGCTTGAGCCATAGCTATCATAGCAGCAGCAAGAGCAGCATCATTTCTTCCGGCCATTACAGCGAATCACTACAACATTAAACATGATTTAGTACGAGTACTAAGACTCGAGAGTTACTAGACTCGACAACTCGACAACTTGGTCGGACAGACCGAACTGCTCTGATACCAACTATGTAACACCCCAATTCTACCCATTCATTTATTTAATTATCAGAGTGCGGAATTTAAATCTACTCGTGCATTGGAGTGTTACACATCGACATTTAGAACTCAAGCAACGTGTGTTCAATTAGAACGTTCAAAAAGATACGCAGCACATCGTAAAATCATTTCAACGTCATACAATCCAGAACAACTATTAACATAATAACAATGGTCTAGAAATCATAAAACAACAAAGAGACTAGTGTTCGTTTTCCCCCAGGTGCTACGTATCAGAGCAACCGACATGACTCGAAAGGGATGAAGGAAAAAGAAGTCCTTCACTAGCGTGTACCTGCACGTTACCACGGAGGTAACATTCAACAGTAAAGGGTGAGTCTCTAACAATATAAAAAGTATATGATAGGTAATATACTAGAGACTAGCAGCTATAATAACCATAGCATAACAGCATTACAGTACAACCATCACCGAAAACATCAACAAGCCACAACATAACGCACAACGGCAATTGATCTCATCATCATTTATGTATATGCATGAAAATGCAACCCACGTCGTCGGGCATATGCATGAGGTACCATCGTCGTAAAAATAGCCTCTCGGGCACAAATGTCACTTTGAGCATAGATCCAAGGCCGAAGCCTACATCGTCGCAATAATGCATATGGCATGCATGAGACACCATGTATATCACCTCAGCAAACAATCAACAACAACAAATGTCATACATCATGACCGACTACATCATTGGCATCATTATTCGTCGCAACATCATCATCAATTAGGTGGTCTTACTCGACCCATCAAAATCGTCAACGTCACCATTTTTAGTTCATCATATTCGACTCGACAACCACAACATCAACCATCTAGTCATACTTGACACAACGTCGCTTTTACTGTTAATCATTCTTATTGGACATTACAAGTCATCCCAACCTTGGGCAGCACGATATGGCGCCCTAGAACTTGACGCCCCAGAAGTCGACACACCCTAGAATTCGACACCGGCGCACTGGGCAACACACAATGGCGCCCATAATTCGACACAGGCCAAAATTCGACACAGGCCAAAATTCGACACAGGCCAACTTCGACACACGCTCCTTTCTTTCTTCCTCTCGGTCTTTCCTAATAAAAGGAATGGTAAAATTACCTAGCTATATTAAATAGTCTTATAGTGAAACTGTAAATGTAAATATAGTCTTGTAACTGTAGTTAAGCAACTAGGGTTAATAGCTCACCCACCTCGGTTACACTTCCTCACTTCACCTCACCCACCTCGGTTACACTACCTCGGTTCAGCTAACCCACCTCGACACACATACGCTGCACTTCGACGCGTATACACTGCACTTCGACACCCATACTCTGCATCTCGACACACACGCACAGGCTTCGACACGCATACACTGGCAGCACCATGGCGCCAAGACGACACAATTCATCACACAACGAAGTAGGCATTCTAACTTCACCTAGTCATTCTATCAAACACCTCGGGTGCAACATTTTCAATCCAAGCCAATCAATTCTCAAACAACACCAACAACATTATACATGATCGTGTTCAGGCCAAACAAAACAACAACCACTATGATCAATCACCAATATCATCAAGACAACATATATATTCATGGATCGTCAAACACATCATCAAACGTAAGACAACACTACCTAGGCGTTATAGAAACTACTCTCCCATATACAACCCAACATAACCCTTTATACTATGAGACTCCCCTTACCTTAAAAATTGATGAAGAAAAGAACCTTTCAGTCACCACACCAGAAAACGCAGCAACAAGCCGAGCTCCTCCCTTCTTCAACTCGCGAAATCCTCTTCTTCTCTCCCACGACGCCGATTTCTTTCTTTCTTCTCCTCTTCTAATGAGTGAGACAATTTAAACCTAAGCTTATATACTTTGGGCTCAAGCGACTCGACCCTTTTTACACCCCCCTTCGAACACTTCCACCACTCCCTAACACAACAAAATGCTATATAATTAATTTAATATAATCAACCCACTAAGTGCTTAAAATAACTTAATTTAAATAATTAATTAAATTATTTTTGGGCGTTACATTCATTAAAAGAGATTTTAATGTTCCTTGCTTAAACCCTAGAGATAGAAGGGGAAAACCCATAAGGTGAATACTGTCAGTACTCAAGCAGCCTAGGAGGTACTCCTTTAGGGTTTAGAGATAAACTCTTTCGAGGAAAACCTAGTGAGAAGTATTTGAGAAAATATGTCTTATTGCTGCAGCACCTAATGCTGCAGCATTGGACATACCCTTAATTGTATTTTAATGAAGCTACTGAAGTTAATGCATCTCAGCTTGTTCTCATAACTGATTTCCATTACCCCTTTACTTTTACTACTGTTTATGTTACTCAAAAACTTGTCTGTCATTTACTTTATCACTAGTTTGTTAACCAAATTAAACTCTCAAAATTAAGCATAATTCCTCGTGGGAACGATCTCACTTACTCTATATTACTTGTTTGGACAGTGTACACTTGCACTATACCATTTTACACAACAAGTTTTTGGCGCCGTTGCCGGGGAATTATAGTTTATTAGACTGTTTAATTAGTTAGCAACTTAGTGCCTTTTGTTACTAATTCTGCTTTTGTTGTTTATGTTGCTACAGCATTAGATTGCCGCAACATCTGTTGTTGCAGCATATGCACAAGCCTAGACGTAACACACCCGAATTGAGAAGAGTTCACAGTACTCCAGGACTTATTGAATTAAGACGAGCTGCTGCTATGGCTAGTCCTCCTCATACTGAACCTGAAATTCCTACCCACCTCCCACACCTCCAAGAACAATTCATGGTGATGAGGATGGAGGGTATAGAAGATAGTTTCTTGACCCTCAAACTATACAAACAGGCATAGTGAGGCCAAAAATTGCTACAACTCACTTTGAATTTAAGCCTATGATGTTCCAAATGCTTCAAACAATTGGGCAATTTGCATTTAAAACAATTTGTTGAGGTTTGCAGTAATTTCATTCTCTCAGGTGTTACAGATGATGCTTTCAAACTAAAATTGTTCCCTTATTCCTTGAAGGATAGAGCTAAGGCTTGGCTTAACTCCCTAAATCCTAACTCTATCATTACTTGGAATGAGATTGTTGAAAAATTTATGACAAAATATTTTCCTCCAATAAAGAATGCCAGGATGAGAAATGAAATTACATCTTTCAAGCAAACTGAATTTGAAGCTTGTTTGAAGCATGGGAAAGATATAAGGAACTGTTAAGGAAGTGTCCCCACCATGGTATTCCGATCATTATCCAAATGGAGACATTCTACAATGGTTTGGAACATTAAACTAGGCTCATGCTTGATGCCTCATCTCGAGGAGTTTTGTGACACCCTATACCCCAAAATAATTTTTAAATTAATTGTAAGAAAAATAAGTATTTTTACAAATTAATAGGAGCCAAATAAAACGAAAAAAAAATGGTTAATAGTAATCCTTTAGAGGTCAAGAGTATCACTTCATCACCGTACATCACAACTCTAAATCATAGTTTAACATAATAAAATATATTGGCTTCATAAAAGCCTTACAGTCATCCTCAAATAAAAGAGTATGTGGTAATAAAAATAAGTTCAAGACAAAAATATTAATCCCAACCACGATGTCACAATATCAGAGCCGTACATCCCAGTTGAACTTTACAGGAGTCCAACAACACTATAACAGAAGGGATAGAGATATCTTCACTTTGTCCTCTTGGAAAACATCCAAACACTAATTCTCAGTTTCGTCCTAAGGATAGGCTGCACACAAATCATACAAGTAAAAAAAATAGAAAACAAGGGGGTGAGTACGTTTTACATCATGTTAAAAGCGTAACAACAACGGTGGATAGACACAACACACAAACATACAATCAAAATAATCATATAGCTTTACCAAGCTACACCGTCACCAAAAAAATGTATGTCAATGTAAGACATCCTCCAACTCTACACCATAGGCACGTGCTACCATAACACTAACTCAGACTCAACAACATTGAATCACATGAGTGTCATTCTCACCACTCACTAGGCTAGGAAACTCAAACTAGAAGACACTGGGTCGCCTCTCACGGGCTAAGAAGGATCGCTTGAGTACCATTCTCGCGCCTCTCTGCACTAGGTATAACTCAAACTGAAAGACATCGGGTGGAAGTCTCTAATAGACTAAATAAAATCACTGAGTACCATCTTCACCTCTCACAGCTAGGTAACTCCAACAAAAGACAGGTTTGCCTCTCTCACAGTTAGAAAAGATCGCTGAGTACCATTCTCATCTCTCACAAAGCTAGGTAACTCAAAATCGAAGACATTGGTCGCTCTCAAAGCTAGGTAACTCGGACTCAAAGACAAGTCCGCTCTCTCAAAGCTAAGCATGACATAAGCAGAATATTACCGAACACCATCCTCACCTCTCACAGGCTAGGTGACTCGTCTCAATAGTATTCCTCTAAATAATCACGTGTCTCACAAAATAGTCAACACAACGTTACAGTCACAAAAAAATACAAACATTAAGAAATACCTTAAAATTAATCTAAACAATCACATTTTCAAACTAACAACACGAATCCCAAGATAACTAAAATATCAGATAATTAATCTAATCTATAAACAACTAGAAGTTAAAATATTAGGGCTAATATGCTTAAAATAACATTAACATCTTACACGCTACACCTCTCTAAACAAAGAACGAATAACAACATATAATCTATCAAGTCAAGTGATATTTGCAATCTCCTTTTTATAAAATTCATCTTGTCCTACTTTAATTTAATTTTCCTTCCCTTATCTATAAAACTTACCTCGCTCTATTTTTACTAACTTAGCTTTGCTATTTTTAAAAGCAAGTAATACTACTCTCTAACTATTAAAAAAAGACCATCTTATAATATCTTTACTAAGTAACCAAAAATCAGTTTCATAAGGTCTCCCTCTATATAATTAAAAACTCAATCTCACATAGCCTTTCTAAAGAACCTCAAATTAAACTTACAACTATAGTTAATCAATACTTCCTATCTCCGTCATATACTTATTAGTCTCACTATCCGAAATTCAATTCTAAAGAGGAGGACTAAACGTATGAATTAAACACTCATTACATTTACACCTAAACTGCTATCTCACACTATTTGGGAATCTAAAGACATGGTAAAAATAATAGAGTAATCAATTAAAATTCATCATATCAATCTAGTGTACCAAACACATTTAAATATAAAGAGCACGTAGTATACACAAATCAATCAATTGTAGAGCATGCAAAATTAACGGTCAATTTCAGCATTATTTTGACACACAACAGTCTATATATAATTTACTTAAAATAAATCAAGCAAAAACCAAATCAAAATTGAGGTCTAAGGCCAACCCTCTACCCACAACCATTGTTATACCCATGAGTATAATAATCTCCCTCTTACCTCAACGAAGATAACTTTATAGTCTATGAAAGTGGAGAAAACTTTAAAGTAGAGCTCACAGAACCAAGTTGAAACTGCATAACTTACTTAGACAGATTACTAGTGCTTATACAAATAAAAAGACAATTTTACAATAGGATGCAGATAAAGTAGACATTTTCCTAAAAGATCTCACCGAAGCATACACAAAGTTTTCCACCGAGGATGATAATTAGTCGTGGTTCAATGATTTGTGAAGTAGGTGAATTAAGTGAGATTGAATGAGGAATGAAATGTTTGAAGATGGAAGAAATACCAACCCCTTTTGTTTTTGGAGGAGAATGAGAAGAATTTGAAAAAAGAGAAGGTCTCTGGCGGCGCAAGTTACAGGAAGGATAATAATAGGGTGATACTTGCTATTAAGTGCTAATAGATGCATAATATTTAGTGAGGAAAAATTTGGGGTGTTACAAGTTCTACTCAATGGATCTTACAATGATACTTACAACTTAATTGAGAATATTGCTGCAAATAGCTATCAATGACCTACTGCTAGGTCAAGTGCTCAAAAGAAGGTGTCTGATATACATGAAGTGAGTGAGGTCACTGTCTTGTCTGCTCAAGTGGCTTAATTCCCTCTCCAATATAATCAAAAATATGAGTGCACCAAATGTCGCAAAGAACTATAGCAAAGAATTGAACCCGACTCCATGTGGTTCCTCTCCAAGTTTTGTTTATTGTGGAGGAGGTAATCTTTATGAGGAGTGTCCAGCGAATCCTATCTCAGCCAACTATGTTGGGTACAACAAGGGTAATAATCCATACTCAAATACTTACAATCCTAGGTGGAAGAATCATCCAAATTTCTGTGTGGAGCAACAATGTCGCAAAGAACACCGCTACTAAAGAAATACTCCAAAGACTGGCTTTGTGCCACTGTGATTCCTCGCTTAATCAAAGAAAGCAAAGACTGTGAATCGATACTCTATGGAAGCTATGCTTAAGGCTTTCATGAATGAAACAAAGACTCAATATCAGACACAAGGAGCTACAATCAAGAACCTAGAGAACCAACTTGGTCAAATAGCTATTGCTCTAACCCAGAGACCTAGTGGAGAATTGTCATCCACTATTGAAGCTTCATCTTCTAAAGGGAAGGAGTGATGCAAGGCTATATCTCTGAAGAGTGGCAAAGATTTGAGTTGACCATCACTTGATACAGGTGCTGGTGACAAAAGAAAAGAAAAAGATTCTGGAAAAAGTGAAAAAAAATAGTGTTTCGACCTGAGCTACGAAGCTCCATTGAATATTGGGCCGACCCAATATCTCTCAACCAGCATGGCCCAAGTATCTCTCAGCACTTAGCACGGCGTGATTCGCTCAGTTCCCGCAGGACCGACGGTCAGGATCAAACCTCGGGATTCGATGATAACGGTACGCTCGACCACTCTATAAATAGGCGTTCACCCCTCAGCTACGGTACGTTTCGCTCATTTTAAGCTCTGATTAATCCAGAGCTCTCTCTATCTCTCTCTCTCTTCTCTTTACCTCAGCCACATACTGACTTAAGCGTCAGAGTGTCTTGCAGGTACCCCCCACCCAACGTGGATCCTCGAGCTATCTCGGGAGCAATAGGAACGATCACCTCCTGACCGAGCGCGACCAGCTATCCCTCAAAGGCCACCAGCCACTTCAGATTCTCCTAGAACCCTTCATAAAAGTATCTCGGGTCAAGGACCTGATGTTGCAAAGATTCGATGCAACACGGTGCCACCATCGCGCTTGATCAAGATGTGTCACCTCCACCATTTCCTCTGAGATTGAAGAAGGCATAGCAAGACAAGAAATTTGGCAAGTTTCTAGAGGTGTTGAAACAACTTCACATTAATGTTCCTTTGGTTGAGGCTCTCCAACAAATGCCTAACTATGCAAAGTTCATGAAAGATGTCTTGACCAAAAGGAGGAGACTTGGTGAATTTGAAACAGTGGCCATGACTGAGGAATACAGTATGATAATGCAAAGCAAGCTTCCAAGCAAGTTGAAGGACCCAGGCAGTTTCATTATTCCTTGTTCTGTTGGTGAAACCTATACTGGCAGAGCCCTTTGTGACTTAGGTGCAAGCATCAATTTGATGCCTAAGTCTGTCTTTACTCAGCTGCGTATAGATGTTGCAAGGCCTACAACTGTTACTCTTCAACTTGCAGATAGATCTATTGCGTATCCTGAAGGAATCATTGAAGATGTGCTGATAAAGGTTGATAAATTTGTTTTTCCTGCTGACTTTGTGATTTTAGATTTTGATGCAGATAAAGAAGTGCCTATCATTCTTGGAAGACCTTTCTTGGCTACTAGCAAGGCTCTAATTGATGTGCAGAAGGGGGAATTGACTATGAGAGTCAATGCTCAAGAGATCAAGTTCAATGTCATGAATGTTCTTAAGTTTCCTGATAAAGGAACTGAGGAGTGCTCTTTTATTGTATCTCTAGACTCGGTAGTGCAGAAGCAGTTTAACAAGCAAAATGATCACTTGGTGAAAGCTCATTCCAAAGTTGATAAAAGTGAGCTTGCGAATGAGGGATTGTTGCAAGAGGAGGCTACTGTCAAGGAGATTTGGACTAGACAATATGAATCTCTTGAACTTGGAGATTCTACTCTCAAGAGGAATGTGCCTTCCATAGAGAAACCCCCTGATCTTGAGTTGAAAGAGTTACCCAAGCACCTCAAATGTGCCTATTTCGGAGGAAATGATACATTTCCTGTGATCATTGCTTCTGACCTCTCCAAAAGTCAAGAGCATGCTCTCATTACTACCCTAAAGAGGCATAAGAAGGAAATTGGGTGGAAAATGGCTGATATAAAAGGGATTAGTCCTACCATTTGTATGCACAGAATCATTCTTAAAAACAGTATTGAAGGACAGAGGAGGCTAAACCCTATCATGAAAGAAGTTGTGAAAAAGGAGATTATCAAGTTGCTTGATGTTGGCATTGTGTATCCTATATCTGATAGTGCATGGGTGAGTCCTGTGCAGTGTGTTCCAAAGAAATGAGGGGTCACAGTGGTAGCCAATGAGAAGAATGAGCTTATTCCCACAAGAACTATAACTAGTTGGAGGATTTGCATGAATTATAGGAAGCTCAACAAGACCACAAGAAAAGTTCATTTCCCTCTACCCTTTATTGATCAAATGCTTGATAGACTTCTTTGGTAAGGAGTTCTATTGCTTTTGGATGGTTACTCGTTACAATGAAATAGTCATAGTGCCTGAAGATTAGCAAAAGACTACTTTCATTTGTCCTTATGGTACTTTTGCTTTTAGGAGAATGTCATTTGGGCTTTGCAATGCACCAACAACTTTTCAAAGGTGTGTGATGTCCATTTTCTCTGATTTACTGAAAAATCTATGGAGGTGTTTATGGATGATTTCTCTGTCTTTGGGGAGACATTCCAATTGTGCCTTGATAACTTAGAGAAGATTCTGGATAGATGTGAAGAAACCAACTTGGTGTTGAATTGGGAGAAATGCCATTTCATGGTCCAGGAAGGTATTGTGTTGGGCCACAAAATCTCTAAAAAAGGAATTGAAGTTGATAAAGCTAAGGCGGAAGTTATTGAAAAGATGCATCCTCCAACTAATGTGAAAGGTGTTAGAAGTTTCCTTGGGCATGATGGGTTTTACAGAAGATTCATCAAGGACTTCTCCAAAATTTCTAAGCCACTGTGTCAATTGTGGAAGCATGACACTCCATTTGTCTAAGATTACACTACGGTTTCAAGCATTTATATTGTGGACATGCTCAAAATGTAAAAGTGAATTTCATTCATCAAAGTTCTAAGATTACACTAGGGTTTCAAGCATTTATATTGTGGACATGTGGATCCTAGGTCCGCAACTAAAGTCCAAAAGAAAATACAAAACAAGGCCCAAGGCCACAAACTAAGATACTAAAGCCAACATGACTCAATTAAAAGTGTCTTACAATTTATTTAAATAAAAACAAACCATAGGAAATCATCTGTCTCATCAATCTTCATAAACCATTAACTGTTTCATACCACTCAATAAAAAATCATCTGTCTCATCAATCTTCAAACACCTCTTTGATCCCAATGATCCCTTCCTTCATAAGCCAAGTTACACCATTGAATAAAAATCATTGGTCCCATCAATCCTCAAACACTTCAATTGCCGCAATTATCCTATACTTCACAAACCCTAACCATCGGCCACATTACAACCCTCTAAAGTTCATTCCGATCAATGAATGATTGCTTCTGTTTTCTCAAAGTTTTAATTTTAGGACAAATAAATTTATTTATTTACAATATGTTTGCTCAAGAATATATCTCAAAAAAAAAATCAAAAAATCAAAAAAAAACTCAAAAGACTTGCACTTCAGGATTCGTTCAAGTCATATTTTCATCAAGACAAGGTTTAGTTATCGCCAAGTGGAATTTCCGTCATAGCGAACTCAAGACTATCATAGTCTGAGAGTCATTCTAAGGACAACCAAAAGTTTATACTAGGATCGTCACCTAGATCCTAAAGTGGGGCATTCTTTTCACCTTTTGTTCCACTTAAACTTGGGGAAATGTATCCAGTGTCCATCCTTTACCACTCCCAGTCTATACAGCCGCATTTGATCAACTACAAAAACCCATAACCCTAACTCCGTCACCTTTCCCAATCTCACTAAAAGCAACCATCCGAAATACCATTCCAAGTGGGGCAATCATGTTGCTCTTCACTCCTCCTACAAATGGGATAATTCCTATACCCATCTCATCCCCTTGTCACATTCACAGCCATAAAACCATACTGTGGCAATTTCTCAACTCATTACCCTAAATGCTGCTACTCTAGCCGGAGCAATCTTGTCCTTACCATAAACGAGACAACACCAAACTCCATTGGTTGAGGAAAAATCTCTTGCTTTCTGCCTTTCATTCCAAAGCCAATGCATTCCCAATTCATCATCTTCTACACCCCTAGCTTGTCACCACTAGAGAGGGGCAGGTTATTCACTCACCGTCATCAAATCTAAATTGGGGCGCAGTCCCACATTTCTTGGCTTGGGAAAACCTACCTTTCATGACCTTTGACAAAGACCAGTCAGTCATTCACCCCTTCATGCGCCACAAATGTCCTCACCCTAGATCTTTAGAACCCCAAGTTAACTGACTCATTCATCTATATTTGCACTACTATACATCTTTACTAAACAATGCTTCAGAGAGAGAGACACAAGTTGAATGTAATGCTAAGGATCCGCTTAGCTAACTTTGTGGACCTAAAGCTTCAGTCATCATGGGGCATCATAGTGGAAAAGAAAAAGAAGCGAGCTTGCAAATACAGTACTTTTTCACATCGTTTAATCAGTAAATAACAACTTTGAGATTGCCGAAGTTTGAATCAAATCTAGCCTTTCCAATGAATGATCAATCTCCGCCTCTCACATCCAAAGTCTCACATCTCATCATCACAAAAAAAATGTTTCTACAGCCAAATCAATCATTTCATATCATCGCATCATGCACCATAGCATTTGCATTGAAGCATTTCATTCACATTCGCATTTCATGGATTTATTGTATACAAAAAAAAGCAAAAAACTAAAAAACAAAAAGAGAAAAGAATCACCTATTTCATTCATCACATCGCCAAAAATTAACTGTTGCATGTGCATATATTATTAGCATTGTATATGCATTACATGTATTGCTTCTGAATCGACTTCAAGTGTCGATCCCTATATTTTGTTCCTCTAATATCCGCGCTTTAAGCGTTGATCTCATATCATATCACAGATCACCAGGTTGATCCCTCAGACCCCAAGTGGTCCTTCAGAGCAGTGCCCTAAGTGGCCCAGGTCGCAACGTCAAAGTCGAGCCCGACGGACCTTCGCAGACCCTGCGTGGTCCTTCAGACTAGCTGTGTCAGCCTAAGACATAGTGGACGTCCTCTATTGGTCAACATATCAGTTCCGGATCTGATCTTGACCCCCTGGCCGCTCGAGTATAAAGGCCCCTCAGACCGTTTTTCTAGTACCGAAGCTAGTAGCGCTCCTTCAGACCACGATGATCCTCTATTAAGGCCTAGGTAGCCTTCTAGACCCCGAGTGGTTCTTCAGAGCCTTAGTGCTCCTTTAAGGCCCCAAGTGGCCCTTCAGAGCCTTAGTGCTCCTTCAGATCCCGAGCGATCCTTCATTTTGTTCTCGGTTAATGCGCCAAGGGTTAATCGTTCCTCCTCCATTCTCAAACCCTTCGCTTCCTCTTAAACGGACAAAATTGACGTCTATTCTATCTTTATTTCTATTTTCACTACGAAAATTTGAATACACTTCACCTTTTCTAGTAAAATATAAATAAAGAGGGACAGCTGTTATACCCCAATTTTGTCCGAGTTCTTTTTAATAGTTTTTAATTTGGACTTTTTCAACCATTTTATTTTGGACTTTTCTGAAAATTACAAAAAATAGTAGTTTTTTGCGTATTTTCGGGTGTTAGTTTATAGCTACTATTCGAAGGAAATTTCTCTCTCCTTGGACCTCGTTTTTACGATCTGAAAAAAAATGAAGACGATCCGACGGTTAACGAATCCGGAATCGCACTTTTACGATGAGAGGTTTGAGAAAAACGGACCAAAAACTGCAGCAATTGCGAAGTCAATTTCTCTCTCCTCAGACCTCGTTTCGACGATCCGAACGGTGAAAGCGTAGATATATGTCTCACGAACCTAATGTCAAAAAAAGGAAGACGATCAAACGGTTAACGAATCCAGAATCGCAATTTTACGGTGACAGATTTGAGAAAAACGGAAATTTTGTTTTAAAGGGGAATTACTTTCTCTACCTTGTTTTAGTCCCACATCGCTCGCAAGAAACAAGAGCTCCCTAGCAATTGGATATAAAAGGGGTTGAGAGGTGAAGATTAGTGAGGAGATCATTGGCGGGTTAAGTGATCTTTTGGGTCAAAGCGTTCGCGGCCCATTTCACTAAAAGCCCGTCTTTGATCATTTGGACGTTTTGAGTCGGCTTTCCGATTCTCAAAGCGGTTCTTGCGGTCTTGGGGTCAAAATGGACCAGATCGAGTCCGGGATTCGCGATTGACCAGTCGATCATTGGTTCGATTTGGCACTCGTCGAGTCCAGGTTAGTTTTGTATTTATTTTGTTTATTTTTATGTACATATTTATTTATAATATAATCTATTTATTTATTTATTTATTTATTTATTTATTTGTTTATGTATATATCTATTCATATTTATTTATGTATATAGTTATTTATTTGTTTATTTATTTTTTTTAGCCTAGTCTTTATTAATTATTAGTTTTTGTCTTTTGTTTTGCACAAATTAGTTTATTTCTTCAAAAATCAAATAAAAGACTAAGTCGGTTGTATAAATGAGTTAGTCATCATCCTAGGACCAATGAGCTGTACAGTTCAGTAATCCTAAAAACTTATAAAAATATGAATAAATTATTTTTCCTAAAAATAGGGGACTAAGTCGGTTGTACAACCAGGTTAGTCAGCGTTCTAGGACGAGTGGACTGTACAGTTCAAGAGTCCTAGAATACCTATTATAAAACCAACCCACCTCACATCAAACCAATCTCTCTCAAAAACACAAAAAAAATCATTTTCAAAAAGTAGGGGACTATGCCGATTGTACAATCGGGTTAGTCGGCCCCTAGGATCGATGGTCATGCAGTTCAAAGAGTCCTAGGACCCCTACACTAAAAAACACCAACCAACAAACCTTTTTCAAGAAGAACTACGTAGCTTTGATTCCTCCATTGCATCCGGAGGTACGTAGGAGCAAGAGTCCACTCTTGTCAAGCACTAAAAATTAAAAATTTAATTAAGTCTTTTTCTTTATAAATAAAAGGGTAAATATTAATGAATCGTAATTAATTAGACAAATGATGTCGCGGGGTGATAATACCTTCCCCGCGCATACTGACTCCCGAACCCTAAACTCAGCCTTATCTTAAACCTAAAAGGGATTTTTCGAATTTGCCCTTAAACTAAAATTTGGTGGCGGCTTCCTTTTGAACCTTCGAAGAATCCTATTCCCGGATTTTTCGGTCGCTACAATACTCTTTGGTTCTGGATTGGACCAGTTTATTTGATCTTATCAAGAATTCCTTTTCATGTGGTGATCCTCACACTCATAGGCTTATCCTTGTCTTGGATTAGACCAAGGTGGCGCCCCAAACCTAAACACCATCTTCTTCAAAAATTCAACAACCAAACAATTCTTCTTGTTAGTCTTAAATCTGTTCCTAAATTCCCCATCCCAAAAGTCACCAAATCCTTCATACCTCTTTCCCCATTATTTGCCCTTCTTAAATCTAAAAACACAAAATTACAAGTACAACCAGAATCTATATTGAAAATCAAAAGAATGGCTAGTTTCCGCAACAAGGAGGCCATCAAGTTACATTTACTTGTTGTCTGTGCAACTAATATTCAACCTTCTCATATCCAAGTTTACCTTGAGAACATTTTGAGAAGGTTACAGGAATGAAATTTTAAAAGGTCACACAATTCAATCCCCCTTTTCTTGTGCAACTTAGTCACTTCAACGTCCACCTTTCGTGGGACTAGGTCGCCTACTTGAAAGGCTCTAGGGACCACCTTGGCATTGAACCTCGTGGCCATTTTCCGGAGCGCAACTTGGCTTCTCAATTCTTCCACCATGTTCAGTTCCTCACGAAATCTTTGCTCATTGACTTCTGGTGTACTTGGATGTTCTGTTCTCCAACTCAGCTCCCCTACCTCCACCAGTATTACAGCCTCGGTCCCATAGGCGAGGCGGAACGGGGATTCACCGGTCGAAAAGTGGGGGGTGGTTCGGTAGGCCCACAAGACATAGCGTAGCTCGTCAGGCCAGTATCCTTTTGCTTCATCGAGACGTCGTTGTAGTCCCCTCAGGATCACCCTATTGGCTGCTTCGGTCAGGCCATTTGTCTGGGATGCTCTACAGACGTAAAGCGATGCTTGATGCCCAAATCATTAATGAGTTCTCTAAACCCTTTGTCGGCGAACAACATCCCGTTATCTGTGACGACTACCTACGGTATGTCGAATCGGACCATGATATTTTTCTTAGAAAACTTCATGCAGTTATTTGTAATGATGGTAGTGAAGGGTTCTTCCTCGATTCACTTTGTGAAGTAATAGACAATCACAATTTTTAACCTGCCCTCGACCGACTGGCAAGGGACCTAAGAGGTCTATCCCCCACCAAGCGAACGTCCAAGGAGGCATTAGTGTAGTAAACTCCGTCGAAGGGGAAATGTGTATATCAGCGTGCCACTGGCACTTATCATATTCCTTCACATAGTTATTGGAATCCTCATCCATGGTAGGCCAGTAGTATCCTGCTCAGAGTGCCTTCATCGCCAAGGCCCAGCAAACCAGGTGTTTCCCGCAGATCCCTTCATGGATTTCCGCGAGGAGATAGTCGGCCTCAGCGCCCTCAACACATATCAATAGAGGCATTGAGAAACCTCTACAAAAAAGTCTTCCATCAATCCCTGAGTAGGATTGCGCTCGCCTCCTTGGCGTCAGAGATCGAGCTCTTGCCCTTCAGGAATATATCTGAGTATTGGGTCTATCCAGCGCTTGCTGGTGGCGACTGTGCAGATGGTCGCTGATGGCCCAGCTTCAAGAGACACGCTATGCTAGGAGAGGGTTTCCTAGATGACACTTTGATGGATTCCGGGAGCCTTTATGCTAGCAAGTTTGGAAAGTATGTCGGCCCTAGTATTGTCACCTAGGGGCACATGCTTTACTTCAGCAACCTTAAAAATTCCCAAGAACTCTCGCACTTGGGTGAGATACCTTTGTAGTATGGTGTAGTTTGTGTTTTATTATTTATTTATCTGAGATATAACCATCAAAGAATCTGTGTGGAGTTCTACGTACTTGTGTCGCTCCAAAGTCTCAAGCAGGCTGCAAACCAACTATGCATGCTTTTTATTCTGCCTGATTGTGAGAGGTGGAAAATGAAAAGGTCAGGGATACCTCAATCATTAGCCACTCTTGATTTTCCAATATCAAACCGGCGCCATGATTATCCGTCAACATGTAGAGTCCATGTTACCTCTGTGCTCTCCTCTCGTGAGGAGCAAGTCAATTAAGCTACAAAGTAGGCCAATATCTGTGTTACGCCCAAAATAATTTAATTATTTATTTAATTAAGTTATTTAAGGCTTGCAACATTTAAGTTGAATTAATTAATTAAGTTGAGTTATTTTATTAAAAGTGAGTCTAATTTATTGAGTAGAATAATTAAGTGAGAGTTTAATTTAATTTCAGGGGGTACCTAAATAAGTAGGAAGGGTGGTGCTAATAAAGGGCCCAAGTCACTTAATGACCCAGGCCCAATTACCTAAAACCCCTAAAACCCTAAAGAAGGACTCATTACCCTCATTTGAAAGGAAGGCAACGAAAGAAAATAGAGAGGGAGAAGAGAAGGCAGCCGACGCAAGGGAAGGAGGAAAGAGGGGAAGTTTTTCTTGAAGTTCTTGACTCTTGGTAAGTGAATCTTTGGTCATTCCTCACCATTTTTCCTTCTCCTTTAGGTGTTGTAGCTTCCATGCCCTAACCTTTGTTATTTTGAATTTTCCATGGTTACCCAAAGAGTGAGTACCCACGGTTTCAGCTGGAAGTGGGAGGAAGGATACTTCTTTTGGCTAGTTTGTGGTGTTGGAGTGAAATCCTAGCTCACCCAAGGTTAGGGGATTCTCCACTACATTTATAATAATTTGTAGGACATGTATTATGTGTGGAATAGCTCTAGGAATGGCATGATTGTGTGAATTTGATGTTGTTTATATGTTGGTTGTTGTTTTTGATGCTTATTTTGGTGATTCCATGTTGCTTGTTGTTGGAAAGATATGTGTTGATAATTATGCATGTTATGTGTTTGATAAAATGGTTCCATAAGAAGAAGTATGTGAATATGATGGTTTAATGGTATTGATTAATTGTTTGAATGAGTGATGTTAAAGTGGTGGTTGGATTGTAGAGTAAAAAGTAGGTTTAAAGTGTTTTGGTAAGAGTGTTAGAGGGTGGGGCGCCAAATGCCTAGGCAAATGGCGCCTAGCAGCTGTTTTTCTGGCTGAGCAAGGTTTAGTGGGGGGGCGCCAAATGCTGGGAGCATTGGCGCCAGGATGTGCGCTGTGGCTTGCTGCAAGCGCGCGTGAGTGAGTTCGTGCAGGGGGCGCAGATTCTTTGGGAGAATAGCGCCGCTGGGCGCCGTGGTCGCTCTATTGCGTGCGTGTGTGCGAGGAAGAAGGCGCCGATTCATTGGGAACTTGGCGCTCACTGTGAGTGTGTGCGTGCCATGGTCTGTGTTGCGCTAGGTGGGGCGCCAAAATGGCTGCCCCTTGGCGCCTTGGTGCCCAAAATGTGTCTAAGTGATGGTTTAGTCCCTAAGAATTAATTTAATCCTTGGTGTGACAAAATAGTCCTCGAGAATTAAATTAATCCTTGGCGTGACAAAATAATCCCTTAGTGTCTAATTAATCCCAATAGGTCAATATAAGTTCCAAAATACCAAATTAATTCATAACGTGTCAAAATAATCTTTAAGTACTAAATTAATCTTTGGAGTGTCAAAATGGTCCTTAGGTGGGATTTAATTTAATAAATAAGTTGTGGTGGTGAGGTGATAATAAAATGGTGGGTTAATAATTGATGTGGGCTTCGGCCAAAGTGGTGGGTTAATAATTGATGTGGGCTTCGGCCAAAGAGGTGGGTTAACAATTGATGTGATAAATTTGTGATGTTGTGAATGCATTGTCATGGTGTCACATAACTCATGTGCATATAAAGCGGTGGTGGCCGGCCAAAAGCGGTGGGGGCTTGACAAAAGCGGTGGTTCTGACGGGGTTATTGAGGTGGTTATGGATCCACATGCATATTGCACACATGCATATACTCATACATTCTTAGAATTCTTGTTGATGTTTAATTAATTCATTATTATTGTTTGTTGATATTTTAATTGAATGGTAAATGTCTTGATTACTGTGGATTGTTGTTGCTAGATGTTTTCCTAATATAATGCTTATCTTACTTGTTATTATTTATGTAAAGAGACTCACCCTAGCATTTTTATGTTGCCTGCTCTCGTGGCGACAAACAGGTGATTCTGAGTGAAGGTGCCATGCCTTCTTGAGTCTTCGAGTCAGCTCTGATTAGTGACACCCGGGCGGGGAATCGTAGTGTAGTATTTTATGCTATGTATTTGAACTGATTTGGATCATGTGCTGTTTATGTTTGAACTTGTTTTATTTCCGCTGTGCTGAGAAAACCATTTCTGGATTATTGTAAACTCTAAGCAGGTTTTGAGGGTTTTAACCCACGTGACTATGATATGTATTTCACGCACTTGATGCGTTTGAATTTTAAATACTCCTTAATGATGTTTTTACTAAATGTAGCACTCTCTTTGAGGTGCGTGGACAGGTTTTGAAAAACTCTGATTTTAATTAGTAAAATAGTAATTTAATTAGAAGGGGGTGTTACATTAGTGGTATCGAGCGATTTGGTGCGTCCATTAAGTCCTGCATCATGTCATAGTATCTATGACAATTTGGTAGTGTTAGCTTGTTTCTTAATGGATGTTAATGCTGCAGTGTTAGGTTGGAAATGGCTCGAAGAATTGATGCTGCCCTTGCAGAGGCTCTGCAAGCCATTGCTCAGGCTATGGGGGAGCAGAGAGGTGGTAGGGAAGATGTTGAGGATCGCAAGTTAGCTACATTTCAACGAGAGAACCCACCTACCTTTAAGGGTAGGTATGACCCAGATGGAGCATTGACATGGCTGAGAGAGATTGAGCGGATCTTCCGCGTTATGGCGTGCACTCCAGCGCAGAAGGTGAGATTTGGGACTCACATGCTGAAAGAAGAAGCGGATGATTGGTGGATGCGGAGGAAACAGAGGCTAGAGGCTGTTGAGGAAGAGATCACTTGGGACATCTTCAAGGAAGAGTTCACAAGAAAGTATTATCCGGAAGACGTGCGGGCTAAAAAGGAGGTGGAGTTTCTAGAACTAAAACAGGGAAACAAGTCTGTGGCTGAATATGCAGCCAAATTTGAGGAGCTAGTCAAGTTCTGTCCTTACTATGATAATGAGTGCAATTCTGAGTTTTCCAAGTGTGTGAAGTTTGAGAACGGTCTCTGTGACTGAGATTAAGAAAGCTATTGGATGCCGGAAATCGGGACTTTGCCAAGTTAGTGGACAAGTGTAGAATTTTTGAGGAGGACAGTGCTGCTGCGTACAAGATGGTGAGAGAGAAGAAGAATGCTCAATTCCGGGGAAAACCATATGATGTGGGTGGAGGTAAAGGAAAGTGGAAGGCAAGTGCGGGTAAAGGTTCAAGTGGGGGAGGTGAATCTGCGGGTATTGTGTGTTTTGCTTGCAAGAAACCTGGTCACAAGAGTAGTGAGTGCACTGAGATCCGTTGCTACAAGTGTGGTCAGAAGGGCCATAAGTCTACTAATTGTGAGAAGAAAGAGATAGTTTGTTACAACTGTGATGAAGTGGGACATGTCAGTGCTAAATGTCCTAAGCCCAAGAGGGAGAAAGCTAAGGGGAAGGTGTTTGCTTTGGCGGGATCTGAGGATGTCAACGAGATTAGAGGTACTTGCTTTATTAATGGTACTCCTTTGATTGCTATAGTAGATACTAGTGCTACTCATTCTTTCATTGCTGCATTGTGTCCTGAGAAATTGGGTCTTGTATTGTCTACTATGAGAAGGGAGATGGTTATTGATACTCCAATGGCGGTTCGAAGAACTACTTCCCTAATGTGTGCTAGGTGTCCTCTGTCGGTCTTTTCTGAGAGAGTTTCTTGTTGATCTTATTTGTTTGCCATTAGGAGGTTTGGACATCATTCTTGGTATGGACTGGTTAGTTGATAACCATGTGCATATTAATTGTGCTAGTAGATCCGTGAGCTTTCCTTTTTCTAAGGGGGAAGAATCTGCATTGTTACATTCGCCCGATTGCATAGGGCCATGAAGGGGAAGCTAAGTCATTTACTTTAATGGCGTCTTTGTCTATTGAGAGCCAAGCCAAGATTGAAGAGTTGCCTATAGTTCGTGGATTTCCTGAAGTATTTCCGACGAAATTCTGATGTGCCACACGAAAGAGAAGTTGAGTTTGGTATTGATCTAGTGCACAGTACTAGACCGTGTCTATGGCACCCTATAGGATGTGCGCATCTCAGATTATGCGAGTTGAAGAGTCAACTAGAAGATTTGCTTGAGAAGAAGTTCATAAGGCCTAGTGTGTCACCTTGGGAGCGCCGATGTACTTTTGGTGAAGAAGAAAGATGGAAGTATGCGGCTTTGTGTGGATTATAGAGCGGTTGAACAAAGTGACAATCAAGAACAAGTATCCACTTCCGAGAATCGATGATTTGATGGACCAGTTGGTGGGAGCTAGTGTGTTTAGCAAAATTGATTTGAGGTCGGGCTATCATCAAATTAAAGTGAAGGATGAGGATGTTCCTAAGACAGCCTTTAGGACTCGGTATGGTCATTATGAGTATTCAGTTATGCCATTTGGTGTTACAAACGCTCCGGGAGTATTCATGGAATATATGAACCGCATTTTTCATGAATATCTTGATCGTTTTGTGGTAGTCTTCATCGATGACATTTTGGTGTATTCTAAGTCCGAGGAGGAGCATGCAGAGCATTTGAGGCTAGTGTTGGAAGTCTTGAGAGATAGGAAGCTTTATGCTAAGTTGTCTAAGTGTGACTTTGGTTAAAGGAAGTGAGTTTCCTTGGTCATATTATTTCTGGTGATGGGATTGCAGTGGAGACCCATCTAAGGTTGATGCGGTGATGCAGTGGGAGGCTCCTAAGTCAGTTACGGAGATTAGAAGTTTCCTTGGATTAGCCGGTTATTATAGAAGATTCATTGAGGGGTTTTCTAAGTTGGCACTTCCGCTAACTCAGTTAACTTGTAAAGGAAAGGCGTTTGTGTGGGATTCCAAATGTGAAGAAAGTTTCCAAGAATTGAAGAGGAGGTTGACAACTTCACCTGTTTTGACATTGCCTAAATCTGGAGAGCCTTTTGTGGTATATTGTGATGCGTCTAAGATGGGACTAGGAGGAGTTTTGATGCAAAATGGTAAAGTTGTGGCTTATGCCTCAAGACAGTTGAGGATTCATGAAAAGAATTACCCTACGCATGATTTGGAGCTTGCAGCAATTGTTTTTGCCTTGAAGATATGGAGACATTATTTGTATGGTTCTAAATTTGAAGTGTTCAGTGATCATAAGGGATTGCAGTATTTGTTTGACCAGAAAGAATTGAATATGAGGCAAAGAAGATGGTTGGAATTGTTGAAAGACTATGACTTTAGTTTGAATTATCACCCGGGGAAAGCCAATGTAGTAGCTGATGCCTTGAGTAGGAAATCCTTGCATGTTTCTGCAATGATGGTGAAGGAGCTTGAATTGATTGAACAATTTCGGGATTTGAGTTTGGTATGTGAGGTGACACCTAAGAGTGTCAGATTGGGTGTGTTGAAGATCCACAATGAATTTTTGAATGTTATTCGAGAAGCTCAAAAGAGGGACATTAAACTAGTTGAAGTGGCAGTTGGGATTGACCACTCCAAGAGTGGAGATTATGAGATAGATGCGCAAGATGTGTTAAGATACCGTGGGAGGATTTGTGTTCCTAGTGACGAGGAGATTAGGAAGGCAATTCTTGAAGAGGGTCATCGGAGTAAGTTGAGTATTCACCCGGGAGCTACAAAGATGTATCAAGATTTGAAGAAAAGGTATTTTGGTGGCACAGTATGAAGCGTGATGTGGCTCGGTTTGTGTATGCATTTGACATGTCGAAATCAAAGGTAGAGCATCGAAGCGGCAGGATTGATGCAACCATTGGATGTTCCAGTGGAAGTGGGATAGTATCTCACATGGATTTTGTGGCCAGGTTTGCCGACTACGGCGAGGGATTTGATACTATATGGGTGGTTGTTGATAGGTTAACGAAGTCCGCTCACTTTCTACCGATTAATATTACTTATCCGATTCAGAGGTTGGCGAGATATCTATGTTAAGACGATTGTGAAGCTGCATGGTGTGCCTTTGAGTATTGTGTCTGATAGGGATCCTAGGTTCACTTCTGAGTTTTGGAGGAGTTTGCAAGAGGCTTTGGGTTCCAAATTGAGATTGAGTTCAGCGTATCATCCCGCATGGATGGGCGACGGAGAGGACTATTCGATCCACCGGAGGATTTGTTGAGAGCATGTGTGCTTGAGCAAGGAGGTTCATGGGATTCTCATTTGCCGTTGATTGAATTCACTTACAATAACAGTTTTCATTCGAGTATCGGGATGGCGCCTTTTGAGGCATTGTATGGGAGAAGGTGTAGGACTCCGTTATGTTGGTATGAAACTGGAGAGAGTGTGGTGCTAGGTCCTGAGCTTGTGCGTGAGACCACAGAGAAGGTGAAGATGATCCGGGAGAAGATGAAAGCTTCGCAGAGTAGACAGAAGAGTTACCATGATAAGAGAAGGAAGGATCTAGAGTTTCAAGCTGGTGATCATGTATTTTTGAGAGTTACTCCAACGACAGGCGTAGGTCGTGCACTGAAGTCTAAGAAGTTAACCCCACGTTTTATCGGACCATATCAGATTTCAGAGAGAGTTGGGAAAGTTGCTTATCGGGTGGCCTTGCCACCTAATCTTTCTAATCTACATGATGTATTCCATGTGTCCCGGCCATGGAAGTATGTTCTGACCGTCGCATGTAGTTGGATGGATGATGTGGAGGTGAGAGAGAACCTTACGGTGGAGACTATGCCAGTTAGGATTGAGGACCGTGAGGTGAAGGTCTTAAGAGGCAAGGAGATCAATTTGGTGAAGGTAGTTTGGTTAGGAGCTGTGGGCGAGAGCATGACTTGGGAGTTGGAAAGCAAGATGAAAGAGGCTTACCCAGAATTGTTCGATTCAGGTAATTTCGAGGACGAAATTCTTTAAGTGGGGGAGAGTTGTGACGCCCAAAATAATTTAATTATTTATTTAATTAAGTTATTTAAGGCTTGCAACATTTAAGTTGAATTAATTAATTAAGTTGAGTTATTTTATTAAAAGTGAGTCTAATTTATTGAGTAGAATAATTAAGTGAGAGTTTAATTTAATTTGTGGGTACCTAAATAAGTAGGAAGGGTGGTGCTAATAAAGGGCCCAAGTCACTTAATGACCTGGGCCCGATTACCTAAAACCCTAAAACCCTAAAGAAGGACTCATTACCCTCATTTGAAAGGAAGGCAACGAAAGAAAATAGAGAGGGAGAAGAGAAGCGTACTGACGCCTTGAGAAGGAGGAAAGAGGGAAGTTTTCTTGAAGTTCTTGACTCTTGGTAAGTGAATCTTTGGTCATTCCTCACCATTTTTCCTTCTCCTTTAGGTGTTGTAGCTTCCATGCCCTAACCTTTGTTATTTTGAATTGTTACCCAAAGAGTGAGTACCCACGGTTTCAAATTTGGAAGTGGGAGGAAGGATACTTCTTTTGGCTAGTTTGTGGTGTTGGAGTGAAATCCTAGCTCACCCAAGGTTGGGGATTCTCCACTACATTTATAATAATTTGTAGGACATGTATTATGTGTGGAATAGCTCTAGGAATGGCATGATTGTGTGAATTTGATGTTGTTTATATGTTGGTTGTTGTTTTTATGCTTATTTTGGTGATACCATGTTGCTTGTTGTTGGAAAGATATGTGTTGATAATTATGCATGTTATGTGTTTGATAAAATGGTTCCATAAGAAGAAGTATGTGAATATGATGGTTTAATGGTATTGATTAATTGTTTGAATGAGTGATGTTAAAGTGGTGGTTGGATTGTAGAGTAAAAAGTAGGTTTAAAGTGTTTTGGTAAGAGTGTTAGAGGGTGGGCGCCAAATGCCTAGGCAAATGGCGCTAGCACTGCTTTTTCAGGTGAGCAAGGTTTAGTGCGGGAGGCGCCAAATCTTTGGGAGCATTGGCGTCGGGATGTCTTGGCGTGGCTCTTGCAAGCCCAGCGTGGGTGAGTTCGTGCGGGCGCGGATTCTTTGGGAGAATAGCGCCGCTGGGCGCGCGTGGTATCATTGCGCGCGTGTGTGCGAGGAAAGGCGCCATTCATTGGGAACTTGGCGCCACCGTGAGAGTGTGTGCGTGCCATGAGTACGTCTTTGCGCTAGGTGGGGCGCCAAAAATGGCCCCTTGGCGCTTGGTGCCCAAAATGTGTCTAAGTGATGGTTTAGTCCTAAGAATTAATTTAATCCTTGGTGTGACAAAATAGTCCTCGAGAATTAAATTAATCATTGGCGTGACAAAATAATCCCTTAGTGTCTAATTAATCCCAATAGGTCAATATAAGTTCCAAAATACCAAATTAATTCATAACGTGTCAAAATAATCTTTAAGTACTAAATTAATCTTTGGAGTGTCAAAATGGTCCTTAGGTGGGATTTAATTTAATAAATAAGTTGTGGTGGTGAGGTGATAATAAAATGGTGGGTTAATAATTGATGTGGGCTTGGCCAAAGTGGTGGGTTAATAATTGATGTGGGCTTGGCCAAAGAGGTGGGTTAACAATTGATGTGATAAATTTGTGATGTTGTGAATGCATTGTCATGGTGTCACATAACTCATGTGCATATAAAAGCGGTGGTGGCCGGCCAAAAGCGGTGGGGGCTTCGACAAAAGCGGTGGTGCGTAAGCGACGGGGTTATTGAGGTGGTTATGGATCCACATGCATATTGCACACATGCATATACTCATACATTCTTAGAATTCTTGTTGATGTTTAATTAATTCATTATTATTGTTTGTTGATATTTTAATTGAATGGTAAATGTCTTGATTCTTGTGGATTGTTGTTGCTAGATGTTTTCCTAATATAATGCTTATCTTACTTGTTATTATTTATGTAAAGAGACTCACCCTAGCATTTTTATGTTGCTGCTCTCGTGGCGACAAGCGGTGATTCTCGATTGAAGGTGCCATGCCTTCTCGAGTCTTCGAGTCGGCTCGACGATTAGTGACACCAGGCGGGAATCGTAGTGTAGTATTTTATGCTATGTATTTGAACTGATTTGGATCATGTGCTGTTTATGTTTGAACTTGTTTTATTTCCGCTGTGCTGAGAAAACCATTTCTGGATTATTGTAAACTCTAAGCAGGTTTTGAGGGTTTTAACCCACGTGACTATGATATGTATTTCACGCACTTGATGCGTTTGAATTTTAAATACTCCTTAATGATGTTTTTACTAAATGTAGCACTCTCTTTGAGGTGCGTGGACAGGTTTTGAAAAACTCTGATTTTAATTAGTAAAGTAGTAATTTAATTAGAAGGGGGTGTTACAATCTGGGCCTTCATGGCCAACCTCAACTCGTATGTGATTCCAAAATCAGAGAGCTTGACTGCCCACTTGACCATTCTTCCTGCTAAGTCCAGCTGGTGCATGATCTGTCGGATCAGTTGTTTAGTACAGATGACCACCTGGTCCGTCACAAAGTAAGGTCTCAAGCACCTGGCCGCAACGACTAGCGACTGGGCAACCTTTTCCACCTTCTGGTATCTCAACTCCAGACCTTGCAATGTCTTTCTCACGAAGTAGGCCCGGGAACTCGGGCGATCGCGCACTTAGTGCCGGACGGCAATGGCCAAATATAAGTCTGTGGTTCCCCTTCCTCCGGATGGATGAGTATGGGCGGTGTGGACAGAGTGGACTTAAGCTTGTTTAGCGCGAGCTCGTGCTCTTGAATCCATTCAAAATATGCTTCCGTTCAAAATATGCGACCTTGGAGATGAAACAGGATAGAGTGGTCGCAATTAGGCGTGAGCTTTTGGATTTCCATTTTCGTAAAAGGTGATTTCATCTCGATTTCTTGAAAGACTTGTCGGTGTTGGCTTCTATGTCACTTTTCGCAAGGTAGTGGCGAGGAACTTTCCCACTCGGGACCAGAAGGTACACTTCTTGGGGTTCATCTCATGTCATTCTTAGTACCTTGGCCAAAACTTCTTTGAGTGCGTGATGGGATTTGGATCGAATCTACTTTTGACTATCATGTCATCCAATGATTTGCTAGACTGCCTGAGCAGGGATTAGAACTTCACCATGGACTGTAGTATTCGGCTGAGGAGTCGGGACTGGGGCTGGCTGGGCAGGCTGGATGCACATGTTGTCCTCATGGGCGGGGGAGGCGCTAGGGGCCGGGACTTAAATTGGTTGCGCAACTAAGATGTTCATGTTGCCTCATGGGTAGGAGCGCTGGGAGCCAGGAGTTAAATTGGTTCTTGTGCCTAAGATGCGCATGTCGCCCTCCTAGGCAAGAGCTTGCAGAAGAGCCGGGACTTGAATTTGTCGTGCAGCTGGAATGTGCTTGTCGCCCTCGTGGGCAGGAGCCGGCTGGGAAGTCGGGACTTGTTAAGGCTTAGGAGGCTAAACATCATTAGTGAGTAAAGCGATGTCGCCACGCCCTCGAGGGTCGTGGAGTGGAGTTTGAGCAACAACACTGCTCTGAACACGAGATCTGACACGGGGTGCCATGGGAAACCATGAGCGAGTTCTCCGTCAAGGAATGAGGAAGGAGATGTGTTACTCCCACTTTGGACACCAATGTTCTGTACATTGCTGTCTTTTCTGGGTCGGCTCGGGACTGCAGTTGGTAGTGTTTCTGGCTGGGTCAGATCTCCATGTGTTTGAACGAGGGGGGTACCTGCGAAGATACTCTGATGCTCAAGCCAGTTGAAAATCATTGAGTATGCAGGTTGAAGGAGTGTGTACCTTATCTGGCTATGGGAGCCCGTATTTATAGAGATTTGTGCTAGCTCTGAGCCGTTGGATCGTTCAAGTGAATTTGAGCTATCGAGAGGCAATGGATTGGGCTTTGGATGTGGATCCAAGGAAATGGGTTGATCTTTGCCCACTTGTGCGCATGGACCTCATGGTCTGATGTAGAGTGCTTGGTCATGAACTTGGGTCCTTGGTAACTCGATTGACTCGTGTCCAATTCGCTTAGTGGGCCTCATGGCTTAGTTCAGAACAATATCAATGGTTGGAGTTTTCTTCTCAAAATCCTTCATTTGAGGAATTCAGTCTGCCATCTTATAATGGAAACCTCTTTCTTGGGTAAGGAGCATTTGGTAGAGAAATTTTTTGGTAAGGTGGTTCAGCACGTGGTAATTTAAGCTAGAAGGAATGATTAGGTCTGGTAGAGAATCTTTCTTTTGCTAAAGTGTATTTCTTTTTAAGAACCTCAAGGGCTTCTCTAACGATTCTTTTAAGGTGCAAAGGTTCATAAGGAATTTTAAAGTATTTTTCAAATTTAAAAACTTCAAACAGTGCCTACCTTTCTGCACCATTTTGTTCATTCTTTACGAGCACATGGTTTTTGAGGTTAAGGAACCATTTGAAGTATCTAAGAAATGCCTTCACTAAATATTCTTTCTTGATAAGTTTGGTTATAAGATGGGATAAGGCACAACCATAAGGCATATCAAAACCAGGAATGGAAACAGAGGATGTAAGGGTTAAGCCGCAATTTTGAAAGCTACAAAAAACTTGATTTTCTGGAAGGAATTGTGTGTGAGGCTTTGATATTGGTGTAGATATTGGCAAGAGACTCATAAGGACAATATTGCTGAAGAAAAAGTTTTTTCCCCATTCAACATTTTATCCAAGGGAAGGAGACCCTTTTCGATTGTAAAAGACCTAATGCAAAAAAAAAAAAGAATGATGCAACCAGAACTAAAGGAAAGACACATGTTCCTCCTTAGAAATTGTTGGTTTTACCTATGTTGTTTTCTATGAATCTGCCATAGCCATTGGTAGAAATGTAAGGCATAATGTCTTACTTAGGCTTGAGATTTCGAGTCAAAAGCATACTTGTGGGTTTCAAGCCTACAATGACATCAACGTCTACTTGGTTGCTAACTTAAATGGCGTCATAAATGCAAATTTCTTCCCAGAAGCTAGCTTTGTGAAGTCGACCCTATGAAGCTAATTGTCATAATGAGCTCTAATAAAAGGAGATTTAGAGGACTTGGATTTTGTAAAAACTTGAGATTGATTGGTGTTTTAAAAGCCATAAGAGAAAAAATTTCATGTGAGTATACGTGGAGATTTTTTCATAACAACGAGCAAGAGGAAGGACAAGTCCTAAGAAAACAAGAATTTTACTCACGTTATAAAAATGGATTTTTCGGTATTGGATCTCGGGATATACCTGATCCGGGGTACTTGAAGTCTTGCTTCGCTATGTTTGATGATAAGTCTCGGTCTTTGAAGATTGAGTTCGGTCAGTCCAAGGTAGTCGCTGTTTCCACGTCGGGTGGGGCGTACCTGCAGACACTCTGATGCCTAAGACAGTTTGTGAGTGAGCAGGGAATTGTAAGGAATGAAAAGTGTACCTAGAAGTGGGGGGTAGCACCCGTATTTATAGAGGAGGGCGTCGCATTCTAAGCGTCGAATCCGGGCGGCGAATCTCAACCGTTGAGTGCTGTTAAGCGCGGGAAGCCGTAGTTCCAGTGGATGATGGGTTCTCACTGGGAGTTGTATTGGGCTTGGCCCGGTTCTCATGGTCTTTTAGCCCAATCCGGAACAGTGGCCCCCCAAGTCGGGATCAGACCGAAGTGGATGGGATTGGCTTGAGTAGCTTTGATCGCGTACCTTCTAATTGGGAGAGTCTGTCTTTAAACTTTAGCAATGTTGTAGATCTCGGATCTCGACCAATTCTCGAAGGGCGAACTCCAAGGGTGCTTCATGTTTTACCTGAAAAAGCTTGACATAGCATTTAAGGTAGGAATCAAGTAAATCTTGACTGAGCATTTAAGCTTGGAGTCAATTGAGACTTGATAGAGCATTTAAGCTCGGAATCAAGATGGGGAGAAGTTGTTGTGGACTTCTTCCTTCGGTCCTGAATTTGAACATTTAAGGTCGCAGTTCTGGAGAAGCAGATGCTCGTAGGAGCATGGGTCGAAGTCGCCATTGGACTTCTTCCTCTCGGTCTTTGTCTTGACATTCAAGGCAAGGAAAAAGAGGAGGCTGGTTTGCACCCTCCGTCCTTTGTCTCGACATTTAAGGCAAGCCAAAGAGGAGGCCGAGGGTGAGCTCTGTAGTGATGATCTCGAGTTTCAGTGGATCCGGTGTGTACTCCGTGATTGTGCATGTAAGCTCGAAGTCGGAAGGAGTTTCTTGAAGAGCTCGCCTCATACCGTCATCCGCCGAGGGGCCATGCTCGGTGTCGGTTCGGTGTGAGGGGCATTGTAGTGAGTCGGGAGCCAATGTCGTCGCGTGTCTGTTTGTCAAAAACAAGGTGATTTGAAACAAAATTTATTTCATTCAATAGTGGAAATAGTTTGATTTGTTACATTCGAGAAGACAAATGCGTAATCAATCGTAATATATTCTAAGCTTAGCGGCGTTGCGTGCTCTTTGGAGCGGCTCTTTGGAGAGTGTCTCTAATTAGTACGCCTTTACCTACAGGTCTTGGATACAATGTGGTAGGGCCTTCCCGATTAGGAGTCGGTTTACCATCGCGGCGTTCTTGTTCCCCACATCGGCGTGTCTAAGAACAAGATCCCCGACGTTGAGGTCTCTAATGATAACCCTCTCGATTGAAAGCGTCGTGCTATCCGGGCCTTGACCACGGCCGACCGGTTGGCCCCTATCTCGGACCTCTTGGATTAGGTCGAGTTCTTCCTCGTGGCTTTGTCATTTTCCTCCTTGTTGAGGGGATACAAAGTTCTCGAGTGGATTCGCCGAATTTCACAAGTATGACGGCCCTCAATTTCGTATGTTAACACGAAAGGTGTCTCACCAATGGTGGAATGCGGCGTTGTCCAGTATGCCCATAGGATATATGGTAGCTCGTCAAGCCACGCCCCTTTAGCTCCTTTCAACCTTTTCTTTAGCCCTTTGAGCATTATACGGTTGGCTGCCTCGGCCTGAGTGTTGGTCTGAGAATGTTCAATTGAGGTGAAGTGTTGTTTTATGTTCAGGTCTGCCAAGGATTGTCGGAATCCCTTGTCGGCGAACTGTGTTCCGTTATCAGTAATGATGACGGCGGGAATGTCAAAGCTGGCCAAGTTGTTCTTTTTGACGAATTTGATTCAGTTTTTGGCTGTTATCTAAACGAGAGGTTCGGCTTCAATCCATTTGGTGAAGTAATCGACTGCAACAATGAGATATTTGACTCCGCCTCGGGCTAGTGGGAATGGCCCAAGTAAGTCTATTCCCCAACGTGAGAAAGGCCATGGCGCTGACAGAGAAGTGAGCTCAGCTGGAGGAGCGTTGTGCACGTCGGCGTACCGTTGGCAGGTGTCACATTTTCTGACCAAGTCGGCGGCGTCCATTACCAATGTCGGCCAGAAGTATCCGGCTTTGTGGGCTTTCTTCGATAGAGCCGGAGCTCCCTGGTGTTGTCCACAAATGCCTTCATGGATCTCTGTGAGTACGTACTCGGCCTCCTCCCCTTCCACACATTTTTACAAGGGGGAGAAACCTCTTCTAAACAATTTGCCATCGAACACAGTGAAAGAGATTGTTCTTTTGCGGATAGCAGCAGCTTTTTTGGCATCGGATGGGTCGAGGCCGGATTCAATGTAGCTCTTGATGGGTTCTATCCACCCTTCTTGTTCAGTTATGGTGTGGACGTCGGTCATAGAGAGTGGAGTGAGGTCAACGCTAGTCTTTGCCAGGTTCTCTTGGATGATGCTTCGAAGGTTACTTGTTGGTTTAGTGTTGGCCAATTTCGCCAAGACGTCTGCGCGGGCATTCTCGGACTGAGGCATGTGCTTCAATTCTGCCTGTTCGAACTATAGGAATAGCTCCGTGCGGGCTAAGTAGCATTGCAAGATCGAATCTTTTGCCACGAAATCTTCCTTGACTTGGGAAACCACTAACAATCACCCATTGTTCAGCTCGATTTTTTTTGTGCCTAAGTCCAAGGCTAGTTTCAGTCCAGCGATGCATGCCTCATATTCTGCCTGATTATTGGAGGTCGTGAATGAAAAGCTGAGGGAAACCTCTATCATCAGGCCTTCCGAGTTCTCCAGAATCAGTCCGGCTCCACTTTCCTTCGAATTCGAAGATCCATCGACGTGGAGCGTCCATTGCAAAGATGCTGAATTAGAGGGGGTTGGCATCATATTAGAAACAAAATCGGCTAGCATCTGAGCTTTGAGGGCGAATCGGGCTTCGTATTTGATGCCGAATTTTGATAGCTCGACTGCCCATTTGATTATCTTGTTCGCCAAGTCGGGTCGATGTAGTACTTGACAGATGGGTTGGTCTTCTCTCACTCTACGATGCAGTGCGCTCGGCATCTGACCTCAATCTTCGGCATCTATTACAAGCGGCCAAGACTACTTTTTCTATCTTTTGGTACCTGGACTCGGCCCCCTGCAATACCTCACTGACGAAGTATACGAGCCGCTGTCCTTCTTCAGTTTCCCGAATTAGGACACTAACAGTCTCCTCGGCCATGTCGAGGTAAAGGTATATTGTTTCCCCCCTGCGCGGCCTCAGCAAAGATTGGTGTCTCCTTGAGTATTTGTTTGAGCTCGGACAAAGCGTTCTCGCGATTCGGCGTCCATTTAAACTCGACCCCTTTCTTTAAGATTTTGAAGAATGGGAATGATCGATTTGCTGCCTTAGAGACGAACCTTGAGAGAGCGGCAATCATACCGATAAATTTACGGCTCTACGCTTGTCCGGGTTTGCCTCGATTCCCCTCTCGGTGAGACAGAAGCCAGGGAATTTCCCAGCTCTAACGCCGTATGTGCACTTCCCAGGGTTGAATTTAAGGTTGTTTTTCCCTTCCTCGGCGAAGATTTCCACGAGGTCGGCCACATTCCCTTCGCCCCCCTTGCTTTTAACGATCATGTTGTCGAGGTAGACCTCGACGACCCTACCGATCTGGTCTTAGAAAACTTTGTTCATCATGCGCTGATATGTGACCCTGGCATTCTTCAGGCCGAACAACATGACCCTCTAGCAGTAATTGCCTGATTGATCATGAAGGTTGTCTTCTCTTGATCTGGCAGGTTTATCGCAATTTGGTTGTAGCCAGAGTAGGCGTCTTAATATGATGAGAGCATGAGTTCCTTAAGCATGTGGAAAGAATTCTACAAAGAAAAAATATTCACCTCCTACACTTTAGAAGTCAAAAATGATGTGATCAATGGTTCTTTGAGCATGTGGAAAGAAACCTACAAGGAATCTCCATCTTTGTTTGATTTTGAAGATCGCACAACTTTAATTCTATTTATTTAATTTATTAGGATTTAATGATTTGATTCCCTTCCTTAGTAAAGGCTATAATTGCCATTTATTTTATTTATTAGGATTTAATGATTTTAGTTTATTAATTTAGATTTGGTTTAATTTTAAACTCAAATCTGAAAATTAATAATTAGGTAATATTTGAGTATTTTAGTTTTAGGGTTTATTGAGTCAAATGGGCTAAATGGGCCTCTAGTTCTCTATTTGTAACTCGGTTTATGAAATGAAAAAGAAGTTGAATTTTGAGTTAAAATTTGGAGGCGTGTCTCTTTGCTTCTTCGTGAGCCGTTATCCGAGCTTATCAGTTTACCGTGGCACTCATCCCGACTTTTCAATCGAAACATCCATAACCGGTTGTGGCGTCTTCCCGACTTATCGATCGGTCTTCCATCCCGATCGTGGTGTCTCCAACACTCCCACATTCATGACTCCCGAAATAGTCACCAACGACTCTGAGGTTGCCATCAAAATAGGAGTGTAGGCGGAAGCCGGGTGCATTATCTACCAGTTTGTCGATGCTTGGGACCAGGAGCGGGTCCTTTGGGCAAGCTTTGTTGAGGTCGGTATAATCTACACACATTCTCCATTTTCCATTGCTCTTTTTGACCAATACAACGTTGGAGAGCCAAGTCGTGTATTTAACTTCTTTGACGAATCCCTTCGAAATCAAATCGGCAACTGCCTTGGAAGCAGTCTCAGCCTTTTCTTCACTTTGGACCCTTTGTCGTTGTGCTACGTATTTGGCATCAGGATTAACTGCCAAATGATGGCATGCCACCTCGAGGGGAATGCCTGGCATCTCGAAGGCGGACCACGTGAAGAGATCGGCCTTTCGGCGCAGGCATGCAGTTAGAGCCTCCTTTACCGCGTCACTGAGGTCTGCCCCTATCTTTACTGTCTTTAGGGGGTCATCGACCAGAGGAATTTCGAGGAACTTGCCATGTGGCTTGAGGCGCTTGATTTCCTTTTTGAGTTCTTTTTCTAGTTCGTCGATGGACTCATTTGAAGTAATCGGGATCATAGCGGGCATCTACCGGAGAGGTTCACCTCGAGAGTGAAAGTGGGGTTCGAGGATTTATTGGAGTTGACGGTGAGTTCCCCTCGGGGTAAGGTAATGGCATTCGCCGCGGCCTCGAGGTTGGGTGGAATGGTTACCACTTCACCTCGAGGAATGAAAATTTAGCCAGTGTATGCGACCAAGGCGACAACGCCAAGGCGAGCTAGAGTTGGTCTCCAAAAATACGATGATAGGGGAAACAATACGGTGATATGGAAGCCGAGATGATTAACAGGGTGTACTCATTTGGTGCGCCGTGGAGGTAGTCATCGTCGGAGAAGAAACGATGGTTGCACTGGAGAAACACCTTGGTGCCGGGGCGCGGTCCGACGAGCAATCTCGTCATTTACGTTTCATCGCGACGTTTCGTTTCGCGGATGTGGCGGAGTAGCCACCGTCGACCCCATTGCGGATAGTTGGGTCGAATGTATGTCGGGATGCAAGCAAGCGATTATGCTCCCATTGTGGTCGCCATTGTTGATGATGGATCTCGGGATATACGATCGGGGTACTTGAAGTTTTGCTTAAGCTTCGTTTGATGATATGTCTCGGTCTTTAAAGATTAAGTTCGGTCAGTTCGAGGTAGTCATTGTTTCCATGTCGGGTGGGGCGTACCTGCAGACATTCTGATGCCTAAGTCAGTTCGTGAGTGAGCAGAGTAAGGAATGAAAAGCGTACCTAGAAGTGGGGTAGCACCCATATTTATAGAGGAGGCGTCGCATTCTAAGCGTCGACATCTGGCGGTGATCTCGACCGTTGAGTGCTGTTAAGCGCAGGAAGCCGTAGTTCCAGTGGATGATGGACTCTCGCTGGGAGTTGTATTGGGCCTGACTGGGTTCTCATGGTCTTTTAGCCCAGGCCGGAACAGGGATTAATATTTGGGATTGCTATATTGCCTTTTTAATCAGATCCTTTAGGTTCGTGACCAAGCTACTTCCCATCACGTTTAGCAAGTGCGACTTGCTTTGAAGCTAATGGAGGAATATAAGATGAACCTGAAGTTTGCTTGGCACACATTTTTGAAAATTAGACGAGGAAGTTAGAGGTTTTGCTCAAGGTAAGGATGTTTGCAAGTAGAGATGTGAATGTGGATTGTGGTATGGCTCTTATATCAACCAAGGCCAAGTTAAGGTGACTGTAGTCACATCAAGTAGGGGCCTAGAGGAGTGGAGTAAAATTGCTCTAGCATGAAAACGGCATCGGGCTGATGTGGGAAGGCACACACACACCATGATGAGAGTTAATTTTAAAAATCGTTACTTTTTGAGAATTTTGAGTTAAAAGTGACTTATTTTGAGTTGCTAGTCAAAAACCAAAATTGTCCCTTTTATATAGAGTTTCGAGGAAAAAAACTTAAAGTACACGAGTATAAGGCCGTCGAAATGCAATAAAATAATGAGGTTTGGAAAATAAACAAGTCTTTGAACCTAAAAGAAAGACAACTTATTGAATTCTTCAAGTTTACATGACTGTAACGAAAGGAAAATGCAATTAAAGTTTAAGTTGCAAGAAGACAAATTAAATAAATTTGAAGAGTTCTTTGGCCAGTTAGTTCTTTTCCATGAGAAGCACAACTTTTTCAGCTTCTAATCCAATCTTCTGAGTGTTGAGATTGGTAGTGCGAAGTTTGATATTTTCAAGTTGTGAGGAGAGTTGATTTTTCACTTCGAGGATTTGAGGAACCAAATTTTAAATCTGCTTAATTAGAGCTTATCTAAAAAAAAATCTGTTTAATTAGAGCATCAACCTCATTGCTGTGGGGTATTGGAGTTCATTGTTGAGATCAACAGTTGTTTTATCAAAACTAACCATCTAATCATTGAACTCTGCGCTTTTAACATTTCCATTTTGGAGAGTTTCATCAACATGTTCAATCATTGGAATAGCTTCAAAATGTTCCTCATCTACTTTATGAATATTGAAATCTACGACATCTTCCATGACAGTCTTCCCCTCCATCTCAATTTTTAGAATTTAATATTTTCCCGAGTAATGGGGCAAGACCTTGAAACTTTTAAGTCTCCCCAACATGTAGGTTATCCTGATATTCGGAAACCTCAACATCCCGGTGTTGAACTTGTTGCTTCAACCCAGGGACTTCAGTGAATGCTTGGAAATGTGATTCTCATGTTGCTGCAAGATATATTTGAGTTCATCAAAGTAAAGGGTGACATAAGTTGACAGAGTTACCTTCTTGGGAGTTCTACAAGATATTGTCAACTAGAGGCTCTGTGCTTGCTGAAGAGCTGCCATCAAGATTATTGTTCTTAAATTTTTGGGTGTTGGATGAAAAGGCCATAGAAAACGAAGTTCATATCAAGAGTTTAAGGTCTGAAGATCGTTTGGAGGTAAGAAGGTTCAAAAAAATGGTCAAGTAGCAAAGTGCCCACTATTGTAAAAATACAAATTTTGTAGGAGATTTGTAGCCATTTGAGGTTGTTTAAATGGAAGTTGCAAAATTGGTAGCCATCATGGAAAAATTCTTGGGAAGTGGTGCCTAGGTGGAAATGTTATTTTTGTGCAATCAGGTGACGTGTAATGGTTATTTTTGCTAAGAGCACGCCTGGGAGTTACTGTTAGTTAGTAAGCCATTTCTAAAACTTTTTCTCTCTGCATCCCTTGATATATATCAAACATTTGGGAGACATCTGTTGTAGTCAATTTTTGATTTCAAAATTGACCTTGTGGACATGTCACCAGAATATAGAGTTTCAAAAGGAATGAAGGTTCAAGACATTACACAGATTCGAGATTTCTCATTCTCGAAATAAAGGATAAAGGCGCACAGCAGTTATGAGCAGTTACTCGTTGGTTTCTAGAGGTTGTTGGTGCGCTGGGATATGCGGAAAGAATCTACCAAGCAGAGAATGACGGGCGACATTTTTAATATTAATCATTAGTTACTTCCCTTTTAATTAGTTTCGATTGGACAGTGTCCACCATGCAAGTAGTTAGTTATCACTTCGTAAACACTATATATTGTTGTTTGTAAATAGTTCTAGGGGAAGAATTCATAATATTCAGTAACCTCTCACACGGCTTGTAACACCCCCTTCTACCATAACTACTAATTAATTAATTTTTGAAAAATCAGAGTGCGTAAAAACTTTTAGTGCGACCACTCGAGGGTGTCACATTTAAAACAAAACACCTTAAACAACTCCAAAATATTAATTAAAATAAACTTCAGTAAATGATACATAGCACCAACAATGTCCGAGGACAAAATACTACAGCAGTGGAAATAATAAATTAACATCTTAGTTCAAATATAAAAGAAATAACAACTAAACATCCCCCCGGTGCTACGTATCAGAGCTGACTCGACCATACTAGAAGAAGGATCTCTAGTCACCTTCAGTCACTGTCACCTGCAGGTTGCCGACATACGAGGCAACACGACGCAGTAGGGTGAGTCTCAATACATAGATAAAACAGGAACACACAGTAGAATAGGCACACCAAAGGTACAGATCAATTCAAATACACTACTAATACTGACTACACGGGACTCTGATTACACCAAGAATACTGATTACACCAAGAATTATAGTTACACCAAGAATTATAGTTACACCAAGAATACAGTTACACCAAGAATTATAGTTACACCAAGAATTATAGTTACACCAAAAATACAGTTACACCAAGTATTATAGTTACACCAAGAATTATAGTTACACCAAAAATACAGTTACACCAAGAATACAGTTACACCAAGAATTATAGTTACACCAAGAATTATAGTTACACCAAGAATACAGTTACACCAAGTATTATAGTTACACCAAGTATTATAGTTACACCAAGAATTATAGTTACACCAAAAAATACAGTTACACCAAGAATAAAGTTACACCAAGAATTATAGTTACACCAAGAATTATAGTTACACCATTAGTTTATGAAGACACAATCAATCACCAGAACATGTATGCAATGTATGAGATGCAACCCAAAACTCCACTGGGCATATGCATGTGGATCCATCACCAAAATTGCCTTGAGGGCATTCACCAAACACCAAAATAATTTATGAGGCCGAGGCCTATTCACCAAAAATATGCATATGATTATGCGACACCATGACTATGCACCAAAAACACCAAATTCTTGGGAAGTGGTGCCTAGGTGGAAATGTTATTTTTGTGCAATCAGGTGACGTGTAATGGTTATTTTTGCTAAGAGCACGCCTGGGAGTTACTGTTAGTTAGTAAGGCATTTCTAAAACTTTTTCTCTCTGCATCCCTTGATATCAAACATTTGGGAGACATCTGTTGTAGTCAATTTTGAATTCCGAAATCTATATAATATATAATATTATTCATACCCCATGCATATTGCAGAGTTGCTAGTGCAATTTATTACATAATAAAATTTATTTTCTTCTTTGATGAAGTTTGGTAGAATTCTTCAAACACTAGTATTGTATCTCCATACCTTGTGGTGACGTACAAACCATGTCCTTAGCATATAGTAGACTAATACTCTTTTGAAGCTGTATCAAAAAGTGAAATGTTAGAGGAATAATAATAAGAGACACGGTAAGATATGTAGTACAAGTAAGTTATTACTCAACTCAATACCATTAGTTAAATGATATACTTCCGGCAGACGCACTTCTTATTCAAGTCACACTTATACTTTTTATAGCCGCTCGTTTTGCAATATTCCATACAGTCCTTGTGTGTTTCACATGCAATTTCAGTATGCAAAACTAAAAAGTAATGTAAAAATGGACCATTATTGATGTTATTGAAATAGCATAAATGAATTATGAAAATATATTGAAAGAAGGATTGAATGATAAGCTTACCTTTATCATTTCCCTTATTCTTTGCGTTTCCTGCAGTTCCCCTTCCCCCTGTCCTTCTTCCATGTCCTGATCCCTCTACATCTACATCTTCACCCTCATTTTCATCCATCCAAATCAAATTGTTTTTTGAAAAGCAAAATCCATTGGTGAGATGAATAAATAGAAAAAAGAAGAGAATCATTGCAGAAATAAACTTGAGACTCTTAGCCATTCTTTTCCACGTCTATTGCTAATCAACCCAAAATGGTAAGGTTGCTTTATAGTGCAAAACATAAGTTGTATTTTTTACGCCACCAAAGTTGTATGTAGGATTTGTTATGTTGCATGCACGTTACCCTTTTCTATTACTAAATGTTTATTTTATGTCTCAATAATACATTAATGAGTCATTTTACCCCTTTAACCATTAAAAGGTTTGTTTAGCAATGATTATTTGAAGGGTTAACATAACACTTAAAAACACACCGACTATATATATATATATATATATATATATATATATATATATATATATATATATATATATATATATATATATATATATATACTAGATATATATATATATATATATATATATATATATATATATATACTAGTAGGATACACGTGCATACGCACGTACAGTCTTGACGTCTTTGTCTTTTCATGACTCGAACTTAGAGAAAGTATTTAAATAGTCCGAACATTACCCGTTAAAATAAAGACAAATTTAAAGTAGACAAAAAGGACTTTCAAATAAAAAATAGATAAATATTGAAATCTAAAAATGTAAAAGTATCATTTAAAAACAATTGTACATTTATCCCGTGTTTTTATATAACAAAGATGAGTATTTTTATATGTCGAGTTGTTATCCCGTGTTTTTTATAAATCAAGTGCGGCTATCCCATATTTTTATATATATCATTACAGTTATCTCATAGTTTCAATTGATTATTTGAGTTGATTAGTAGATTATAGTAGATAGTAAAAGTTAGATATTAGATTATCAATAAGAAATATTTATCCCGTGTTTTTATACATCAGTGACAATTATTTGTTCTTTTTAGGTATTTGTGACAAATATTTGTCACTTGTGTTTTAAATATTAATCAGTTTAAATAGTCATTAATTTTTCTTGTTTTTTTAGATAGTAGGTTTATAGTAGTCTTCAAAAATTATAATTATCTTATTTAGGAAACTACCTTGTTAGTTTTACCAGGAGGCAAGCAAATCTTGTTGCTCAAATTCTTGCGAGAGCATCAAGTTCTTATGCTAGCTCCCATGTCTTTGATTATATTCTCACTTGTATTGACTCTTTGATTATGAATGAAATGCTATAAGTTTGTTTTGGTCAAAAAAAAAATTATAATTATCAATGGAAAATATTAAACCCGTGTTTTTTTATATATCACTGCAGTTATTTCTGTGTTTTTTTTATATCAGTGCAGTTATCCTGTAGTTTCAATTGATTATTTTAGTTGATTAGTAGATTATAGTATATAGTAAAAGTTAGATATAGTAAATTATCAATAAAAAATATTTGTTTTATATATTAATTAGTAGTTTAAATAGCCATTAAGCCTTCTTGACTAGTGGAAAATGGACATTAGACAGCACCATTTAGCATCGGTTGTATGAACAACCGATGCTAAATGTAGACGCGGTGGCAATTTTGTAATTAAATGGAAGTTTTCAATTTTCACGCCTACATTTAACATCGGTTATTTAAAACAACTGATGCTAAAAGTCATTGCATCAGACTTTTAGCATCGGTTGTTTAAAGAGGCGATGCTAAATGTGTATCTCTAACACATTTAACATCGTTGTTAAAACACGCGATGCTAATAGTCTCATTTTATTTTTTTCAACCTTTCAATCCCATACACTCTCGTTGATCAAAAAAAAAAGTCCCATACACTCTATCGCGTTCTCACCTCTCCTTCTCTGAACATTCACGCTCTCAACCCTCCTTCTCTGAACATTCACGCTCTCTGTAACATCCCGCATCGCTTCTAATCGCCGATCGCCCCACGAACCAACACGAGTCTTTTCGGCATGCTTTGTCCTCACTTGCATGCTTTAGAAAACTTCAGAAGGTCACCCATCCCACTACTACTCCAAGCCAAACACGCTTAACTATGGAGTTCTTATGGGATGGGCTCAAAAAAAAGAAGATGCATCTTGTTAGTATAGGTAGTCCAAATCAATTCTTTTAAGCCTTCCTTCAACTGCATGCAGCCCCATACCGCATGGCCTCGGGATCCCTCTCATTTCGAGTGCGTATTTGGTTCATTCACGCGCCCTTCGCTTTGAAGCCGCCAGAGCCGCTCTTTGCCATGCCACCTTTTTGGGCTTTGGCGATCACTCCCGCCCTCGTCCACCCGGATGTCACATGCCCACTGGGCTTCCGCTTGGTTCGCCCCCGAACCACACCGCATCGAGAGAGGTCTGCCGCTCGATACCAAATTGTAACATCCCGGACTACTTCGTAAGCGCCGATCGCCCCACGAACCAACACAAGTCTTTTTTCAAAGATGCTTTGTCCTCACTTGCATGCTTTCCAGAAAACTTCAGAAGGTCACCCATCCCACTACTACTCTACAAGCCAAGCACGCTTAACTATGGAGTTCTTATGGGATGGGCTCCCGAAAAGAAGATGCATCTTGTTAGTATAGGTAGTCCAAATCAATTCTTTTAAGCCTTCCTTCAATCAGTATGCAGTCCCATACCGCCGCATGGCCTCGGGATCCTCTTATTCCGGTGCGTATTTGGTTCATTCACGCGCCCCCCGCGCTGAAGGTGTCGGGAGCCGCTCTTTGCCATGCCACCTTTATGGGCACCGGCGATCACTCCCCGCCCTCGTCAGCCCCAGATGTCACACTCTCAACCCTCTTTCTCTGAACAACGAATCCAAAACATCTTGTGTATGGTTCGTCCCTCAGCATCATTTATAGTTAATCCCTACCTTCCCACCTTCGTTTCCATAAAGCGAAACCCTAGAGTTAATCCCAATATCGAATTGACAACAATCGCGAATCGCATATGTGAAATCGTCTCACGGCAAAATCATCTCACCTCGAAATCATCTCTTGATTCTCTTGATTCCACACCCACTACGAACCCTATTCGCGAACCAAGCGAGATTTCCTTTTCTCGCAAAGCGAAACTCAATCTTCTGCGAACCCTAATCACAAATCTCTTCTTCTACGAATTGCGAACTGCCATCTTCTCTCAGTCAGGTAAGTTTCTTCAATTGTATTGTAAGATATTAATTTCAATGGAATTTGAAGAATTTTTATGATTTTATTATGTGTTGTTGTTTGGAAATATTTTTGTATATCAGGATATTATAAATTGGTCAATTGATAGACCTTTAGCATCGGTTATGTAAGATGATCGTTGCTAAAAGTCACCAAAAATGGACCTTTAGCATCGGTTATTTATGATGACCGTTGCTAAAAGTCACCAAAAATGGACTTTTAGCATCGGTTATTAAGGATGACCGTTGCTAAAAGTCACCAAAAAATGAACTTTTAGCATCGGTTATTAAGGATGACCGTTGCTAAAAGTCACCAAGATAGACTTTTAGCATCGGTTATTAAGGATGACCATTGCTAAAAGTCACCAAGATGGACCTTTAGCATCGGTTATTTAAATAACTGATACTAATAGTATGTTTCAAGACATAAAAAACACCAAAAAAACGTCATTTAGCATCAGTTTTTTGAAAATCCAATGCTAAAAGTCACATTTAGCAACAGTTATTTAACCGATACTAAATGTCAGACATTTAGTATCGGTCGAATTAGCATCGAAAGATAACCGATGCTAAATGAGCAAAATAACCGATGCTAAAAGTCTTTCTGCACTAGTGCTTGTTTTTATTATATAGTAGGTTTATAGTAGTCTTCAAAAATTATAATTATCAATGACAAATATTAATCCCTTGATTTTTTTTTATATATATCACTGCAATTATCTCGTGATTTTTTCATATGTCATCTCAGTTATATCGTAGTTTTAATTGATTATTTTAGTTGATTAGTAGATTATATTAGATAGTAAAATATATATAGTAGATTATCAATAAAAAATATTTGTTTTAAATATTAATCAGTAGTTTAAATAGTCGATAAATCTTCTTTTCTTTTAGATAGTAGGTTTATAGTAGTCTTTAAAAAATTTAAATATCAATGACAAATATTAATCTTGTGTTCTTTTATATACCAATGTAGTTATCCCGTGTTTTTTATATATCATTGCAGTTATCTTGAAGTTTCAATTGATTATTTTAGTTGATTAGTAGATTATAGTAGATAGTAAAATATAGATAGTAGATTAACAATAAGAGGTGACAGTAGATTATCAATAAATGTGTAAACAGATGTCAGAGAGAAAAAAGAAGATGATTTTAGTAGAGTAGTGTTTGTATAAATTTAGAAATTTAGTTAAAAAAACTAAAGTGAGATAAGAGAAAAAGAATAATTGTTTATGTGGTAAATAAAAGTAAAGTGAGAGTGTAAGAGAAAAGTGAAAAGGATGAAAGAGGGTGTAAGAAGTAAGAGATAAAAAGAAGAAAGAGAGTATAAGAAAAGAGAGAAAGAAGAAAGTGTACGAAGAAATAGATAGAAAGCAAGAAATAGAGTGTAAGAGAAAAGTGAAAAGGATCGAGAAAAGAGACAAAAGTAAATTAGACCAATGTGACCCTAATAAATTGAGGTGTCAAGCGTGAGTCATTTGGTATTTTCATATGTCATTTGGTATATACGGGGGGCATATCTCGTGAGAAATGAGTCTATTATATGAGAGTTAGAGGAATCTTAATTGGCTCTTGAATAAAAATCAATGAATGAGATTAAACCATCACATAGATGACTCACATACTTCACTTCTCACTAAATCTTTCTCTCCCTAGCTTGCATTCATTAGCTTTCATCTTGCACAAGTTTTATTACAACCCCACCATTTCATCTTCTATTGCTGCAAGAGAGCCCCTACACCAAAATCAGATAGTCCTTCTTTCCTGCACTGGTTTCTTCACCATGGCTTACATCACATCCTCTCTCTCTCTCCAATTTGATTTCTTCGACTCTCTCTGCCTTTAGATATTGGAATTATAACTGTGAAAGTAAAGGAATGATTCATTGATTATTAACAGAATTACAACGATGTATTTATATGAGGTTTAGATCTAACCGTATCTGGTTAGAATCAAACCGAGAATGCCACGTCACCATAGTGTGACTCAGCAGCTATTTACTATTACAAAGCAAGTGTATCATCATCCTAGTGAGCTATTGGTTGCTCTGCTTTGACCAGCAAGTCTTTTGACTTTCTCTCTATTACTCCCCCCTCAACCTCAAGGTGAGGTGAGAGCATCACTTTGAGGTTGTTCCTGAGTGCAAGAAATTGAGAATTGGGCAATGGCTTCGTAAGGGTATCTGCAAGTTGCCCAGAAGCAGGTACATGACGAATGCTCAATGCCTTAGCTAGGACTTTCTCACGAACAAAGTGTATATCAAGCTCCAAGTGCTTGGTGCGAGAATGTAGCACCGGATTGTGAGCAATAAGCACGGCACTTTGGTTATCACAGAGCAATTGAGGCTGCTGATAAGGAATTTTGAGTTCACTAAGTAATGACTGTACCCAAAGTAATTCTGCAGTTGCGTTAGCAAGGCCCCTATATTCAGCCTCGGCACTTGACCTTGCCACAAGAGTTTGCTTTTTGGAACTCCACGAAACCAAATTTGGACCTAAGTAGATACAAGAACCAGATGTAGACCGACGATCGTCTGGGTCACTGGCCCAATCCGAATCACTGTAGGCTCTCAGTGATAAAGGTTCTGGCTTTGTAATAGAGGTTGCGTGATGAGACCAAAGAACTGTGTATGGCTCAAGTACCGCAAGATTCTTTTAACTGCCCGAAAATGGGACTCCAATGGGTTGGACATAAATTGACAAACCTTGTTTACCGAGTAAGCTATGTCAGGCCTAGTTAAGGTGACATATTGTAGGGCACCAACTAGAGACCTATATAAGTGTGGATCCTGCATTACATCTGATCCCAATCTACTAAGCCAGTAGTGGAAGCCATGGGAGTTGGCATGCCTTTGCAACCAAGCATTGAAGTTTTTGAAGAAGATCTCTAATATATTTTGTGCGAGTGAGAATAACGAGAACACGTTGGTTGATATTTAAGCTCAACACCCAAGAAGTATTACGGTTTGCCAAGATGCTTCAATGCGACGATGAATTCGGTTTCTTGATCGAAGTCGATAATAAGGGAGGTGGCAGATCCTGTAATAAGGATGTCATCCACGTATACCAACGCAAAGAGTTGTACTCCAGGTGTAGAATATACAAACAAGGACAGATCACATTTGCTTGAAGTGAAGCCAAATCGATTAAGAACACATTTGACTTGTCATGCCAAGCCCGAGGGGCTTGTTTAAGCCCATAAAGTGATTTATGCAGTAAACAGACCTGAGTCTTATCTTGGCTGATGAAACCGGGTGGTTGAACCATGTAGATTTCTTCTTGAAGGTGCCCATTGATGAAGGCATTATTAATGTCAATTTGTTGGATATCCCACTTATTGGAGATAGCTAGAGACAGCAAGATTCTGATTGTTGTAGGTTTTATCACAGGTGCAAATGTTTCTCCAAAATCTTGACCCGGGACTTGATTGTAGCCTTTTGCTACAAGACGAGCCTTGTACTTGTTGACGGAGCCATCCGGATTTTCTTTCACCCTAAACACCCATTTGCAGCCTATGGCCTTTCTATTGGGTGGCAAGGTGGTGAGACTCCAAGTTTTATTATTGACAAGAGCTTCATACTCTGCTTTCATAGCTGAGTGCCACTCGGGTATGGAGAGAGCTTGCTTAGCCGTTGTTGGTTCAATATGTGTAAGATACAATTTGGGCTTGAGTGAACCAGTTTGCATTCTAGTGACCATATGATGTGTTACGTACGCTGCGCAGTTGTGGAGAAGCTGCATCATCGATGTGGCGAGTTGGACAAGTCGATGCGATTGAAGCACCGCTTCCGATCGATGCAGCAGTAGTAGGTGACTCTGGTGTGGAAGCCCTGCCACCTGATATAGCTGTATTAGGTGACCTTGGTGGAGAATCACTACTTGCTGATGTAGCAGTGTTATCACCTTCTGATATAGCAGTGGCAACACCTTCTAGTACTCCCATATTATCAGTAGAAGAAGTAGTTGCTGGTGCAATAGGAGTATGTGATGGTTCAAGGTCTGGTTGGGGATTAGTGGTGCTAGGTGATCCAGGTTCATTTGGATAGGTTGGTATAGGTAAGCAATTGAAATCTGCAGCAGTAATTTCTGGTTTGACAGTTTCTGGAAAGATTGAAGGGTAAGGAAAGGCATTTTCATTGAAGTTAACATCCTTAGAAATGATGACCTTGCCATCTGCAGTTAAGCACTTGTAACCTTTGTGTGAGGTGGACAAACCTAGGTTAATACACTGTGCACTTCTAAACTGGAACTTATGCTTGTTATATGGTCTAAGATGGGGAAAACAAGCACAGCCAAAGACTCTAAACATAGAATAGTCAGGGACAGATTTATAGAGGGCTTGATAAGGTGAGATAAAGGTAGGCAAGCCTTTGGTAGGTAATCTATTGATGAGTTGTACTGCATTAGTGAAAGCATGGTCCCAAAATGATAAAGGAAGGGAAGCATGTGAGAGGAGGGTAAGTCCCATCTCTGTAATGTGACGATGCTTTCTCTCCACAGTACCATTTTGGTGAGACGTATATGGACAAGTGAACCTGTGTATAATACCCAAATCAGTAAGTTGTTTGGTGAAAGGTAAAAACTCACCACCCCCATCAGACTGTACAGCTTTGATTGACACAGAAAATTGAGTTTGCACAAGCTTATAAAATGACATGAATGCTGCCAGTGCATCAGATTTCTTCCTAAGGAAGTATATCCATGTAAACCTAGTACATGCATCAACAAATGCAACATAGTCTGAGAAAACCGGCCTTTGGAAGACATAGGTTTGGGCCCCACAAATCGAGTATGAATCAATTCAAAAGGTGCATGATAATGTGTTTGTGATGGTGGAGCATGTAACTTGTGAGATTTGCCAATGCTACAAGAATTGCAAAAATCAATAGACGTTTTATTGGATAACAAAGGTTTACAAGTTTTCATAACATGTGACACTACATTAGCATTAGAGTGACCTAATCTAGCATGCCACAGGTTACTAGTATGTGTAGCAGAGGTGCAAACAGAATTAACAGATGGTGAACTAAAACCAGAATTACTGGATGATGCGAACATAAGGTTGAATGCCTCCTAGTGTGTCTTTTTAAAGGAATGCCTCTGAAACTGTATAAGCCATCCTTTTCTAGTGTTCCCTTCAAGACAACTTGCTCAGAGTCCTGTGATTTTACAAGACAATAAGAATCATGAAACTCAAAGAATACTTTATTATCTTTAACAAAGCGTGAAACAGCAGAGCAAATTTACGGATATGGAAGGCACATGTAATAGGTTATTTAAAACTAAGTTAATGTGAGGGTGTATAGGTGAGGTAAATTGAGAGAAACCAATGGAGGAAATGGCTAAACCTGCACCATTCCCTACCTTAACCTGTGTAGAGCCATGATAGGGCTTACTGGTTTGTATATTATCACCATCTAGAGTCACATGGTGGGAAGCACCCGTATCACCCCACCATGGATCATCCTCATCAGGTTCACTACGTAAAGTTGAATCAGAGTTAATACCTGTTGCGTCGAGTGACATAGCTTCAGCGAGATTCACATGTGGCGTAGCAGCATTGGCATCAGTGCTAGGAGTTGAAGCTTCAGCACTCTGAGAAGTTGATGAAGGATTAGCTCCCTGCGCCACATGTGGTGGTGGAACGAATGTCTCATCGTAGCGAAACCAGCAATCTAATACTGAGTGTCCATATCTTCCACAGAGCTGACAGGTAGGACGATTTCCAGAGGACCGAGCACGTCCTCGGCCTCGATTGCGACCATGGCGACCACGGCCACGTCCATAGGAACTTCCACCAGCATTATAAGACCGATTTCCTTGATTATTGTGGCCTCCTGTGTTTCCATTTGAGTTATTACCCGGAGCAGTGTGAGCGACATTTGCAGTAACAGTGGTGACGGCCAATTCTTGGCGAAATTTGTCTAACTGAGATTCTTGAACTAGGAGTAACGATTCAATTTCAGAGATCGAAGGTGTTTCAGGCCTACCGAAGATCATCATCACAAATGCGTTGTATTCTTCAGGAAGACCATCGAGAATGACATCAGTGAGATACGAATCGGTAATTGTCTCTCCGATTGCAGTGAGCGAATCAGCGATGGAGTGAACTTGAGTGATGAACTCCGAGATGGATTTGGATCCTTTCTTCGTGTTTTTGAGTTCATTCCTCAGTTGACGAACCTTCGCCTTAAGATGAGCGAAGTAATGTTGATGGATTTTCTCCCAAACCTCCCACGAATGGTGACAACTAAGGACTCGAGGTAGAACACTCTCAGATAGGGTCGATAGCAGCCATGTGAACAAGGTTTGGTCCTGAACCAACCACTTTTCGAACTCCTCAGAGACGATATCAGCCAAACGATCTGATTCCGTAAGGTATTTCTGTGGAATTGCAGGATTGACTAAGAGGCGATGGAGTTTGTGCATTTTCACAACTCCTTCGACCTGCTGATTCCACAATAGGAAGTTTCGATCATCAAGTTTGATCGATAGTTTTGGACCGGTGGTGAAATGTTGAGATGACGAGTTCGAAGTACCATGGAAAATGGAAGGTGTAGGTGAACTTGCACTCTTTGGTGATTCCTCAGGTGTGGCCATGACTGGTTAGTTACGGCGGCGATTTTCCGTTACGGTGAGTTTAGGAGCGGAAGACGGTGGTGAAAAGGTGAGGACCGATACCAGCGAATGATACCATATTGGAATTATAACTGTGAAAGTAAAGGAATGATTCATTGATTATTAACAGAATTACAACGATGTATTTATATGAGGTTTAGATCTAACCGTATCTGGTTAGAATCAAACCGAGAATGCCACGTCACCATAGTGTGACTCAGCAGCTATTTACTATTACAAAGCAAGTGTATCATCATCCTAGTGAGCTATTGGTTGCTCTGCTTTGACCAGCAAGTCTTTTGACTTTCTCTCTATTATTAGATTCTTAATATTGAATTCAACCAATATATTTTTTGTTAAAATAAGCATAAAATTTATATTGTGAAAATTTATATAAAATTGTACCAAAACCCAGATGAGAGGGAAATGGAATACTAACTATAGTGCCAGATGGAGAGCGAAGAAGATACATAGAGAGAAATTTGGGTTTTGCAAATTTACTTTTTATTCTGCTTTATTCTTTCATTAATACAATTTTATATTCTTTTGCCCCGATGAAGCAAAAACTTAGCTCTGAACAGCGTGTTTTAATCTTGTCCATCCATTTAGATCTAACAGCTGAAAATGAGCCCTCTCACTCTCACGTAAGAAAAAGTCATTCTCACTAGATATGAGCCCTCTTCTTCTTCCTTGAGTAGTGTGTCGGGAAGTAACAAAGCGGCGTTGGATTTTGAACAAAACTTCTAAAAATTCATATCCAGCAATCCACCGAATCCAAAGAAAATCAACAACTTACCAAAGGAGTATTGAATTATATAAATGTTGGTATTTGTGATTTTTTTTTTAACAAAGGTATTGGTGATTCTTTTGTTCACTGCAAAATGTTTATTGTTTCTAAAAGGATTCCATGCAAAAATGTTAAAAAATTATCTTGGTTTTCTTTGTGATCAACTTTCTTTATGAATTTAAATGTTGGGCTTTGCTTTTGAACTTTCGTCATGAACGTCAGTTTCTGTGAAAATTAAAGTAAGAATTTGATTAATCAAAGATATCCATGGTAAATTAAATATGCTTGTAGCCGAAGAAGAATAAGGTTAGCTTAATCGACTCAAATATTTTTGCTTTTCTTAAATCTACCCTTCTGGCATTAGATCAACGAAGAAGAACTTTATTCGTGAATGACTATGCTTCCTGGGTAAAAGGGGTTTTGCTGCAGCTATGTGGAAGAAGAAGAGGTGCGCGTAAATAGAGAAAAGAGTGGCACGTGACCTTTCTATTGACCATTTTAATCTCAGCCATTAATTTTATATCCAAAGGCTATAAATTGATCCTCTCACTCACATAAAAAGACCATTCTCACTAGATATGCCCCCATACATATATATATATATATATATATATATATATATATATATATATATATATATTTTAAAATAACATTTGAATTCGTTGTTTGAAACTTAAAAAAATACGGTTATACGCTTTTAGTGTATTATGTGATATGATACATTTGTATTTCTAACAGACAACGTCATTTATAAAATCGTTTATGTTATATAATATATTTTTCCCGTTTATTTTGCATATATAGATTTAAATATAATTATTTTAGTCAATTATATACATTCATTTTTGATCAAAATATATATCCATATGTAAATTCTCATTAGTGTCACAAATATAATATAAAATATAATATAAAATCATTGATTTTTGATTAAAATATAATATATTTCTGCCCCTTTGTACTCATTTCTATCAATGAAAATTAGTTTAAGACTGAAAAGTGAAACAATAAATTAACAATAAACTTGATCATATTGGGGTTTGTAATATAAAAACCCTAATATCAATTTTTGTGACAGTTGGAACCTAAGCTAACAAACAAGCTTTCAAAATAAACACATGTTTAAATACAAAAGCTTGTTAGCCTATGGTATACCTAAAACGGTTAGTTAGTTGGGAATTGTTAGTCTCTAACTAACTCTCCAACTAACTTATGCCTAGCTATGTATATAAGTGTAAATAAGCCATACAATTTGTACATATATACATACAATTTTGCAATCATTCAATAAAATTTTCTAAGTTTACAGTTTAAACCTAGTTCTATTTTTCTAACTCCCTGTACTGAAATCCAAAAGACTCCAATTGTCTTCTTCCTTGAGATCTTGGTCTTTGTAAGTATAATCAAGGAGGATTGTACCTTGCAAAGAAAAGAAAGAAGGATTAGAATTCACTTTTGTGACTAAAGTGAATTGAAGAAAGAAGGAGAAGCAGGTTTAAGTTCAGAAGGGGTACCTTGTATGTCAATTGATCGGGTTTTGGGAAAGTGAGTCTCAAGAATCGTATCATCCTCACAAGTGTTGGTTGCAACCAAGAGAATCAAGGGATTAGAGGTTGCAGCAACAAAGTAAAGGAGAAAAGTCACAGGAATAATCAAGAGGAAGTAACTACCTCTACATTGTTTATGAGAGAGTGATTTCAAGGGTGAAATCACAGAGTTCCAGTATTCATCACATCTCGGTAGTGCAACAAAGATAACGATGAAACCAAAATTAGGGTTTTGCGAAAGATTAAGAGCAGAAAAGTAAAATTGATTCAGGTGTGATTCGTTACCTTTGGTGTACACGATTTATACCTGATCTCTGTTTACCTGCAAAAGAATCAAACAAAACCTAATTAGGGTTTGGATTGTGAAACCGAGAGATTAGGGTTTTGAATCAAATCAAAGAAAGGAAGTCCTTACCTTCAATATACGGTGATTGAAGGAGGAATCATCAGAAAAACAACAATACAGCAAGAACATAGTGTCAAACTCAGAACAAAGTATCGAACGAGTGAGAAGTGGCGTTTGTAGCTTCAGGTTGTCTTGATTCAACACAAAACCAAAGGGTTTCTGTTGAATCATTGCCAACAATCATCATCAGCCATTTCCAAGCAAGATCCAAGCTTCAATCACTAAGTGTGAGAGCTCGAATCTCTGCTAGGGTTCTGAGAGAGAAGAGAGAAGAAGAAGTCGAAGAGAGAGAGATCAGAGAATCAAGAAAGGCAAACCGTGGTTCTTGATTTTCTGAAGTTAGAGTGAGAAAATCAACATATATACTTCGGTTCAGCAGGATCCACGAAGTATCCATTCCGTCCGGGTTTGGGTTCCGCACAAACCCGTTTCTACATTATTTATTTGGCAGTGTTGCTTCATCATTGGACTGGGCCAAAGACAAGCTGGGCTTGTCTAATTGCACCCCCCTCAGTGTTAAGTGTACCTGCAAGCATACAAATATTAGCAATTTCGAAAAAATCCATTAGATCACGCTTTGACATTGTGTACTTTCAAAAGCAAAGTCTGTTTAAGGATAAGACGAAAGCTTTGAACATCTAATAATAATATATAAAAACCAAGCCCACCCCTATAACTTGAGTCATCATCACATTGTAGTTACCTAACTATGAATTAAAGGTTTACTTCAAGCACACCCCTGTAAATGATAAACAAAAATATAACATTAGAAGCGTTAATAAATCACGAACGATAGTAATTTCAAAGTAATTTCGTTTAAGGGTAGGATGCAAGCTTCGATGTGATGCATCACTTGTATGTAGGCTTCATATGTCAAACCAAATATGGAAGCAACAGAGGAAAGGGCAGAATATGAAATACCCTCCATTTACAAATATAACCCTTTTGTCAAAAGTCACACGTGAAATACGTGTAGAAAATTTACCAAATGGAGATTGGTATATAGTCTTTCTTCTCAACTACATGAAATAACAAATCACACAAAGTTAAGACGTAAAGAAATCATATTTTTTATTTTTAGAAAATCAACACATAAAAAAAATGACCTTAGAAACCATCTTTCAAAAACTCTAAATGCAAATAAACCTTTGCAGGATCTTTCCACACCAATGTTTTAAAACTCGGGCGGTGACCGACTCGGTGAAGGTCTTGGGTCAGCTGGGTCAAAGGGTCGGGCCAGAAGAGTGGTCGACAACTAAACCGCATGACCATTAACTCGGTCTTGGTTAAATTTTTATAAAAACTTAATTTACTAAAATTAAGCTCACAAAAAACTATACTTTAATTTATAAATTTCATAGATGTAAAACTTAATGTATTAATAAAAATTGTACTTTAAAATATCTTATAAATTATACTTTAAACTACCTATATATATATATATATATATATATATATATATATATATATATATATATATATATATATATATATAGGGAAGATATATTCAAATATGTGATTAATTTATACATTTGGTGAAAATAGCAATTTATCAATGCATCTAAAAGTATCAACGGTCTTTCATAATCTACATGTTATATACTCTGTTTTGTAACAATTATCACAAACTTCAGATGGCTGAGTGGTAAGGAATGTGCAGGGCCAATGCATTGTCATGGGTTCGATCTCTTGTGTTTATAGTTTTGGCTTTTAATATTAAATCTTGCGGTCCACGTGGCATTCCACATATTTATCCCAAGATGTATGTGGAATTATTTAATTGGTTTGAGGTGTACAAACTCTTGATTTATATTACTTATGATATATATATATATATATATATATATATATATATATATATATATATATATATCCTAGTATCAAACTCGTGCGATGCCTTTGGAAAAAAAAATTGTTGGAAATTTATATTGAGTATAATATGCCATTCCAATATATATTGCAAGTTAAAAATTGTTAAGTGAGTTTTAGTAACTTAAAACAAAATTGGTAAAGATTGATAAATAATTAATCGAATTATATGATATTGTAATATATAAGAACATAAAATGACACATTTGTAACATAAAATGACTTATGGTTCCATTAATTGAATTGAAACGCATTGATATGTTTTATATTACAATATATTATAGTATTAAAATACTCTTATACACATAAGAATATATTAACTTTAGTTAAGGTTTTGTCACACAATTTTTAAATAAAAGTACTTACATTGGAAAATTCTATTCAAAAAAAAAATAATGGAAACAAAATAAAATTCATGTAAGATGTAGGTCTGTGCTACACACGGTTTATAGTAAAAAACCATAAATTTTATAGTAATTTTTCTATTCGGAATTCTAAATGAACAAAAAAGTACTTCTCTATTTTGAAACTCAATTTTGTTTTGTGTATTTCTTTTTTCAGTGTATCAGTACCAAAACATTGGCTTTCTATTCATAAAAATAATAAGCTAAAAGATTCATTTTTCATTAAAATGAGAAAAATGAAAATAATAAAAATACATTTAACATTAGTAAAAGATACCAACGGAAATATGGTGCTAATTAATGGTATAAAACAACCGGCTTGATATTTAAAAGAATTGCGACGTTCACAGTTATATAATGAATAATAATAATAATAATAATAATAATAATAATAATAATATAATTAATTTAAGAATTTTTTTCGAGCTTACAATGAATAGATTTAAATATCAGATTCAAAACAATTCACTTTTTTCAAACATGAGTTTGAAATATAAATATTGGGATTGTAAGATTCTTAAAATAATATGAAATAATTGTTTTATTATTTTTAAATAAAATACAACCGTAATGATAATCTCATTAGTGGAAGGTTAACGACATGGAGAGAAGACGTTTAAATGGGAGGCGGTCAAGCATATTATGATTGTGAAGATCTTGGAGAGAACATCATTGTACTGTAAAATTAAGAACAACATAAATAAAAATTATAAGCTGAATTGACCAAAACAATGGAAATTAATTTTGTTGAAAAATGGAAATTAAAAGTCTTATTTTAATTTCAAATTTGCAATAGTTTTAATATTCATATTTTAATATTAAGCATTTATTTATTTTGTAACCAAAAAAATCATTTACTTATTAAAATAATCTGAGAGAGAAAAACATTAATGAAACAATTATTTCCACAATAGAAAGGGCAATGAGGACAAAAAAAAGTTCATAGGTAGTTATGGAGAAAAGTTACCGAAAGTAGTGCACGAAAAGAATTAAAAAATCTGTATTAATTGTTAATTTTGGTAAGCATATTTACTTCATAGGTTGTAATAGAAGATTTTGTCCAAAAAATATAATTTGAAGATATAGATATATTACAATTTTTGTTTGGACCAAATTATGCATGCTATTAGAACAAAATATTATCCTCTTGATGAAATACTAAAATCATTTCTTTAATTATAATTATAAGTAGGCTTAAATATCATTTACCCCCTGCAAATATCACCATAATCCATTTACCCCCTGTAAAAATAAAAGTTTTAAAATACCCCTTGCAAATAATAAGTGTTTCTAGTTACCTCACTACAGAATAGCAGTAAACGATTTATATTTTTGGGGAATAACAAATAAGCGGTTTATACCCATTATAAACTTACTTATTTGTCAACATAATCTAACAGCAGGGGGGTAACCGTAAACAATTTATATTTGCAAGGGGCATTTTAAAACTTTTATTTTTACAGGAGGGTAAACGGATTATGGTGATATTTGCAGGGGGGTAAATGATATTTAAGCCTTATAAATATCCTACATTGAGGAATATGATGCTCTCCTGATCTCCTCCCTTATTCATACTTCTCCCTATTAGATTTGAATTAACTGAGAACCAAAACTGGGCTCATACTCAATTGAAAAGATATAGACAACTCAAGTCATTGGTAGACAAAATCCAGCAAATGTCTTTTTACTTTTTTTGAACATCTGCGTTGCAAATGTCTAAAAAAACTCCCAACAAATAGTAAGGATCACAAAAGCAAACTCCTAAAATATAATAGATGGAAAATAATGCCTCTTTGAAAATGCATCATGAGCCACTTGAAAAATACAAATACAAATTGTAAGATGGAGTAGGTCCCTAAAATTAAAATATACGAAACACCTAAACCAATACTATTATAAAAAATCAAATAACTAAATTAAAGAAAATCAATAAAATAAATATAACATAGAGTGACAAACACATTCTTGTTTTGTAGTCACCAAAAATAAAATGGAACACGATAAGACATCCTTCTTTTGTAAAGTGATTTTTGTTAATGGATTTCTACCAAATTTGAATTGAAATGATAATCCATACCTTCAAATTATGGACATATTTACAGATGTACATAACTACTCTACCAACTGCTATCATTTGTATGAAATTTCAATTTTAATTTTATCCACTAAAATTTCAATAGAATCAAAAGAGATGAGATGTCGACATTACCAAAATCCATTGGCTTCACACTTTAACTTGTTAGATGCATCATCCATTGAAGCTCATTTTGCTGCACTACAATAGGAGGGAAAACCTAATATTGAATTCATAAAAATAAAGGAAAAAGAGAAGAAAAAAAGTGAGAAAAAGGTTATTACGAATTCAATTGGTGAAAAAAAGTGAGAAAAAGGTTATTACGAAAAAATGGTTACTCAATTGGTTAATATGAGAATAAGAGAAAATGGAAGATAAGATTCACTCAAATGCAATTGGTGAAAATGGGCTGAGAATGAGAAATATTTTAAAGGGTGTAATAAATCTTAAAATGCAATTTGCCTAAAGAATTCAATTTGCAGTATTATTACGAATTATTACGAATTTAATTTGTAGCTGGTTATTTATGACGTATTATTACGAATTATTACGAATTCCATTTGTAGCTGGTTATTACGAATTCAATTTGCAGTTTAATTCCTTTAAAACATTCCATTATTATTCGATTTCTACATTAACCACTCCATCGGTGCTACAAATCAGCCGTTGGATATTTTTATTTTATTTAGAATGTTCTAGCTGCAATTTTAACGTTTCCTAGCTGTTGATATTATGCTGACTCCCACGGGTGCATATTACCCGTTAGATGGAGAGGTAGCCTTATTTTCTTTTTCTGATCATTGATCTCAGCTGTATGTCATATCTGATGTGGCAAATCTGAGTTATCCTGGCCGTCGGTTTCACGAAATGGTGATGTGGATGCCACCTATTTTTTATGTGTATTGTATGGCATTTTAGAAAATGTGATGTGGAATGCTTAGGTGTACAACTCATGGTTGTATATATAATTATGATTATGATTATGATTATGATATATATATATATATATATATATATATATATATATATATATATATATATATGAGTTAAGATATATTGACACCAATTAATAACTTTGCGTATACACATAAATTTATCAATTCGATTGTTGAATAACGTGATATTATCTTTGAGATCATATATGTCAAATTTCATAAAAAATTCAAATTTATTTGACCCTTTTCACACTATTCAATTTTGATGGATAATATGCTATTTAAAAGATAAACAAAAGTGTGTTGTCAGATAACACACCTATGTAAGAAGAAACACTACCCCACATACCAGTGGCCTACCACCAGTGTTAGTAACCACTTCAAATCTGTCTCCTCCTCCCCCTCCAAATCCCTCTCACTCGGTTTAACATCCCTAATTTCGTTAATTTCGAATTAAGAAATTAACGAGTGATTTATTACTCGAGTAGGTAATAAATCAAGTCGCAAATATGAGGTTGTCGCGAAAACAATTTATAATTGCTTGAGTATATAAGTTAAATGCATAATTGAGTGAAAATTAGAACACTAAGGGTATTTTAGTCTTTATACCTCTCACACTAAATGAGCTCTAAGACACCAAAAATATCCATACACTCTCTCATTCCTCACTTGTGATAAAAGAAAGAAAGAAAAAGAAATGAAAGAGAGAGAGGGAACACATATTAGAAAGAAGGAAAGAAAGAAAAATTGAAGAAAAGAAAGTAAGAGAGAGAAAGAAGGAAAAGAAAGAAAGAAAGAAGAAAAAGAGAACAGAGAGAGAGAAGAGAGAAACCGAGAGGGAGAAGAGGAGAGGGACGAAGGAGAAGAAAAAAGAAGGGGGTGGATCCCCTTCAATCCAACACCAGGTAAGGGCCTTTTTGTCTCATTTTCTCTCATTTTCCTTCCTCTTTCCAATGATGTAAATTTCATAAACTCATTCCTCCTCAATCTCTTTTTGCCATTAATGATCCATTGGAGCTCTAAGTGGAGGAGATGAAGTTTTGAGCATATTTGAAGCTAGCTTAAGGTTTGGGAAGCTCAAGTTAGGGTTTTGATGGCTTGGATTTTGAATTGGAGAGCTTGGTTCTGTTTGGAATCGATTTGTTCAGTAGGTGGGAGAGTTGAGGTGCTGGTTTTTCGGTTGGGAGCTGTTTGGAAAAGTGGGAACGAGCTCGGTTTGAGTTCGTGGTATTTCGGAGCGGTTGAACTTCGTAAAGTTTCGGTGCTTTGTGATTTTCATCACGATTGGTGAGTTTTACTCACTTAGGGTTTTATTTTATGTGTGTTGACTGTATGAATTCTGTTATCGTTGAAATTGCATTCGTTTCGTAAATTTTGAGTCGCAAAACCCGCAAATTGGTCACGAACTCACTGATTTAGCAATTCTGGACACAGGTTCGGTTCTTTTAAAATTGGGACTGTTCGGTTTGTCCAAAAATTATGCGACTCATTTTGTTTGAAATTAGAGTTAACGCCGGTCGTTTTGGCACTGGTTTGGTTCAATTTGGAGTTGTGTAGCTCAAGTTATGAGTCTCCAAAGTTAGGTCAAGTTTCTGAAATTAAATTGGATATAGGTTCAGTGTTTCAGGTCGTGTGTTCTCAATTGAACTCTGTTTTGAATGATTCATGTTTCATTCGAAAGTAGACTTAATTACCTACAGAATAGCCACTGGTTTCACAAAATGTCATTAAGAAATGAGAAAGAAAATTGAGTTGCAAGTTAGGCAAAAAGTTCTGTCTGATTTTTGTACATCAGTGTAGTATTTTTAAAAATTGTATCAACTGGAGCCTTGTTTTGAAAAATGAATATTACATGTAGAAACTACACTCAGAGAGATTTTCATTGAATGGTCTTTTGTAGAAATCCTATGTCGTTTGCTATTTTAAATCGTTTGTCGAAGTAGGTGCACTGTTGTATGAAATTCTGCACTCATGTTGTGTGTTAAAATGTCGGTTTGTGTCATTATAAAACTCGAAATGAATTACTTGATGTGATTGCTGTGATTGATGTGGTTTGTTCTGGAAATTGGTCTCATAAGTTCTGTTGTAGGTTGTAATTGGATCTGATCACGGTTTGGATACGAACGGAGAGCGAAACGAAACAAAAACAAGTCAAGTTTATTCCCGAGTTCCGATTTTTCGTTTCGACGCTCCTTTCGACTCCAAACTTCCTCTAATCCTTTTCCCAACCAACTGTGATAATATTGGATTGATATTGATATGTTTTGAATGTGGTTTTCAGACGTTTGGTTTGGTTTGGTTGAATTTACAAAACTCTTGAAAAACCGTAAAACCTATAGTACGTGTGGGAACCAAATGTTTTGTAACTTAAATGTTGACTAGATTGATTTCATGAGTTTATACTTATGATAATATGATATTATAACATATCATAGATTTAATTATGTTTTCGGTATATGAACTATATCGAGTATAAGAGACGGCCCAATGCGGGTACGATATATGTGAATTGTGTCGAGTATGGGTGATGACCCACAGAGTTAGCATACTAGGCAGGGAAGTCATGAGCCCTAAACCTAGGCCCTATAAAATTTTACCATTAGGCAAAGTCCTATTGGGAAGGGGGTTCACCGGGATTTAGTCGGAGGGCAGTCGGTGTTATGCTAAGAAGTTATGATTGCACTGTTACCGGGATTTAGTCGGAGGGCAGTCGGTATTGTGCAATCGATTATGTGCGTGGTTTATTTATTAAATCACGACGTTAATAAGATTTTGTTTAAAAAAAAATGGACCGAGTGATAGGTAAGGGGTCACGGTAAAACTCACTGAGATTTGTTATCTCACCCTACAAAATGTTGTTGTTTTACAGAGAAACAGGAAAAAAAGTTCCTTTATGGCACGAGTAGAAGGCGTGCACGAGAAGGAAATTGAAGATGTAGTTCTTCTTTTGTTATTTATGTTTTTCCCTTGTTATCTTTGTATTCGATTATGACTTGAATTTGTTTTAAGTTATGTAATTGTTTCCACTATTCTTGTAAAGATGTATATCTAAACAGGAAATTTATCTCTGATGTATGCTAAACGGTGCACTTTAGTATTTCTACTAGATAGAAATATGAGGGTGTTACACTCGGAACCAAAGTCATTAAAGTCTAAATCATCTCTCACTCCTTCTCGACGATCTTCAAGAATTAAAACAAAAAATCATCAAAGCCATGAAGGGTCCTGGTTCAAAAGAAAGTGAACCAATTGTCGTTAATGAAAATGAGTCTGAAACTACCCTTTCTGAGATGAAGGCTACAACAAAACTCTCTTTCAAAAGAAAAACCACTCATCAACCTCCTACACCTACACCTGTTCCCACAGCTGCTTCTACACTTGCTCCACACTTCATGATGATGTTCAAGGATCAACTGGGCATTTTGCTAATCCTTTCTCATAGTGGTGTGAGAAATACTCTGCATCTGAGAACATTAACAGGTCCTCCATTCCCAGAATGCCTAAAGGATCAGGCCCATCAAAATTACCTTTGATTTGCCTACTCATTTTGGATCACTTGGATTATACTGCCAAACAATGAATGCACCACTATCTTCATCTGATAAAGCAACCCTCAGTAGAAAATCATCAGTTGACAATGATGATTCATTCAACTATGGGGATAAGACAAAAGTATTGGTTGCCATTAAGAAAATGAGGGCTCAACATGCGAAGCAAATGAAGAAGATGAGGGTTAGAACAACAACCTTCTCATGAGTATTGGGATCCTCCAACAAGAAAACTGACTTGAGGCTCAGAGAAATTTTGCTTATCAATAGTTGTGCCTGACTTCCCACCTCCTCAACTATTCCAGGACATTCCTCAACCTGCAGCATCTTCAAACTCTTCAGATGATTTTTCTCCCACTAAGTAGCAGTTTAATTTCTATCTCTTCCCTCCTTTTTGCTGTTGACAAAGGGGGAGAGTGGAGATTACTCTTAGCTACTTAGTTGTTTTAGTGTTTTGGGGTTTCTGTTCACATTTTGAACTATCTTTTGGATATTTGCTTAATTTGTGCTATTTTTAAAGTAATGGTCTGTAATGATAATTATCAAACTCCTACCTATGTCATGATGTTTGTGTCACATGATACATGATAATTACCTTTTTGCTATACAATTGTGAAATGTTTAAATTTCCTTGCAAAAATATTTTCAAATGCTTAAAATGTCTATCTTTGAGAAACAGAAAACTTAAAGTTTACTCTCAAGTTTGCAATCACCAAAAAGGGGGAGATTGTTGGAATGAAAATCTCTTTCCATGTTTTGATGATACAAACTTAAAGTAATGAATTAAGTTTTATGGATTAAATGTGATCTAACAAATTTCAATCAAGTGATTAAGAAAAGGCTCTAAATTATAGCAAGAACTTGGCTATACAGTGGACCAAAAATAGTGTGACATTACAAAGTGTAGAACAGCCAAAAGAAAGTTAACAAAAGATGGTTAAATAAAGTCAACAGAAGGTTTGACTATATCTGCAGAAGGTTGACCAAATGAGTCTACAGAAGGTAGACTAAAAAGTCAACAGAGGATTTGACCAATGGTCAATAGAAGGTTTGACTAGAAGTCAAAAGAAGGTTGACCTCATCAAGATTAATGTAAAGAAGGTTGATTGTTCACGAAGGTTAAAGTTTAGAAGGTTAAAGGAACAACAACCTTCTCAAGAATAGAAACACCTTAAATTCTACTTCTATGATCCTATGCGCATTAAATGTATATTCAAGGAATAAATTTTGTAGAATATTTGTCATATGTAAAGAGGAACTCATTGATTATTTCTTGTACAAGCAAAACATGTTTGTTCATGTTAATGAAGCTTGAGAAGCTTCACATAGCATACAAACTGTCACCAAGTACAAGAGCATGTCATGGAAGGTCAGAATATGTGTAAGAGAGTACAATGTCAGCTGAAGAAGGTTCAATGGGTTTGACAAAACACCATTTTCATCTGAAGAAGATTCTAAGGCTACCATCTAAAGCAAGCTTCATCGTTGCATACCTACAAGCCTAGAACTACTTCCCAACGGCTATCGCCAACCTTCTAACGGCTATATTCAAGTTTCAAAGCCTATTTAAAGGCTGTATTACATAGTTAAAAATCATGAGATTTAATTGGAACCTTCACAAGTCAAGATTCTGAAGTTATCCAACCTTCTCATCCACACTCAAAGCTACTTCAAGTTCTGTTTTGGGAATACTTTCTTGAGTGTGTGTTAGCTTGTTTCTTCTATACAGACATTAGATATTTCTTTCGATAGGATATATCCACTTAGATGAATATCCTTAAGACTCAATTAGTTTCTATGTTATTTAAGATAACATAATATTAATGTGTAAAAACTTTGTTCTTCAAGCAAGGTAACAATATAATTAGCTCTTCTGGAGCCTTCACTTAAATTTGAAAACTTTTGGTTGCAAGTTTATAATAAGAGCATACGCCACCTTATGACTTCCTGTCATGACTAGATAGTGCACGCAGTTTAGACTATGAAACTTCAGGTTTAAAACAACATTTTCTTTTCTTTTATAAGTGCATAGCAAACTTCTGGTTTGCCATAGCAAAATTTAAATGGCTCTCACATATATTTAAGATGAGAATGAAAAAAAATTGTATTAAATTCTTTGATCACTTAAGTATCAAAATATAAACTTCTAACTGATGTATATAACAGAAGTGACTATTTACAAATAAAGAATCGGCGATACACATATTTTCTTTTCACATGTTTATATGGAATTCCAAGTGTGAGAAAGAAAATTAGTTATATTTTTCAAAATCCCAAAATACTAAACCATTACTAGGAATAGCAAAGGTCATTACCAAAAATAACACTTATGAAAAGAAAATCGCAACACCTTTATTAAAAAAATTAAAGAAATTAACTGTGCTAAAATATGTTACTTCATCATTATATTCTTGAAAAGAGAATTGCAACACCATTAGAAACACAAATTATGATGATGATAATCTACAATATGAATGGTCATAACCATAATATTTGCCGCACTCTAAAATTTTAGAATGAACCATTCAATTCCGGAAATAAAATTCAATTTTTATGTGACATTTTACATTTTAATGAACAACCACTCTTTTGTTCAACAAAATTATGTCTTAAAACTTTCAAAATACTCTTGAAAGTATTTTCTCAATTTTTCTACTTCAAAAGTATAATTGTGAGAACGTAGAAATAAATTTCTTGTTTTTCTCATTTTTCCTGTTTCAAAGTATGCTAGATCAAGTAATCTCATTTTTCCTATTTTAAATAGAGTATTTCATATGTTTAAACTTAGTAAATTGCTCTCTTTTAAGTAATAATAAAGAGTTTATATAGTATTTAGTGTGATATATGATAACTTGAGTGATTTGAATGGTTATAGTTATTATTAGGCCATTTTGGATATATTGTGGTATGTTTGATGTTTTTGTTCAGTGCAGTCTCAATGCTATCTGCATCAAATGCTCCTGCACTGATCCTGCATCAAAATCTGCACTACTTGGTGAATGAGCAGCCTGTTTCATATGCATCCACTTGCAAATGCTGACCTCATGCCTGGTTCTCTGATGCCATCCCACCTTGTATAGTAGGCGCCTACCATTCACACATAGCTATAGGCATAGCTTTGAAGAGTCATCAACATAGGGACACATGTTCATACCTCATGGGACCTCCCTATACACTTGTCAAAGATCTTATCCATGCAAACAACTGCTGGAAAGCAACTACAGCTATAATCCACTCAAGATTACTTCAACATGAAGGAAGGAAGCACCTCTCTTGAAGGCTATAAAAGGACCTCACATCTTCATTTGGAAATATATCACAATCTATAAGTTAGATCAAAATTTCAATATACATAGTTAGTTTCTATATTTTTAGAGGAAGAGGGAGGAATTGACAAATCCTCCTTAACTCCTTTTCATAGTGTTTGTATAGTGCTAAGTAGTAATGCTAGTGCATTGCTAGAAGATTTCATACAAAGTGTTTCAACATTTGTAACTTTTCTCTTGTTGTTCTCTTTTGTGATTTCTATTATATAAACATGGTCTATTCAGTTTATATAAATCTTGCAATGTCTATAGTTAGCTAAACCTCTCTTAGTTGGAATGTTCTAATCATTTAATAAGCTTTTAAGTAAGTATGATGCAAGTATGTATGTTTGTACTTTAGTTCTTGCTTGATAATCTTTTCAATACTTATTTTGAACTTGATCACTTAGAATAAGTAAGATTTGTAAATGACCAGAAATGGCTTACAATTAAGAACTCAAGAACTAATATGTGTGAGTGTTTTACATAAAGAAAACTTTGTGAAAACCATGCTAAGTCCTAGAGATATGATAGTATAGTCCATAGGGTAATTGTGGGTACTTAAAATACAAGAGTGAATTTATTTTAGCAACTTGGATAATTGCTAGGAGGCAAGAAAGGCATTGACAACCCTTTCTTTACTGCAAAAGCAAGGATCAATAGAGCTGGTAATGATACTCTGAAGAAAGTGATCGGAAGGCACATAGCTAATGCAACAGCATTCAGTGCAGCTGCATCACATACTGCATCAAACACTTATAAGTAAATTACTTGATGAAGACATTCCAACAAGCTTTTCTCTTTTACACTATCAACATCTTTATTTTCTTTCTAACTTAGTTGTGATCATCACCTAAACTCCAAAATTATTTTGTTACTTAGTTACTTTACACTTTATTACTTTATATTGATTTTAAAAGTGAGTTTTTCAATCTCTGTGGGTTCGATCTTTTTACTACTTGTTTTTGGACAGTGTATACTTGCACACAAGTGTATGTGTTTTCCATACACCACTATGCAATCCAACAGGCATGCTTGAATGTTAAATTCTTCGGGAATTCATCAAGAATAGAAAACACGATAACTTTGGATGCGAAATAAAATTCTCAATAAAATTTTTATACAATAAATATAAAATATTAACATGATAAAATAAAAGCTATCTATACAATATACAATTATGAAAGTCCTCACAATTACATCGCCTACGTGTGCATCCCAAAAAATGCCATGTAAGCATTCAAGTATTACATCATCCTCCTTGTGCTTTGTTGGCGCCCTACAGTAATAGGTAATTCAAATTGAAAATTGTCAATTTGTTATTAATATTGACATAATGTATTTTAATTGGGTATAAGTTTCACAATAAATTTGAAGGAAACACACTTATGAAATAAAATTTTGTAACCGTTAACATTTGAATGATAGCTCTTGTCAAAAAAAAAAACATTGGAATGACAACTACAAAACATCTATGCCCATTTAACCTTTTTAGAGAGATTAGAAACATCTATGCCCGTTAACATTTTCGAATTTATAGTAATTTTGACCTTTCCCTCTTATTTGAATTCTCCAAATGAAGTTTTCAAACTTAAATTTGAAGTTTCCCACTTATTTGAAATTTGACTATGACAACTATGAAAATCCAATTTCAAATTTGCAATTTCAAATTTAAGCATTCATACTTAATTTTGATGTCATGAAACTTGCAATGCACACATCATTTGAACTTCATTTGTTTTGTAACAGACAGTTAAATTTAAAATGCATAAATTACAATGCACAAATCATTTGTACCACCATCTTCTAAATTTTATCTTCTTCCTATTCCTTTCCTATTCAAACTTTCAATTTGAATTTGGCTTCAATATGACCCTCTCTATCTCCATACATTTTTAACCCTCAAGTTTCTCAACTTTAATTATCTATTTCTCCTTCTATCTTCATTCTCTTCATTTTTAGAACATAACTATTTCTCTCGAGGACACATTGAAGCTCCTAACGCTTTTTATGCGACATTCACAAAATCATAGCGCCATTTGGGTTCCTCCTCCTTCCACTTCTTGATTTCTCAATTTTTGCTATTTTCCTTCTTGATAGATATAGAAAACCCTATTCTTGATATTCAACACCTTTCTCTTTTAAAAATTAACGGTTGAAGATGAGAAAAAAAGTTGAAAATAGAAAATCACAGGTTAGTGCAACAACACAAGCCTTGTGCAACAATCTCTTCTTCAACACCTTTCTCTCTAGGTCAAGTTTAATTTTTACTAATTACAATTTTATACTTACTTTGTACTTTTTTTTGTTTTCTCTCAAGATTCAATTTTTTTTGCCATGAGTAGGCTAAGGAAGCCTCCAACTTTTGAAGTAAGCATTTCTCTCTATCGCTTCCACAAATCTCAACAATCTCTATTCCTCTTCCCTTTGTTAATTAATATTGTAATTTTTAATTTCACATGATCTATTAACTATTATTCTATGTTATTTTTATAGTTGTGATGTGGCATCAACAGATACATGGACTAGAAATTTCTAACTGAGTCTGATTTTTTCATTGATCTCTCCATGGTATTATTAAGGTTGCTTCCCATTATTCTACAAGCTTTTTTTCTCTCCCTATAGTTGCAATGATGGCAGTGCCTTATATGGCTCATAAAAATATTTTTTTTATGCTTGTGACGATTTCTATTTTTACTTTTTAGGTTCACGAGAGTGGTTTGGTGCGACACATCACAATTGTTTGTTGATTGATGAATTTTTCTACTGAATTTTGTGTTGAAAGTGTCTAAAGTTGGGAGCTAACAACAATGTTTGCAATCTGCTAAAATGTTTGCAAGCCTTTATAGCTCAATTGCCCAAAGCTGCAATGTCAAAGTTGCCTTGCACATTCTATAATTGTGTTGGTTGCTTCACTCTTTTAATCTATTAATTTTTATGGTATCTTAATTATGAGACAATTGTTTGTATAACACTTTTAAATTAGACAAGTGCAATAAGCAAATTTCAATTTCATGGATATTTGTAATTACTTGATATTTTATTATCATTAAACTAATTCAATAGAGTTATTCTAAATATTAAATATATTTAGGATTGTCTACTTTTTTACTAAAAAAATACTATACACCGTGCGTAGCACGAGCCTACATATTATCCAGTTTTTATTTTTTTCTCAATCCTATTTATTAATAGGATTTTTTTTTGTATTCACAATTATCTAAAACTATTTATTATATAAATATATATATATATATATATATATATATATATATATATATATATATATATATATATATATATATATATATATATAAATTTTCATTTTTAAACGTCGAATTTCTCATACAAAATATATTATAACATGTTTTATTAGAAACCTTTCAAAAAGTAAAAATGATAGTTACAATTATTCTCTTTACGATAATCTATAATCTATAATTTATAGCACTAATTCTCCTATCTCTCCAAACTTTTACTCTAGGATTTTATGTTATTGTACTACAAAAATGCAAATTTAAAATAACAAAAAAAAATTGGTTACAATCAAAATTTCAAAATTAATGTAGACTCATGAAAATAAACGAGAACAAACGTTAGAAGACAAAATTTATTGCCAAAGTATTATTCTCAAATTATTCCATGTTTTGAAGAACATATATTAATTCCATAATTTACGTTTTCATAGAACAATTTCCGAATTTGTAAATTCAAAACTATTTAAAACTTGAAAACGTTATATTTTTTTTTGCAATCAATGCTTTAAGTGTATGCTTTTACTCATTAGTTTAATCTAGGAAATAAGCAGGGTGATAGAGCATACTAAAAAAATTGTTTTCATATTCATATGCACAAGCTAATGGCATTCCAATTCCAATTTAAGTATCAGAATCGCGCAGAGCACATGGACGGATCCATGTTGATGGAATTGGGGGCACTTGACCCCACTTGAAAAATTATATTTGTTAGAAATTTATATAGCAATTTTATTTAGCCCCCATAAAAAATTATAAGTTGCTCCCATAAGAAATATATATAGCAATTTTATTTACAAGACATATTTAAAAAAGAAGATAAGTTGGTACCAATTTTACCTTTTGAGCTATGTGATTTGTAGTGATCGTACCTTGACCAATGAAGTGTTGAAGTTGTTGTCCTGCTGACTGGGCCGGCCGTTGAATGAGTAAAAGAACCGGTCCTGGCTTCACGCGTTGGGCGCCTCGGGTGGTACCTGCAATGACACTCCGACGATCTAGTGAGAGGTCGCTCGGGCAGATAGCACAAGGTTAGAGAACGTACCTGATGCCATGTGCGAATGGCGTATATATACTGCGACGTCCGACCGTTTTGCGAAGTTTTCGGCCGGCGAGAATTGCGCTCCAAGCTGCGTGTTTGGGCCGATCGTGTTGGGTGGGCGCAGCCCGCTTCTTTGATGGCGATTCGTATTCTTTGATACCCGAGAACAGTTGCCCCCAAGCCTAGGTCGCTAAGAGCGGCCGAGGCTTGAATCGATGCCCCAGTGAGTGAAGTTATTTTGATGAAACGGACGCGCCGCTTGCTTTCTTGATGGGCGGTTTCGACCGCCGCCAACCGCGCGGCTGCGGCCGACGCGATGCGCTTGGTTTTTTACTGACATTGAAGACATGACGTTTGGTGTTCCCGAGGTTGTCTGGAGACAACCGTTGGTGAGAAGATGAAACGTTGCGACGCTTCGTCTCCCGGTCCCCTTCGCGCCATGGATCCGTACTATAAATAGCCCTTCAACTGAGATCATTTCTCACGCTTTCACGAATTGCTCTGCCAACGACCGACTCATCTGCCGCCGACTTGCATCCGTAGCTGCCTCTGTCTACTCGCGACCGATCCACAACATCTGCTCAAGGTATGGATCGATTTCTACCTTTACTTTCTGAACTTGAGTTTTTACTTGAATGTATTTCGTGCTTTTTCCACGCCTCGTGATAGGGGGTGTCAGGTCGGGGGATAGCCAACTCGCCCCCTCTCATGAGTGTTCTGCTCGATCGACCTGACTCGATCCCTTTATCACAGGTGTTTGTGCATGCCACGGACGAAATTGACTGCCCGTATCCCCGGTAAACCGTCCCAATCTTTCGCTACATATATGTCGAGGCCGGGCGAGCCCAACCCTCATGGGGAGGAGCCTGAGTCGTCTTCGGGCGACAAAGATTCTAGCTCTTCAAGCAGTTCCTCGAGCAGTACGAGCTCGAGTTCCCACTCTTCCGGTCGAGGATCGGCTGGCTCGAAGAGCCCTGGTTCTGGGTCGGCCCATTCTGGTGAGCGGCTATGTAGCACTCCACCACTGGAGAACGTCGCGTCTCGAGCGGAAGGAGAGGAAGAAGACGTTGATGTGGTGATCATTGACGACGATGAAGCGCAGAGTGCCGTCCCGGTCGCGGACGAAGAGATGGTGGAGGCCAACGGTGGCCGAGCTGAAGAAGTCAATGAAGAAGAGGTGGTTCAGCCCATAGCTAGCTCTTCCGGCCGAGAGGTAAACAACGAAGGAGGATCGAATGAAGGATCGGCCGAAGTTCAAGCAGATGTAGCCCGAGACCCGTCTGACATGTCTTGGGTATCAGAAACTCTTCGCTCCCACAGGAGCATCATCACTGTCGGCCATGTTGCCTTACCCGATCTGCGGAGCTGCTTCGGCGAATTGCCGGGCTGGAGGGTGAGAGGCATGAAAGATGGAGAGGACATTGCGACCTATTCTGACATGCTCAAGTTCACGATGTACCGGATCGTGTTCGAAAAGATGAAGATCACCCCTCCTTTCACTGAATTTCAACGTGACGTCCTGCGCCACATCGGGGTCGCCCCCTCTCAGCTCCATCCGAACGCATGGGCGTTCCTCAAAACTTTTGAAGTTCTTCTGACTAAGTTGGGTCGGTCGGTGTCGATCATGCTGTTCTTTACCCTCTTTGAGCTGAGCTGGCTCAGGGAGAAGGCCAACAAAGAAAAGAGGGAGCAGGTCTCCTTTAAGATGCAGAAGACACATCATCGGTACTTCAAGGCATACCAAGAATCATTAGGCGCGGCCTGGAGAGGTCAATATTTTTGGATCGCTCCCACAAAGGAGGCCGGCAAGGCCATATCCGAAGTCTAACCGGACGGAATTCTTGGTCCCCCTTACTTCCCAATCATGTGGAACGAGGCACACTTCTGCAGGAGGCCGGGCGACTATATCTACTCGGTCAAGGATTTGGGCGAGACCGACTTGGAATCCTTGGAGATGATCAAGGCGTTAGCGAGCATGATGCGTCCAGATCCTAAGGGTGACATACCTTGCCGTCCCTTTGTCTTGCTCGAAGGCCAGGACCTGGAGGCCGACATCGGTTTGCTTTTGAACTTTGCCCTTATATTCTGTTGTTGATTTTTTCTTCTAACTCATGACTCGGTATTTTGCAGAAAGAATGGCCGGTAAGAACTGGGACTTGCTCGCGTCAGTTTTGAAGCCTGAAGGAGGGGCTAAGAAATATGAAGGTTCTCGGCCAGGGGATGTTCCAAAATCGTCCTCAAAGGTGCCCCAAACTCCAAAAAGCCAAGGGAAGAAACTGGTCAACAGGCCTCGGTCGCCTCCTCGCAGTGCTGACCGCTCACCCAAGCGGGCCAAGCTCCAGGAGCGGAGCTCGGTCCTTAATAAGGAAGACCTTCCTATTCTCTCTCTTGAGGACTTAGGGCAGGTCGAATTTGAGCGATTCAAGAAGAAATCCATGGCTGTCTGCGCCTCCCTCTGTATGGGAATAGACAAGATCATGGACGAGATGGCGGGCGAACTTCAAGGTATTTTATCTTTTTAGTCTATTGTACTTTCGGCTTGTCTTTGTTCGACCGACTAACCACCCGTTGTTGTGCGAAAAGTAGTTGTGCAAGTGTACACAATCGCAACAAGTAATATAATGATAAATAGAATTCGTCTCCACAGGGATTGGTATTAATTTTAGAGTTTAAAAAGGAATTACACTTTAGAGGAACAAGTAGCAAATAGGTTGAGTAACAAGTTCAGTTGAACAAAGGTTGTAAAAGTAACAAGTTAACGGTGAGTTAAAATATAAGAGAAATAAGTTGGATTGCTTTCACTGTGTAAATTCCCAGAAACAAGACGCTATAACGTCACACGCTATAGCGTTAAGCTATTGCAAATATTTTGTGCCTTTCGGTCACTAGCGCCTTGTGGTTTCACTACAAGATGCCTATGTCTAGGTTCTAAATAGGTTCACCCTGTATAATCAAGATCCCCATGACTTATGCTTTATAAACTATTGCAACTTCTATGTCAGAGGAAGCAAAAATTGATTAAATGTCTTCAACCAACCTTATCATTTATATTAATCCTTGAGTTCTTTCTATGGTTCATGTCTGAATCCACAGAGGTACTAGTTTTACGTGGCCAAATATAAAACAAGTTTGGAAGAGTTATCACACAAGGATTAAAACACAAAACGTGAGAAATTATATACAAAGCATTAATGGTTCATTACAAGCTATAGCAACCCAACTCAAAGAGTTTAGCTCATGTTGAGCAACATCAAAATAACACAAATAAAACTACTTGTATTACCGTAGGTAAGAAGGAAAATACAAGTGCAAAAGATACAAGCTTGAAGTTCCCTAATCATCCACGCTAAGATGGCTCATCATCAGCCTTACACCATGAGAAAAAGTACAGAAAAATACAAAAGAAGAAAGTAAAATAGCAAAAGCTTCTAAGGTGTATCAATGGAGAAGAAGAAGTGTCACACTTTCTCTCTCTACCAATACTCTCTCTATATCCGTTGGAAGTTCTAAGGTATGATGAGGGGAAATCAACATCTCTAGTATATCTAGCCTTGAGGTACAACTCTCCTCCAAAAGTCAAGAAAGGTGATGTTTACTTTTTCACCAACTCCACTATTCCTTTACTCATGCAGTGACAAGTGTCCACACAAATCCAATAAAATCCGCACATGTCAGCAAGGTACTGTGGACACAAGATATGGAACATGGATTAATGAGCTTGGCGCCAAAATTTCACTTTTCCTTTAGATGCTCAACTGCGCTGCCCTCTTGACGTTATAGCGTTAGACGCTATAGCGCTAAACACTGCACTACTTCACAAAATACATCAAAATAATCACAAGGGCACCAAATGTGCCAATTTCATAGCAAAGCAGTGTTTAGCCCTTTCTATCCTAATATTAATAGAAATGCAATAAATACTATACTAATATTACTTGAGAACTTAATTTAATGATTGGAGGTATAAATAACTCATATAAATATGAGTTATCACACCCCCAAACTTAAACCATTGCTTGTCCCCAAGTAATGACACTTGCAAAGACAAAACAAACTGACACATATTCACAACACACATGCTCTGATCAACACTTCATTTCTAAGCATACTCACTCAAACATTTTCTCAATGGGCTAACAATTCAGATTCACACTCACACCAACACACCAATGCATTTATTCAACTTCTAAGCTTATTACTGCTCAATAGTGTGTGTGTGATCTCTTGACTCATCTCAATTCCTAGCTAGATTTGGATTTCTCTTTAGCCTTGGAAAGAATGGTCTTCTTTTGGTAAAATCAAGAACTCTTTCAAAACAATGACTAGATTAACATTTTCACACAGAATGGGGATTTTCGGGCATGACAAAGGGTTTAACTAGGCACTTCAAGTCTATGGTCGGTGTTCCTAACTTATTGAATCTAAACGACTCACGCTTATAGCGTTTGGCGCTATAGCGCTTGGACAAAGATAACAGATTTATTTACTAGTGTAGTCCCCCATTACTTGGCTCCTCAAAGAATTATTATCTCTTTTTTTTTTTTTTTTTTTTTTTTTACATGAGGCTTTGCCTCTTCCTTTGCCTTTGGGGATGACCTAGTTTTTGTTTTGGGTAACTCTGACTTTACAACATATTTACATTAAACTTCTAAGTCACTGACCACCCTAAGACCTTTGCACCTAACCTCTATATAGCCCAACACCCCCAAACTTTTGCTTCAAAAACTCTTCAAGTTTTTAGTCAAGCCTTGATCTCACCTTGGTTAACTCAGACTAGCCTAAACCTCGGATAGTCCTTGGCTAGCTAAGTTTCTTCTTAAGCCGCAGATTTATGTGTGAGAGCAATAATAAACAAAGATTTCATCTAAAAGCACGGCTCTCTTACTCACTCACACAATTATCACTACAATTAGCCCAAAGGGAACGCATTCAATGACTATACTTAAAAATGAGGCACTTGAAACAGAACATTTTGAAAAACATTAACAAAAACATTAACAACTTTAGGAACAAAAACATTAACAACTTTAGGTCCTCCCCCCACAACAAAAGTGAGCAGTGTCCTCACTGCTCTTTAAAGAACTAGGGAGAGGCCTGAACTTAACACACAAACAAAGTAATTCAAATCTTAAAACATTTGTGAAGCGCAAGACAGACGCTATAGCGCTTCACAATTTATTCTAGTTCACAAAACACTAAACTTCTACAGCAGAAAATTAAATTCACTTCTTAACTAGACCAGACCTGGTCCTTGAACTAACACGGGATGGTTGAGGAGGCTTAACAGCCTTTTTCTTCTTTTTCTCTTCCTTCTGACCTTCTTCAGGCGCTATAGCCTCAGACGCTATAGCGCTTCCACCAGAGTCGCCTTTCTTTTTCTCGCCTTCATCTCTCGCTAATTTGCTAGCAGCCTCCTTCTCTGCTCGCACACTTCCTTTCCGCATCGGCGCTTCCGCACACTTTCTTCATCAACTTCCTCAATCACGTCGGCTTGGCTCTCGGATTCCTCCTTGCGAGATACATACGTTGGCCTTTTTGCCGCCACATGCTTCTCCTTCACTTTTACGCTGGAGTGCGGATGGCACTGGCCTTGGGCTACCTCCCTGGAGGACTCTCACCATAGCTTGAGCTTCTTCTTCGTAACCCGCAATAATGTTAGTCTTAGATTGAGGCTCCTTTGGGCTCTTTGTTTAAGCCTAGGAGACTTTGTTCCACTTGACATGATGATACTGGCTTGTGCGAGTGCAGCAGCGCTATAGCCTCGACGCTATAGCGCTAAGCAGGCCCTCAGCAGGATTTTGGGAAGCACGAATCTTTGTGGTGAAACAGTGGTGGACTTTGTTCTTTTGTGGGAATTGGGGATTGGGTGATGGTTACGGGTTGTGGTGGTTCATTTAGGTTTGGTGTTTGTTGAGCAGTGAGGGTGACTTTTCTTTTCTTTGGCTCTGTTGGAGGTATGGTTGGTTCAGTTGTGGGGTTTCGGGAATGATCTGGTCTTGGGCTTGTGGTGAGGGTATTTGTGGTGAGGGTAGTCTTGTGGGGCTTGGTGTGGGATCGTGATCACACTTCTTCATATTCTTCACTTTCGATCCTTCCTCCTTTTAGGCTCTCTTCACGGACTTCTCTCTTCTCTCGTAATCCTCTTCCTCCTCCGTAATCATTGACTTCTTTCATCACCCTCCTTGTTTCCTCTTCATCTTCTTCATCGAAGTTCTTCTAAATCCTCGGTGTTGAGGATTCTTCACTACTCACCTTTGCCTTTTTCTTAGCAGGCTCTTTACCTTCTTCAAGGCAGGGCTCCTGGCTCTCTTCTTGATTGGATCTGCAGCAGCCTTCTTACTCACCCTTTCTTTTGGTTGGGGTGGCTCCTTCACACCCTCATCTTCAATTAACCACTCTGGGAACACAGGGGGTTCCATTAACTCCTTGCCCCTAGATAACTTTTCCAAAGACAAACCTTTCTCCCATTCAAACTTAGTCTTCACAAATTTGCACAGTGTTTCACGATTCTTTTCAATCGATTGAGCGCTTATAGCATCGGGACGCTATAGCGCTTAGCACTTCTTTGTGCGGGCTTAAAAACAAAGCAGGAATATCTCCTTGAGGAGTCCTCCGCTCATCACGAATCTCAATCTCTACTTCAAAGATTCTTGCACAACTCGGTAATTAAACATGGAAAGTAGAGATTACCGTCAGTCTTCAGCCTGCTCTTCTCAATTTCTCTTGCAATGATTTTGCCCACATCTATGCTTTCACCTTCCAGAATAGCATCAAGCACTATCAACCTGTCCTTCTCCACATTTGTTGTGTGGGAAGTAGGCATGAGTGAATGCCCGATGAAAGTAAACCACATTGCGGCCTTCATCCACCGTAAATGCTTTCTTGACTTTAAACTCGATCCAAACCTCTCCCATGTAGCTTCCTCTACACGGATCCTCTCTTGACCTCCTCCATTTCGTCACATCCCCACGTATCAAGCTTCTTCTCCGGGGCCTTTCCGAATACCCCAACTTGAAGTGGTCATTGATGGCACTGGGTCGTGAAATCAACCATTTCACCCCCAACCATAGAATAGGTTTGGGGCTTTCCCCTTTGGAGGAGGAATTCCTTTGTAAAACTCTCTCACCAGAGGCACCACAAATTCCCCTCGTGCTTGATGAATTTCTCGCCACCCTAACGCTATAACAAAGTGGATGTGAACACGTCCAGAGCTTTTTCGGTTTTGAAACCCCTTTCTGCGATGAAGTTCATCTTCCGAAGAGCGCGCAGATCGCCCTTTGGGTCTATGGCTCTTGAGGAACCGGGTTGAGTGGTCTTGGCCTTTTTTCAGGGTTTTTCAATGGAATGTTTCTTCACCATTTTGAGATTTTTGAAGATTTGGGGCTGTTTTGTGAATTTTTGGAACAGATTGCAAGATTGATTTCTTGAGAGAAATCGGGAATGGAAGTTATGAGACGGTGGGGTTATGGAAGAAGAGAGAGAATCACCGGGTTAGAAAGAGAGAAAGAGAAGGGAGTGGTTGAGTGAGAGGTTATGGGGAATTGAATGATGTGACCGTTGTTGATGGGCGGAGTGGATCAAGTGATCAGAGGCGACACACGGGCGCATAGGGCGCAGCAGATTGCTTGAAGTGCAGGCGCGCGTGCACGTCATTATAATTGTCCCATACTTTGAAAAATGATTCTTCTTGCCGCACTACCTCCTCTTGACGCTATAGCGTCAACATCACACTTCAGGCCTTCAAGTTCCCAAATTCCTCAACACAAAAATTTTCCTTCCTGCAAAATAAAATAAAATAAACAGAAATGTTAATTAAAATCTTGGGGTGCCTCCCAAGAGCGCTTGTTTTAAGAGTCATCAGCCTGACTTCTTCATTTGATGTTAGGGATCTTGAAGATCAATTGAGGTCTTGTCCCTCATCACAGTGTCACCATGGTATTGTTTTACTCTCTGTCCATTCACCTTGAAAGTGGTGTTGGTTGCTTGATCAAATAAATCCACTGCACCATAGGGGTAGACCTTGACTAATTTAAAAGGGCCAGACCACCTTGATTTAAGCTTGCCAGGAAACAATTTTAATCTAGAATTGAAAAGAAGCACTTGGCCTCCTTCAATCACTCTACTGCTCAGATCTTCTGTCATGCCACAACTTTGTTTTTCTTTGTAAATGGTGAACTCTCATAGGCAAAGCATGCCTAATCTCATCAAGTTCATTTAATTGCAAAGAGCCTAGCCTTACCCGCCTCTATCACAATCAAAGTTGAGCTTTTTATGGCCCAATGAGCTTTGTGTTGCAACTCAATAGGAGGTGACATGCTTTCCCAAACACAAGTCGTATGGAGACATTCTCGAGAGGTGTCTTGTAGGTCAGTGTCTGTAAGCCCATAATGCATCATCCGGATGGATTGACCGATCCTTTCTTGAAGGTCCCACCATTTTTTCAAGCATCCTTTTGATTTCTCTATTGGACAATTCAGACTTGCCCATTTGTTTGTGGGTGGTATGCGTTGGCAATTTTGTGCCTCACTCCATATTTTCCCAACAGAGACTCAATCAACTTGTTACAAAAGTGAGAACCCTCATCACCGATAATTGCTCTTGGTGTACCATATCCGGTGAATATGTTCTTCTCACAGAAACTTGCCGATCGACTTGGCATCATTGTTGGGAAGAGCCACAGCTTCAACCCATTTGGAAACATAATCCACGACCACCAAGATATACAAATTCCCATGAGAAGGAGGAAAGGGACCCATAAAATCCATGCCCCATACATCAAAGAGTTCAATCTCTAAGATGTTGGTTAAGGGCATTTCATGCTTGTTTGAAATGTTCCCAGTCCTTTGACACCTTGCACACTCTTTACCCATTCTTGAGCATCCTTGAATAATGTAGGCCAAGAATACCCACATTGCGTAACTTTTGAAGTCGTTTTGTTCCTCCAAAGTGTCCACCACATGGTGAAGCATGACAATGCTCTAACACTTGAGGTTGTTCTTCCTCTCCGCAAGGCACCTTCTTATCACTTGATCTTGGCACTTCTTGTAGAGAAAAGGTTCATCCCAATAATAATCTTTCACTACATGGAAAAACCTTTTTCTTTGCCGATAATTGATTTGCAGCACACCGCTTACCAAGTTATTCACGATATCAAGAAACCACGGAAAGTAGTGTCTTCGCCGCTATAGCGTCTGGCGTTATAGCGGCAACCGCTATAGCGTTACACTTTTTCACCAAGCACGCCAACAACTTCTCATCCGGGAAGATTTCTTTAATCTCTCCTGCTCTCACTGCAGCTTTGTCTCCTTCAAGTCTAGACAAATGGTCAAGAACTTGGTTCTCCACCCCCTTTTATCATGAATTTCCAAGTCAAATTCTTGAAGGAGGAGAACCCATCTTATTAGCCTTGGTTTTGCATCTTTCTTAGAGATCAAATACTTGATGGGTGAATGGTCTCAAAAACAATTACTTTTGTGCCAACCAAGTATGATCTAAATTTATCAAAGGCAAAAACCACAACTAATAGCTCTTTTTCAAGAATCGTAATTTAAGCGTGCTTCAATAAGTGTTTTGCTTGCATAGTAAATGGAATGAAAGATTTTATCATACCTTTGCCCAAGCACAGCTCCCACAGCATAGTCACTTGCATCACACATGAGCTCGAATGGTTTACTCCAATCAGGGGCAACAATGATAGGTGCAGTAATCAGAGCTTTCTTTAACTTCTGGAAGGCTTCAAGGCATGCATCATCAAAGTTGAAAGTGGAGTCATGTCAAGGAGTTGACATAGAGGTTTTGAGATCTTTGAGAAGTCTTTAATGAATCTCCAGAGAAACCAAAGATGCCCAAGGAAACTTCTTATACCTTTGACACTTGAGGGGGGTGGCAATTTCTCAATAACTTCAATCTTGGCCCTATCCACCTCTAAACCTTTCTTGGAGATCCTATGCCCTAGTACAATTCCTTCTTGCACCATGAAGTGACATTTCTCCCAATTGAGCACAAGATTTGTCTCTTCACATCTTATCAGTATCTCTTCCAAGTTATCCAAACACTTCTCAAAGCTATCCCCAAACACAGAAGTCATCCATAAAAACCTCCATAGATTTTTCAATGAAGTCGAGAATATGGACATCATACATCTCGGAAAGTTGCAGAGGGCATTACACAGCCCAAAGGGCATTCTCCTAAAAGCAAATGTGCCATAAGGACATGTGAATGTGGTCTTTTGCTGGTCTTCAGGAACTATTGTTATTTGATTATAGCCAGAGTAGCCATCAAGAAAGCAGTAATAGTCCTTACAAAGAAGTCTGGCCCAACATTTGGTCAATAAAGGGAGAGGAAATGGTCTTTCTTTGTGGCCTTGTTCAATTTCTGTAGTCCATACAAATTCTCCAACCGATCCACTGTTCTTGTGGGAATCAACTCATTTTTGTCATTTGTGATCACAAGTGACACCACCCTTTTTTGGGAACACATTGCCTGTGGCTAACCCATGCACCTTCGTCGGAAATAGGATACACAATCCTCGCATCTAACCACTTGAGGATTTCCTTCTTCACCACTTCCTTCATTATGGGATTAAGCCTTCTTTGACCTTCAATGCTATGTTTAGCATTTTCCTCTAACACAACTCTGTGCATGCAAATTGTAGGACTTATCCCATGTATATCAGACATTTGCCAACCTATTGCCTTTTTGTGCCTCTTCAGAGTTGTAATGAGCTCCACCTCTTGGTTTTGGTTTAAACTAGCAGAAATGATGACAGGTAGAGTCTCATTTTCCCCCAGATATGCATATTTTGTGTGCTTGGGTAATTCTTTCAACTCTAGATCGGTGGTTGAATAATAGAAGGAACACTTTTCTTGAGGTTTGAATTTTCTTGCTCTAGTGACTCATATCTCCTAGCCCAAACCTCATTCACAGCTTGCTTGCCTTCTTGAAATTCTTCTTCCTTCAACAATTCATGTTCCTCAGTATTGTTTAGCACCTTTCCCAAGTGGTTGTTAGTTTTTGAAAATGTTTTTGAACCACTTGGTCAAGAGAAACCACAAAGGAACACTCTTCAAGATTGACATCCGGAAGTTTTAATGCATTGTAACATTGATCTTCACTTCTTGGTCATTAACCCTCATTGTCAATTCTCCTTTTGTACATCTATGAGTGTCTTCCCCAGAGCCAAAAAGGGTCTACCTAAAATGATAGGTACCTCTGCATCTCGCTTCAAAATCTAGAATAACAAAGTCAACAGGAAAAACAAATTTATCTACCTTAATTAAAAATCCTCCAAAGATTCCTTCAGGATATGCAAGTGACCTATCGCCTAACCGGAGGCTTACTAAATAGGCCTGGCAGTTCCTATACCCAATTGTGTGTAAATGGACTTAGGCATTAAGTTAATACTTGCCCCTAAGTCACATAAAGCACGCACTGAATAAAAATTTCCAATGGAACAGGTATTGTGAAGCTACAGTGGTCCTTTAATTTTCTGGGAGTTTATTTTGCATCAACATGCTGCATTCCCCGATCATTGCCCACGCTTTCAAATTCTCCCAACCTTCTTTTCTTTGTCAAAACATCTTTCATAAATTTGGCATAGTTGGGCATTTGTTGTAATGCCTCAACTAGAGGAACATTAATGTGCAATTGTTTTAACACCTCAAGAAATTTATTAAATTGTTTGTCCTCATGTGCCTTCTTTAACCTTTGAGGTAAGGGGGAGCAGGATATTCGAGCACCAATTTAGGATCAGTGTTCTGTTTGTATCGACGCTATAGCGCCGGCGCTATAACGTCCGGAAAATTCTTTTCATTTCCAAAGAACACTTGACTCTAAATTCTTGGGTGCGCAGTTACCTCTTTACCACTTACGGTGGTTATTGCTTTCACATGCTCCTTGCTCGGTGCATGAGATGAAGATGGTTCGAGAGTAGAAGGGAGTCCACCATTCGCGCTTTTGTGAGAGCAGATGCAATCTGTCCCACTTGATTCTCCGAGTCTTGATTGATGCTTCATGAGTCCGCATTGTTGTTTTACAATCACCGATGAATGACCTTAGCAGAGACTCCATTGAATTGTCCATAGGAGGAGCAGGAGCATTTTGTCTAGGAGGTTGTCGTTGTTGTTGTTGTCTTGGGAATCCAGGAGGAATAGTAGGAGCATTTGTGCTTGTGTTAGCATTATTTCCTCCCCACCCGGTTAGGATGATTCCTCCAACCAGGGTTGTATGTGTTAGAATAAGGGTTGTTGCCCCTTGTTGTATCCCACATAGTTAATGTATGTGGTTTGTTGTACATTCTTCATACTGATGAGCTCCTCCACAATATACACAACTAGCTTCTCCAGTGGAGCTTGTTCAATAGTCTGCTGCGATGAGAGATCTTTCAGCGCTATAACATCGATGCTATAGCGTTGGCGGTGTTTCACTCTTTAATCATATTAGTCGAGTAGCCACTTGGGGTGAGAGAGAGAAACCTCACTCACTTCATGAACCCCAGCTACTTTCCTTGTAGAATTCAACCTTTCAAAGAGGCCATGAAGAGTCAAGTTAATAGCAATGCGCCTATAAGCTCACAAGCATCATTATATGATGAGTTGTAATTACACCTCCGGATGAGGCATCCAACATGGACCTAGTAGGTGCTTCTAGCCCATTATAAAAGTCTCCATTTGAATTACAATAGGAATTCCATGATGTGGACACTTCCTAAGCAACTCCTTCCACCTTCCCAAGCCTCATGTAATGATTCACCCTCTTTTTGCTTGAAGGATGTGATGTCATTCCTCATCCTTGCATTTTTGTTTGGTGGGAAATACTTCTCCGTAAATTTCTTTGTCATGTCTTCCCAAGTAGTGATAGAATTAGACTCAAGGAATTCAACCAAGCTTTTGCTCTGTCTTTTAAAGAATAAGGAAACAATTTCACTGAATGCATCCTCACTCACCCCAGGATAATGAAATTATGCATACTTCAAGGAAGTTTCTCGATGAGCAAAAGGATCTTCTTGAGATGAACCTCCAAATTGTCCAGCTTGTTTGGAGCATTTGGAACACCATAGGCTTGAACTCGAAATGAGTAGCAAATACAACAGCCTAGTGATACTTGTTTCCATGGAATGTGGATCAAACACAGCATAATCTCTCATTGGCCTGTCTCTCGTCATTCACCATTTGATCAGTCCTTGATTAATGAATCGCTCTCTGCACGGTATTCATTATCAACTTCGTGATGGGTAAAAGGACCTTGCCTTCCACCTCTTGGACCTCTTCCTCCAACTGTGAGGGAGTTCTTCCCCCAAGTGTGCCTCTACCAGTATGATGAGAGTGATCAGACATAGTTGGCCTGATTTGTTGTAACCTTTGTTGGCGTCTTAACCTTCTGAATCTTCTCTCTGGTTCAGGATCAAACTCAAAAGTGGGTGGTTCTGATCTGGGCATACGCTATAGCATCAGACGCTATAGCACTTCCTGTAACAAAACACAGAAAATTTCCAAGGTAAAACCTCCCTAAGGATGTAATAATTTCTTAAACAATAAAAATTAAATGCAATCCCCGGCAACGGCGCCAAAAACTTGTTGTGCGAAAAGTAGTTGTGCAAGTGTACACAATCGCAACAAGTAATATAATGATAAATAGAATTCGTCTCCACAGGGATTGGTATTAATTTTAGAGTTTAAAAAGGAATTACACTTTAGAGGAACAAGTAGCAAATAGGTTGAGTAACAAGTTCAGTTGAACAAAGGTTGTAAAAGTAACAAGTTAACGGTGAGTTAAAATATAAGAGAAATAAGTTGGATTGCTTTCACCGTGTAAATTCCCAGTAAACAAGACGCTATAACGCCACACGCTATAGCGTTAAGCTACTGTTGCAAATATTTTGTGCCTTTCAATCACTAGCGCTGTGGTTTCACTACAAGATGCCTATGTCTAGGTTCTAAATAGGTTCACCCTCGTATAATCAAGATCCCACGACTTATGCTTTATAAACTATTGCAACTTCTATGTCTAGAGGAAGCAAAAATTGATTAAATGTCTTCAACCAACCTTATCATTTATATTAATCCTTGAGTTCTTTCTATGGTTCATGTCTGAATCCACAGAGGTACTAGTTTTACGTGGCCAAATATAAAACAAGTTTGGAAGAGTTATCACACAAGGATTAAAACACAAAACGTGAGAAATTATATACGAAGCATTAATGGTTCATTACAAGCTATAGCAACCCAACTCAAAGAGTTTAGCTCATGTTGAGCAACATCAAAATAACACAAATAAAACTACTTGTATTACACAGTAGGTAAGAAGGAAAATACAAGTGCAAAAGATACAAGCTTGAAGTTCCCTAATCATCCACGCTAAGATGGCTCATCATCACCCTTACACCATGAGAAAAAGTACGTAAAAATACAAAAGAAGAAAGTAAAATAGCAAAAGCTTCTAAGGTGTATCAATGGAGAAGAAGAAGTGTCACACTTTCTCTCTCTACCAATACTCTCTCTATATCCGTTGGAAGTTCTAAGGTATGATGAGGGGAAATCAGCATCTCTAGTATATCTAGCCTTGAGGTACAACTCTCCTCCAAAAGTCAAGAAAGGTGATGTTTACTTTTTCACCAACTCCACTATTCCTTTACTCATGCAGTGACAAGTGTCCACACAAATCCAATAAAATCCGCACATGTCAGCAAGGTACTGTGGACACAAGATATGGAACATGGATTAATGAGCTTGGCGCCAAAATTTCACTTTTCCTTTAGATGCTCAATCATACGCCTCTTGACGTTATAGCGTTAGGACGCTATAGCGCTAAACACCGCACTACTTCACAAAATACATCAAAATAATCACAAGGGCACCAAATGTGCCAATTTCATAGCAAAGCAGTGTTTAGCCCTTTCTATCCTAATATTAATAGAAATGCAATAAATACTATACTAATATTACTTGAGAACTTACTTAATTTAATGATTGGAGGTATAAATAACTCATATAAATATGAGTTATCACCCGTCGACCTACATTTTGCAGGAAAGGATAAGGCTTTGGCTGAGGCACAACAAAGGTACGACAAGCTCGCCCAGTCAAAAAAGGAGGCTCTCAAACGGGGAGAGGACGACCGGGCTAAGCTCTCCAAGAGGAACAAGGAGCTTGCTGGTCAGGTCGCAACTCTGAAGACCGATCTTGAGGCCATGGAGAAGAAGGAAGCTGTCTGGGGGCCGAGAAGGCAGATCTGGAGGTAAAAATCCAAACGGTGGCCCAGGCTGGTAGGGCGGCAGCGATCGAGCAGTTCTACAATGCTCTTGCCCAGGCGCGGGCTCTGAACTCAGATCTGAAAATCAACTTTGACGACAACATGATAAAGCCCACGCACTATGTTGAGAACAACAAAATCATGTTGCCTGAGGAAGTTGACGAGCAAGGCAACGTCGTCCGCCCGGCCACCATTCTCTTCTGAAGCCCGCCTGCGAGCGGAGTAATTTTTGTAACAGTTTAACTTGCCTTCGGGCACAACAATTTTCCTGCCTTTGTGCAGTTTTCAATTAGTGGACGCTCGGCTTCGACCGGGCGTCCTTCGTTTGTAATGACAATTTTCCTTTTGTTTAATTTGTTTGTTTACTTGAATCTGATTGTTTCGTTTACGCGCCTTGTATGTTTCTTTTTCTCTAAGTCTTGGAGTTTTTAGGCCGTTCGACCACCGTTTGTGCTTATTTCGAAAGCATTCGTTCTTGATAAGTTATAATATCCCAACGGGGCCTTGGATCGCTCAGCGACCTTCGATTGGGCCTTTTCGATGGCATTTATTGGGACCATTTCGATGGTCGCTCGAGATAGGTCGTTTTGACGGCCTAGTACGATGGGTTATTACTTTAACCCTTGGGCCATTTCGATGGCACTCGGTTGGGCCACTTCAGTGGCACTCGCTTGGGACCATTTCGATGGTCGCTCGATTTAGATCGTTTCGACGATCTAAGGTTTGCGGGTTTTCTAACCCTTGGGCCATTTCGATGGCGCTCGGTTGGGACCATTTCAATGGTCGCTCGATTTGGGTCGTTTTGATGACCCTCTTTCATTCGACAAATCTTCGATCGCTCTTTTGCCACGGGCATGTTTGAGCGACCGGGCATACATCCTTGCGAGAAAGTAAAGAACAAAGTGTATTTCAAAGGTCAGGCCTCTGTAAAAAACCCAATGGGAAAAAGAGCGCCTGCCTGTCTTTCATTAATAATCTCGGTCGGTCATTTATTACATTTAAACATAATATCTTCTAAGTTTCTCTGCATTCCATGTTCTGGGGATAGTCGCCCCATTCATGGTTTCCAGCTCGTATGCCCCCTTGCCAGTCTTCTTGGTGACTCGATACGGACCTTCCCAATTTGGTGCCAGTTTCCCTTGGCGTGCATTCTTGTTTCCCACGTCGGCCCGTCTTAGGACGAGCTGACCGACCGTAAAGTCTCTCTTTTGCACGCGAGTATTGTATCTGGCTGCAACCTTCTGCTTGGTCAATTGCTCTCTTAGTGACGCTTGGGTGCGCAGTTCTTCAATTAGGTCCAATTCTTCTCGAATCGCTCGGTCGTTATCAACCACTGTAGGGGGATTTGAAGTCCTCCAATTCAGCTCGCCCATTTCTATGGGTATCATAGCATCTGTTCCATACACCAATCTGAAGGGCGACTCCCCGGTCGATGAATGAGGAGTCGTCCTGTAGGCCCAAAGAACGGACTGTAGCTCTTCGACCCAGTTCCCTTTCGCTTCATCAAGTCTTCGCTTTAAACCACGTAGGATAACTCTGTTGGCCGCTTCAGCTTGGCCGTTTGTCTGAGGATGCTCGACCGAGGTAAAGCGCTGTTTAACCCCTAAGTCGGCCAACATTTCTCTAAATCTTTTGTCTGCAAACTGGGTACCGTTGTCAGTTATCAATTGCTGTGGGACGCCAAAACGGGCTAGCACACACCGTCCGAAGAACTTGCTGACTTTGGCCGATGTGATTGTCGCGAGAGGCTCGGCCTCGATCCACTTTGTAAAATAGTCTACTGCCACGATCAAGAACTGGCCTGGAGCAAGTGGAAACGGGCCTAGCAGATCCATGCCCCACCAGGCGAACGGCCAAGGTGAGACAAGACTTTGTAACTCTGTGGAAGGTGCAATGTGGACATCAGCATGTACTTGGCATTTCTTGCATTTCTGAACGAGTTTCTTGGCGTCCTCATCCATGGTCGGCCAATAATAGCCAGCCCTGAGAGCCTTCTTAGCTATGGAGCGCGCGCCTTGGTGACTTCCACAAACACCTTCATGAATGTCCCTCAACACATGGTCGGCTTCGACCGACGTAAGGCATCTTAACAATGGGGACGAGAATCCTCTTCTATATAACTTCCCTTCTATTACGGAATACCTGGTCGCCCTGAGCCTGACCAGCTTCGCCTGCTTCTGGTCGCTCGGTTCTTCTCCTTCGACGATGTACCTGAGAATAGGGGCGATCCAATCTGAATCTGAACTGACACAAAGAATGGCCAACGACTGACTTGACTTGGTCGACACACTTGGCCGGTTTAGAGTCTCCTGAATCAGACTTCTGTGATTTCCCGGCGTTTTGGTGCTTGCAAGTTTTGATAGAATATCCGCTCGAACAATTTCGGTCCGAGGCACATGTACCACTTCAGCTCGGTCGAACTGCTTGAGCAGCTCTCTTACTCTGGCTAGATAACTTTTTAGCACGTCGTCCTTGGCATCGTATAATTCTTTGATCTGCGAGACTACGAGTAAGGAATCTGATCTGAGCTCAACCCGGTCGACATTGAAATCTCTGGCGAGCTGTAGGCCAGCTATGCATTCCTCATACTCGGCCTGGTTGTTGGATGTGTGGAATGCAAAAGTCAAAGACACCTCCACAGCTAGGCCTTCTGAATTTTCTAATATTAGGCCTGCTCCACTTCCTTTGCTATTGGACGACCCATCCACATGTAGGATCCAGGTCGTTACTGATTGATCTTCAGAGATAGGAGTCATTTCAGCTATAAAGTCGGCCAACACCTGCGCTTTTGCGGCCGATCTGGATTCAAATTTAATCCCAAACTCACTGAGCTCCACAGCCCACTTTATCATTCGTCCCGCCAGTCCGCCGATGTAGGACTTGCTCGATAGGTCGGGTCGGTCCTTACCACGACACGATGGGCCACAAAATAGGTCTCAATCTTTCGCGGCTATTAGGAGTGCAAGGCAAACTTCTCTATTTTTGGTATCTCACTCGGCCCTTGCAAAGACTTTACTAATGAAATAGACCGGATTTTGTTTCAGGTCGTTTTCTCTGACTAACACCGCACTTAGAACTTCTTCTGTTATGGCCAAGTATAAATACAACGTCTCGCCCGGCAACGGCTTGGTCATAATCGGCGGGTTGGTCAAAGCTTTTTTCAACTCATCCAATGCTCGCTGGCATTGGTCGGTCCACTCAAAATCCACCTCTTTCTTGGTCTAGTTTAAACAAAGAAGCGACTTGCGCAGCCGCTTTGGGAATGAACTCGATAGGCAGCTACCATGCCGCTCACCGTTGTATCTCTCTTTTTTAGTTGTGGGCGGCCTCATGTCGGCGACCGCCCTGCACTTCTCGGGGTTTGCTTCTATCCCTCTTTCAGTTAGGTGGAAGCCTAAAAATCTGCCGGCCCTCACCCCAAACGCATACACTTCTCCGGATTCACCGAGTGAATTCTTCCTTGCTTCTTCAAATATTTCCTCAGTCGTTGACATGATCGGATCGGTCCCACTTTTGATGATCATGTCGCCTCAGATATACTTCGGATATTCGGCCGATCCGCCTTTGAAAATTTTATTCATCATTCATTGGTAGGTTGCTCCAAGCGTTCTTTAAAGCCGAAAGGCATTACCTTGTATTGGAAATTGCCTCTATATCGTCATGAAGGCCGTCTTGTGCCGATCGGGCGGATACATCGTGAATCGATTGTATCCCGAATAAGCGCCCGTAAAAGATAACGATTTGTAGTTCAAGCACCATCGACCGGCTTTGTCGATGTTGGGCATGAGGAAGGCATCCTTCGGGCATGCCTTGTTCAGTGGTGTAATCTACACACATTCTCCACTTGCCATTTTTCTTTTAACCAAAGACGACGTTGGATAACCAGTCGTGTATTTGATCTCCTCGATAAAGTCGGCCTTCGTGAGGTCCTCAACGGCCTTTGCAAAGGCGGCGAGATTTTTCCTCACTTTGAGTTCTTCTTCTTTGTGCGACCGGCTTTGAATTTTCATCGACGGAGAGTTGATGACAAGCGATCTCCACGGGGATACCGGGCATATCAGATGCCTGCCATGCGAACAGGTCGGCATAGTCTCTCAAACATTGCACAAGATCTTGCTTTACTTGCTCCGGTAGGTCGCTACCGAGCTTCACCGTTTTGGCTGGGTCGTCACCCAATTGAACATCTACTAATTCTCCATGAGGTTCTGGTCTTTTCAACCTGTTTTTCAGCTCTCGAGCCAAATCATCATCGTTATCCTCTGGTTCGCTGTCTGGATCATACCGAGCATCCAAATCAGCGACATTGACTTGATGGCCTTCACTAGTGCTCTGAACGTTCGGGCCACGATCTACCTCGTCACATATTTCCTGGTATAGAGCGTGGCTTCTTCTTGCTGATTCAAGGTCGGCCGCCAGGGTAACCACCTGATCATCTTTGCTGTAGAATTTCATTTTCAGATGCACTGTCGATGTAACGGCCTCTAGTTTACCCAAAGTCGGCCTACCAATGATACATTGATAGCAGGATTTGAGGGGAAGTACAAGGAACGCCGCCCCGACCGGCCCCGCATGCTGAGTGCTATCCCCAGTGTCGTCACCAAATGTTACCAAGAGCTCGATTGTCCCTAGCGGGTAGGTGGTCGCTCCATTGAAGCTCGTTAAAGGAGTAGGCTCGGCCTGGGGAATTATCTCGCTCCGATCAACCTTTATTTTGTCGATCAAGTCTTCAAACATAATATCGGCCGAGCTACCCTGATCGACCAGGATTCTTTGCACCTCAGTATTCGCCATTACAACTCTGATTACCAATGGAACATAACTATTAGGCTTGCCGTCGTATAGGTCGTTATCACCGAACGAGATGGGGGGTCTGCTCGAGACCGGCGGTGGTGCTGAAGTGGATGCGACCATTAACAACTCGTCCCACTTTCTCTTGGCGGCCTTGTTAGATTCCCTGCGATCCAGGGGATTCCCACCGTGAATAACCATTGCTACATTACGGCCTTTAGACTGTCTAGTGTCACGATCTTCAGATCGGTCTTTATTATGGGTGCTCTCTATGGCTAGAGGTCCCTTTCCTCTGTCTGGATCAGCTTCTTTCTGCTTCTCTTGAGGTCGGTCGCCTTCCTCCGACCTCACATACTTTCCTAACTTGCCTTTCTTAATGAGCTCTTCAATATCATCTTTGGTAGCGGCAGTATCTTTTGGTCGGTCGTGCCCCCTTCTTGAGCACGAGTGGTTCAGGCCGCTTAACTCCCACAAACTCATTATTCTGGCACTCGCGGCGACCTTCATGCCCTTTAGCCGGCTTACTGTTTTCTTCTTTAGGCCGCGGCGCTGACGGGCTTTCTCTCGCTTGCCAAAGTCTCTTCATATGCCATATGGACGTTTTGCTCTTGTCGAAATGGCGAGATCTTGGTAATGATTAAGGGTGAACTCTTCTACGAACCGGTGGTCCGGTCGAATGCCACGCTTCAGATATTTCAACTTGTCATTGTCTGACAAGTCACGCAAACGCACTTCGGCCTCGCAGTTAAACCGGTCGATGTGCGCCTCGGCGTCTCATTATCACCTTGAGCGGCTGCAGAGTCCAAGTATTCTTCGTATCGGTATTGCTTGCGCCGGTTGGCGGTGTAGTGAGACAAGAAGATTACGATCAGTCGCCCCGGGAGGAGATGGAGTTGGGACGAAGAGATTCCCACCATTCCAATGCTCTACCGCCCAACGATCGAGGAAAAAGCTCAGATTTCATGGTCGGCCTGACTCCCGATAATGCAGTGAATTATTGAAATAATGGAGATGCTTGTCCGGATCCCCTCGGCCGTCGAACTTATTGAGATTGGGAGGCTTGCGTAAGTCTCTCGGAATTTTGTAACACCTGATCTCTCTAGAGAACGGGCCGTGCTCGTTCTGAATGCCGTTCGACCCAAAGGGTTGCATAGCGAGGCATGCCTCGTTGCCCGGCATTCCATAGAATCCTCCGGCAGGGCCAGTTGGTGGAAGTTGAGGAGGCCTCCTGGGTCGCTCGCTTTGGCCTCTTCTTGGCCGCCGTGAAACGTCCCTAATTCTTCCATTTCTGTAATCCTCCAGCTCTTCACGAGGATTCCAAGATCTGCTTCTCGACCGACGTGACCCGGACGACTCATTGGAGGAGTACCTTGTGGGCGAGCGCCGTCGGTCGGGGACGGTAGCCGGAGTCTTCATAATCATCATAAGAGGCGAACGGCGCTCACGCTGCGTTCTCGCTGGGGGTGACCGTGCACCGCTTCGCCTTCTTGGGAGAACGATGAGTGGTGCTCTCCCGGCGAGAGATGCTCCGTCGAGGAGGGGAGCGGTGTCTCACGCCGCCGTCGGCGCTGGGCGTAGAAGGTTCTCCGCCTTCGCACGCTGGCGCCGGGAATCGACCCTCTTTTCATACTGAGAGATGAGCGCGTCTCTGTCTGCGATCACCTGATTTTTGTTCTGCAGGATCTGTAGAACGGCCTGAGTGACGTGATCGGGCAGGGGTTCTTGAATGCCCGCTTCAACCAGCTCGGGCGGTAGTTGGGGTCGAGCGTACGGTTGTATCTGCTCCAAGATCGGTCCGCGACCTTGCACCGAGGGTTCTTGTCGCGGATTCCCTTGAGATTCGTGAATCGTTACTGCTACGCCCTCCGGCGTTTGCTGTTGAGGATGCTGCCCGGAGGGGTTGACACGAGATGAGGCCCGCGTATGGGGCCGGTCGCGTGGAGCCATGAATGGAGTAGGATAGCGCTCGGGGCTCCCACTGTGGTCGCCAATTGATCGTACCTTGACCAATGAAGTGTTGAAGTTGTTGTCCTGCTGACTGGGCCGGCCGTTGAATGAGTGAAAGGGCCGGTCCTGGCTTCACGCGTTGGGCGCCTCGGGTGGTACCTGCAATGACACTCCGACGATCTAGTGAGAGGTCGCCAGGCGAGATAGCACAAGGTTAGAGAACGCACTGATGCCATATGCGAATGGCGATATATATACCGCGAGGTCCGACCGCTTTTGCGAAGTTTTCACGGCGAGAATTGCGCTCCAAGCCGCGTGTTTGGGCCGATCGTGTTGGCCGGGCCGCAGCCCATTCTTTGCTGGCGCTTCGATTCTTTGATACACCCCAGAACATGTAGAAATTTAGGTATTTTAGGATTTTTTCAGAATAAAATATTATGTATTTTGTAAAAATTTACAAAATTTTTACGATATTTTGTAGGAATCTTCTTCTTCTACTCCTTTTTGTTGTCGCCGATCCTCTTCGACCTTATTTTGCTTTCGAGTTTTAGCTCAATTCAAAGTTGCAAATCATGTCACAAGGTAATATTTTATACCCAAATTTATTAACTTTTTTTTATAGTTGGGTTTTTGGATGAACGATCCTGACTTGAATTTGGCTGAGGCTAAAATTGTTATTTTTTTAGGTTCTGATTTGTTAAATGAAGGTGAGAAATTGATTGTGGTGGAGTTCATTGGTTTCAAGTTATGATTCTGATTATGTTTTTTTTACACTAATTCTTTTTGAATATTTGTCATTTTTCCTTGCCTTAGATTTGCTCCTAAATAGCAGTACTTTCCTTTTCACTTTGGTAACTTTTCTTTTGTCCGTTAATAGGTTCAAACTTTTTATATGGCTAACAACGCTTTAGTACTCTTTTATAGGATAACTTTATTTTCTATTACCATTACCATGTTGTTATGTGTGGTCAACTCTTATTTGTTGGTTCTCTGTTGGGATGAGCTTATTTTCTATAAACATGTTGATGAATATAAGAACTACTTGGTTAATAATATTATTGGTGTTGTGTATTCATCTTTAAGGTATTTTGAGTTACTTTGTACCTAATTAGCCATGAAAGACTTAGTATGAATTTTTACGGTCTTAGGGCGTGAGTAGTGAGTTTACATAATAGTCATGTGTTCGGTCCCCGAACTCGTGGTTACCTCGCCCCGACGAGCTAGTGGGGTTCCGCTTCGGGACTCGCCACCGGCTTCAGGATGAGAAAAGTGTCCTCGGATGTCCGAGTAGCAATCCGTCCCACGCCGGGTGGGGTGTACTTTGCAGACACCGATGCCTAAGTCGATGAGGAATAGGCGGAATGTGCAAGAATGAGGACGTGCCGAATTGGAGACCCAATGCTCTATTTATAGGCAGGCGCCGCTCTAGCCGTCGGATCTTTATGGTAAACCGGGCCGTCGGCTCTTGGCTAGGTGAGACCGTATTTCTTCGTTGGACCGGCTTGTTGGGCCGGTCAAGGATAATTGGGCAAGCCCAAGCGCTCGATGGGGTTTGCAACCCGTGTCGAAAAGTTGCCCCCAAGTCGAGGACCGCGGGTGATGAGATTGGTCTCAACTTATCTTGCAGTCGGTCTGAAGCGCCGAAGTTCTTGATTCTCGCAGTCGCGCTTGTTCTTTGCTCAGATCCGGAAGTGGACTCGCGAAGTCGCGCACGCACGCACTGAAAAATCTTGACAGAGCATTTAAGCTCGGAATCAAGTAAATCTTGACTAAGCATTGAAGCTCGGAGCCAATTGTCCCTCGAAAGAGGATTTAAGCTTAGAATCGAGGCCTCGACAGAGCATTCAAGCTCGGAATCGAGAGGGGCGAAGCTGCTGAGAGCTTCTTCCTTCGGTCGCGTATTCGTGGACTTCTTCCCCTGGTCTCTGGTGTGCCCGCGAGGGTAAACCAATGGGGGGGCTGGGTCGCGCCGGCCAGTCACCCGTCTTGGAGACTTTCGACAAGTCAAAAGTGGCCGACGACGCGAAGCGTTTTTGGGCCGTTGAAGACCTGAGCCGCTGTGGGCCTCGCCTACACCCCGCGATGGGATGTAAGAATCTGGGATCGCGGAGGGCATCCTTTGCCGGCCTCGCCTCATCCCATCATCTGCCGAGTGGCCAGCTCGGTGTCAGAATCAGGGGAGAGGGGCGTAATTAGTCCTGAAAAGCAGACAGGAAAGACGTATTTTATTTATTTAAGAAACTAGTTTATTGAATCAGTAAATTCGTTTAGTACAATCATTGCTTTCTATAACTAGCTATAGTAGATTCTCAGCTTGGCGACATTCCAGGTCCTTAGAATCTGTTCTTTGGATAGTGTTTCCAGTTGGTAGGTACCCTTGTCGGTCTTTGATACGATTTGGTATGGGCCTTCCCAATTTGGTTCCAGCTTCCCTTCACGTGCATTCTTGGTTCCGACGCCGGCTCTTCTGAGTACCAGATTGCCGATGTCGAATTCCCTTGGGATGACGTGGTCGATTGTATCTGCCGTCGCTACTCGGGCTTTGATGATAGCTTCTTCGGTCGTGCCCGATCTCTCGGTTTCTTGGGCGTTGTCTAATTCTTCCCCGATTGCCTTGTCATTTTCCTCCTGAGTGAGGATGAGGGTTCTCGTGTTGACTCCTCGAGTTCGACTGGGATGACAGCTATTGTGCGAAAAGGTGATGTGCAAGTATACACAATCACAACAAGTAATATAATGATAAGTAAAGATCGTCTCCACAGGGATTGATGTTAATTTTAAAGTTTAACTTACACAAACACTAGTGAAACAAGTAGCAAATATATATGGTCACAAGTAACGGTAAAAATAGTGTATGAATAGGACAGTAAAAGAGTAGTTCAAGTATGAGAAAGATAAGTTGGACTGCTTGTTACTAAGTAAATCCCCAAAAGCAAAGCGTTATAACATCAAACACTATAACGTTAAGCGCTGTAGCATATGATTGTGTGCCTTTCAGTCACTAATGCCAGGGTTTTGTTACAAGATTCCTATGTCTAGGTTCTAAATAAGTCCACTCCTGTATAATAAAGAACACACAGCTTTTGCCTTATGAACTATTGCTTTCCTATGTCTAGGGGAAACAAATGTTGCTTAAATGTATTTAAACAACTTTTCATTCATATCAATCTTTGAGTTCGATTCATGGAACATGTCTGTACCCATGAATATACCCATTTTAGCTGATCAATTCTAAAATAAGTTTGAAAGTATTAGAATGCAAAGATTGAAACGCAAAACATTAGATTTTATAAATACAATACTAAAGGTTCATTACAAAGCTCCAAGCAATCCAACTACAAGTGTTTAGCTCATGATAAGCATCATCAACAAAATACAAGACAAAATGACTCATATTACCGTAAACAAGAAGAGGGAAGACGGTTGCAAAAGATACAAACCGAAAACTCCAACTCATCAACAGCTTGTTGACGCTATAACGTGAGCTTCACAGCGGTACAAAAAATGGTAAACTAAAACTAAAAAGAAAAAGCTTGAAAGGTGTGTTAATGGAGGAGACGGGTATCAAGTTTCTCTCCCAAAAACTCTCTCTAACTTTAGATGGGGGGTGAAGTGAGTTGAAGAAGATGATGAAGTTATTTGTTTTATCCCCATAAAGTAGCTTTATCAAAAAGGTGATGGACACATCTCACCAACCAACACTATTCTCCACTCACAAAGTGCCAAGTGTCCACGCTAACCAATAAAGTGCAACTCGTGTCAGTGTGTACAGTTGGGAACAGTGTACTGTGACTTGACTTAAAGCAATTGGCGCCAAAAGTTAACTTTTGTCTTTGGTACTCAACTGGCCACACCATCTAGCGTTATAACGCTTAACGCTGTAACACTAGCAAACACATTAAAACATTCACAAGGGCACCAAATGTGCCAGATAATCAACAAATCAGTACCTAGCCCTTCTTTATCCTAAATGCACATAATATAATAAATAAGATACATATATTACTTGAGAACTTACTTTAATTTAACGAATAAAGGCATAAATAACTCGTATAAATATGAGTTATCACACCCCCAAACTTAAACCATTGCTTGTCCTCAAGCAATGACATTTGACTAAAGACACAAACACTAACACATATGCACAGAACTTAACACACAATCAGTTCTTCATTCTTGACTAAACAATTTGTGAAATATGTTCTCAAGGGGCTAACCTTTCAGATTCACACTAACACACACCATTGCATTTCACAACTTCTAAACTTATTACTGCTCAATTGTGAGTGTGTGATCTCAGACTCATCTCAATTCCTAGCTAGATTTGGATTTCTCTTAGCATCGGAAAGAATGGCTTTCTTTTGGTGAAATCAAAGACTTTTTCAAAACAGTGAATAGACTAACAACTTCACACAAGAAATGAGGGATTTCAAGCTTGACAAAGGGCTTGATTAGGTACTTCAGATCTATGGTCAGTGATTCTAACTATTGAAGATAGATCAACAACGTTATAACGTTTGATGTTATAACGCTGGAACTTTGATGAATAGAATTCGTGACTACAACCCCCTCATTACTGAGCTCCTTTAGCATTATTCTTTTTTTTCTTCTCTTTTTTTACATATATACATTTGCTTTTTGGAACAACTCAACTTTTGTTTGGGTAATTCTGACCATTACAAAAGTATCTCTAATATAGATGAGTACAATGAAGTCCTAATTCACTAACCACCCTAGGATCTTGATACCTAGCCTTTATATAACTTGTGCACCCCCAAACTTAGCTTCAAAAGCTCTTCAAGGTTTTTTTTCAAAATTTGATTCCACCTTGGTTAACCAGGACTAACTTAAGCATCAGATAGTCCTTAGCTAACTAAGTTTCTACTTAAGCACATAGATTCTTTGTGTAGAAGTTAAAGCAATAAGAGTAGATATTATTCGAGTGCAAGGCTACTCCACACATTTCACACAATCATCACTAAAATTAGCCCAAAAAGAACACAATCTACTAATTGAAAAACTAGAACAGTACTGATCATGCATTACTACAATTTTTGAAATTTTTAATTTTTAACATTTTTGACACATAAAGATCCTCTCCCCAACTAAAACTCAGCAGTGTCCTCACTGCTCATGCAAACTATGGGAGAGGCCTTGAAAAGACTCAAACATATATAACTTAAAAATTTAAAAACAACTCCTAAACATACTGTTAGGTGCAGAAACAAACACTATAACACCTAACAGGTTTATTGAAAAAATTACAAACACACAACATGCTACGAAGGGCTAGGTTACTTTTCTGTTAACCCAGACATGGTCTTAGTGTTGGGTCTTGGAGGTGGTGCTGGCTTGACAGATCGGATTATTTCTTTGCTGGTTTCTCAAGCTCCTCTTTCTCAGACGCTATCACGTTAGACGCTATAGCATCTACTGCTTCCACAGTAACTTCACTAGATATCTTCCATCTCCAGAATTGACTCCTGCACAAAAACAAAGTTAAAACAAAAAGATTGGTTAATTAAAATCTTTGGGTTGCCTCCCAAGAGCGCTTGCTTTAAGAGTCTTCAACCAGACTTCCTCTTTTGTTAGAGTTCTGGTAGCTCTGTGGAGAACTTGTCCCTCACCACATGTGCTCCACAGTATTGCTTCACCCCTTCATCATTGACCTTAAATGTGGAACAAGGGGCTTCCTCAAACAGATTCACTATCTTATTAGGATACGCCTTCACCAACTTATAGTGTCTTGACCGCCTAGATTTGAGCTTCTTAGGTAACACTTTAAGCCTTGAGGTGAATGATAAAACTTGTTCCCTTTCAGTTAGCTTTCTTCTTTGAATATCTTTGGTTGATGTGGTGGCACTTAACTTAGGTGAAGATTCTGGACTTAGGTTTTTGTTAGCCTTCTGCTTGAGTCTTGGTGAATTGTGAATTGCAATCACCTCTTGATTGGAAACGGTTTGCTCGTAAGACGTTACAAACGGGCAGCGTTATAACGCCGCCAGCCTCCACATCTCCTTCTTTGGGGTTGTTGTTGGGTTTGCATCTCAGAACCTTTCTCCTTGGCACACTCTTCTTCAGATCCATCTTTTCCTACCTCACTCTCCTTAGAGATCTTCTTAACATCAGCTTCACCTTGTAATATATCTTCTTCCACAAGCTTTTCTTTTTCAGTGTTGGCAAGAGCCTTGACCAAGGGGTCACCTTGCTTGTGGAAGTGTTTTTGAACCACATAATCAAGAGACATTACAAAGGAACACTCCTCGGATCCCGCAATTGAGAACTTGGGATCACTCATCACATTAAACTTAATCTCTTGATCATTGACTCTCATAGTCAATTCTACCTTCAAAACATGAATTAAAGTCTGGGCAGTAGCTAGGAATGGTCTCCCAAGAATGATAGGCACCTCTTCATCTGCATCAAAATCAAGAACAACAAAATCAACAAGAAAAATGAATTTGTCAATTTTAATAAGTACATCCTCTATTATCCCCTCAGGATAGGCTATGGACATGTCAGCTAACCGAAGGGTAGCAGTGGTAGGCTTAACAATATCAATCCTCAGCTGTTTAACTATTGATTTGGGCATCAAATTGATGCTTGCTCCCAAATCACATAGTGCATTACCAGAATAAGATTTACCCATAGAACATGGTATGGTGAATGCCAGATCCTTCAATTTGCTTGGGAGTTTCTTTTGCAAGATCATACTGCACTCTCCCGTCATGGCCACTATTTCAAATTCTCCTAGCCATCTTCTCTTGGTGTGGACATCTTTCATAAACTTGGCATAGTTAGGCATTTGTTTTAGAGCTTCAACCAATGGGATATTTATGTGAGTTGTTTCAGCACCTCTAAGAATTTCCCAAATTGCTTGTTCTCATGAGCCTGTTTAAACCTTTGAGGAAAAGGAGGAGGAGGGTATTCTGGAACAAACTTAGGTTCTGGTGTTTTGTCAGGTGTTATAACGTCAGTAGGAATTTTTTCTTTTTCAGAAACACCAGAAACAATAGCTTTTGATGATGTAATTAAATCCTTACCATTTCTCAGAGTTATAGCCTTCACGTGCTCTTTGCCTGGTGCTTGAGATGATGAAGCTTCAGTAGTAGACGGAAGTCCTCCATTAGGCCTTTGAGTAAAAGCAGATGCAATTTGCCCAACTTGGTTCTCTAGGGTCTTTATAGATGCTTCATGAGTCTGCACAGGTGGAGCATTTTGTCTTAGAATATTTTGAGAAGGGAATCCTAGTGGTGTAGCTGGAGCATTTGGACTTGTAGTAGCATCGTTACTCCCACCCCATCTGAAATTAGGGTGATTCTTCCACCTAGGATTATAAGTATCGGAATAGCGATTGTTGCCCTTGTTGAAACCCACATAGTTAACAGACACTGGATTGGTTGGGCATTCTTCATATAGATGTCCTCCTCTACAGTAAACACAACTGACTTCACCTTGAGGAGCTTGTTCAATAGCAGCAATAGTGGACTCTCTAGCCGCTATTTAACGTGACTCGCAACGCAGAGCTTGGGTCGGATGGAACTAGGCAAGGTCACTTTGGATTCCGAAGCAAAGGCGAACATTCGTACTTCTTGTCGCCCAACGATTCGAATAAGAACTTCAAACCCGTCTTCTTCTTTGTTCAAGCTATGAATTGTGCGGCCAAGAGATCTATCGCTGAGTTGAATAACAGACACTTGGTCAATCCAAACTTCCCACTTTGTTGGAGACGAGCTCATCACTTTACCCACAGTGAAACCCAACAAGCTTACAGGGGACGACATGGAGTCTTTTAAATTAATCAATCAATAGGGGAAGAAACTGACCGAGAAGTGTCTAAAACTTCATTGTGGTTCCATGTTCAATGAGTTGGCCAAGTCCGAGGCCAAGCTTAAAGAGTATTTTGATAGCTGTAGTTATCTTTCCTGTGTAAATTCTTTTCTGATATCAGTCTTTGATGATGATAATGTCGAGTCTGACGCTTATTCGTTCTTTTTTGCGGTAGTAAAGATGGGCGAGCCTCGATGCTTTCCTTGCCTGTAGCAAAGTTGACACCACCATCAAAGTACCAACACCATCCGACAAAAAGATTGTCCCCACCAGCTCGAGAAAATACGGGGAGGTGGGCTCTCGTGCTGATGCTGGAACTTAGCGCCAAAAATCCAAGGGCAACAACCCTAACTCTGGCAAGGGCTCAAAGCTTAAGGAGCATGAGAAATCTGGTCCCAAAGCACAGAAATGTGGCCGAGATGAGGTCAAGAGTGCTGAAGGGACTGGCAGTGGCGGCAATCCCAAAAGCTCAAAATTGCAGAAGATGTTAGAAGAGAAAAACTAAGAGAAAATTCCTGAACTTAATGCGGTTAACTTCAACGTGTTGGATAAGGTTGCCAAGTTTGGGGCTGAAGCTTTCAATAAGATGAAAAGCAGCATCGAGGAGAACTTCCCGCAAAGCTCAAAGGTAAGCTTTCTGACACCCAAACTTATAATCATGCTATTGAGGCCCAGTTGGCTCGTACTTCCCAAGATTTAAGAATTTACCAAAGTTATTGGTATATAGAGCTTGCTGAAGAGAACCGCCTTCTGAAGGATAAGTCAAAAGAAAATGCCGACTTGAAGAAGAAGATTTCCGAGGCCCATGAGAAGGCGAAGAAGCAGAAGGAGAAAATACCTATTCTTTCTTCAGTGGAAGCCTAGCTGAAACTTGTCAAGGAGGATCTTAAGAGAGTCAGGAAGGAGTGAGGAGGCCGAGGTCTGAACCTCAGCTCGGATTGGGGAGCTTGAGAAGGAGAACCAGCAGTTGAAGGATGATGTCGTTGTGATGGCTAAGACCGGCTTTGAGCGGTGCTTGAGCATGGCCTTGGTTCTTGAGCCGAACATTCAAAGCCAGTACATGTAGCTTGCGTACAGAGTGGTTGATGATCAAATAGTGGGTGCTGACGGGGTTGTCTACCCTCCTCCTGAGTTGGCCATGGAAGAAAAAGTTGGCAATGTTGGTGATGCTACCCCCAATGCTGCAGTGAACGCAGGGACTGACGTGGAAGCTTCTCTTGCTAAGGACGTACGCCGTTGATGGCGAGATGGGGGAGAACTAATAATTGGACCCCTTGTAATTTACTTCTTTTATCTGAACAATTTATTTTTGAAGATGACTTCGGGTGCGTCCGGGGCCAGCCCACATCTGTAAATACGATAGGCACCATTCTTTTTTCGGCACTCATTTCTTGTACTTGGTTATATTTTTGTCAAATATAAATATGCATGTCTATTTAAGTGTGTTTTACCTGTTATGTATGTCGATGTAGCACATAGATAACCAAGGTAACAGAGAGAATGTGAGGTCGTAGAGATCCTTCAATAATCTGAGGGTGCATGACTTGATAGAATTCACACAAGTGTTCAAACTTGTGGATTAGAGACGAGGTGGCAAGTATCTGAGTGCCGGGGTGGCAGATTCCTTGAGCCGAATTCATTGATGAGAAAACCGCTGCGGACCCCCTGGCTCATTTAAATAGGAAGGACGCTGTGGGCCCTTCTCCTCCAATCTTCTTACCGATGCAGCTATGGGCGATCGGCCTTCGTACCGGAGCTGTTGTGGGTGCCCAGCCTTCACTGGATCCTACCGAGGCCAATGTGGGCACATCGGCCTTCTTACTGGGATCACAAGAGGTACCCGGATTTCTTACCGGAGTCATTGGGGACGTCCGGCCTTCTTAACAGAGTCGTTGGGGACGTCCGGCCTTCGGGGGTGGATACCGCGCAATGGGTCTCCTTCCTTCGGCCTCTGATGGAACTCGTCAATTCAGGCATCATAAGGAAGGCTTGGCCCACGTAAAGAGAAATTGGGAAACCTTTGACCCCTGATGTAGCTCATCAACTCAAGCATCAGAGGGAAGGGCAGGTTCGCGCGAAGTGAGATGAACTCGCTGCAGACTCATTTCCAAGGACTCTCTGATGGAGTGTTGGACTCGGCGATCAGAGAGTCATTGAGGCCTCTGCGGGCCATTCTGCAAGAGCTCGGAAAGAGGAGCTATTGAAGCCAGAATAGGCTAATCGGGAATGAGCTCGGAAAGACGAGCTATTGGAGCCAGATTAGGCTATTCAACAACGAGCTTGGAAAGATGAGCTATTGGAGCCAAATTAGGCTATTCAGCAACGAGCTCGGAGAGACGAGATATTGGAGCCAAATTAGGCTATTTAGCAACGAGCTCGTGTGTGAAGATTGAAGAATATCCCAAGGTGCGAACGCTGCTTGAGGAGATTCTCTTTTAAGGATTCGCCCATTGCGTCGGCCTTGGAAATTGCCAAGAGGTAGCAATGAGCATATGGTGGCGAGTAGAACGTAGCTCAATATTTCCGATGCAAACGAATGAAAGTACGAGATCATCCAGATTGAGAGGTCTTTGGGGATGCAGAATCTCGGGAACAACGATGTAGGCCGAGGATGGATGATTTCGATGAATCGTGGGAGCTAGTGATCTAACTCCCACTATGGTCGCCATTGTTCAGTACCTGGAACTTGGAGGCGTTTCGGATCCGGGGTACTTAGTTGGAGAGCTCCCTCGAGGAGAAGTAGAAGTCCTTGAAGAGAAGAGTCAGACCTTGAGGGTTGAAGGTGAAGCTTGGTTGGTCCGAGGTAGAGATATGGAAAATGAGAGTGAGAGGAGAGATATGGAACGAGAAGTTCAGAATGTAGAATACGTCAAACCTTACCGTGGTAGGAGGGTTGTACCTCTATTTATAGAGGAAAGGAGCGTACCAGGAGCGTCGGATATGGGCAAAAGATCCCGACCGTCGGGCGGAAGTCCGCTGCGGAGTGTGCGTTGAGTCGCTTTGAGGCTAGATTGGGCAGCCCAATTTCTTAAGGGACTTTTAGCCCATTCCGAACATTCGTCATGTGATTTTTATTCACAGACGCAATCTTAATTCAAAATAAGCAATAATAAGCTCATTCTATAAAATATGAAATGAAAATTAAACTAACTATTTAATTAGTAATGATCCTAGAAAATGTAACGTGTATATATATATATATATATATATATATATATATATATATATATATATATATATATATATATATATATATATATATATATATATATATAAAGGCAATTGGTTGGTAATATAAATGCATATAAAGGTGATTTAGTAGTAAAAATGGTCAAAGCCAACATTATTGTTGATTTTTGTTTTACATTACAAATATTAATTAATTTTATATATATATATATATATATATATATATATATATATATATATATATATATATATATATATATATATATTATCTCATAATATTAAATTTTTACTATTTATATATAGATAATGTATGTATATATATATATATATATAGTAAATTAATATTGACACCGGTTTCATACTTAGCGACTTACACTAATTAATAACTCCATATATATATATACACACACACACATGACTAGGATCATTTTACTCAAGAGTAACTTTAAAAGAGTTACTCCACGCCCTAACCGTTGATTTGTATATAATCCAATGGTAACAATACACCACCAACCATTGGATTAGATTGACTTCCAAGAGTAACTTTATTGACTTTCACCAATTAATAACTTTGCATATACAAAGAAATTTATCATCCCTTGATTGAATGTGATATTATCTTTGAGATCATTATATATATATATATATATATATATATATATATATATATATATATATATATATATATATATATATATATATAGTGTGTGTGTGTGTGTGTGTGTTTTTAAGTGTTTGTTTAACCCTTCAATTTTTTTTTGACAGTATTTTAACCCTTCAAATAGTCAATGATAAACAAACATTTTTAACATTAAAGTGGGTTAAAGGGGTAAAATGACCCATTAATGTATTAATAAGACATAAAATAAACATTTATTATTAGAAAAGGGTAACGTGCATGCAACATAATAAATCTTACAGAAAACTTGGGTGGTGTAAAATATACAACTTATGTTTACACTATAAAACAACCCTACCATTTTGGGTTGATTAATGATAGAAGTGGAGAACAATGGCTAAAATTCTCAAGTTTATTTCTGCACTGATTCTATTCTCTTTTCTATATCTTCATTTAACCAATGGATACAACTTTTCACAAAACAATTCGATTTTGGGGGATGAAGATGAAGGTGAAGATGTATATGTAGAGGGATCTAGAAAGGGATGGGGGGCAGGAAATGCAACGGGAAAGAGAAAGGGAAAGCATTTCTTTGATAAAGGTAAGCTTATCATTCAATCCTTATTTCATTACCTTTTCATAATGCATTTATTTTATTTCAATAACATTAATAATGGTTCATTTTTACGTTACATGTCAGTTTTGCATATTGGAGTTCCATGTGAAATTAACGAGGATTGTAAGCAACCTTGCCATATTAGAAGCTATCCAAGATATAAGTGTGATTTGGATAAGACGTGCACCTGTATGAAGCGTATTCGTTTGTCACCACAAGGTGTGGAGAAACAAAAATAGTGTTTGAATATTTCTACCAAACTTCCACCAAGAGAAAATAAATTTGATTATGTAATAAATTTCATTAGCAACTCTGCAATATGCATGGGGTATGAATAATATTATACATTAGATAAACTTTAGAATTCAAAATATATGCATCATATTATACGTATGTTTTTTGAATGGAACTCTAACCATTTGCTTGTAAGAAAAAAAAAGAGGATTACACCATGAATACTTATTCACATAGGGATTTGTTTGTCTATAGTTTCAACACAATGAGTCGAATTATAACTTTATTCTAGATTAAGCTCACTTATTATATGAAAACAACAAATCCCAAGTGTTTATAACAACCAACTGCTTTTAAACAAAAGAATTCAAAAGATTTGAATAAAGAGGTCTCAAATTAAATTATTGGGTCGTCAAGTTGAGAGGTTTAAAGTTCAAGTTTGATTAAAGCAGTTTCAAAGTGTAAAGTTCAGTTTTAACGAAGAGACCAAATAATGCAAGTAGAATTTGAAGATTAAACTAATTAAAAATGACTTTAAAGAACACAGGAATCAAACTCAAAAGGGAGTGAACATTATGAAACTTTAAGTATCCAAGTAAACAAAAATAAAGTAAAAACACAAAGTAAAACCAAAGTAAAATACAAGAGTGAAACAATTGATTATTAAAGGAAATTGATCACCAAAACTAGAATTATAACATACAAAAGAACGACAAGAACATACATTTTTCACCACAGATTGCCAATGATACTACTCTGTATAATACATGTTGTCTTCCTCAAAACAAATGAAAAAGGAAAAATAAGTCAAAACTAATGCATAATTTTCACCAAAAAATATTTTGCATACTCTGAAACAAATTGTGAAGTCTTCTTCAACATATTCTATAAGTTAAAACTCATGCATAACTTTGAAAATCTAAACCTCAGAAGGTTTACAAGGACTCGTATCTTCTGAAGGTCAGAAGATATGTACTGTTCATAACCAAAATTTTCTTTTTGCTTGCAAAACTTTTGTGTAAAATCTGTTGGTTAGTTCTCTCTTATATATTCTCAGAAATTTAGGTAAAAACCTCCTTATTAAAATGACCATTGTAAAAATCTCAATGCATACTTGCAAAATCAAATCTTCTTATTTACACTTGTAAAGAGAAGGAAACCAAACATATGTTTTTGGGAACAACCACCAAAGAATCTTCTGAACCAAAGTCTCACTATAGAAGAAATTTTGTAAGTTCTTTAGATGTTGTGAGGAAAAATCTAAAAGGAAAAGGAAAAGGAAAAGTAAATGAAGGTATCGATCGGAATGGAGAGAGAAGATCTAAACAACTCAGAATATATAAGGTCTTCTAAGAAAAGAAGATTCATCAAAAGAAACCATTCCATCTCCTCTTAGTCAAGATAGGCTCCACTTCGTTCAATATCTATTCAATCCCACCCCTGAACCTCCTAACTTGGCCTTTGAGGACACAAATTCCTTCTAAATGTTTCATTCCTCATCTGCTCAGACATCCAGTTATAAGAAAATCAAAACAAAAGAACCTGTCAAAACTAAGGAGTTAGCTAAGACCTCTGTCGAACCATCTTATCAACCTAGATTCTCAAAACTAGATAAACAACTGAGAAAAATCAAATCAATTCTTCATCATACTATGCTCAATCAAAATGTCATCTACGACAGACATTTCTTAACAAACGAAAACAAAAGCGACTGCAAGACTGGATGCTTACCATTGCTCCACCAATTGATTTTGCTTCAAGCACTTAATCTAGCCCTTCTGACTAATTGTCTTTGGCCCCTTTTTGATGTTGACAAAAGGGGGTGTTAACACCCAAAATAAATTCAGTCGTGGGCCGAGGGATGAGGATCTAGGCTGAAGGAAAACTAGGGCACCGAGGTGGGCCAATTGTCATTTCTTAGAGATGTTTGCTGAAGGAATAGTCTCAAAAGAAAAGGGATCGAGGAAAAACAATATATATGCCCCGAGGAGAGAGTTGATCCCGAGGAACAATAAATGACACCAAGGGAGAGAAAATCTCAACCTATAGAGGGCCTCGGCCATAGTACCTCAGTTTGACTAAACACAACGGCTGCAGGCCGAGGACAAGGGTCTGACGAGGAGCTATATGACCGAGGAAAGGGAGATAGGCTTGGAAAGCAGCACATGAATAGAACGTGGAAGCAGTTAAAGATTAAGAGAAGATAAGAGTTCCTTAGGAGTGGAGCGAGAAGTGTTTAATGCCCCCAACCGTGCTAGTGAGATAGTGGGTTATAGACTCTGGTTTCTAAGGGCTTAGGAGTGAGATTAGGCGTTGATCTTCAAATGATCCAACTGTAGGCAAATGTAGGCTCGCATAGTGGCCGACGAGGGCCTATGTGTGTGTTTATATATATATATATATATATATATATATATATATATACAGAGAAAAATACTGGTGAAGACACACATCAATCAATACAAAAATCTACTTTTTCTCGCATTTGTCTTTACTTTATTTTCCAGCACTTAGATTTATTCTCATGCATTAGACCACTAGATTATCCAACCCTGTCGTCCCTCTCTACCAAGCCTCCCCTTCTTTGGAGGAGTTAGGAAACCCATAGTTGAGGAGCACAGTTCTAACCTCAACGCCATTGCTTGAAGAAACGAGGAATCAAAGACTATCCGAATCCCTGGCCGATCCAATGACTAAGATATAAGAGTTTGACGACAACAAAAATTGGCATGCCTGGTGGGACAAACTCGGGTGAACAAACTATCACGTTTGGTTTCCTATACTCGATTATTCTTGGCGTATGCACTTGCGCTGTGTAACACCCCCTTCTATTTAATGCTAGTTCAATTAATAAAAATCAGAGTTTTTCAAAAACTTTTCCACGCACCTCAAAGAGGGTGATACATTGGATAAAAACATCGTCAAAACATATCTAAAAATTCAAACGCATCTAGTGCGTGAAATGCATATCATAGTCACGTGGGTTAAAACCCTAAAACCTGTTTAATGTTTACAATAATCCCAAAACAGTTCCCCTGCAGCGGAAAAATAGAATTGAGTTCAACACACTCAATACATAATCTAAATCAGCTTAATCCATAACATAAGATAACAATGCTAAAACCCAAATCCCCGGTGTTACTAGATCAGAGCCGACACAATTTAATCCCAAGAAAGGCCTAGACATCTTCGCCAGAATCACCTGTTTGTCGCCACGAGAGAGAGGCAACATAAAATGCTAGGGTGAGTCTCTTTACATAAATAATAACAAGTAAGATAAGCATTATAAGCAGGCAGCATCTAACAACGTTAACTATTCACAATTAAGACATTTACCATTTTCAAGTATATTACTAGAACAACCATCACCAATTAATTACGTATCAACAGGCATTCCATGAATGTATGAGTTTATGCATGTATGCACTATGCATGTGGATCCATTACACTTCGCTTTATTTTTAACTCTTCGCTTTGGCCGAAGCCCACTTCGCTTTTTGGCCGAAGCCCACTTCGCTTATGCATATGCTTTATGCGACACTATGACAATGCAACATACACAATCAATTACCACCACATTCATTGTCACTTCATTCAAAACATCACCACAACACAACTCGTCACTTTTGGCCGAGGCCCTCTTCGCTTTTTAACTCTTCGCTTTGGCCGAAGCCCACATCATTTATTAACCCACCACTTTGGCCGAAGCCCACATCATTTATTAACTCACCACTTTATCGATTATAAACCACCACTTTATCGATTATAAACCACCACTTTATCAATTACTAATTAAATCACACCTAAGGACCAAACCACCTCATAATGACCCTTTCTACACCTAAGGACCATTTTGACACACCAAAGATTAATTTAGTACCTAGGGCCTAGTTTGACTCATTTTGATTAATTTTGGTACTTAGGAAATTATTTGACATATTAGGACTAATTAGACACTAAGGGATTATTCTATCACGCCAAGGATTAATTTAATTCTTAGGGACTATTTTGTCACACCAAGGATTAAACTAATTCTTAGGGACTAAACCATCTCTTAGACATATTTTGCACACCTAGGCGCCAAGGGGCAGCCACTTTGGCGCCCTTCACCCGTGGCACCCTCATCCAAACCAACCGTGACCTGGCGCCATTTTGCTAGGCAAATGGCGCCTCCTCCTGCCACTCAACCAAACCGAGCCAAAGTGCTCTCTAGCGCCATTTCCTTAGGGATTTGGCGCCCCCTCTTCTCTTGAACACACCTACGCAACAACTCAACCAACTCAACCACTCAATCACATTTTAATCCAACAACTCAATTATCCAATTAAGTCATATACACCTAAACATCCATTTATTCAACAACAAAACAACCACACTCATAAACCACACAAAATGCATATCAAACCCATTTCAACAACAACATAATGGGTTCCTCAAAAATCAATTCAACACAACAACAATCAAACCAAATAACACTCAATCAACATATAATCACTAATCACTATTCATCATCTTCACCAAATAATTCAATAATTATTTTAAAACTCTAACCTTCATACAATACAAATCTTACAAGCTATTATGAATGAGAAAGACCCCTAACCTTTGCAAATTGAAGAATGTAAGCTCTCCTTCCACCCAAAACTCAACAAACACCAAAAACCACTTTGAGCTTCAAAACTCTCCAACAATGGCAAAACAACAACAAATAGGAATTAAGGATTGAAACTAACATCAATAGCTAGAGGAGGAAAAATGGAAGAGAATGAGCTAAAAGCCCCCTTACCTAGTGCTAAGATGGAGAAGATCTCCCTCCTTCCCCTCTCTTCACGTCGCCTCTCCTCTTCCTTTCTCCTCTCGGTTTCTCGCTCGTGCGCGCTCCCCCTGCTCCTCTCTCGGTCCATTCCTCTTTCTTTCTTCTATTCATTCCTTTCTTTCATTTAATCAACACTTAATTGGGCCCAAATGGGTTGGGCCTCTATTCGCACCCCCCTTCAATTAATTCAACTACTCCCTAACTTAATAACATCAACACTCTCTTATTTACTATCTCTCACCTCCATATTTAATTAAAACACCTAATTCATTTAATTAAATATGACTAACCGCATAACTCCTAAGTAATTAATTAAATAAATATTCAAATTATTTTTTCATGTTATAACTCTCCCCACTTAGAATATTTTCGTCCTCGAAAATACTCACGAAGCAATACCCCACCTTCTTCACACCTCTAACCGTACTCATCATAATCTATCGTACACTAAGGTAACAAACCACACACCTTCTCTACATTCTTACCCTTAGCAGATATTCTAACCTGTAGGGTATCCAGATCCTACTCGACTACTCAAATACCATCTATTCCGATGCAGGGACACTATACCCTCAACTACGATTTGCGATTAGCTTACCCTCTTTAGGTTTCCAATCTCTGGTGCTCACTTCCGAACTCAACCTCCTAACCCAACCTATCTCATTCATCTAATTGACCTACTCGTCGTCATCACTAATAATTCCACTTCGAGTTTCATAACAACCGCACTCCCAGTGCGCCTAGCAACAATCCTAAACCACGTTAACATCAAACGGCGTCTCTCAAGACACTCACTGGATCTCGGATCCGCACGTAGGTATATTTATACACTACCCTTTAGCCACTACACCTCGACTCCCATGGATTTACCCTTCGACTTACCTGTACAACACTTCGACACCGCTATGTTTCAACATTACTAGGCTCGACTCGTCTCTCATTCAACACGTCTTCTCTTTGGTAGCCTACAATTTGACTCACCTCTCATCCCACGTAAATACTTACATCTCAAAGAATACTAGTTTAGGCTTCCATAACGTTACACCCACTCCTTTACACTTAAGTTATATACCTCACACTATACTTTGACCACTTCAATATTTCCGACACTTCCACTCTAACTTAGAGAAATACACCTAGACATTACTCATTTCGACAACTCTGTACTTCAACTTACCCACGTTTCAACAAACACTAACTTCGACTTACACCTTACCTCAATATCTCCACAATCTGTACCATACTAGATTTCGACATATATATATACTCGATGGACATACCCTTCACTTAGGTACTTACACCTATTTCAACAACTCGCTCTTCGACCATGCCTACATTTCGACTCATCCATACTTAGTTAACACCACTCTAACATTTTCTCAATTTCATTTACCCTCTAATCACACAACTCAATTACCACTTTGAACATGTATCAAAATTCCTAACGAAAATCCGGCAGAGTTTCCTCTGAAATATGGACATCCCAAAAATATTTTTACCTGTATAACCAGTCCAGGACATCAATTTTTAAACCATTGAAGGGTTCTCACCCGATACTCGACATTAAAATCATCCAACAAATTCATTATAACATAGCAAACGTTATCGGAATTAAACAAACAAATATTCATTAGAAACTTTAGAGTGTCTAGTTTCTGGATATAATTTTTGTCTATTTGTTTATGTAGCCAAAAGTACAGCTTTTCAAAACAAAGTATAGTAGTCCGTAAACAGAGAAAGAATCAAGGTGCTCTACTTGTAACTCGGTTCTCTTATTTAATTCTCACTCAAATGAAGCAAAACAATTGTTCAAATTGAAGAAAACGAGTCTAGTTTCCAATGAAACAGAAATCATTTCAAACGGATATTCTAACACATGGTTTACATACAATTAAGACATAATTTCACCAATTCACTCAAGCACAATCGAAAGTTACAAAGTTACAAACCAAAACATGCTCAAAAACCGTAAAATTTCCAATTTCGTGAAATTTGCACTTTCTCCAGAACTCAACTTTCCATCACAAGAAATGAACACATGTCAACACATAAACACACAAACACATTTTAAAATTCTCTAAACGTGAGTAAAACTCACATTTTTGTTTCCAAAAGATTTTATCCCGTCAAACCATGAAATTATTGTAAGACCTCGTCATTTTTCAAACAACATCAATCCATGACCTAATCGGTCCTAAAGTTAAAATCATGTCACATTTCGTAATAAAACTCTAAACAACTTGGAACAGAATTTAACACAAATCTTGACATCACGTTCATTCCCAAAAACACAGAATTTTCCAAGTACCGTTTCTTGTTGAAAATCATAGAATTCACAATTTTTGTCCAAAAGGGAAAACTATACGCAACTCCAAATTTTATTATAACGCGAACATGTTGCCACACAAACAACCACTCATTATTCTCAAAATTTAGCTTCCGACATAAACTCAGAAGTTGTAAAAGTCAATCATTTCATCTTTGCTAAAAGGAGACTATACGCGAATCCTCACCTTAATTGTTATAACCAAGCACCGCATTTCATTTCAGTACATAACTTCAAAACAATTTAGCACAATCAAAATTAAACTCATGTGCATCACGGAGACAATCAACCTATAGCCAAACGTCAATCAAAGGTAACAATATTCACAAGCAATCCTTCAAATATTGTCTATCCACTACACTTAGGCTTATTCACAACTCACTTCATCATCTACACTTAGTCACTTCACCCTTGACTATTACACTTAGGCATACTACACCTAAGAACTCCCTAACCTTGGCCATTACACTTCACAACACCTCGGTACACTCTTTTGGTACCTCGGTTCTCTACGCTACGTCACGCTAAGCTTCACTACACTTACTATTCAAACGTACCTAAACCTCGGTACTACATACTTTGACTCCTGCATACTACGTCGCATGCATATTACACTTCAACACACCTATGGTTAAGCAACTACACCTCAGTTCATATGTAGTCCTATGAACCTAACCTTCCTCTTCCTTCTTTCCTTTGATCTTCATACTATGATCATACTTAAGCCAACTACTAAACACTTTCCATTCACAACTAGTCCAACACTCATTAAGAATTTCACGGAAGTTACAACACCTTTAATACCTCTTCACCTCTACAGTACATACCTTGATCATAATACACCTAAGTCAAATAGCTACCCTTAGGCATACTTAATCTACACCTTTTTGCTTTGTACCAAAACTCTATTTTCAGGTCACCAAAGTCTCGCTCGATTATCCAAACACCATTAATTTATCGTTAGGGAACTATACCATAGCAATCATTTAAGTACTAATGCTCCTATCTTACGTCAATCCATGTCCAAACCACAAATAATGCCTTCCTCAGCTCGGCATTCCTACTCTTCGTACCGAATTTTAATCATTTAATCATCAAGGTTACTCAATATCATTTAGATCCTACATAGGTACTCCCTCGACTACCATACTTTTAAGGACAATTTCTCCACCTTAGGCTTTCCAGAAACCATAATTCTAAACTTTTTCCAAAAAGCACGCTCTATTTTCCTTGCATGAACTTCAAATCCAAAGTGTCAATCCTTATTTTGACATCTCCCGACTATCAAACCTCAACTCAAACTCAAACATCCATAAGGTACCTATTTATCTAAAAATTAATAATCAACCAAACTTGCACATACCACTCAATCAATCAAATTGTAATTAGTACATATTCAAAATTTATAATAATTACGAGTTATTGTCGCGTCTTTCATTGGGAATGAGTTATCGGGGTGATCAGTCCCTCCTACTCACGCATCCAATTTAGTTAAGGTCACAAAACTACGTCTTTTCAAAATTTACACCTTTCACATTGAAGGACTTTTTAACGCAGTCCAGAGTACGAAGGCGTCGTCACGATTCCTACTCCTTGGACGTCGTTAAAATGCTCTTCCAATCACACACCTCACTTAATACAACCAACAGTCACAAGTACTACAAGCAATGTTACGATCAACTAATTACACAGTTTTCGATCAAGGCACGTCAATGAATGAACAAACCAACAAAATTAAAAGAATAAACAAATGACATAATTATGATTTAGTACGAGTACCAAGACTCGAGGGTTAACAGACTCGACGACTTGGCCGGACGGACCGAACTGCTCTGATACCACTAATGTAACACCCCCTTCTATTTAATGCTAGTTCAATTAATAAAAATCAGAGTTTTTCAAAAACTTTTCCACGCACCTCAAAGAGGGTGATACATTGGATAAAAACATCGTCAAAACATATCTAAAAATTCAAACGCATCTAGTGCGTGAAATGCATATCATAGTCACGTGGGTTAAAACCCTAAAACCTGTTTAATGTTTACAATAATCCCAAAACAAGTTTCCTGCAGAATGAAAAATAGAATTGAGTTCAACACACTCAATACATAATCTAAATCAGCTTAATCCATAACATAAGATAACAATGCTAAAACCCAAATCCCCGGTGTTACTAGATCAGAGCCGACACAATTTAATCCCAAGAAAGGCCTAGACATCTTCGCTCAGAATCACCTGTTTGTCGCCACGAGAGCAGGCAACATAAAATGCTAGGGTGAGTCTCTTTACATAAATAATAACAAGTAAGATAAGCATTATAAGCAGGCAGCATCTAACAACGTTAACTATTCACAATTAAGACATTTACCATTTTCAAGTATATTACTAGAACAACCATCACCAATTAATTACGTATCAACAGGCATTCCATGAATGTATGAGTTTATGCATGTATGCACTATGCATGTGGATCCATTACACTTCGCTTTATTTTTAACTCTTCGCTTTGGCCGAAGCCCACTTCGCTTTTTGGCCGAAGCCCACTTCGCTTATGCATATGCTTTATGCGACACTATGACAATGCAACATACACAATCAATTACCACCACATTCATTGTCACTTCATTCAAAACATCACCACAACACAACTCGTCACTTTTGGCCGAGGCCCTCTTCGCTTTGGCCGAAGCCCACATCATTTATTAACCCACCACTTTGGCCGAAGCCCACATCATTTATTAACTCACCACTTCATCAATTATTAACCACCACTTTATCGATTATAAACCACCACTTTATCGATTATAAACCACCACTTTATCAATTACTAATTAAATCACACCTAAGGACCAAACCACCTCATAATGACCCTTTCTACACCTAAGGACCATTTTGACACACCAAAGATTAATTTAGTACCTAGGGCCTAGTTTGACTCATTTTGATTAATTTTGGTACTTAGGAAATTATTTGACATATTAGGACTAATTAGACACTAAGGGATTATCCTATCACGCCAAGGATTAATTTAATTCTTAGGGACTATTTTGTCACACCAAGGATTAAACTAATTCTTAGGGACTAAACCGTCTCTTAGACATATTTTGCACACCTAGGCGCCAAGGGGCAGCCACTTTGGCGCCCTTCACCCGTGGCACCCTCATCCAAACCAACCGTGACCCTGGCGCCATTTTGCTAGGCAAATGGCGCCCCTCCTTGCCAGCTCAACCAAACCGAGCCAAAGTGCTCTCTAGGCGCCATTTCCTTAGGGATTTGGCGCCCCCTCTTCTCTTGAACACACCTACGCAACAACTCAACCAACTCAACCACTCAATCACATTTTAATCCAACAACTCAATTATCCAATTAAGTCATATACACCTAAACACCCATTTATTCAACAACAAAACAACCACACTCATAAACCACACAAAATGCATATCAAACCCATTTCAACAACAACATAATGGGTTCCTCAAAAATCAATTCAACACAACAACAATCAAACCAAATAACACTCAATCAACATATAATCACTAATCACTATTCATCATCTTCACCAAATAATTCAATAATTATTTTAAAACTCTAACCTTCATACAATACAAATCTTACAAGCTATTATGAATGAGAAAGACCCCCTAACCTTTGCAAATTGAAGAATGTAAGCTCTCCTTCCACCCAAAACTCAACAAACACCAAAAACCACTTTGAGCTTCAAAACTCTCCAACAATGGCAAAACAACAACAAATAGGAATTAGGGATTGAAACTAACATCAATAGCTAGAGGAGGAAAAATGGAAGAGAATGAGCTAAAAAGCCCCTTACCTAGTGCTAAGATGGAGAAGATCTCCCCTCCTTCCCCCCTCTCTTCACGTCGCTTTCTCCTCTTCCTTTCTCCCTCTCGGTTTCTCGTGCGCGTCTCCCTGTTCCTCTCTCGGTCCATTCCTCTTTCTTTCTTCTATTCATTCCTTTCTTTCATTTAATCAACACTTAATTGGGCCCAAATGGGTTGGGCCTCTATTCGCACCCCCCTTCAATTAATTCAACTACTCCCTAACTTAATAACATCAACACTCTCTTATTTACTATCTCTCACCTCCATATTTAATTAAAACACCTAATTCATTTAATTAAATATGACTAACCGCATAACTCCTAAGTAATTAATTAAATAAATATTCAAATTATTTTCGGGGCGTTACACGCTGCGGTAGAAACCAAAGTATGGAGCCACCTTCAGCGTCAAAAAGGCATCTTCCTCCAATCTAAGATCACAGAGCCATTAGGAGCTTCGAGGACAACCACCCTAGCGGTTGCTGCCGATTCGAATGACCAACCCCCTCAAAGTCACGAGGATCCTGCGGTTATGGCCACTTCGTTCATTAGACAACAAATTGACATGGGGACACACGACATAATGTACCAAGTATCCCAGTAATTTGTTGACATAGTAACACCTATGGTACACAGTGAGGTGTAATAGGCCAAGGAAATAGAACAGAGACGTGTGACGCAAGCAAGCAGCACAACGAACCATGGTTTCCCCGACCAATCACAGGGAGGACAACCTAACTCTCTGGGAGGCACGCATCAGACACTACCATACACCAACCCAGTTGTATCTCAGCACACATCTTCCTATAACCAAATGGGAAGCATGCAGTAGTGGCCACCGAGTGGGGGCTTGGACGGACCTCTGCAGGCATTCTTGTTGTGCAGAAACATGTGCAAGTATACACAGTCAAACAAGTAATAAAGTGATAAGTAAGATAATTTCCCACGAGGATTAATGTTAAAGAACTAACTCGCTTGAAAGTACTTGAATCATTGAGTAAAATGTAAAATAAAGCGAAGTAAAAATTCATAGTTGCGCAAAAGTTTAAAGTAAGATTTGATGACAGTAAACTAGTAAAAGAGTGAGGTAAAATCAGAGAGATGGGTATAGTCAAGACAAGGATCTGTAATTACTTGATGTTGTTGTAATGTTGTGATCAATGCTGTGATAACATTCAGTGTGGAGAATGAATGTGGATATTCCTATCTCTAAAACAGAATGTAATTAAGGTCCCCTTATTCCTAAGCTCCCACTTGAATTTGTTTGCACTACATGGCTCCCACGGTGTTCCAGGCACTGAGATATTTTTTTTGACTCCCTCCATCTCCTTCTTCTTCCACTTAGCCATATTGTTGGTGAAGGTCACACTATGTTAGTCCAAGCCGTAGCATTCATTGATCACCATGGATTCAAAATCCCCTGAGATACCACGCACTTTTGAAATGAATCGTGGCTTTCCATCCTTTGGGGGAGCAATTCCTTCATAAAGTTACCTTACCACCGAGGGATAGAAAAACAGAGGGCGTTGGATCAATTTGCTCCAACCTAATGCTTCCACAATTGATGTGAATGCAACAGGTGCTCCCTTCAGTTCAAAACCTCTCTCAGCCCAACAGTTCATGTTCTGGAACTTATCAGCATCCTTCCCTTCTTGATTCTTCGCGCTTCTACGGCACATTTGGCTTGACTCTCCATGTAGTTGAAGATTGGTGTTTCCCCGATGATTTTGGAGCGCTATTTTGGTTCTTGCCATTGCAATAGAAATTAGGGATTTGATGAGAAAATTGAAGAAATTGAAAATGATTTCAATGGAGGAATTTCTGGATTAGGGATTTTTTGGAATTGGTCGTAATTGAATTGGAGTTGTGGTGAGAGAAATGATGGAAAATGGGTAGTTATAGGTGAGGTGATGGGAGGGTTTTTTGGGGGAATGAGCTTTGGCGCTCTTAATGCAAAAAGAGCCGTGGGGTCAAAGGATTAGGTGTATGGCTAGGATTGAGCGATGGGACGATTAAGGGCGGTGAGTTGACAACACACTGATGGCGCACCAGACATTGGTACAATAACTGCCAATATTTATTTTTTTCTTAACTTCCCCCTCATTGCTGCAGCACTGATTGCTGTCACACCCTCAAACTTCAAATTGCCAGTGAGTCTTACCGTGACCCCTTACCTATCACTCGGTTCAATTATAAAACATTTATCCTTTCAAAAAGATTATTTATGACGCACCCAATCCCTCACCGAATTGGTCAATAGCATTGAGAGTTTCCTCTCAACCTAAGTACGCCCATTTAGAAAACCATAGTAATTCAGAAAGAATTACATACAACAATCAATCAAAATAGTAATCCTGCACCAGCAACCTAAGGAAGCTTAAGTGAGGAATTACAATCTAAATTCACTTTGTAGCACATCACCGACTCCGAAAGCTTTGGGTGAACCCCATCATGGCTATTAGGAGCGCAAATCCTAAGAGAAACATAACATATATGTATCGGGGCCTAGGTCAAGGGCTCATGACTTCCCTCACCTAGCATGCTAACACATAGGGTCGTCACCCCGACTCGATATATTTTTTATATATCATACCCGCATTGGGCCGTCTCCTATATTAGATATAATTTATATACCGTATCTAATTCAATCTATGATATGTTATAATACCATACTAGGCAAATCAAGAACCTATAACACAGTCCTAGCATCACTTTATATTCAAAAGTTTGATTCCCATACGTATACTAGATTTTTCGGTTTCTTTAAGAGCTTTGTAACATCAACCAAATCAATCAAACAACTTGATACCACATCCAAACCATAGCAACATCAGTCCATTATTGTAACAATTGATTGGGAAAAGGATTGAAGGGAGCTTGGAGTTGAAAGGAGCGTCGAAACGGAAATTCGGGGTCCGGAGGCAACACAGAGCACGCGACCCGTGCACCATAGCACACGATCCATGCTTGCTGTCACAGAAGGACAGAAACTTGAGCACGACCCATGCCATAGTGAACACGATCCGTTCTACCTGTTTAATGTGCTATCTTGCTCGTTTTTGTTCTGTTTCGCTTTCCGTTCATATCCAATTTGTTCCCCAATCCAATTCCAACCAAGAACAGATAATACAACCACATATTCAAATTCAAATATATCAATTCAACAATCAACATAATAAGGAATTTGTTCCAAGATTTGTAATGACACAAACATTTAAACACACAACATGAGTGCAGAGTTTCCTACAGCAGTGTACCTACTTCAGAAAATTATTTAAAATACCAAACGACATCGGATTTCAACAAACGACCACTCATTGGAACGCTCTCTGAGTGTAGTATCTACATATGATTTTGATTTTTCAAAACAAGCATCCAGTTGGTACAGTTTTTCAAAATACTACACTGAGGTAGCAAAATTAGACAGAACTTTTCGGTCAACTTGCAATCCAATTTTATTCCTGATTTCTTAATGAAATTTGGTGAAACTAGTACCTATTTCGTAGGAAATTAAGTCTACTTTCCAATGAAACAAAAACTAGTTCAAAACGATATCTGTACAGAAAGTTACGGTCAAATTATCAAGAACACTGACATACGGGTTTCAGAGTAATGCATAAAATTTTACAATTTTTGACTCGAAAATCTTTCGAAACGAAGGAGACGAAATCATTTCAGTAACACCACAACAAGTCCAGAAACAATAACAACCCTAAGCGTGAGTAAAACTCACCTCTTGTGATGAAAATCACAAACAACCGAAACTTTGAAGTTCAAACGATTCCGAAAATGCCCAAATTCATCCTGAACTCGTCCAAACACCTCCACAACCCAACCAAGTCTTTCAACAACTCTTCCTACTGATCTAATTCGACCCAAACAGAAACTCAAACAGAAATGCAGCTCAACCTAAGCTTCTAACTCATAATTTGAACTTGCAAGAAACTCCAACTAGCAACAATTGTGTTCAAACTCCTTTTTTGGTGCTTGAGAGCTAAAAGGTCCAACAATGGTACTTGGAGTTAGAGAAAGAGTTAGGTGATGAAACTAGTGTCATTGTGTAGAGCTTGAAAAACGAAAAACTCATATGACGAGACTTGACTTATTAATTACTCGAATAATAAATCACTCGTTAATTTCATAATTCGAAATTAACGAAACTAGGGATGTTACAATCACCCCAACTTGGGAATTTTGTCCTCAAAATTGAACAAACATACCTCAAGAGAACAAATACGGATATCTAGTCTTCATATCGTCCTCCAATTTCCCACGTAGCTTCGTCGGTTGAAAAAAAAACCATCCCAACGCACTTTAGCAATTGAAATTGTTCTCGTCCGAAGCGACTCCTCTCCATATATGTTCTATGATATGACTTGGATGAGGTTGAAATGACAAATCCGGTCAAAGATCAATCACTTCAAAACTCAACGGTCGATCGGATCCGGAATGTACTTTCTCAGTTAGGATATATGAAACACATCATGTAGATTGGACAATGCCGGAGGTAAAGCTATCCGGTAAGCTACTAGCCCAATACACTTGATAATTTGGAAAGATCCAATATACCGAGGACTAAGTATCTTCACCCGCAATGCTCTTCCAGTACGAATGGTTGGTGAAACTCTCACAAAACTACATGATCACAGATTCACATCCTAGTCCCTTCCAGAGGCGTCATTGTAAATTTGGAATCCTAGGGACGGATCCGGAAGAATTAGGATTGGAGCAGAAATCAACCTCTCTTTCAACTCTAGAAAACATTCTTCACAATCAAAATCTCATTCAAACAGCTTACCTTTACAAGTTAACCGAGTAAGTGGAATAACTAACTGTGAGAGTTCTTGGATAAATATACAATAATAACCAGCTAGTCCCATTAAACAACCTGATTCTCTAAGTTTCTAATGGCAGCACCATGAGTTTGGATTGAGCTTTTTACATCACTCACAAATGCTTTCATTAAAGATTCCAAGGAGTTTTCCATTTCTGGTGCAAATGGTCTTTGGACATGTTGAGAAGGGAATTCTAGTGGAGTAGATGGTGCAATTGTATTTGGTGCAGCAGCATTGTTACTCCCCCACCAGAAATCTGGGTGATTGTTCCAATCTCAATTGTAGATGTGTTTGGGTAAGGGTTGTTATATTGGTTGTACCCTGCATAGGTAACAGAGATAGGGTTGTTGGGACATTCTTCATACAAGTGCCCTCCTCCACAATATACACAACTAGTTGTTCTTGGAGGGATTTGATAGGTGGAAAATATTTTGCTAAAATTTTTTGAGCCATCTCATTCCAAGTAGTGATAGAGTTAGGCTCTAGAGAGTTCAACCAAGCCTTAGCTCTATCCTTTAAGGAATATGGAAATAATTTCAATTTAAAAGCGTCTTCACTAACACCACGAATGATGAAATTGCGACACACTTCTAAAAATTGTTTTAAGTGCAAATGAGGATCCTCATGAGGAGAACCACTAAATTGGCCTATTGTTTGAAGCATTTGGAACATAATAGGTTTGAATTCAAAATGTGTTGCAGAGATTTTAGGCCTAACGATGCAAGGTTGCATGGTTTGAGGATCAAACATAGTATAATTTCTAATTGGCCTATCTCTGTCATTAAACATACCATTACTCCCAAGTTGATGAATTGTTGTCTCGTAATTATTTTTCAATTATGCAATGATCCAAAAAAATCTGTTATAGGTCCTCTGCCAGTACCATGTTCAGACATTGTGTATCTGCAATTGCTTCTGTTTCTTTGTTGTCTTTGAATACTCCTCAACCTTCTAAGTCTCCTATCTCAGGGTCTAATTGGACCTGTAAAAAAATGCTAAACAAAGTAAAAGGTTCACTAATTAACTACTAATCTAAACTATAAAATTAATGGCAATCCCCGACAACGACGCCAAAAACTTGGTGCGCTTATACACAATCGTAACAAGTAATAAAGTGAAAGTAGAGATCGTTCCCACGAGGATTGGATTAATTTATAAGTTTAGAATCAATAGTTTACTAGTGAAAGGTAACCATTATGCTACTCACAAATAGGTGATGTTGATAAACAAACAGAATGTAAATAAGAAATAAAAAGATGTAAGAAATCAGTGAAGAATGATAGTTGAGATGTCTTCACCAAATAAGTCACTTTCAAGAGTTTTGTTATTTTATGTGATGTAGTGCACCGATCATGCATTTGCATCGAAGATGTGCTTTTTTCACCACTTTCTTTAGAGTTTCATTACAAGCTCTTAAAACCTTGTCTTGAAGTAAAGATAGAAGTTGTCAATTCCTTTCTTGCCTTCTTACAATTTTTCTCTGAGATGCTAAATAAGTTCACTCTTGTATTTGCATCATCCTAAGGACTATGCTATCCTATGTCTAGGTTTTAGCATGTAATTAACAAAGTTTCCTTTATTAAACACTTATCCCTATTAGTTCTTGAGTTCTAATCATAAACCATGTCTGTATTTATGATTTGCATTCCCTTTGAGTTGGCCAATTTTAAAGATGAATATGAAAAAGTTATCATACAAGAACTAAAATGCAAACATCACATATGAACACAATAACTTACTTAAAAGATCATTATAAGGTTAGAACATCTCAACCAAAAGAGTTTAGTTCATTCTAGACATCACAAGGCTTATATAAATAGAACAAGTCATATTCATATAATTGAAATAACAAAAAGAAACAATAAGATAGAAGTTACACGGTTGTACTTTCCTTTGCATGAACTTGCCAAGTGATGCGGGTGTACTACTCCACTGCACTAAGCTACCTCTATGTAGAAGTGAAGGAAGAAGTTGTCAATTCCTCCCTTACCTTCTTACAATCTAAAAACTAACTAAAACTACATTACTAGAAATGTAAATTGAAGTGTATGAGATGATATGAGAGATCTTGATCTCTTAAGAGATGATTTTCCATGTGAAGAGTGAAGGTCTTTATATAGGCTTTGAGCTTTCTTCATGAGAGGGTTTCCTTCCTTGTAGTTGAAGTAAACTAGAGGTATAACCATGGTTACTTTTCAGAAGTTGTCTCACAAGTTGAAGCATACACTCAAGTGTATAGGGAGGTCCAATAATGAATGGTCACATGTCCATAAGTAAATGACTCTTCAAAGCTAGTCTTCTATGGTGGGCTATGGTAGGCGCCTCCTTTAGCAAGTGGGCATGTTCCTCCATGTGATCCATGACTAAGCATGATGTCATAGGGGTGATAAAGCTTTGGTGAAATTTGAGGTGCTTCCATTGTCACTTCAAGCAAGCTGGTGTAATGCAGATGTAGTGCAGGAGCATTGTAGCGCAGGAGCATTGTAATGCAGGTGCATCTGTAGGCTGCACTGAACAAACTAACTTTGTAGACAAACTATAATACTACGTTTTTGTGGTTAAAAATACGAGTTACAAAATTTTCTAAGACTATTAACGTGTACCAGAAAACCACCATATAATCACTAGTGCAAAATAAGGAAAAGAAATAGACATTTAAAGTCACGCGCTCAGATGCCTGCCTTGATATAAGGACGCGGTGGCAAACTTGTAATAAACTCGAAAACTTTTTTAGGCGCGCTAGTTTTTAAGTCAAGCGTAAAATATGCGTGACTTCAAAAGTGGACGCGGTGGCAAACTTGTAATAAACTCGAAAACTTTTTTTGGCGCGCTAGTTTTTAAGTCAAGCGTAAAATATGCGTGACTTCAAAAGTGGAAACGTTCTCAGGTTGAACGTTCTCAGGTTTTTAAGTCAGGTTTTTAAGTCAAGCGTAAAATTGCTTGACTTCAAAAGTAATAAAAACGTTCTTATTCTCAGGTTTTTAAGTCAAGCGTAAAATTGCTTGACTTCAAAAGTAATAAAAACGTTCTTATTCTCAGGTTTTTAAGTCAAGCGTAAAATTGCTTGACTTCAAAAGTAATAAAAACGTAAAACACATCAAAACGTTCTCAGGTTGAACGTTTCGTATTCTCATCGTCTCTCTCGCGCTCTCATCGTCTCTCTGCCTCTCTCTCTCTCTCGCTCTCATCGTCTCTCTCGCGCTCTCATCGTCTCTCTCGCGTTTCCAGGCAAGCCCTCTTCTCTCTCTCTCTCTCTCTCTCTCTCTGTTGCTCTATCTCTATCTCTTTCTCTAGGGTTTTTTATGGTGTTTACTTTTTATTGATTGTATAAATTTTAGGTGGAGGATTTAGGGTTTATGAGGGTATATGTACCAAAGATGCTGTGCTTTATATTCTTACTATTTAACAGTTTTTATTCTTGGTTGATATTATTAAATCTTGAACTGAGTTTGTTATCTTTTGAACAGATTGTACATATTATGCTTTCGTCATCGGTTTAGCTAGCTGTTAGGTAGTACATAGTGGAGAGTTTCCATTCTTATCATATCATTGTTAGGTGTAGCAGGTTGTACACACCGATTGCTTTTGATATAGGAGCCTAGTAGATTACTTCAATTCAAAACCCTTGATTTGATTCCTTGTAAGTAATTGTTTTTGTCACATTGTGAGTAAGTAGTAGACCACTTTATTAGACACCATTACAATATCTTGAATCGGTTAGATCAAGGATGGATGGATGAATGATATTTGTCATATATTAATGTGAAGGGATGTGCATATCGTGTATGCAGTAAGTGTCATGTAGGTATCATCTCATCTTTTAACTTTGGTATGTGGTTTTGGGAAGCAAGCCGAGTTATTAATTGGTTGGTTGTTGTTGTTTAAGAAGGGATGTGCATACTTTGTACAAGCTCAACCCTTGGCTGAAATTTCGCTTCATCATTCATCCGCTCATAGTGTTTAAATGTTGCAGTTGATTTAGTTTAATGTTTTTAGATTTTAACTTCACAACAAATTGGTTTGTGCATTTTGTGTAACATGACCTATGCAATGTTAGCCAATGATAACCTTGGTTATAGTGTGTTTATCCAGATTATAGATATGTTCTACATTTAGTGTCAAATATTTACATATTTAAAAACAATTCTTTGGACTCTTGAGTCCAAAAATGGTTGATAATTTTTCAAGCATGGCTTCATTTACTGATCCCCTTCTTGTATTGTTTGTGTGCATTAATCCATGTGTGTGCTTTATCGATTATCTTGATGAATATATAATCTTCCCGCATTTACACTCATCCGAATCAAACACTTGAACCACAAATATTTGTCATGTTTGTAACAAAGGATACGTAATTCTATTTACCTACCCGGATAAGGATATCAACTTTACATGTGCCTCTACCCGCAAAATGTCATGTTTCTAAGCAATTATATATGTGGAATTATAAACTTTTAGCTGATTCCTTTTAGCAATATTTGTCGATTATCTTCGATTTTGGTCGGCGGTGTGCATAATTGGAGATAATTATTGTTAGGAAACTTTGTGTCACTTGTGTTCCTTTGTTTAACTTGTGGAGTTGTAATCATCTGTGACTACTATAGTTAGAGTCGTGTCAAGACCGCTGGCGATAACTAACAAAGTCTTTGTTAGTTAGTTGGATCGATAATAGAGGAATGTAAAACAAGTTTGCATATTCAGTATCAAAAGCTTTATTATTAGTTTGAGACTCACTTGAAGGAATGTTCTTTTTCTTACAGAGATTGCTTGGTCGAACTTCTTGGATACTATATCTTGGGATTCTAAACCTTACTAGTCTGCAGACGCAACCGAGTTCTTTTCTCTGTTTCCGCCTCCGTCTCTCATTCGGTATGTTCTATCATATAAGTACATAATTTAGTTCATATAGTTTTATTAGTATAATCATTTTCAAGTGAATTTGAGGAACAATTCCATTAGTATAGATTTCACAAATCAAATTAAAGAATCTTATTAGAGTGAACACATTCGGTGTCCTTGGAAAAAACTCTTGTAGCTATGGACTAACTTTTTATTATTTATTGAGTGTAGCTATGGATCGTAGTTGGATGCAAGCTAATAAGTTGAGTGATGAGTACGCGAAAGGGGTAGAAGAGTTTCTAGAGTTTGCTCAAAAAAAGCTTGTAAATAGTGGTGGAATTTTTGATTGTCCTTGTGTTAATTGTGTGAACCGGACACCACAACCGGTTGACACAATAAAAGATCATCTTCTTGTTGATGGGATTTGTCGTAGTTATACAACTGGATATGGCATGGTGAGAAGTTAAATATCCCAAGTGTGTCCGAAAGAGATAATTTCGCAGATGCAAATATGGATGACCGAATGGAGGACATGATACGTGATATTGGGCCGGAGTCTTTTAAGAAAGCACATGCCTTTGATGCATTGTGCAAAGATATAGAAGAGCCTTTGTATTTGGGATGTACAATGACACGGTTGACTGCGGTGATAAAATTATTCAATCTGAAGGCGATAAATGGGTGGCTGATAAGAGTTTCACTGAGTTGCTTGTGTTGTTGAAAGAAATGCTTCCAGAAGGTAACACACTGCCGTGTCGTACGTATGAAGCGAAGAAGATTTTGTGTCCGATGGGTGTGGAGTATGAAAAAATACATGCTTGCCCCAATGATTGCATATTGTATCGGAATGAGTTTAAGGAGCTGCGTAATTGCCCTACGTGTAATAGGTCACGCTACAAAGTAAAGACTGGTGAATCTAGTTTCGATGATGACAACACAAACGGTTCTCCAAAGAAAGGTTTTATGGTACCTTCCAATAATTCCTGTGTTCACACGCTTGTTTGCTAATGCAAAGGACGCAAAGAACATTAGATGGCATGCCGATGAGAGGAAACGTGATGGCAACAACGCCATCCAGTAGACTTTCTACAATGGAAGAAGGTTGATAGTTTGTTTCCGGATTTTGGAGCCGAGTCAAGAAATCTTAGGCTCGCTTGCTTCGGATGGGATGAACCCATATGGTAACTTAAGTACGAATCATAGCTCGGCCTGTTTCTCCTTATAATTTACAACCTATCTCCTTGGTTGTGCATGAAGCGTAAGTATGTTATGTTATCCATGATGATTTCTCGCCCACGACAACGAGAAATGACATAGATGTTTACCTTAGTCCGTTGGTTGAAGACTTGAAAAAATGTGGGATGTAGGCGTGGATGTGTTTGATGGGTATTCCAATGAAACTTTCAAGTGCGTGCAATGTTATTTTGCACAATCAATGACTTCCCAAAGATACGGGAACTTGTCAGGTATAGTGTTAAGGGACATAGAGGTTGTCCTATTTGTACAGAACACACATGCTACCATCAACTGAAACATGGTAAGAAGACGGTATACCTTGGGCATCGGAGATTTCTCAAACGCAATCACTCGTATCGTAGGATGAAAAAAGCTTTTAATGGGTGTCAAGAGAATGAAACTGCTCCGAATGTCTTGACTGGAAAAGAAGTATACCAACTGGTTAAGGACATCAAAGTTGTATTTGGAAAAAAACAAAAGCAAAAGCAAAAGCAGGTCAACGAGAAAAGCAAGTGAAAGAAGAGGTCAGTGTTCTTTGATCTTCCGTATTGGTCGATCTTTATGTAAGACATCGTCTTGATGTCATGCATGTTGAGAAAACGTTTGTGATAGTGTTATTGGGACACTTCTCAATATTAAAGGCCAGACAAAAGATGGTATAAATTCTCGTTTAGATTTGCTCGAAATGGGCATAAGAGAACAATTGCACCCAAAGCAAAATGGTAAACGTACATATTTGCCCCCAGCATGTCATACACTGTCAAAAAAAGAGAAAATAAGTTTGTGCGAGTGTCTACAAGGAATCAAAGTTCCACAAGGCTACTCTTCAAATTTTAAGAGGCTTGTGTCAATGAAAGATGTCAAATTAGTTGGATTAAAGTCTCATGATCATCACGTGTTGATGCAACAACTACTACACGGGTGGCTATTCGTGGCATCTTGCCAAAATGTGTTCGACATGCGATAACTAGGTTGTGCTTATTCTTTAATGCTATATGTGTCAAAGTCATTGACCTCAAAATTGGATGAGTTGGAAAAGCGAGGCGGCTATTATCTTGTGTCAATTGGAGATGTATTTTCCTCCCTCATTTTTTGACATCATGGTTCATTTAATTGTTCATCTAGTAAGAGAGATTAGATTGTGTGGCCCTGTTTATTTAAGGTGGATGTATCCGGTTGAACGATACATGAAGATTTTGAAAGGTTATGTGAAGAATCAATATCGTCCCCCAAGCATCTATTGTTGAAAGGTATGTCACGAGAAGAAGCTATTGAGTTTTGTTCGGACTATTTGGCGAAGCCAAACCTATAGTGGCTTCCCAATTCTCGTCATACGAGGAGGTGTGAAGGTAAGGGTACCCCGATGTGCAAGGGTCAAGAGTATGGGTCGAAAGCGAAGTGTTGCAAGCACATTTGTATATATTGAATAACACTGATGAGGTATTACCTTATTTATCTACTCATAAAATGATCGTCAAGAGTAGAAACCCTCAAATGAATGAAAACGCGCTATTGAAAGAGCACAACAAGACATTCCTAACCTAGTTTAAAGAGATTATTATGAATGATAATAGTGCTTCTATTACATTAAAGTGGCTAGCAAATGAGCCAAAGTTTAATGTCTTGACTTACTCAGGGTACGATATAAATAATTTCTCATTTTCTACAAAGTCACAAGATGATAAGGGCACTATGCAAAATAGTGGGGTTATGGTCATGGCTTCTTCCATGCACTTCTCTAGTTCAAGGGATAAACACCCTGTTCTGGCGTCAATTGCTTACTTTGGGGTTATTGAAGAGATTTGGGAGGTTGATTACTGTAAATTTAAAGTGCTTGTTTTTAAATGTAAGTGGGCTAACATTAACAGTGGTGTACAAACTGATGAGTTAGGATTTACATTGGTGGACCTAGACAAGTTAAGTTATGGGGAGGAGCCTTTCATCATGGCTGAGCAAGCAAACCAAATTTTTTTGTCAATGATCCTTCAAACAAAAATGGTCATGAGTCCTACAAGGAAGAATCATGAATAGTAATGATGAAGACGGTGAATCATCCCTTGAAATTGATGAGACTCCATCTTTCACTACACAAATGCCTAGATTCATTGAGGACATGGATGTGGATGGTGTACATGCGACTCGTGATGATCATAATGAAGGGATATGGGAAGATACTTTAATTTGACCCCCTAGAAAGAATTTATTTGAATCTGTAAGTATGAATTGTAAGGAGTTATATGAGAAGTTTTGTTATGAGCTGACAATTCTTTGTTTTGTTTTTCTTAAATAGGTACCATGGATGATTCATCTACCAACCCCCCAACAAAGAACAAGAAAACTAGACGTGCCACGACGTTACCGGAGTTGACGTCTAGACGGCCGCTAGGTTATAAGTACCCGATTGAATTTGATGAACGCTTAGAGCCTCTAGGTAAGTTGGTCGCCGATTTAAGAGTTGTGTCTATGCTAGCACGACACAAGGCAAGTATATTATCAGAAGATTGGAGCAAAGTGAGTGAAGAGGTCAAGAATTTGATCTGGCAGGATATCTTGGTATTAACTTTTCATTGCATACTGAGAATTTGATTTTATTTTTTTGGCCAAATGAATGATATCAAGGTGATATTAACACTTGCCTTTTTGTATACTTTAGGAAACATTTGACATTCCCAATGATGAGAGGTTGAACAAAAAGTGGATTGCTTATGCTTAGGTGAGCGTTGGGACGCAATTTAAATCAACACTCATGAGGAAATATATCTTTAGCTCCAAAGAGGATCAGGGTGACACAACTCCATGCGAGATATCTGATTTCATATCGAGTGAAACATGGGAGTTGTTCAGTAAAAAGTCGCTTGGAAAGAACGATTTGTGTAATTATTTGGTCTTTTTGATTAAATTTTCAATAGTGAGATGCACATTCACAATTCATAATGAGATGCACATTCAGAGAGCGGTTTGTTGTTTTATTTGTATTAATTAAAGTAATTTTTTTGGTATTTGTGATGGACTAAAAGAGAAAGAGGCAAAAAATTCAATCCCAAAATCACTTCTACCACACATCCTCTCGTGGTGGCTATAAGATGGTTAAGGAAAAGTGGAAAGAGAGATACGTGGAAGCAAGGCGTGAGGAGGTGGTGATCCGGACTTAGTAATAGAACCCCATCTCCTCCACGGCATGAGTTATTTAAGTTGGCCCATCAAAGGAAAGCAGGATCTTTTACAACGGATGAGTCAAGTTGGGTTGCTTCAAAAATTGTAAGTTAAAATTTTTATTCAAAGACCAATGCCTTAGGAAATACATTTTACAATGTTGCCTAAAGTGCACATGGTTTTGGTTATAGGATGAGTTAGTTGATCGGGCCAAACAGGAACTTTTGTTCCACATGGACGTCAAGATATCTTGGTCTGTGAGCCGTTGGAAAACCCGATCCTCGTGGTCGTGTACTAGCGGTGGTAGACGAGTGGGTCTAGTAAAGTACTTTGGACCTACTTGCGGCGTACTAGCTCGACTTCAGATAGTGAGAAACTAGCTACCATGAAGCAAGAGCCGAGGGAGGAGTTATCACAGGAGTTTGAAAAGAAACATGAGGAGTTAACACAAGAGTTTGAAAAGAAATACAAAGATATGATAGTCGAAGCATTGACAGAGGTATATATTACTTTGTAAATTGATTTTAGTAACTTTGTGAATAAAATTTAATTAATATATTTGATTTGCAGAAGTGGGGATCGTTTGGTGGCCCCCTCAATGAAAATATTTCTCCAAAAAATACAATTGGATCTAAGGCTAGTTGTTCACCATCCCATGTGGAAGAACCGCCCAAGAATGACTGGTTGAAAGAGTTGCATTTTTAGCTTATGAGATGATGAGAGAAGGTGTCAAGTTTGACTTGGACCATGAGCACCATGAACATTTCTACATTGGATACCAAGATATTGTAGAATTGGTTGAAGGTCACAAGGAACTTGAGATGAGCCATTTAGCAATATGGTGCACGTAAGTATACATTAGTATATTAGTTGTTTGTAAAAACTTATTCCAAAATATTTCAATTATAAATAGTTATAAATACTAATTGATTTGTTCTCAATATATTAGGCATTTGCATCGTGAATGTATAGCAAGGGAAACTAGTGATATGTATGGATTTCTAGATCCATACAAAATTTGTGATGGTGTTGGCTACAAACAAGAGACCATCCAAACATATATCCAGAATAAGTTATATGACCAGAACAAAACATGCTTTCTAGCGCCGTATTTGTGTGGGTAAAGTATCAATTGTCTAAAGTTTACTAGTGTATACATATAATTTCTTTGTTTGATTATGGTTTAATTATTTTGTCCACTTTTGTAGAAAACATTGGCAACCTGTTTGTCGTCTGTCCTTCGTTAATACAGTTTGTTTGGATGTGTTCACTTCACCGCCTTCCAAACAAGACCTGGTTGAAATAGTTGAGAAGTAAGTTTTCTTTTATTAATAATTTGTTGTCACAATTTTGTGATTTAATATGTTTTAGACTTATAACTTACTATTTATGATGTTTCCACACGAGCTATGGATGGATATAATAGGATGAAGGGTTTAAGAAAATCAAAACCTCATTGGTTGACACTTCAAGTAAGTATTGAATACATTAATTTTTTTTTTCATTTTATACTAGTTACTGTAAATTATATTCAGTTTTGATATTTGATATTCATTTATAGGGACCGAAACAAAATGATGGTTATTCTTGTGGCCACTATGTGATGATAAATATGATGACCATTGTCTCTGCAACTATCACTAATAATTGGAAGAAGGTATATAATTTTCAACTTTTATAGGATGATTACTAGGTAATTATTATGTTGTTGGTATTAGGTTAACCATGTGATTCATATTGAACTTTTATTTTTGTAGATGTTTAATTCGAGTCGATCGTTCACACTTGAAGAGTTGACGCATGTTAGACAAGTTTGGGCGGAGTTCTTTATAAAGTTGTATGAAGAGCGTAAACCAACTTCAAAGGAAGAACGAAGAAAACAACTTAATTAAGTGATGTTCGATCATTTGTCTTTAATCTTATTGTTGGTTTTCTTGTGGTATTTGGAGCTTAATAGAAGCATATAGTTGTCTTTGTAAATTCGGTGATGGTTGATTTTCTTATGGTTTTGCTACATATGTATTATGGTATACCTTTTGACAAGATATTAGTGAAATGAATGTTGAATTGGTAGTGATAAATTTTTGGAGCAAAATATAGTAATTTTGTAACTCTATATAGAATGTTTGTTGCTAGTTTAATGAATTTGATACCTAGTGGAACCAAAATATATATATATATATATATATATATATATATATATATATATATATATATATATATATATATATATATATATATCAGGGAATGACCAAAAGGCAAAAAAAAAAAAAAACTTTGAAGTCAGGCGGGTACAACCCTGACTTTATAATGTAAACACATTTAAAGTCAAGCGACAAAAAGTCTGACTTAAGAATAACTTTAAAGTCACACTTTGGCTTGACTTTAAAAGTCATTCCATATAACGATTTTATTACTTTTGAAGTCAAGCAATGTTGGTCTGACTTTAAAAAAAACATATGAAGTCGCGCTTTCGCTTGACTTTAAAGCTCCTGACATACGAAGTCGCCTTAATAGAAGTCACGCGGGCGCGTGACTTTAAAAAGCCAATTTGCGTGACTTTAAATCCCTTTTATGCACTAGTGAATAATGTAAAAGTATACAAACAATCAAGTGGTGACGTCTACATAAGAAAGTGGTGTCAGTGGAACATAATCTGGAACAAAAGAAGACCATAACTGCATGCGTCCAATGTATGGATATTGCCACGATCTAGCTTCATCTGAAGCGTATCGATCCCAAGAAGGATGTGCAGGAGGCATTGGGATAGTGTGGTTCAACTTGACTAGAATCCAATGATTCTTATGGATGAACCCAACACAAACCAACTGGCTCTGACTGGAAACACAATCTCCCCTCAAAGGGAAGAATGTCCCGTTCTCATGAGGTGACAACATAACCAAGGGTCTCTGATATCTAGTAACTATAACATGTCCCGTGTCTGGCATGGTCATCCACTTCTCAATAGGTTATTGTTGTTTGTTTGGGACAGAAACCAATGAATCCCTATTGCTCTGAACATTGTCACCCATGAGCTGTGTGTACTGAAACCAGTTGGACTCCATCTCACAAATCAAATCATTTCGAACAATTTGCCAACTGTGCTCCGACCAGTCTAGTGAAGCAGAAATGCATCTAAATCCACAGTTTCCATCCCCCTCCACATTGATAATGTCATCAACATACTTATGTAAAAAATCTGGAAAGTGACTTACCAAGTGGATGTCATGATGTGCCCGCTCCTTTGTTGACCTTTGTGACGGTAGCTCTGATGGTACTTTGACGGTTTTTTTGTGGGTTTTTTCAAAGATGCATCCACATGCTCCCACGATGAAGGATCTCTCTTCACATCATACTCTTTCTTCTTCTTCCCCTTCTTCGGTGCAGCCCTAGTTTTGGCTTTGTGAATAGGTGGAACCATGGATGTAGTGCCTCTAAATACATAATCATCAAGACCTCTCTTCCAAACACATCTCTCCTTAAGGTGCATGTCTTTCCATTGCTTCCAAATCTCCTCTATTGTATATCTTATGTCACCTCCTTCTGACGTTTCTTTCACCTGCTCCTCATCCATTGCCTCCAAACTCAGTCTCTTCCAATGAGAGTCAATCATATCCAATGGTATTGGTAGCCCATTTAGGTGCAACCTTCCAAGTTCACAAGAACAAGGTAATTCATGAGTAACTTTAATGACACAACCAACACACTTTTTCTTATCCGTGCCCACACCATCCATCATATTATCAAACTCCCCAGCAATATGATTCAATGCATTAAGAGACACCAAACCGTGTAGATTCTTGTAGAATGGAATTTTGTGTTGGGCATCTATACGGTTGATGCTCTTTTGAAAAAAATCCACAATTTTATTAATTTGTGCATTGATCATCCCATGCATTGACTCCCAGCTTTTGCATAAATCACCACCACTAGAACCTAGTGACCTATTCAATGCCCAATGGGCAGCCTCAACCCTATGACACGTAAGGAAAAATTAAAACAAAAAATCCACAATCATATACATAAAGCGCATAAGAAAACAATTTGTGTACCTATTAGTCGTGGTATTTCCATAGTGTCTTACTTTATCCGTCCACGGGCCACAAAATCTTTCCTTTTGAGGATACAACCATTGCTTGTTCACAAATGCAATAAGTTGGGGTATATCAGTAGACGATTGCTGCAAATCATGCAAAGCCTCATTAAACTCAAAATCAAATGTAGCATCAACTACATGATGCCAAAGTGTCATCAGTGACTCCACTCTATCTCCCTTCGCCAACTTCTTAATTTGAGCATGAACATTTTTGTTAATATGATACCGACAAAGCAAATTCATTGCCTCCAGAAACACAACCTTGATAGCATTCATCAAAGCCTCCTCACAATCAGTGAGGATAACCTGAGAAACACAATCCGAGCCTTCTATTAGAAATGGAAAAAATAAAAAATAGTAATGTAATGCAAAAAACTAATGCCAGTTAGCATTGAATTACCTGAGGAAGTGCAATATCACACACCATCAAATCTCGTAGGCTCTGCAGCACCCACGTGTAGTCATCATACCGCTCATGAGACAGATATGCAAACGCAACAGGAAATGTCAACTCAGTGGAAGTCACACCAACAATCTCCAGCAGAGGCAATGCATACTTGTTGGTCTTAAAGGAAATGTCATCCTCAATAACTTGATACTATCAGGATGTGACCACATGATCTCCTCAACAATATCAATACCTTTAAGTCGTCTAGTCCAACACAAGTAATGATTCGCCTGAATCAGTGTCATAAGCTGTTGCATCTCAGTCATACTACCTCTCTTTGCCTTCCGGATACTGTTGCGGGTTCTATACAGCTGACTAATGTTGCTCAAGTTGTTTTTAAATCTGATCTTTAATGCATCAAGACTTTTTTGTGCTTTCACTCCCAAAGACAGATGCTCCTCAACTTGGTAAACTTACCAAATATAGCTGCTCCAAAAATAGTCTTGTGAGGCTCATGATTGTGAATCTCATACACCACTCTCACCTTCCAATCAGAACTAGGAGGTAACATTGGTTTAGCTTTCAATTGAAACTTACAACCACATTTTTTGATGTCTTGTGTCTACCAGCAGAACACCCAACATCTACTCGACTGTATGTGCTGTAACACCCCCTTCTACCATAACTACTATTTAATTAATTTTGATGTCTTGTGTCTACCATCCCGGTCGTTGCGCATATTTCGGCCGAGATACTCCATCCCAATAGTATAAATACGCCACTCGCATGTGGCTTCAGGCACGTCCTCTACCTTGTGAACCCTGCCCGAGCGATCACTGACTAGAGCGTCAGAGTGTCTTTGCAGGTACCACCCGAGGTCTAAGTTACGATCACAAAGCAATATCAACTATAAGCTCCAAGACACGAGGTCCAGCTATGTCTCCAGATTTTGTCACATGTCCAATCTGAAATGAAGAACAAAAAAATAAAGAAAAATTGAAAACAAAATTGTGGTCAAGAATTCAACAATTCAAAGGCCATTTTAACATAAATGAGCACAAATAGTCCATAAATCAAATGTATACAAGAACAATCATTAGTTACATAATACATATGAGCTCTGCTGTATTAAGCTCATTAAGAGAAAATAAAGGCATTTCAACATTTCTTTTCATCCTCAAAAAGGTAAAGCATATAGCTAACAAAATTTTTACCGTTTCTAATAGAGAAGACAATTATACCTGTCGTATTCATGAACCTCAAATATGAAGACTTGGTAAATGTAAACCTCAAATATCTGTTACCAATTTGCTCAACACTCTGTAAACCTCAAATATCACCACCAACTAAAGTCAATGAGCCATACAACAAAAAATTATAAATGAAGTTAGCCATTAATATTCAATAAAATTTGCAGTGAGTCTTTAGTGAAATTGAATTAAGAAAGATGCGCTAATTTCTAGCAGGAAGTATTTAAATGATAATCTGAATATTTGGATCATATGGGGGGAGGCACCGGAAATAAGCAATCACAATCATCCATTCATCAACATAAATCACCAAAGTAGAAACCAGCAACTCTATGAACGACTCCAAAACCATCCAAACCATCAAATATACAGATAAAATATGGTCAAGCCAAAAGGTTAGTGTAAAGATAAGCATAAATATTAGAGTTGTAATTAATCTTAACAGTCATAATAGAAGAACAGAAGGCCACATTTGATTAAAAATAAGTAAGAGTTGTGTGTACCATATAATGCACAACTAAAAAATAGTTAAAAAATTCCAAATTCAGAGACTATGTCGATGGACTTAGACAGCCTCACTGCATAATGCATCTGACAATTTTGAGTTGTAAAATCCTTCATAAACAGAGAAACAAAAAGAAAACTGTCAAATGGTTTCTGGCATATTAATGTGGATAAGAAATTAGATTATTAAAGGAGAACATATAGTAGCAGAAATACCTCAAGAGGCATGACAGATGTTTCCAGAAAGGGAAGTCAGCTTGTTTCCAGAAACATTGAGCTTAGGGTTAGGGTTAAAACCGTAGAATTAGGAAGAGAAGGTTAGGGTTTTCAGTAAATTAAAAATTAGGGTTTTAATTAGAATAGAAGTAGAATTGAATAGAAGAACAATACTTAAGATAGATGATGAAAAATAAGAAGAATGCCATGGGTTCTGAGTTGGGTCGCACAATGGGTTCTGGGGGGTTTGGGTCGGGTAGCTAAAAAGAGTGGAAGTGAGGAGGAGAAGGAACGGTGGTGGCCGGCGACGCGAGAGGGAGGATTGGTGGTGGGCGCCGGCGTGAGGGAGGGTGTCATAGTGTGCTCAAATGATAAAGGTGAGTACTCTCAAGGGGGCCCAATGGGTTGAATGGATCTCGGAAAGAGAAACTCTAGATGCTAAAATATAACTTTCAGCAATAAAAGTGTGAGGGAAGTGAGAGAATAGTAAATGCTTTTCAATGATTGATTCCTTCCATTCATGATTGAGAGAATATATAGAAGATCTAGTACAATCAATGAAAGATATTTTCTTTATGGCTAGTACAACATGTACAGCTCATTAGTTTCTAGAATACTCAAATGTAAATGTAGTACAAAAGATAAAAGTGTAGTACAATCAAGCAAATGCTAGTACTATTCAGTAACTAGTACTACTACAGCAGTAAAACAATAAATATTATAGTAAATGGAATATAAGGAGGCTAGGGTCACAATACACGCCCATAAGACCACTCTTGTCCTCAAGAGTCTTTGAAAAACTGGGAAGTCCCTAAACAAGTGTTAGTACCACTCCCGTGTAGCAAATTCAAAGATCCAAATTCTTCCATTTGACTAAAACTTTGGTGGCAAAGACGCCTTCCACGCTTCAGCATTTTTCATCCAAGATTGCCTCAGCTCACCCTTAGAAGTGATTAGTGAAGAAACCACGGGATGATTGATAACAAAGAAGAATGGGATCAAGACATTTCTTAAGCTGAGAAACATGCACCACATTGTGAATATTGGTAGTTGAAGGGAGCTCCAATTGATAGGCCACAGTACTAATCTTATCAGAAATGCGATAAGGATCATAGTACTTTGGAAGGGTTGATTTCTCAAGGAGAATTGACGATAGGGCTGTAACTTGAGAAATACAAAGTCTCCTATAGAAAAATGGCGTTCACTACGCTTCTTGTTGGCTTGTTGAGTCATTCTGTTCTGTGCTCTAGCAAGATGAAACTTGAGCATTCGAATAGCTTCCTTTCTTGCATTCAAGGATCTGTCAACGACAGCAACTTTGGATTCGCCAGGCAGATATGGTAAAAACAGAGGAGGGTGTTGCCCATATATAACCTCAAAAGGAGTAGTGTTGATGGGGGAATGGAAATTGGTATTGTACCAATATTCAGCTAGGGGCAACCATCGGAGCCAATTCTGAGGTTGTTTAGATGTCATACACCGTCGATATGTTTCTAGAGCTTTGTTCACAATCTCGGTTTGTCCATCACTTTGAGGATGGTATGCACTAGATTTATTCAAAGCTACTCCTTGTAATGCAAACAGTTCATTCCAAATTTATCTAAGGAAAATTGGATCTCTATCACTAGTGATAGAAGAGGGCATCCCATGTAACTTAAAAATGGAATCTAGAAACAATTGAGCCACATCTAAAGCTGTGTAAGGATGATGCAGAGCCAAGAAGTGAGAGTACTTACTCAATCTATCCACCACGACCAGCATAACTTGCTTGCCCTTAGAGGGAGGAAGGCCCTCTATAAAGTCCATGCTCACAGCTTCCCAAATTCTCCCTGGAATTGGAAGTGGTTGAAGAAACCCAGGTGAAGCAACCTATTCTGGTTTATGTCTTTGACAGACCATACATTCACGAACATACTGATGAACTTCATTGGTCATGCCCTTCCAATAAAATAGAGTTTTGACCCTAGCAAGAGTGTTATCTCGCCTGAATGCCTCCAATGGCTGAGTCATGAAGCCACTGTAGAATGGAGCTCTTAACTGATGAATCATTGCCTACCACCAGCTTGCCATGTCTTCTCAAGAGATTGTCCTTCCACACAAACTTGGAATGAGATTGAGGATCAATCTGCAGTTCAGAAATAAGCTTCTGCAGAGTTGTCTCAGTAGCCCATGATTGCTGAATTTGAGCTAATAAATCTTTACTGACTCCTCCCAATATCATGGCCATCAGTTATGCACTTTCAACCCGAGAGAGTGCATCTGCTGCTTTATTTTCTTTGCCCTCCTTGTACTAAATTTCAAACTCATACCCCATTAATTTTGCAATCCAAGCCTGCTGAAATGAAGTCATAAGTCTCTGCTCTAACATATATTTGGTGCTTCTCTGATCAGTGCGAATAATAAATGGTTTGTGAGCCAACTATGTGCTCCATATCTGAATAGCATACACAATAGCAAGGAGTTCACACTCATATATGGATAAAGCCTACTGCTTTACTCCCAAAGCTCTGCTAATATATGCCACTGGATGATTGTTCTGCATGAGCACAACACCAATTCCCTTGCCTGAAGCATCAGCTTCCAGAACAAAAATAGAGTTGAAGTCAAGTAGAGCAAGAATCGAGCAAGAATTCAAATCGTGTTTCAAGGAATTGAAAGCTTGTTGAGTCATGACGCACCACACAAATGCGTCCTTCTTCAAAAGATCAGTGAGAGGTTTGGCGATTTTGCCAAAATCCTTCACAAATCTCCTATAATATTCAGCTAGGCCAAGAAAACCTCTTAGTTGCTTCAATGTTTTTGGTGCAGGCCACTGAGTTACAGCTTGAATCTTGCTAGGATCGGTAGAGACACCCCCTTGGGTGATAAAATGCCCAAGATACTCCACTATTGAGGTAGCAAAGTGACATTTCTTCTTGTTGAGATACAATTGATGTTGTCTAACAGTAGAGAATACCTGTGACAGATGAGATACATACTCCTGCAAGCCAGAACTATACACATGAATGTCATCAAAGAAAATTATAACAATTTTCCTAAGATAATCACGAAATAGGTGATTCATAAGGGCCTGAAATGATGCTGGAGCATTCGTGAGACCAAATGGCATCACAAGATACTCAAAATGCCCACTATGAGTCTTGAAAGCTGTTTTGAACTCTTCTCCCTTAGCCATACGCAACTGGTAACCATACCTAAGGTCTAACTTAGAGAAGACACTAGCTCCATCCAATTCATCCATAATCTTCAATAAGAGGAATATGGGAAACCTATCTTTAATGGTATAATGGTTGATTTTTCTATAATCTACACACAACCTCCATGAGCCATCTTTCTTCCTAACAAGCACGGTAGGAGAAGCAAATGGACTATTGCTATATTGTATAACACCTTGTTCAAGCATAGCATCATTTTTTAAGGGTATCTTGTGACCAAAACCTACCCTAGAGCGGGGGGGGGGGGGGGGGTAATTGTGTTGGCTCAACAAAGATATCCTCAAACTGATCTAATAAAAGCTCAATTTCTATAGGCAATTTAGAGTCCAGAGTACCTGATTGTGATACATTACAAGCAGGAATGACAACCTGTGGACTAGCATCCATCATTTGTAAAAAGCATAACTCTGCTCCTTGGTCAATGGCAGTGTTCATGGCTTCATTGTCAATGAGTTTCACACTTGGAGGCTTGCTACCTCTGAGCTTCACCCTCTTGTCATTGATAGAGAATTCCATGGAGAGCTGGTTGAAATCCCATAGAATAGGCCCGAGAGATTTAAGCCACTGGATGCCCAAAATAAGGTCACAACAAACCAAAGGGAGCACCACAAAATCAGCTGTGAACACATGATTATGCATAGACCATACAAATCCCTTGCACACATAGAGAGCCTCCAATTTGTTTCCTCCACCTCCTGTAATGTTCATTGGCTTCACCTTCACCAATTTACATCCCAATTTCCTTAAACGATTCAAATCCAAGAAGTTATGTGTACTTCCACTATCCAACAAGATCTGCAAAATTTTCTTGTTGTACAGACCCCTAATTCTCATGGGTTGGTAAGTAGACACACCTGATAACGCTTGAAGGGACATTTGTGGTTGATCAGGTTCTGTTTGGGCTATTTCTTGTAGTACAAGCTCAAGAACAGGCGCTTCTTCCTCAAGAATATCATCACCCTCCATCTCCATCATCATCATTTGGAATGTTCTACGTTTCAAGTGATGTCCCGGGGTAAATGGTTCATCACAAAACATGCACAAACCCTTAGCACGGCGATCGGCCATTTCTGCAGGTGATAATGTTTTGTTGGTTTTGTTGAAAATTGGTTTCTAGGTAGGATTAGGTTCTTTGGTGGCTGTGTTTGAGGTAGGTTTGGCAAATGATGTTGTGGCTGGTTTGGTGAAAGGGGTTTTGTAGCTATTTGGTTTTGGTGTGGAAACTTTAGTGGATTCGTGAAGGTTGGCTAGGTTTGAAGCTTGGGCGATGGAAGAGGGGTTGAACATTCGTATGTGCGCCTGAGTTTGGGGGTCTAATCAAGCTAGAAAAATGCTTAACGCATGTTCAGGAAGAATGCTAACTTGTGTGTGAGCTAATTCAAATTCATCGATGTAAGATTGAACAAAATTTGAGTGTTTTACCTGGATCAATTCTGCGAGAGGATCTTCGTAAAGCTCACCAAATCTTCGCCTCACATCAGCAGCATACTGAGGCCATAACGGTTATTCATCAAAGCGTCCACGAATGTAATTCAAGTGCCACTGCAACGCGAGTCCCTCGAGATGGATTGATGCTAATTTCACCCGCGATTCCGGTGGTGTTTCGTCCAAAATGAAGAACTGGTCAAACTTATACAACCAATCTTTCACTCTCTTCCCATCGAACTTGGGAAAGTCGATCTTGGAAATCCGAGTTGAGTAATGACGAGGTGGAACTGGATCTGCATTGTTTCGCACTAGCTTTCGTTTCGAGGCGGTGGTGGAGGTGGAGTGCGATTGTTGTTGTTGTTATCGCTTTCCTGTGTGTGAACCAGAGGTGTTTGAGAGATGATAAGTGTGCGGATGTCGGCCATGCTCGCATTCATAGTGTTGACGGCTACACGCAGCTCATTGATGTGCGTATTGACTACCAGAAGGTTGTCATCAATCTTTTTCTCTAGATCAGCTATTGATTGGCTACGTGTTATTGTCATAATGGTGCCAGAATGTTGCTCTGAATACCAATTGTCAGTGTGCTCAAATGATAAAGGTGAGTACTCTCAAGAGGGCCCAATGTGTTGAATGGATCCCGGAAAGAGAAACTCTAGATGATAAAATATAACTTTCAGCAATAAAAGTGTGAGGGAAAAGAGAGAATAGTAAATGCTTTTCAATGATTGATTCCTTCCATTCATGATTGAGGGAATATATAGAAGATCTAGTACAATCAATGAAAGATATTTTCTCTATGGCTAGTACAACATGTACAGCTCATAGTTTCTGAATACTCAAATGTAAATGTAGTACAAAAGATAAAAGTGTAGTACAATCAAGCAAATGCTAGTACTACTCAATAACTAGTATTACTTCAGCAGTAAAACAGTAAATATTATAGTAAATGGAATATAAGTGAGGCTACGATCACAAAGGGGGCCACAGTGAAGACATTTAGAGAGGGGGAGGGAGAGGGAGTGAGAAAGAATAGAAAGAAGAAGGAAACTGATATTATGAATGTGTATTTAAGATTTTAAGCGAAGATTATTGCAACAGGCTTGTGATGGCTAGTCCGTCGCAAATTGCGACCGTTTTCTTAGTCCGTGGCAAACTTCAGTGGGAAACTTCGCGCCTCTTACTTTTTATACATTGTCGTCGCAATTCCGTGGCAAACGACTGACGGATTAATCTCAGTCGCAAGTCCGTGGCAAACGACCGACAGATTAAAGTCCGTGGCAAATGTTTGTGGCTAAATCAAACTTTTCTTGTTGTGTAACTCCTTTTGTAACTCCTTTTTTTGTTGTAGTGTTCATTTATTTTTTGTAATTTTCTATTGCAATATTAGAATAGTGTTATGGACTTTTTTTTTTAATATTTTTTTGGGTTCTTCCTCTCTTCAATCTTGGCTTGCACTTAAAATTTTTCCAAACAAATTTCAGTTGGTAAAATTTTCAAGATTAAAATTATGGAAGGTCAAGGGAGAGTATGTTAACCCTTCAAATTATTATTATTATTATTATTATTATTATTATTATTATTATTATTATTAAAACATTTTTACCTTTTGAGTTGATTAAAATGGTGAAATGACCCATTAATGTAGTAGGAAGACATAGTATAAAGATTTATTATTCGCAAAGGGCAACATGCATCCAACATATACATACAATTTGGACGACATAAAAAATATTATTTTTGTTTATATACTAGACCATTTTGGACTGATTAGCATTAAACGTGGAAAAGAATGGCTAAAAGTCTCAAGTTATTCAAGTACTAATGATCTTCTTTTTCATATTTCTTCGTTCAACAACCAACGGTAATTTCTTTTCAAAAGGAAAATGGATATGGGACGGAGGAGTTCTAGATCCAGGTTTTGATGGAGATTATGGAGAGAACAAACCAAAGAACGGAAAAAGTAAGCTTATGTTTCTCATTTATCTTTCATAACCTTTTCATAATACATTTATTCTATCTCAATAACATTAATAAATGATCCATTAATATTTCATTACATCTCAGTTTGCCCGTTCTTCGGATGCAAAAACGACAAGGACTGCGAGTCAATTTGTGAGCTTGAAGGATGTTCTGAATATGAGTGCCTGAATTATGCCTGTGAATGCGACTCTTGCTATCGCTCTGGCCCTTAATGGTATTAAGGTTAACAATAGTAATTTTATGCTACTTATACATTCACTCCCATAAATTAATTGATTTATTTGTCATACAATTCTTATCGTATGTCTCGTTCATTATTATTCCTCTAATATTTATGTTTTTGAACCAGGATTATTAAGATATTATAAGCAACTATGACCATTGTTTGCTCTGCAAATTATGGAGAAATAATAAAAGTGTATGAAGATTTGTACCAGGCTTCAATGCATGAAGAAAAATAGTTTGATTATGTAATAAATATTACAAGAAACTATGCACAATAATATTTTATCATATAGATTTCTATTTTATAATATATGCACAATAATCTAAATGGAAACTTCAAGAAAATATATAGAATGGCAAAATGTTCATTATACCCACAAATATACACACCTGAAAGAACTACGAACCAAGTAATGGGAAACCCAAATTGCCTAGTGGGTCACAAGATGATGCAACAGAGTGGCCACGGTGCCCTTACCAACTAATACGCCCAGTGACATCTATATTATCACTCCTAAATCCTAATAGAGACAAACTCCTAGTTTGACCCTACCCACAAACTGATGCAAATATAGCACTCTGATCGTCTCTAGTTTCTAATTAAGGTCTATTGGAATGCATTAGAAGATAAGGTTATTACGAACATCCTAAATGGCCTAAGTCAACACATGCCATACTACAGGTAGTATCACCCATAACCATCCCAACCATCCCACAATGGTAAGGCTAGAAACGAGTTGAGTCAAACTTGGTTAATTTTACTCGATTCGAAATGATAAGAATCGATTCAGCAAATAGCTTGACTCAAGTTCGACATTATTCTTTTCTCTCAGCTCGAACTTGTCTTGACTCCAGCTTGCGACCAACTCGTTAGCTCAACTTGCATGAATTAGAAGTAAAAATCTCTCTTTTTTTGTAAAAGAGTCAAAAAAAAATTAAATCTTTGAAATCTTAAATTAACAATGAACTAGTTTTTAAATTTTTAGACAAACAAAATAATATAATTTGAGAATCGTATAATGATATAACTAGTGCTAAAATAAATTACCCCAATCAATACACAAATATTGGTAAAAATTGTGCCTATGCGAACATAAACAGAATAATACATAGTTCAAGTTTAGTTTATTTGTTTCTTAAACCAAGTTCATCAACCTATTTATCGAGTCAAATTTTAAATTATGTTTGAGTTGGTTTGGTTCATTGTCGGTCCTACACAACGACAAACCAATCAAGTGTGCAAAACCACATATGAAAGATAGGTGCAAAGCTCGACTCCTGATGTTCACCATGAACAACACCATTTGTTCGAGCAGCAATTGTGATAATAACCCCTCTATCAAATAGATTCACCTCACGTTCCAAAAACAAAATAGATTCACCTGTGCAAGAATTTGATTTATGAATAATTACCAAGTGGAGACACCGACAAATTCAGAGATCTTCAATATTTAATTAATAAGAAAACAATGAAAAATCCCTTGGAAAAAAAGTGGTCTTGTAAATAAGATTTTAGTTTCAAGAATTGGTTATGCTTGGAGAATGTATTAGCACCACATGACATTATTTCAAAAAACAGTACGTAGTTTTGGGTAAAAAAATATTTGTGTATTGATTTCTTTTAATTCTTATTTGTTAAAATTTTTGAGTTTTTTAGTTTTATGTCCTAAAACATAGATTAGCTCGATTATACAACTGGCTTAATCCTTTATTGTTGTTGTTGTGGTGGTTGTTGTCGCCGTTGTTATTGTTGTTTTCATTCACACAAACTTTTCAAGAATCGACCAAAACAAAGTGCAAACAGGTTGGTTGCCTTATTGGGATTAGGTTTTTCGATTAATGAAACACATCTACATCAAACTAGTGTAGGTTTTTCAATTGGTGGTAGGTTGCTTTAATTAACTCAGTCCTATCATCCCTCCCTTTGTACTTATTCTCAATGTATAGGGCTCCTAAGAAGGTGATTAGTGACGTGCAAAAAATGCAAAGAAGTTTCTTATGGGGTGGTGATAGTGATACCAAGAAAATAGTGTGGGTTAAGTGGAAACAAATATGCACACCAAAGAATATGGGTGGATTGGGGGTCAGGGATCTAAGTGTGTTTAATATGTCTCTCTATCTTGACTAAATGGAGATGGAGAATACTACACGGTGATAGTATGGAGAAGGGTGATAGATGCGCGGTATGGCTTGGAGAGACCATGGTTCGGAGAACGTATGCCTTCTAATATGGTAAGGAAATCTTCAATATGGTGGAGAGATTTGGCTCTTATTGGGAGGACGCAACAATGGGGTTGGGATGGTTCCATAATGTCGTGAAAAAACGAGTAGGCAATATTGGTCAAACGGTGAAGTTTTGGAAGGATAACTGGACTGGCATGGAGTCATTTGCTGCACTATTCCCTACGGTTCTAGAAGCATGTGGTGTAGAGGATGATTTTATAGGGGACTTGGGCCACGGGGATGCTTCGGGGCGCTGGATTTGGGAGTGGAGTCGTTTCGGATCAGCGTACGGTGTGGATGCTGAAAAAGCTGCTGTGTTTGATATTTTGCAGGGAATTAATTTATGCAGGGACGTGGAGAATAGGTGGATTTGGACACCAGATGCAGCCTGCGGATTCTCAGTAAAGTCATGTTATTGCTGGATAAGCAATCGGCTGCGTAATGGTCAGCTGTTAGTGGAGGACCCGACGGTGCTGGCGTGCAAATCATTGTGGAAGTGTGACATTCCCTCGAAGGTGTTGGTGTTTTGCTGGAGGTTATTACTAGATAAATTACCGACGAGAGAAAATCTGCAGAAACGTGGTATTATAACATCACCATATGAAGTGGCGTGCGTATTCTATTTCCAGTCGGTGGAGTCTGCAGACCACCTCTCATGGAGCTACCCGATTGTCAAGAGGGTATGGAGTAATGTATTTAAATGGATGAATGTGGTAGAAGTTGATGAAGTGGACAGTTTGTTGATGTTTAAGGAGGTGGGTGGCTAACAGGCCCAATTCGGTCGCTAATGTCCATTTGCGAGGGAATTAGCGAGGGACCGGTTCGGTCGCTAATATCCTCCTCGCTAATTCCCTTTAGCGAGGGAAATTGTGTCAGTCGCTAATTAGCCAGGGACCATTCTGTGGCTAATTCCCTCGCTAAGTCTGACAGCACACTTCTCAAATCTGACTGACACGCTTCCCAAATCTGACTCGCACGCTTCTCAATCTGAGTGGATTATTATTATTATTATTATTATTATTATTATTATTATTGTTATTACTATTGTTATTGTTATTGTTGTTGTTATTATTATTATTGTTAAATTATTATTATTATCATCATCATCAAACTTTCCAAAGAGAGAGAGAGAGAGGAGTGAGAGTGGTGGTGGTGGTGGTGGTGGGGTGTGGTGGTAAATGGTGGTGGTGGTGGTAGAGAGAAAGGAGAAGGATAAGAGTAAGGGAGAAAGAGAGTGAGAGAGATCTATGTGGTGGTGGTGTGGTGGTAAATGGTGGTGGTGGTGGTAGTGTGGTGGTGGTCGTAGAGAGAGAAGGAGAAGAGTAAAGGAGAAAGAGAGTGAGATCTATGTGGTGGTGGTAGTGTGGTGGTGGTCGTAGAGAGAGAAGGAGAAGAGTAAGGGAGAAATAGAGTGAGATCTATGTGGTGGTGGTGGTGGTGGTATAGTGTGGTGGTGTGGAAGAAAGAGAGAGCTATGTGTTGGTGGTGGTGGTCGTAGGAGAGAGAGAGGAGTGAGAGGGTAACTACTTTGGTGGTGGTGGTGATGGAAGTAAAAATTGGGAAAGTGGAAGAGAAGAAGAGAGAAGAGTCAAGAGGGGAGAGAAGAAAAGAGAGTAAATGAGAGAGAGTGTGTTTGGTTCGGATTGTTATAAAAAAAATAACAGTTAGCGACGGATTTAGCAAGGGAAGTTCTCTCGCTAATCCTCGCGTTACCCAAGACCACCTGCAACGGTCAGATCATTTGCAAGACGTGACAGCGCTGTGTCAGACATTTAGCAAGGGATCTATCATTTCGTCGCTAACCACCATGGATTTGCGTGCCCAAATTTTCAAATTGGCGTCCTTGCCTCAATTTCGTCGCTAATGGTGACGTTTAGCGAGGGAGTTTATTCACTCACTAATTCCCTGACTAATTTGTTTTTTTGCGAGGAGAATTTTTTCACTTGCTAATTCATTGGCTAAACAACGTTTTTTTTGTAGTGAAGGTGCATATTTTTCCTAAACAACTCAAAGGAGATTGATACATATGGATTCATATAATACAAAAACAAAAGTATCAACCTTAATTCCATCAAGCATACACTTCAATATATAACAAGTCTTGAATTTTCCAAAGACTTCAGATATCTTAGCATGAATCCAGTCCGGTCCACATAATCTTATCTGTACCACACACAACACAAAAATAGTGAGATTACAAATCGCGCAATGAGCTGTTCCAGGACACCTCACCATTTCTCTCGGTATCTTTTCTATTTACATATGTTACCCACTCAACAACTTGTGATGTTTCATATCTCGTGTGACATTGCTCATATACATCTCTCTCTCTCTCTCTCTCTCTCTCTCTCTCTCTCTCTCTCTCTCTCTCTCTCTCTCTCTCTCTCTCTCTCTCTATATATATATATATATATATATATATATATATATCACATAAATTATAGTATTTAAGTAATCATATTCCACACATCATTTTTATGCTATATATCAATAAGTGTATTTAGATTAGGTATCCAATAGATTCACCATAAAAGGATTGAGGAATTTTAAAAATTTCATATTGAGAAACTGCGAGGCACACTGGTCGTGCGTGACCAGACATCCAACACCTACACGCACTGAATGCGTGTGTCCAGGAGCACTAGTCGTGCTTCTGCTGCAGAATAGGGTTTTGGAAATTTCAAGTGTTTTTAACTTCTTTCCTTGGTTCCATGCAATCCAAATTCCATAAATGACCCAAAAACATTTACAACACTTATCTTATCATACATTTACCATCACCAATTCATCACATAACAAGAATAACATACACATTGGGATTTTGTAACATCCTAAATTTTGACGACAATAACATCCTAAATTCACATCAAACAAATTATACATATTCAATCAAAAGATCAATCTCACTTCAATAACATATGGTTCAACTGGAAACTTACACAAAACATGTTTAAACACATTTCCTGCACATTGAAGTTCTCACTAACCTACTTTCCATAAACTTGAGAAATGACTCACATGCAATCCCACATTCCAGAATATTACTAGCTTATAATTGATGTTCCTAACTGGGCTAGAAGCCACGTCGAGCAATTGGGTCTGGCCCAATCTTCACCAAAGAGATTGGCCAAATAAACAAACCCGCCGGCAACACGCGTCGTAGCACCATCCGGCGGTTCAGATTTACCAAGCAGATCCGACGGTCAGCGTCGGGCGCCCTCGTCTATAAATAGAGCACCCGGCCTCCATTTCCAGGTACGGTCTCATTCTTGCACATTCCGCCTATTCCTCTACTGACTTAGGCATCGGAGTGTCTGCAGGTACACCCCAACCCGACATGGGAAGGATTGCGACTCGGACCTACCGAGAAGGATTTCCCTGCACCGACGACAGCTGACGAGTCATGAGAAGCTGAACCCTTTCAAGCTCCTCGGACGAGGTAACTACAAAGTTCAGGACCAAACATTGGAGACCACAGCGGAAGTACTTCACAACGTATTCTCACTCAGTTCCATCCCTCCTTCTCACGACTCTGACGCAAAGTATGCCGCCACGAGGGCGCACGTCCACTCAGTCCCAATCGCGAGCCCAGAACGCGAGCACTTCGGCACCAGTCCAACCCGGCCAAACCTTCGAGGGTCACGTTCAAACCTTGCCCCTTGAGGAAGCTCCCATAGTACCGGCCGCGCCCAGACCACCTCTTCCTCCTCCGCTCCAGCAACTCGATCCAGCCCCGGCACTCCAGGCAGTGAGTCAATTGTTAGATGTTTTGGAAAGAAGAAGTCGAGATCTTGTGCAACAAGAGCAATCTCGACTCGAACTAGCTGCTTTTGCTCGAGTCCCTATAGTACAACCCTCTGTGAAGGTCCAACCAGGTTCTCCCCAAACGGTAGCGTCCCGACGGCGCCGAGCAATTCAGTGGTGTCCCGCCTACGACTCGCCTGTCCAGAGAGAGAAGCACCGAGGGAGACCTCTGACCCCTCCGTCTCCACCAGATACTGGTTATGAAACCGACAATGGTAACTCCTCTTCAGATTCTTTCTCTTCATGAAGCCCATCCCCGAGGAAGAGGACTCATAAATCCAAGCGCAAAACCAAAGGAAGAAAGCCGGGGCAGCGCATTTGTTTCTAAAAGTCAAGATTACAAAATCCCGAAGTCCTGGGAAAAACCACCCCCGTTAAACTCCTACGACGGGAAAGCTGATCCCGATGACCATGTGGATGATTTCAACCGGATTCTAGACTACAGAGGTGCTCCGGATGAGGTTCGTTGCAAACTCTTCCCACTCACCCTGAAAAAGAGCGTGTCCAAGTGGTTCAGAGACCTCCCGTCGGGATCAATATCCTCCTAGAAGCAGCTCGCCATGCTTTTTACCGCACTGTTCACAGCTTTCGAGACTGAAGCACAAGTCCGTCGACATCCTTCGCACTATCTTCCAGGGAGAGACCGAATCCCTTAGATCCTACATTGAGAGGTACAACAAGGACACTGATGAAGTCCATAACGTATCCGATGAGGTAAGGATGATGTTTATGCGACATGGCCTAAAAAAGGGGACGCTTTTCCATGTCAACGTTGGGCTCTGACCGCCAGCAACATTAGACGATTTCCTGCGGCGGGCACAGCGCCATATCGACTACGAAGAGGCTAATGAAGCTATTGAAGGAGCCACAGCTTCGGCAACAGCGAAGGGTAAAGAGTCGAAGGATAAGCCGAAGAAAGAAGGGGGAGGGAGCATGAAAGAGTGGCGATCCAGGTTCACTGATTATTCCTCGCTGAACACAACCAAATCCAAGAATCTCCAAGAGTGCGCCAATGCCGAGTTTAATGAAGTAAAGTGGTCGGCACCAATACCCCAGAGGCACACAACCAACAAGAAGACCTACTGCCGCTATCACCGCAGCCATGGCCATGACACTGAGGATTGTCGAGTGCTTAAGGACGACATAGAAGACCTCATCCAACGAGGCAAGCTGAGACAATATCTGAAGACTAAAGAAAAGAAGCGAGACCGATCACCCCGGAAGGCTAAGCCAGCAGTAAATGAAGTGGCAATGCCTACCTCCGATGGTAGTGACTCCAATGAAGATTCCCCGAGGGCGTAGCGCCAGAGGCCCGTCGCTATGGTAGTTATGGGCGGTTACTCCTGAAGGTCGGAGAAACTCACCAGTTGATGAAAAGGAGGTGGAGTGAGATCTTAGATATCGAAAGCAATCCAAGCCCAGTAATTGTCAAATCTATCCAACCTCCTGTTGCGCCCCGAAAAATCCGGTTTGGGACCTTTCAGTTTGACAACGTGAAAATAGTAGAGCCGCCACCAATATTTATTTAGGAAAACATTGAAAAAACCTTTTTTTGGAAAACGGGTGGTCTTGCGAAAATACAGAGATGTAGGTTCGGGGGTCGGTTGCGCATGGGGAAGGTATTAGCACCCCACGCGCCCTTTCTACCGAAAGGGAACCATTAATTTGATGTGGTTTTGAAATGTTTGATTTGAAAACATCGTTCTACTTCTTTTCTTTTCTTTTCTTTCTTTTGAGAGATTATTTTATTGAAAACGGGAAAAAAGGAATGTTTTTGGTATCTTTGAAAAGCAGAACAAAACAAAGATTTTTGAAAAGGGTGCTTGGCGGGACATGAACCCGGGCCCCACGCACTCACCGGCCGAGAGGATCAAAGCTACGTAGTTCTCGCTTTTTATGGGTTTTTTAAAAGGTATGCTTGACGGACATGAACCCGGCCCCACGCACTCTCACCGGCCGAGGGATCAAAGCTACGTAGTTCTTGTTTTATGCGGCGTAAAACGCTTAAGAGTTTAAGTTTTGGAGTTTTTTGAAATAAGACTCGAGTGTTCGCGAACACCAAACAAGCAAAGGCTTCGAGTGGCATTCGGTATTAACTCGAAAGAAAAGAGAGTTGGAACCGGTAATCAAACAAGCAATGGCTTCGAGTGATTACAAGCGACAACGTTGTATTATTTTTTGAAAAACAGCTTTTGAAAGGTGGTGAGCCTCAGTGATGATTATCACTAATAGCTCGTGTTATTTTGGAAATTTGAATTGGTTTTTGTTGTTTAATTAAGGTGTGGGAGCCTTCATAATAGTCAAACAAGCAAAGGCTTCGAGTGGCTATCACTAATAACTCCTCATTAGCGATCAAACAAGCAAAGGCTTCGAGTGATGGCTAATGATTTGTTTAGAAAAAACGCCTTAGGGTTTTTATTTGAAAACATTTGAATTTGGGTTTGAAAAGAAGTAGAACATTACAAATCCCTTTTCAAGTCAAAACCGAGGCAACAATGAGAGCATAAGCAAAGCAAACATAAAGAGTATGTACAAGTTACTATGGACAATTGAATACATGATTAAGCAAACATGTGAGTTCAAGAGTATGCAATTATGGAATGCAAGGCATAGCATTATTGGATGCATGATTAGGCAAGTATATGAATGCATGAGCATACAATTGTGGAATGCAAGGCATGGCATTATTGAATGCATGATCATATAATAATGAATGCAAGAACATGATATTAATGGATGCATGAACATGTAAGAAGGTATGAGAATGCAAGAGATATAGACATATATGAATGCATGAACATGTAGGCACAAATGATGAAATGCAAAGTATGGAAATATTTTGGGTATTTTTGCAAATAGGCAAGTAGTAAAAACTCTTAGTAAAAAGTTACTGAATAGTAAAGTAAAAATGCATGAGGTGAATGGTAATTATTTAATGAGATAGTAAAGTAAAAAGTTAAAATGTTTTTTAGTTTTGGTAAAAAATTAATGAATGGTAAAGTAAAAATGAAAATGAGTGGTAAAAAGGTTAAAAACATATTAACACAATTATACTCATTTATACAAGATCAACAACACAATTTTAGCACAAAGATGAGCATCAAAAGGCCTTATGGTCAAGCAAACCATTCATGAACATGAACAACAAGTTTTTTCATGCCAAAACTCATAGCCAACACATAGAACAAAATCATGCAAATTAAGCACATCAAGCATTTATTTACACAAAAATCAAAGAGTAAAAGGAAAGCAAAACCCTAACTCTTAAAGCCTAAAACCGAAACTCCTACATCCTTCAAGACCAAAACAAAATTCAAACTTGCAAGTTATGACATGAACAATAAGATGCATATATCACATGAAAATTCTTTATGCATGAAAAGGTGACAAAATGAGTGTGAAAATGCAAAACATGGTTGAAAAACAAAAACCCTCTCATCAGGCCAAGTGGTTCACTTCAAACACCCAAGGCTCCCAATGTCCTTGACATAGTGTTTGAAATGAACCTCTAAGCCTCTTTGAGAGAGGAAAGAGGAGTAGGAGAGAGTTTCACATGCTAAAAATGAAAAATGCACAAGATAACAAGCTTACCTCAAGAGATAACTAGCAAAAAGTGGAAAATGGAGATCAAGAACAAATCAACAATAATCTTCACTAATCACCAACAAATGTCACGCAAACTTGAGGGAAGCAAGCTCCTTAGTGATGTAAAAATGGAATCAAGGGTGAAAAGAAAAGGATATGTGAATATGGAGTGGATTTGAGGTGATTTGGTGGATGAAACTTGAAAAGAAAATGGAGGAGAAGGAGGGAGAGGGTTCGGCCAAGCTAGGGAGGAGAGGAGGAGGTATGCTAGCTAGGGTAAAATGAGAGTGTGTTTATCTTTGATCTTATTTTTGGGTTTTTATATGGGGTGAAAACTTAAGGGTATTTATGACAATGTGTCTCTTGTAAATCAATAGGATTTAGGAAAGAAATTGAATCAATGGTCAAGATGCATTATCACATGGATTAAGGGCAATAAAGTGAGGAGAGAGAGGGCTGGGTGTGCAGCATAAGGAGGGGGTGGTGAAGGATGTTTATTTACAAAATTGTATTTTTCCATAAAGCTTATTACACAAGTGCCATTTTGATTCAAATGAAAGGTGAGGATTGTATTTCACACTAAAATGGAAGGCCATGATTTAACACCATTTACAAACAATAAAATAAATCAAAAATGCATGGGATAGGGCTGTTATGCGCAGCAAAGGAGTGGGAGAGTGAGTGGAATTGCAAATTGTACTATTGTACCACACATGATCTTTCAAAATAGAATATTCCTTTTCTAGATCATTCTTCTAAATTCATGCCATTTTGGGCCATATCCCATGATTCAATGATTGGGCTCTGAACTTTATGATCTCACCAATCCCAAAATTGATTTATTTACCCTACCTCAAAGGAAATGACCATTTTACCCTTCTATCCAAAAACTAGGTTTTTAGGCCAAAAGGTTTAATATTTATGCACAAAAATAATCACAATGGAGCACAAATATCCCTCCACTAAATCATTGATGATTGTTCAGTGATTTGGGACAAAAGACCATTTTTATTGTGAAATTACCAAAATGCCCTTTCACTCTAAAAACCCTAATTTGCCTAAGAAGTGCATCCCAACTTCAAAAATGATTTTAGAAGCTTTGAAATGACTTTTAGAACCCTAAATGCAATGCATGATACTCTCTTCTCCTCTAGTTATTTATTTTTGGGGAAAATTAGGTTTTGACCAAAGTTTTGACAAAATTGGGGTATGATAATGCGCCTCTTTATCTAGATTTTAACAAGGAATATGAATTGGCCAAACATATTCCGAGGCAAAATAGAGATAAAGAATTCGTAAATTATACGATTTTTGTCTACTTAGGGAAAACCCAAATTTTTCCTTTTTTTTTTTTTTGGGTGAATGGATGCCACCGTAAACGATCAGAATGAATGCAAGCATAACCTCAAGAAGCTAACAAAACAGAAACAAATTGGTGCCGACTTCGGGTGGCGAACAAAGAAGAAATAAAGCGATAAATAAAACAAGAAAGAAGGTACCGCCCTCCGATAAGCCGACACCGCGTAACGAAAAGCGGTAAAGAAGGAGCGCCGCCGCTCAAGGAACACTGGGTTCTCAAGGAGCATTTGGCGCTCGAGGAACACTTGGGCTCAAGGAACACTTGGGCTCAAGGTGGCCTATTCGAAGCGCTTCGAGGTTCTCGTGAGTTGTAGGATCGATACATTTTACCGATGGACTTGCACTATGCTTTATATCGGCGCGCAATGCTAGTCCAAGGACGCAAGTCCGGGGCCGATCCGTTATGCTCCGTGATGACTTGGCGAAATGAAGGACACGAGGTCCGGCGGCCAATCCGCCATGCCCGTGATGACTTGGCGAGAAGAAGGTCGAGTTCAAAGTCGCCGCATGGATCGTTGATTTGAACTAAACGGGCGACCCTAGAGTCCGATGATTCGCTTCGGTGCTCGATAACGACGGATCCGGCGGGACGATTGGTCCCGGCGGACACGTGGGTTCTCGGCGGATTCACAAAACTCGCTGATTGATCGATTGAGATGGCCACCGCCGGGCGATTGAATCGAGGTACCCACGGCCGAATACGAGGTGAAGTTCGCTGGGCGGACGCCAGTCCCGGCGGATTCACGAATCTCGCTGATCTTCTTCGCCGGTCCATGCTTCCGCGACCGATCCGTGGTGTCCGCCAGCTAACAAAACTTTCTTCCGCTTCTCCGATTGGTGATCCACGCCGCAGACCGATCCAGGTGTCCGCCGTGCTAGCGGACCTTTCTTCGCTTCCTCCGATTGGTGATCAATGTCGCTGTAATCGATCCTAGGTGTCCGCCAAAGCTAGCTTAACCTTTCTTCTCGCTTCCTCCGATTGGTGATCAATGTCGCTCCACCGATCCAGTGGTGCTCGCCGTGCTAGCGGACCTTCCTTCTCTCGCTTCCTCGATTGGTGATCAATGTCGTGTAACCGATCCAGTGGTGTCTACTCAAAGTTAGCGGACCTTTCTTCTCGCTTCCTCCGATTGGTGATCAATGTCGTTGCACCGATCCAGTGGCGCCCGCCTCGCCGCCAGATCTTTTCTTCAGAACCTTCCGCGGCCAATGCCACTACATCGCTTTAGTGGAGTCCGCTCCGAATAGTAGGACTCTTCTTAAACTTTCTCTCGATAATGTGTACCTGCACATGTTAGCAGATGCAAATGCATGGTGCATGGGATGAGGATGCATGTTATGCAAGGGCATGTTATGCAGGAACATGTTATGCGAGTGCATGCAATGCTAGGATTTTGGTGTGATGATGAATGCAATGAGATGCTATTTTTGATGTTCTTTGGTCAGCTTTTTTTCTGACTGTTTGTTTTTTTCGCTTTTTGACAAAGGCTTATTCTTTTACTGGTTCAACCGACTCCCGATACTCCTGGCACAAGACTGAGAGGCCGATGGAAACTGCAGGGCTCATGGATCGAATGCAAGTTTGCTTTATGATTCGCCATCTGGAATGGTTAGTGGGTGCAACCTTCTTTGTAAGATTAATTTTCTTTGGTCAGCTTTCTTTTTTCTGACTATTTGTTTTCCTTCTTGCTCTTTTGCCCTGTTGGTTTATCTTCTTGCTGGTTCAGCCAATCCGCGACACTCATGGCACGAGACTGAGGAATATATTGAACTTGCGGGGCTCATGGGCTAGGTGCAGGTGGGCTCAATCACTTTCTCTTGCATGACTAACTTGTTTTGGGGAATTGCCTCTTTCCGTGACTTTTAAGAATTTCGTAATGACTTGCAATGCTATATGATGTATGCACATGTTTTATGATTCAGATCACCATCATCATAAAACGCTTATTTTGAGCAGTAAAAGCGTAAAATAATCAACAAATGTATATGAGAAAGTTTGAACTTTATTGATGTAGAAGCCGATCGCATTGTAATGTTACGATGACTGCTCAATACATTTGAAAGTTTTAAACTACAAAAAGACACGTAAAACAAGAGAGAAGCTAATTTTCGATCGTCCGCCTCTCGTGGAGCAAAGGCTTACATTTGTGTCCTTGACTTGATCACCCTCATCCAAGTCTTCGTGGAGTTGTATGCCTTTCTTTACTTTTCATGCTCAAGTTTTTCGACCCTAATTTTTGCTCGATCGCCTTTGCGGGTTTTCAATCCACCGGTCGCCTCCGATTTTGCCCTAGCCTTTCTTTCGGTTTTCAACCTAGCGAGCTAATTCTTACTTGGCTTGTCTTTCTCTTTTTTTGTCTATTTCTTTCAGGCATAATACTTCTTCACTTGATCGGAATTGACTGGGTTCTTGAGATCTTCGCCGCCCATGTTGGTAAGTATCAGTGCTCCTCTTAGAGAAGGTTTTTTGACAACCTATGGTCCATCATAGCTTGGAGTCCACTTCCCGTGGGGATCAGTCTGGATAGGCAAGATCTTCTTAAGCACCAGATCACCTTGCTTGAATTCAAGGGGTCGGACTTTCTTGTCAAAAGTCGTTCTCATTCTCTGTTGGTACAACTGCCCCCGACACAAGGCTGCCATTCTTTTCCTTCAAAGAGGTTTAGCTGATCCAGACGGGTTTGAACCCATTTTGCTTCTTCTAACTTGGTTTCCATCAAGACCCGCAGGGAGGGTATCTCAACCTCAATAGGGAGGACTGCTTCCGACCCATATACCAGAGAGAAAAGGGCCGCCCTGGGCCAAGTGCTGCGATCAAGTTCAAGAGCCATGCAAAGCAAAGGGAAGCATCTCATGCCAATCCATGTAGGTTACCATCATCTTTTGCACAATCTTCTTGATGTTCTTGTTGGCTATTTTGACTGCCCCATTCATCTTCGGGCGGTAAGGAGAAGAATTAGGATGCTGGATTTTGAACTCTGCACACAAGTCCTTCATCATTTTGCTGTTCATGTTGCTGCCATTATCAGTGATGATCTTGTTTGGAAGACCATAACGGCAAATCAGATCTTTCTTCACAAATTTGGTAAGCACTGAACTGGTTATACCGGAGTATGAGGCAGCTTCAACCCACTTGGTGATCTATAATTGTAACTTGAATGAATCTTGGAGTGCAAGCCTTTTGATTTTCTTTCCCCCTTTTTTTTTTTTTTTTTTTTGAGATTTTTTTTTCTGGACAAACATATTTAAATAAATAAACTTATTTGTCCTAAAGCTAAAACTCTGAGAAAACAAAAGCAATCAATCATTGATCGGAATGGATTTTTGGAGATTGTGGGTTTTTGTGGAGAAAGGATGATTGGGTTTAGTGAAGTGCTTGAAGCTAATGGTAGGATGATTTTTATTCGGCGCTATCGACGCTTGGTGATTTATGATGGTTATTTGGCTTGATGAGGTGTTTGGAAGTTTTATTCCGCTAAGGGTGGTGGAGGGCGGGATGCCGAGGTCAAAGGGAAGTATTTGCGCTTATTGAGACAAGGATCTCTTGTGTTTTCAGGGTAACGTATCACCACCACTTACATTTCTTTTGTATTTTAGGGATTTTCATTTTTAAATCCTTTTTTTTTTCTTTTTGACTTTGATTTTGATTTTTTTTCTTTGATTTTTTTCTCTTTTTTTTTTCTTTGACTCGGGTGAGCTGATAAAAGGTGACGCACATTTTTTGATATTTGAGGTGATCCTTGTCTAGGGTGATTTTTTGGATTTTTGGCTTACAGCAGTGTAGCATGCTTTTTTCAAGAATATGGGAAAATGGTCAAACTTTATTTCAAATCATGATTGCTCGTTTTCTCAAAAATTAACTCAAGGACAATAATTTATTTACTCCTATATATTTGCCCTTTTTATTTCTTTTTTTTTTTGTTTTTTTTTTTTTTTTGCTTTTTTTTTTAAGGAGAAAATCATCTTTGGGACTAGCACGATTCAGATCTCTGTAGTCGACGCAAATTCTGACTTTACCATCCTTTTTCGGAACCGGACGATATTGGCAACCCATCGCGGTACTTGGCCACCGCTAGAACCCCGTGATCAAATTGCTTCTTCACTTCGCCTCCGATTTTGAGGACATCTCAAAGCTTCATCCTTCTCAACTCGCTTTACAAAGCGGGCATTCAGCTTGACTGGTAGCTTATGTACCACAATGTTGGTGTCCAACTGTGCATATCTTGATAGGACCATGCAAACACATCCACATGATCGCAACATATGAACCAACCTCATGCGATTTTCGCTATTCAATGTGGTACCCACTTTAACCTCTTTCTTGTTCTCACTGCACTAAAGTTGATCACTTCAAAGGATTCCCATGAGGCCGAATAACCCTTTCTTCTTGTTTTATTAACCTCATGAGTTCGGAGGAGTTTCCCCGCCTTTCTCAACATCCTCTCACCGATCGATGGGGTGATCAAAGTCAAAATATGGATCGCTAGCATCGTTATTTTGAGAGACATTGTTGTGATTCTCGCTTTTGCCGGGCGAAAAAAGGTAATGAAAAGCTAAACAAACAAGCAAACAATAACTAAACAGAAAAAGGACACATGAAATGAAGAGAAATGATTTTTATTGATGGAAATTCAAAACAACATTTTTATTGATGATGATGATTCTCAAAATAAAAACATGCGTGTTCCCTAACAACTTGTCCTATGGCCTTGGGCAGAGCCACGTGGTTGCATTACAACTAATTACTTTGAGTTAAAAGGTCACGGAAATCAGCAGCCTTCCCAATTCTTCACCTCTTTTCCCAAGAAGACAATGACGAACCGCACTGCACTCCACCTTCTTCGATTTCAGATCCACCACGATGGCAACAACTTGGTTGTGATTAAGCAAACCCAAGCACTCACGGCTCGCGGATGTCACAGCACAGAATGCTCGGGGCCGTGGATTTTGGCCTTTGACTCACCCAACCATCCGCCACTTCTTTCCTCCTCCGCCACTTTCCTTCTTTTGGCTAGACTTGGATTGTATCCCAACCCGCAACGGTCCTTGTTCCTTTTAGCCGGACGGGCGCAAGAATTCCTTGTCCGCATTTTCCCAAGCCAAACCCAACCTTATACCTTTGATCCATCATGATTTTAGCAATCTTTCTTATTACTTGCCCATTAAAATCTTCTATGGCATTAGAGGTTGGCTTCTCATGTGTCGGCAATGGGTTTGCAGTTATGCTCGAACCATTTTGCTTGAATGAAATCCAATTGGCATCGATTAGGTCTTGCACCACACGCTTGAAGGCTTTACACTCCTCCACAGTATGACCAACCCCGTTTTCATGGAAACTGCAGGTAGCATTAGCATTGTAACCTCTGGGAAATGGCGGCTGAACGACTTTCATTGGTCGAGTGTTGACTAAGTTCTTGCAAGTTAAGTAATCAAACAACTCAGTATATGTCATTGGTATTGGATCAAAACTGATTCGCTTTTTCAGATCGATAACCCCGAGCCTTGTGATCAAGCATCGTAATGCGACTCACCGGACGCCAGCTTCCTCAGATTGGTCCACCTCGAGCTTTGAATTTTGGTGGCAAAACCAAATCGGGACCAAACACACCACATGCCTCCCTGGCTCTGACACCAGCACCCTCCATCGCCCTTACTCTTTCTTCGAGTGCACGAATTGGGTCATTTGGCTGCGTCCCCTCAAACATGTGTCCTTGGGGGTGACTCCCCATACCGTAATAATACCATCCAGGCTGAGGAGCATTGTGAGGTGGTGCCACCAGTCCCGGAGTAGGACTAGGCGCAGCAGGAGAACTAGAAACCTGGATCTGCGGTCCTCCGGCAGCTCTCCAAGGATATCTTTGTGGAGTGTATTGATTTGACAAATTCATTTCAGGGTGACTGACCCCGGATCCCGGAGGAACTGCAATTGTAGCGTTTGCTGATACTAGAGGAGGAACGAAAGAGGTGACACCAACTGGACCCACTACGGTGACAACTTCAGCAGCTGTCCCATTCTTTAGACTTTGTAGCATGACCATCATCTCATGCATCTGGGCCTCCATTGCCCCAACCATATCCTTAAGCACTTGGTTCTCTTGAGCCAGCTGCTCAGGATTCAAAATTTGCACGCCCAAGTCTTCATGCTCTGGATTACTCTCGCCAATCTCCGGATGTTTCATGCGGATTGGCCATCGCCTTGGCTTGTAGTCGGGTGAAGTATCGGTGACGGAGAACTAGCGTGCCTTTTCTCTTTATTTAGACATTTATTGTATGAGAATGCATGATAAATTCATGAATGAATGTATGAATGCATGCACAATGTTTGCTTGATGCCGGGAACCACGAGATACCTTATCTTGTCATAAGCGCATAAACTTTTTGATTTACGAATTGAAGTAAACAAGGAATCGAAATAGCATACTTCATTCATCAAGATTTCAAAGCTTCACCAATTTTCATTAAAGGGAAAAGACAGTACAATGTTCATAAAAAGAACAGTACAATACTCTTGACTACAAAGCTCAAAATAAGCTCTTAAGTTGAAAAATACAAGTAGACAACTCAAATACAAATAGCTTCAAGCTCCCCAACTCTCTTCCTTTTCTTGCTTACACTTGCACCTTGAGATTGCTCCTTGAACTCTGTGATCAACGCTCCGCAAAGATTTCACAAACCGATACACTTCAGGTGGGGTGTTGAAGAAATGCATCCCAGCCTCAGCTATCCTCAGATTCTTAGGGACCCCCAACATAGCCTGACTGGCTAGCTCTGACAACTTTGAAAACTTGTTCTTCCACAGTTGTATCTCATCCTTGAGCTCTTTAATGATCTCTTGATCTTCAATCTTTCCAATCAAATCTAGGAAGCGCTTTTCCCAATACTGGCTCTCTACTCGGACCTGTCTGTAGGCATCTTCTAGACAGCGAAGGTCCCTCTTCAATTCACCAAATATTTCTCTTTCAAAGCTCAAAGCTTGCTGGTATTCCTTGAGAGTTTCATCAATGGCACTTCTTTCTTGCTTGAGGTTTCTCAGCTGACCCCTCAACTCTACCACCAAATGTGATTCTTGCCCTGATTCCATGGCTAGTGTCTTCCACTCCTGAGCTTCTTCAAGTGCTTTCCTTGTTTTCTGTTTATACCTTTGGAGCTCCTCTCTGGCTCCCTTCAGATATCTCTGGGCTTCTATCTTGCTTTGCTCTTCTTTCTTGAATCGTCTGACACTTTCTTCCACAGCAATCATTTTGATATTGTTTTCTTCCTCTAGCTTTTCCTTCTCTAGAGCCATCTCCTCTAACTTAGCCTGCAATGCTTTATTTTCCTCTTCTACCTTTGCTAAAGCGGATTTGACTTCGTTCAGCTCCTCATAGGTAGGGACATAAGGCTCTGGTATCTCTTCCTCAAGGGAAAGCATCCCTTGACTTGGTGATTTTGCATTTTGAAGCTTCTCCTTGAGCCATTGATTGAAGGTGATGTCACTGGTTCTCTTTGACAGCTCTTCATTTCCCTTTCGCACTACTTGATTCCCATGATCGTTGAACTCTTCAAGCAAGTCACCGCATTTAGGCATCCCTTATAGAGGTAAACACGGACAAAGATGCTTTCTGAGGGTGACTTCCTCATCTGCAACCGAAAGTTGCCTTAGAGTCAATGAAGGGTTGTAGTTGATACACCCTTGAGTCCCCATGAGAGGCACATTTTGAAAGCTTCCACAACTGAACACTACCACAGGTCTGTCATCCCAACAAGCAGCTGTATACCACCGGATTTGGAGTTCCTTGAGGTTTTTCAAAAACTCAACCCATTCCATAGCAGTTCTGACCTCCACATCACAGCTTAGGGCATAAGAAATTAGCTCCCTAACATCACTTCGGTTGTGGATCACATGGGTAATAAGCCAAGCATAGAGAACGTGAGAAGAAAGGCACATTTTCTTTTTATGGAATTGACTGTAGCGAGTAAGAGCATGGTACGTGTTGGCAAGAACAGCGGGCATAGGATTGACAGGGTTCTTGGCGTCCTTGAAGGCTAGGAAGGCACCAATTGCATCTTCATCAACATACTTCTCTATTTGAGGAAAGAGGATAACCCCAAATATGGTGAGAGCGAGCACCAACTTGAATGGACCCCATTTCTTAGCCAAAGCATAAGATTGCAACAGGCCCTCGAAGTACTCTTGCGGATACCCGGCCACACCATTTATTTTTAACTTCTGCAACCTCAACTCCTCCACACCTATCCTAAGCAACATTGCAAGCCTCTCATCAGTATAGTACTGCCCCTGATATTGGTAGGGTCTAGCATGAGATCTGGAGAGCCCCAAAAGCTGCTCATACTCCTCTAATGTAGGTGACAGCTGAAAGTTCTTGAAGAAGAAACATCTCACATCAGAGTCGTAGAACTGACTCAAAGCCACAAGAGCATCCTCTTGAACATTCAACTGCAAAAGCCTACGAATATTCCCATATGCCTGATCAAAGGAATCCCTCTCAATCGGGCCCATCAGAGCTGCACATTGTCTCAAACTATCGATGTCAACCCTCTTCACAATTGGGAAGCGAGAAATGAGTGAAGTCTTGCTATTCAATTCCCTATGACAAGACGGTTCATTATTCGGTGGTTCCCGGCAAGCAAATGCAAATGAAATGCAGTATGAATGCAAATGTTTACAACATTTAGTTTTAATGAATGTGGCATGATGCGATTATGATATGAATGATGCATGTAGAGATGATAAAAGCGATGCGTATGGACTAAGTTCAAAATTTAGGTGACACATCGCATGCCGCCACGCAAATGGTTTATTTGGAAAAGGAAAACATTTTTGTATTTTCTTGAAAAACTTTGAAAAATCTCCTTTTGAGGAAGACATGCCCTAAATTACCATGCAACACACAATTTGTATACCCTCGTGTCCTACAAAGGTGGGAATCCTAAGCTCTAGGGCAACTTCAAAGGTTCCTCCCATGTAGTTCTAATTCACACCCTCACAATGGCTATCGGAGCTATAGAATTCTCATGCCGATACCCACAAATGTAGAATGCTACCAAGTGTGAGGCGTCATGAGAAAGCATACTCCGATTGAGACTTTCATGAGTATCGCATGCACAAAGGTCTCGAATGATACCACTAATCGCCTCCACTCTCCTAAGTGTTTGTTGGATCCGGGTATAGGAGCCCACTCATAGAACATAAATCATAAGGTGTGAAAGTGTGTGATCGAGGACATACTTCTTAAAATCTACCCAACCCCACCTGCAAGGAAACCAGAACAGTCCAGACAAAAAGTTGTCTACCCTAGGGTTCAGCATGCATACATCATTTTAATATACACACCATCATAAGAAGTGAACAGTAATTACACGCATTGCTTACCACAAGAAAGGGAGCTAAGAAGAGGGGGACATAACAGGATGGGGGAAATGCATGTTTTACCTCAAGAAAAGGAGCGAAGAAGGGGGGACATGAGAATCGAGGAATGCATGCATAAACATAACCACAAGCATACAAAAGAAGAGAAAAGAAAAAGAAAAGGAAGAGATAGAACATAGCTTTTCAAATCAAACAATTTAAACCACATCAAATTAATTAGGCTTGACCCTCATCTCTCTTTAAATAAATAAATAAAGAAAAAAAGTCCCCAGCAGAGTCGCCAGCTGTTGCACCCCGAAAAATCCGGTTTGGGACCTTTCAGTTTGACAACGTGAAAATAGTAGAGCCGCCACCAATATTTATTTAGGAAAACATTGAAAAAACCTTTTTTTGGAAAATGGGTGGTCTTGCGAAAATACAGAGATGTAGGTTCGGGGGTCGGTTGCGCATGGGGAAGGTATTAGCACCCCACGCGCCCTTTCTACCTAAAGGGAACCATTAATTTGATGTGGTTTTGAAATGTTTGATTTGAAAACATCGTTCTACTTCTTTTCTTTTCTTTTCTTTCTTTTGAGAGATTATTTTATTGAAAACGGGAAAAAGGAATGTTTTTGGTATCTTTGAAAAGCAGAACAAAACAAAGATTTTTGAAAAGGGTGCTTCATGACATGAACCTGGCCCCACGCACTTCACCGGCCGAGGATCAAAGCTACGTAGTTCTCGTTTTTTATGGGTTTTTTTAAAAGGTATGCTTGACGAGACATGAACCCGGTCCTACGTACCCTCACTGGCTGAGGGATCAAAGCTACGTAGTTCTTGTTTTGCGTGCGAAAACGGCTTAAGAGTTTAAGTTTTGGAGTTTTTTGAAATAAGACTCGAGTGTTCGCGAACACCAAACAAGCAAAGGCTTCGAGTGGCATTCGGTATTAACTCGAAAGAAAAGAGAGTTGGAACCGGTAATCAAACAAGCAATGGCTTCGAGTGATTACAAGCGACAACGTTGTATTATTTTTTGAAAAAAAACAGTTTTGAAAAAGGTGGTGAGCCTCAGTGATGATTATCACTAATAGCTCGTGTTATTTTGGAAATTTGAATTGGTTTTTGTTGTTTAATTAAGGTGTGGGAGCCTTCATAATAGTCAAACAAGCAAAGGCTTCGAGTGGCTATCACTAATAACTCCTCATTAGCGATCAAACAAGCAAAGGCTTCGAGTGATGGCTAATGATTTGTTTAGAAAAAACGCCTTAGGGTTTTTATTTGAAAACATTTGAATTTGGGTTTGAAAAGAAGTAGAACATTACAAATCCCTTTTCAAGTCAAAACCGAGGCAACAATGAGAGCATAAGCAAAGAAAACATAAAGAGTATGTACAAGTTACTATGGACAATTGAATACATGATTAAGCAAACATGTGAGTGCAAGAGTATGCAATTATGGAATGCAAGGCATAGCATTATTGGATGCATGATTAGGCAAGTATATGAATGCATTAGCATACAATTGTGGAATGCAAGGCATGGCATTATTGAATGCATGATCATATAATAATGAATGCAAGAACATGATATTAATGGATGCATGAACATGTAAGAAGGTATGAGAATGCAAGAGATATAGACATATATGAATGCATGAACATGTAGGCACAAATGATGAAATGCAAAGTATGGAAATATTTTGGGTATTTTTGCAAATAGGCAAGTAGTAAAAACTCTTAGTAAAAAGTTAATGAATAGTAAAGTAAAAATGCATGAGGTGAATGGTAATTATTTAATGAGATAGTAAAGTAAAAAGTTAAAATGTTTTTTAGTTTTGGTAAAAAATTAATGAATGGTAAAGTATAAATGAAAATGAGTGGTAAAAAGGTTAAAAACATATTAACACAATTATACTCATTTATACAAGATCAACAACACAATTTTAGCACAAAGATTAGCATCAAAAAGGCCTTATGGCCGCAACCATTCATGAACATGAACAACAAGTTTTTTCATGCCAAAACTCATAGCCAACACATAGAACAAAATCATGCAAATTAAGCACATCAAGCATTTATTTACACAAAAATCAAAGAGTAAAAGGAAAGCAAAAACCCTAACTCTTAAAGCCTAAAACCGAAACTCCTACATCCTTCAAGACCAAAACAAAATTCAAACTTGCAAGTTATGACATGAACAATAAGATGCATATATCACATGAAAATTCTTTATGCATGAAAAGGTGACAAAATGAGTGTGAAAAATGCAAAAACATGGTTGAAAACACAAGAACCCTCTCATCAAGGCCATGGTTCACTTCAAACACCCAAGGCTCCCAATGTCCTTGACATAGTGTTTGAAATGAACCTCTAAGCCTCTTTGAGAGAGGAAAGAGGAGTAGGAGAGAGTTTCACATGCTAAAAATGAAAAATGCACAAGATAACAAGCTTACCTCAAGAGATAACTAGCAAAAAGTGGAAAATGGAGATCAAGAACAAATCAACAATAATCTTCACTAATCACCAACAAATGTCACGCAAACTTGAGGGAAGCAAGCTCCTTAGTGATGTAAAAATGGAATCAAGGGTGAAAAGAAAAGGATATGTGAATATGGAGTGGATTTGAGGTGATTTGGTGGATGAAACTTGAAAAGAAAATGGAGGAGAAGGAGGGAGAGGGTTCGGCCAAGCTAGGAGGAGAGGAGGAGGTATGCTAGCTAGGGTAAAATGAGAGTGTGTTTATCTTTGATCTTATTTTTGGGTTTTTATATGGGGTGAAAACTTAAGGGTATTTATGACAATGTGTCTCTTGTAAATCAATAGGATTTGAGAAAGAAATTGAATCAATGGTCAAGATGCATTATCACATGGATTAAGGGCAATAAAGTGAGGAGAGAGAGGGCTGGGTGTGCAGCATAAGGAGGGTGGTGAAGGATAAGCTTATTTACAAAATTGTATTTTTCCATAAAGCTTATTACACAAGTGCCATTTTGATTCAAATGAAAGGTGAGGATTGTATTTCACACTAAAATGGAAGGCCATGATTTAACACCATTTACAAACAATAAAATAAATCAAAATTGCATGGGATAGGGCTGTTATGCGCAGCAAAGGAATGGGAGAGTGAGTGGAATTGCAAATTGTACTATTGTACCATACATGATCTTTCAAAATAGAATATTCCTTTTCTAGATCATTCTTCTAAATTCATGCCATTTTGGGTCATATCCCATGATTCAATGATTGGGCTCTGAACTTTATGATCTCACCAATCCCAACATTGATTTATTTACCCTACCTCAAAGGAAATGACCATTTTACCCTTCTATCCAAAAACTAGGTTTTTAGGCCAAAAGGTTTAATATTTATGCACAAAAATAATCACAATGGAGCACAAATATCCCTCCACTAAATCATTGATGATTGTTCAGTGATTTGGGACAAAAGACCGTTTTTATTGTGAAATGACCAAAATGCCCTTTCACTCTAAAAACCCTAATTTGCCTAAGAAGTGCATCCCAACTTCAAAAATGATTTTAGAAGCTTTGAAATGACTTTTAGAACCCTAAATGCAATGCATGATACTCTCTTCTCCTCTAGTTATTTATTTTTGGGGAAAATTAGGGTTTTGACCAAAGCCGGACAAAATTGGGGTATGACACCTCCACTCGCCTTCGACGACCTTGATTTGCCGAATGGAAAGGCTAACAAGTGGCTGCCCCTGATCGTCTTGGCAATAATCGCATGAATGGATGTAAAGAGGATCCTGATCGACCAAAGGAGCTCCTCTGACCTGATGTTTAATGAATTATTGCCCAAGCTGCATATTTCCGAGTCCGACCTCCTACCGTATGATGGGGAGGGCTCACGGGGTTCAATGGATCGAGGACAACCCCTCTTGGATATATCGAGCTGTAGGTTCTATATGGAGAGGGCCAACTATCGCGGACGGTCAAGACCCGTGTCTTGGTTCTCCCATGCCATTCTCCATATCATTGCATTATGGGGCGACCGACCCTAGGGAAACTCGGAGCCATGACATCAACGATCCATATGAAGATGAGATTCTTCTATGAGAAGGGCGAAGTGGTAACTATCCGAGCCGACAGAGACGCCATCAAAAGCTGCCACTACCTGTGCATTGAAGGAGGAAAGGAGAGCTGAAAAAGAGGAGGCTCGACGGGCTGAGATACCGACCGAGAAGAAAGCCATGTGAAAAGAATAAAAGGAAAATGAACGGGGTGACTAACTCGTGCACTTACATAAGAATGTAACAATGTTTCCGATTTTTTTTTTTAATGAAAGAAAAGATTGCCGAATACTCCTGTCATATGCATATTTCACAATGCTATTTCTTGTTTGCCCGTATGAACTAAAGCGCAGGACACGTCGGTAAGCTGTCCTTCTGACCTGACTCAACGCCCCTCTCCCTTGACCCCGACTCCAGGCTGGTCACCCGACGGATGATGGGATAAGACGAGGCCGTCAAAAAAGAAAGTCCTCCACGATTCCGAGCTCTTACGCTCCGTCGTGGGGCGCTGGCGAGGCCCACAGCGGCTCAGGTCCTTGTGGCCCTTTCTTTCACCTCGAGCGATTGTGCCTTCCACTCTGGTGTCCGAGATACTCATCTCCACCAGACGGCGAAGGAAGAATTCCTTGCAGCTTTGCCCCCTCTTACGCCCCTAGCGATTGCGCCTTCTCTTTCTGGTGTCTGAGGTACTCATCTCCACTAGGAATGGAAAGACCTTCCCCTGAGGTCCGAACCAAAGGGTAAAGGAAAGGAGTCCTTCCGGCTTCTGTCAAAGTGAAGGCCCGGATCCACCACGATCCCGGTAAGAAGGCCCGGATCCACCACGATCCCGGTAAGAAGGCCCGGATCCACAGCGATCCTGGTAAGAAGGCCCGGATCCACAGTGATCCCGGTAAGAAGTCCTCTCTGACGTCAGAACTGTGTTTCGTCAGAGAGTCCGACGGCGAGCATATATGCACTCAAGGTACGCACCTACCAGAGCTTTCTGATTACGTTTTACTGTGGCTCTCTACTCCACTCTCTCGACGAGTCTCACTATGAGAATGGTCCTCGGACCCGACCTTGGTACGACTAACGAGGACAAAGGGGAAAAGCCATAACGAAACAAAATCGAGTAAAGGTTAATTTTATATATACATATGTCGAAAGGCTATTACAAACTGGTGTATATGCCGGTCAAAGGAAGCAAAAATAAAATTACATATTAATCACTATCAGCCGACGAGGACTCATCCAACGAATCTTCGTCGGTCTGAAAGTCTTCACTTGTATTGTCTTCTTTACCTGACCCATGCAGCGGAGGGAAAATTACCTCGGCCTCGTCCAGAGAGGCGTCACCATGAGGCTTCACAACTTTGCCATCAAAAACTACGTGACCCAGGTCCAGTTTTTACAGTGGCAGCTCGGGATAGATGATCTCAATTTGAGCTCGGCAACGGTCGAACCCCAGCTGGAGGAAACCCTTTGATTGGCGCGACAAGGGAGCCTCCTCGGCTTCTTTCCCTTTCCCCTAAGCCTCGGAAGCTCGGATCCTTTCTTTGCACTTCTCGGCCTCAGCTTTAAGCTCTTCTAACTCGGCCATCAAGGCATCATGCTCCTCGGCCTCACCCTCGTAGCCAACTACTTGGGTTTCAAGTTTCTCCAAATCACCCCTACCGACTGAATGTAATCCAGCGTGTCCAAGAGTGTTTGGTTGAAGTCAGAAATTTCTGGAAGAACGACATCTCGAATGCAGGCCAACTTATCTTCTTGGTCCAACAAGTCACCATCATCCAAGATTTTGCTTCTCCAGTTTCTTGAGCCTGGCCCTGTGCCAACCAATCCGGGCGTCTAGAGCTTGGCGTTTGACATCTTTGCAGAGAGATCCCCCGGCCTCGGAAACCCGACTGCAAGCCTCCAGATCAGCTTCCGAGGGAACCTCGATCTCTTCCGCCAAAACGAACTTAAGCCTCTTCCAGGCAGGTTCTTGGGAACTTGAAGCTCCCTCTTCTCGATGCGCCTTCCTGCCCTTCTTCGCTTCGGCGTTGCAAGGGCGAATCACCAAAGCTTGAGGAAGCCGATTAAGCTCCAATCCCTCAGCCAGACCATCTGCATAGAAGAAACAAGTCGTCAAGGGAAAAGCATAAGCAAAGTTCCCGACTAAGGAGAGAATCAGTTATCTAGGTGAACTTACCAAGTACAGCCTTCAGCCTCTCCTCAAACTCCGAAGCCGCATCAACAATCTTTTTGCACGGGAACCTCTCGCCTGACTTCATCAGCTTCTCCGCCCACCGACGGAGGAGATTGTACGTCACATCAACCTCTCCAACCAGCGAAGAAGCCTCGACAGCGTACGGCCCCACCTTGGGGCCAAAATGAGCAGCAGTCCAGCTAAACGGGAAATTTGGAACGTACTCTTCCCGACTGATGTACGATCTAGTGATGGTCTCCTTCGCCGCTCGGTTAGCGGCCCTCACGAAGAAATACTGGCGCTTGTATCCCTTGTTGGAATCGGTCACCAGGTCAAAATAAGCCTCACCGGTAACCCCCCGGAGCCCGACATGGGCGTGCACCCCTTTCTCATTCTTCTCGGGCAACCTAGTATTCCAAGTGAAGGAAAAGAAGACTCGGACTGAAGGCTCCCTCTGCAAATACTTCATCAGGATCTCGAAAGTCCGAACGAAACCCCAACCATTCGGAGCGAGTTGACTCGGGACGAGGCGGAGGTAATTCAACACCACTTGTTGAAACTCAGACAAAGGGATCCAAATCCCCATCAGTTTAAGGCTCTTCACGTGGAAAAAGAGTCTGAGCGTGTCTTTCAGAAACGCGGTACAGATGGGAAGATCCTCGGCATCTTGCAACTTCCAAACTTGACTCTCGGGAGCCGTTATGAACGCAGAGTAGTGGGAGAGCGACTTCTCCCTCACCAGCCTGGCAGTGGTGCCGCATATTGTTGGAGACACCCAGTTGTATTCGTCTACATCCAAATCAGGTGCCTCGAGCCCCAGAGGATCGGCCACCTCAACATCCTCGGCTGCGCCCCCGGACTGAGCAGGAGAAACTTCTGGGGAAGGGGCCCGTTCTTGAAACTCACCTAAGATGGCCTCGGACGGAGATAAAGACATTTTCCAGAAAGATTATGAACTTGGACGACGGTTGAGAAAGAAAACCACCGCGCGTTGTGAACGAAAATGGTCTCGGACGGTTGCCGGTATTCGAAGAACACAAGTAATGAAAACTCTCAACTCAACTCTATTGTCACAAAATGCAAGCAAGGTGTATCAAACAAAGGATATATATATATATATATATATATATATATATATATATATATATATATATATATGGTCCAGGCCTCGGAAACCGAAACGACACTTTAATGCGAACTGTCCAATCAAAGTCGCCTTTGGGAAATGAGCCATCATAATTACATGTCGCTTCACTTCCCCAGAAACGGCCGTTGACAAGAACGGTGTAACGACTCGACCTGGCAATTTGCAAGTCGAGGCCGACCTCATACCTCTCTCGTCCCCGACTTGGGGGGCTACTGTTTCGACCTGGGCTAGAAGCCCCGTCGAGCACTTGGGCTTGGCCCAATCTTCGCCAAAGAGATCGGCCCAATAAACAAACTCGCCGGCAACACGCGTCGTAGCACCATCCGGCGGTCCAGATTTACCAAGCAGATCTGACGGTCAGCGTCGGGCGCCCTCGTTTATAAATAGAGCACCTGGCCTCCATTTCCAGGTACACTCTCATTCTTGCACATTCCGCCTATTCCTCTACTGACTTAGGCATCAGAGTGTCTGCAGGTACACCTCTACCCGACGTGTGAAGGATTGCGACTCGGACCTACCGAGAAGGATTTCCCTGCACCGACAACAACAGACGAGTCCCGAGAAGCCGAACCCCTTCAAGCTCCTCGGACGAGGTAACTACAAAGTTCACGGCCAAACAATTGCCAAATCAACTAATATAAACACATTAGGATAAAATTGTTCAGCTGAAATAAAACAACCAACTCCAACCTCTAAACCCTCTTCTTGGTCACTTGAATCCACCATGTAGCTTGTCATTCATATTCGCAATACTTCCTGCCAATTCAATTCAGACTCCAAAACTACATTCAGACTCCAATAACTACATTGTCATTCATATTTGCAATACTTCCGCCAATTTAATAATTCCCTTCGGACTCATAAATCCACCAATTCAAACATAGATAAACCACACTAATGCTAAAAAGTGTCAAACATACAAAATATCAAATACCAAAACATATCAGTAATGTTCAAAGTGTCAATCCAAACCACAAACTTAGTTAAACATAAACTAGACTAATATTAAAAGTGTCAAACATACCAAATATCAAAATATATCAAAACATACCACTAGTTTATGTCAAACATACATAAACTACACTAAGGTCCAGTAAACTCAAAAAATTCTGACGAAGCATCTTCAACTCCAACTCTGAACAATATACCTAACAAAACAAAAACAATAATGATTACTAATTAATTCATAAAACTAAGAAAATTTGCACCTTAATTAAAACATAGATTACCTAGATGTCGCCAATAACCCTCCCCATAAGGGTGGTCTCATCCATGATCTCCACCGCCTCCATCATCCGCATCTTCGCTCTCGCCCCGTCAAGGGCCGGTCTGCGCCGGCACGCAAATCGTGTGGAGGTACCGGAATCCTGTAATGGTTAAATACGTATTCAAGTAGTTGTTGCCGTCGTGCATCGCTCCCGCCGCCGTGCTATTTCTCCCGCCGTCATTTGTCGCGCAAATTGCTATGACATTTCTTGGATGATCCTACGGGCCTTAGGAGACAGGCTTGCGCTTGTCGAAGCTTCAGAGTCGTCGTCAACTATGCCTCCTGTCCCATACACACGACTCTTATAGGGCCCTCCAGCAGCCTTCTCCCACAACAATCGCTTCAACTTAGCCAACTCAACGTGGTCTCATGGTATGTCCGATCGAGATAACGATCATTAAACTCCTCCTATCAAATGCACAAGTTATAATTACTAAATCAAAATAAATGAGATATTATATCAGACACATTCATAATAACATAGACAGAAATGTCTTTAACATTGAAATGACTCATATCTATTTGCAATACAATACCCCTGCAAATTCAATACAAACACACCAATTATAAGTTCAATAAACTAAGTGAGACTAGTTATAACTAACTCAACAACTTTAAAAGAAACCAATTCATTTCACATAAACTAACTTATATTTCCAATTAATTCACATAACCAACTATAAGTTCAATAAACAAAGTGAGACCAATTACAACATATTCAACAACTTCAGAAGACACCAATTCAATTCACATAACACATAACCAACTATAAGTTCAATAAACTAAGTGAGACCAATTATAACTATAATTCAACAACTTTCTAAGACACCAATTCATTTCACATAAACTAACTTATATTTCCAATTCACATAACCAACTATATGTTCAATAAACAAAGTGAGACCAATTACAACATATTCAACAACTTCCAAAGACACCAATTCAATTCACATGACACATAACCAACTATAAATTCAATAAACTAAATGATACCAATTATAACTTATTCAACAACTTCCAAACACATCAAAATATAAACTAACTTATATATATATGACAAAATTTCTTTATACCTGAGTAATGCGAGCGCGGTCCTCTACAAACTCGCCGGTGCCCTTCCTAATGTGAGTGTGGCGATGAAGCTCTTCTACATGTGGCTTCCGCTCCATTTTCTTGGCCTATAATTAATAACTTAAGTTTGTAAATGGTAAATTATAAGTAATCATATTGCATAAGGAAAACATAAGTTTATAAATATACCAATCTCTTTGAATGCTGCAACATAGAGATAGAATCTTGAGCGTGCAAGCTTCCACCTTTTTCTGATGCCCTGTTCTTCTTATTCCGCTCAAACTTAGCTTTGAATTTTGGATCATTCTAGATGTGCTTTATTAGGTGATTATAGACTTGATCCCCCATCCAAGTAGGTTGGCCCTCCTCTCATGACACGCCTCGAGCATATCACTGAGTCGATCAAAGACATCTCCTATGAAAAAGATCCTCAACGGCGGCCTCCTGAGATTTATGCCAAGTAACTCTCTTCTGCATTGTGAAAACATTTACAAAACAAATGTTACATCAAATAAAATAACTTCACAAATTCTTAAAAAAAACGACAAACTTTGTGATGTGTTAAAATGTACACTTACTCTAAAAGCGTTAAAAAAAAGGTTTCGCTCATCCTTATTAAGATCTGACCAACTAGTCCATGGATAGTGGTATAACTCGCGAATAGTCAGTCGAATAGCATTTGCGGCTGGCCTTGAAGGAAGAAACTCATGGTTAAAACAATTGACACGATTAATATGCAGGTAATAAATAACAAAACAATCAATCAAACAAAGTTATAAAAAACTTTACATACCCTCCACCCTCAACCTCGATGACATAATCTCATCCTCATCATCACCCCCCTCAACATCATGCATCTGGTCATCATCAGGTATCACATCGAGTGAAGTAGGCACAACATCGGGTGAAGGGGTAGGAGTAGGTATCGCATGAAAGCCTGGTACCGGAATCATGCGATATTGAGGACTGTGTGATAATAGAGGGGTCACACATGGAGATGCACTACGACCAAGTACCTCTCTGGGAGATGGAGTGGGTGATGGAGTAACTCGTGGCGAGGAACTAGACCCAATATGGAAGGATCTAACCCGCAGGTCGGTCAGAAAGACCCTACCCGCAGGTCCGCTCTAAGGACCTAACCTGCAGGTCCGCAATGATCTCACTCTACCCGCATGTGCCGGGCGTGTCGTGCAGGGGGCAGATGTGGTAGGCATCTCTGAATAGTCGGTTGTGTTCTCAACGTGTATCACCCTTTTCTTACGACGAGGGATAGCGATAGACTTCCCCTTACGATCGTGGGGTGGTCTAGGTGGCGACGAATCACCTCCACCTGATGCCATATGCTGTAGAGGAAATGAAACATAAGCACAAACAATTAACAATTTAAAAACATAAAATTTACATCTAAAATAATTCATGAAACAATTCACACACAATTCAAACACAAACATCAATTACAAAGCGGTTCAAGTTGTTTGGATACATTCATTCACACACAATTCAAAGACAAACATGAATTAAAAGCATTTCAATTTGTTTGGATACAACAATTCACACAATTCAAACACAAACACATTATATATATCCAATCTTCTGGCCATTCTTCATCTTCATCTTCTTCATCGTCTTCATCTTCTACATCAATTGCAACCTCATGTGAATCCTCTCCTTCCAAGTTGTTTGGATCCACTTCTTCACCATTGCTTTCCAAATCACGTAAGTTAGAAATTTGTTCAACTTCATTAACTTCATTTACAAGTGACATATCATCTGCTTGATAGGAAACATCTTCCACTAGATCATCTTTTTCAACGTGACTCCTCGGCTTTGTCTTGATTGCGACACATCAACCTCGCTTGTCTCTTCGAGTTGATGGATAAGGAACATAGTACACTTGTCTCACATTCTCTGCCATTATAAACGGATCAAACGCTGGATATTTTTTGTCCATTCGTATGTCCACTCTATTATACTTTGGATCCAATTTGGTACCTATAGCTAACTGATCAAACCAATCACAATAAAACAACACTACAGTTTTAGCGTAGTCTAACTCGCTGAACTGTAGTTCATAAATGTGTTTGATTACACCGTAATAATCATCTTCACCTCCTTCATTGACCCAATTTTACATAGACTCCGCTGTTAATTGTTGCTTTGTTTTTCGTCCAGGAGTGGGTATGAAACTTGTAGCCATTCATATAAAATGTGTGATACTCTTTCACTTTTGTATAAGGACCATCAGATAAATTTCTCAAGTGTTGATTGATTGGAGTTGGTTCCTCAGAGTAAACCTACGTACATGACATACAAACAAGTTATTTCGTAAGGAACACACGATTAAGGTTGAGGAACAAGTAACTCAACACTTGAAACCATAATTGAAAATGTTCATATATATGAACAGATGCCTGATCAACTCTTACGTCTTCAGACAACAAGAATGACCTGATCAAATTAGATGATACACACTAAATGAGATGACAGATATGAACAATTAATTGAATGAAAATATTGATATACATACTCAATGTATGGTTTAACTTCAATGCAATTGTTCAACACATGAACATGAGCTGACTTATACTCCTCATCTGTTAACCAATGAATCGACTCCTTCCCAGAATGGCGACAAGATTGGCCGAAGACCGATAACATTAATGGGTGTCTAACACGATCATTTTGCATTTCATTTCTTTCATTTCTCAACGTGAAGTTGGTGAAATAATGTGAGCAAAAGTGGGTTATTTCGCGGTGTAGGTATGATGCACAAATCAATCCTTCAACTCTCGCCTTGTTTTTCACCGATCGTTTAGAATCACCCATGAATCTATAAAACAACTTGATTAGATGGCCAAGTAACTCACTCGTGTTTCAAGGTAAATGCCTTTGTATGCTCCATACAATGTGGACATGCTAATTTACCATGAGTTTGCCAACCAGACAACATGCCATAAGCAGGGAAATCATTAATGGTCCACATCAAAGCGGCTCTCATCATAAAATTCTCCTTCCGTGCGTAATCGTAAGTCGAGACACCATTCCACAACCTCTTCAAATCATCAATTAGTGGTTCTAAATAGATGTCAATGCCTACTTTTGGATTTTCTGGGCCAGGTATCAGACAAGTCAAAAACATGTAAGGTTTAGTCATACACATCTCAGGGGGAAGGTTGTACGGCGTAACAATAACAAGCCAGCAAGAATATGGCAAAGCCCATGCTTGGGTATATGGGGTAAAACCATCGGAGCATAACCCTAGTCGTACGTTGCAGGGATCCGCTACAAACTCAGGTTGTACCCGATCAAAGTGTTTCCATGCTTCCCCATCAGACGGATGGCGCAACACACCAGGACATCTATTCTCAAAATGCCACGTCATTTTTCCTGCAATGTTCTCGGATGCAAAGATTCTCTGCAACCTTGGAGTTATTGGTAAGTAGAACATTGACTTCACAGGAATTGGTTTATTCTTACTACTAGTCCCAATTTTGCGTGCATGATACCTCGGTTCATTACAAAATTTGCATTCAAGTAGCGCATCATCCTTTTTCCCAAACTCATTGTCATAATACAACATGTGACCTTTCGGACAACAATCAATCCTTCTATCTTCCAATCCCAACTTAGAAACTAACCTCTTAGCCTCGTAAAAATTCTTTGGCAAATTTTCATTCGTAGGTGTCACCTCCGACATCATATCACATATCAAGTCCATTCCCACCTCAGATGTATTACTCAATGATTTGAGAGCTAAAAGCTTCGCACAAATCGATAACTTTGAGTTAGATGACCCTTCAAACAATGGTTTGTTTGCATCTAACAACAGATTATAAAATTTTTGTGCTTGCTCATACGGAAGCTCTTCCATGTTATCATATTGCTGCTCCTCGAATGACACATTCACCCCAAGATCGTCACAAACCATATTCTGCATCAAGTTGAGTTGTTCACCACATCCTATATCCGTAGAATTACTTGAAGCACCCCTGCAATTTTCGCCAACCAACGGGACGACATCAAACCCTTTCTCACCATTACTCGTCCAAATCCAATAATTAGGCCTAGACCCAACTCTCTTCAAATGATCAATGACCTCCGTTGGATTCCTAATCTTTCCACATTCGCATTTGACGCACGGACATCGAATCCCCCCTTCAACTCTAAATTGTTCTTGTGTCATTGCAAAAAGAATAAACTCCCACACGCCATCTACAAAAGATTGTTTCAAACCGCTCTTTTTGGAAACAACCTATCATACATCCAAAGGCGGTGCGAAGGAGGAAATTTCATTCTGCACATTTAAAATTGTCAATATATCAAGGAGGAAATTGTCCATAGAGAGAGAGAGAGAGAACAAGACAAGAATTTAAACGATGGATGTCCATCGAGAGAGAGTGAGGCTTGATACATTTCATATCATATTACTTAGGTGAAAAGCTAAAATGCAAATCATACCGTCTTTGCATGACATGCTTAGGTGAAAAGCTAAAATGACTTGAAGTGACACAAAGGTGAGAGAGGGGACCTCAAAGCCAAAAATAGGTGATTAAGAAATATACTAAAATTTAAATAAAGTTAAATAAAAAAACACAGGCATAAAGTTAAATAAAGTTTAAAACTAGCACAATGCGTTCTTCAAGCCTAATCAAGGAATCTATCATGCCAGACACAAATCTAACAAGGAAAGCACCTTATATCGTGTGTGTGTGTGTGTGTGTGTGTGAATAGAGATATGGATATACCTTTAAATGGCTATTGTTGCATACCTCCAAGTAGGGTTTTTGAAGAGAAATATTTAGCTAACAAACGTCGACTGTAATCAGCTTCGAACTTTTTGAACCTCTCAATGCACTGAGTGCTGTCCAGATGACTGGAAAATGAATAGTAAGACAAAATATCTTAATCTGGGAAAATAACTTGTAGCAAATAACACTTTCTTTCCATCCCAAACTAATGTACAGGGAAACTAAATTGGTAATTATAAGATACAACAGAAAGGGCTGAACTTTGGCCCTTGATCAATAATATCACTAATATAGCTCGGAGTTCTACTATTGATCACTTATATGAGCCTTGGAACTATCTCCCCCAAATACTTATCCAAATTTCCATGACTATCCATATTTGAATGCTCTCACTCTTATTTGTTTATCTATTATTTCCAGTTTTAATCCCTCATTACCGCTGCACTTTTTCAACTTGTTCTCCTCCATAAAGGAACCAGACAAGACAAACATGTTATTTGTATGCATCCATATCTTAATGAGGTAATGTGGTATTTGATTAAACTAACCCAGAAATCACAAACTAACCCATAAATCAATCAAAAACTAAAACACAGAAATCACAAACAAACCCAGAAATCACAAACTAACCCATAAATCAATCAAAAATTGCTTAAATCAAAAATAAAATAAAATCAATGAGAAAATGAGATGTGTTACCTGATATAATGATTAAACAGACCAGAATCTCTTCCTTTCTCTTTGAATTGAATCCCTCCACTTCTTTAATTCATACATCAAGAATAGAGAAAAATCAAAATGACAAATCATGAAAATGAAATACAAAATGGTTCGAAATGAAACAACTGGACTAACCTTTCAAAGGGCGAGGAGAAATGGAGTGGTTGACGGAGCCGGTGGTTGCGAGACTGAGGGTGGATGCCGGAGGTGGGTTAGGGTTTGGGGAAATGTGAGGTTCGGATTTGTGCTTCAAAACAAAGATGCGTGAGGAGGGCGATGGTGGAGGACCGAGGGCGATGGTGAGGCGTGTGGGTGGAGGGTGATTGCGCTGGAGGTGTGTGGGTGGAGAGTGAGAACGATCGAAGGAGGGCGGAGGGGGAACGTGTCTCTCAGAGGCCGTAGAGCTCGATTAGCGACGGAGGAGGGCGGAGGAGGCCGGATGAGGGTGGAGGGTGGAGGTCGGAGGAGGAGACTGAGGAGGAGAGAGCGTAGAGAGCGTTTGATTGTTTTAGGGAGAGACGTTCTGATTTTAGGGATCGGGCTCGTTTTATTTTGATCAATGGGTTGCCACGGATTTGCCACGGTATCTCCGTGGCAAATTTCTGTCCTTTCACATGTCTGTGGCAAACCCGTGGCAAACACCAGCGGGAAATTTCGCGCCCTTATTTTTTACGCATGTCGTCGCAAATCCGTGGCAAATTATCGACTTTAATAAGCTCCATGGCAATTCTTTGGTGGCATTAAAACAAGCTTTTCAGTAGTGTATTCTAAGTTGGGTTGATCGATGCAATTAAGCCCAATAAGAGGCCCCATATTACCAAACCCGTATAATAACTAGAGGGAGACCAGACTGTGTCGTCAAAGTGGCTTTGCAAGTATACCATGACGACTCTTCACTCCCGATAGGTAGAATCGCCTCCATCATCGTCAACCTGAATATTCCCAAAATCAGAACTGAAATCACTCATATTATGAGTTTAAAGGTGAATAAAGATCTAGGAAAGTACTTCTGAAGTCGTAACACACAATTATGTTGAAAAGATTTGACAATGATGGAATTGAAACAGAGAGCGATATAGAAAAAATTCCATCTTTCATTTAATATGAAATTTATAGACTTAAAACCAACTTTTGAAATAGATAATATAGAACTCACAGTTTGACATATTCAAAGTTTAATAGATGTGTGCTAAGTTTAATGAAACACTGGTAGTAAACAGCAGGTCACTGAACATTAAACATCACACCAAATCTAGCATTTTGCCCACTCGATCACTAACATATACACCGATCTGCATTTAGTCTTAAGTGCTACCGATAAGATTTAAGGGTGAGAAAGAAAACTTTAGGTAACTACAACCAAGCGAGATTAAAATAAAATGGATACACGTAATTAAAATTGCAGACAGACAGACATTAGTACTATTACTAATCATAGGATCATACATGCATAGATCAAAGCCATAAGAAATGTATTGAGCATAAGAGTACTCATGTGGTAAAAGAGGTAAAAACTCTTCTTAAGAAATCATATTGAAAAATATAGTGAAAATGATTACAATGTGTGCTCTATATATAGAGCTCTAGGAAAGATTAACTAACTAACAATTTCCTAACAAACGAATTACTCCTAGCTAATTTTTATCTAATTTTATATTTCTAATAGCCTCCCTCAACCTGATAGTATTCTAGATCAGCTTGAAATACAAAATTATTCCAAGCACCAAAATAAAGGAAAAATAACATATGAAAACAACAACAAAAAAAACACAAAGCCAAACGCCATTTCAGCCCAAACCACAAAATTATTCCAAGCACCAAAATAAAGGGAAAATAACATATGAGAACAACAACAAAAAAACACAAAGCCAAACGCCATTTCAGCCCAAACCAAATGGTCATGCTTCTTCCAACTCTCCCTCTACTCACTTGACACCCCAAACCACGTAATATTCCCAAAATACACCTTATTTAAAATCAGATTTTCCCCCTGTCTATTCCCTCCCACATCCCCTCATATACTCATTCTCCTAAAAACTACCTTACAACCGAACCCATAACAATTTAATAAGGTTTTTAGAATTCGTTTATAGTGGTCTTGAATATTTTTTGATGTATTGTTTTAAGTTGTCTTCAGGGTTTTTGGAGTGTGTTAAAGGATATTATGAATTTTAGGGAATTTATCTTCTAAAAGTTATGGATGACACGTGAATTAATGCTTCAGCGTAATTTTGTATCAAAGAATTGCTTGGTGGTTAAATTATTGTTTCTCTTTGATTATTTTTCTTTGTTTTCATCTTTTGAGAGTTGTAATGTTTTGCTTAATAATGCGACCCAAAATTTGAGTTTTACAAACGAAGGCCAAGAGCACTATAACACGTTGGATAATTCTTATATATGCAAAATTACTCAATTGTCATTGTTAGAAATACTTTTTTGCATAATTTATTTATGTTATGCCAATAAGAAATTAAACAAACCATATTAAGAATATTTTTTTCAAATAATATTATAAAAAATACTAAAAACTAAAATGTAACAAGTAGTATTACAAATAGCAAATTTTTTGAACAAGCTCGTGCAACGCACGGGCATAACCCTAGAAAATACGAATCACAATTAAACTAACTATTTAATTAGTTAATAACCATAGAAAATACACTGTATCTATATATATATATATATATATATATATATATATATATATAAATTTATATTTGTAACATAAAATATAAAATCAATAACGAATTTTGGCTTTTACCGTTTGTACTAAATCACCTTTATATGCTATTATATCTCCAACCATTGGCTTTATATATATAATACTGTGTGTGTTTGTATTTTTAAATGTTATTTTAACCCTTCAAATGATCATTGCTAAACAAATCTTTTTAACATTAAAGTGGGTTAAAAGGCTAAAATGACTAATGAGACATGAAAAAGGGTAACGTGCATGCAACATAATAAATCCTGCAGACAACTTGCACAGCGTAAAAAATACAACTTCTTCTTACACTATAAGCAACCTTACCATTTTTGGTTGAATAGAAATAAACGTGGAAAAGAATGGCTAAAAGTCTTAAGTTTGTTTCTGCACTGATTCTCTTCTTTTTCCTATTACTTAACTTTACCAAAGGATATTACTTTTCAAAAACCAAACGTATTTGGGGGGACGAAGCCGAGGGTGAAGATGGAGATGAAGGTTTGGGAGGAGGAGGTGCAGATTTGGATAATGGATGGGGATGGGGAAGGGGACGGAATAAGGGAAGGGAAAAAGAAAAGAACCCGAGAAGGGGAACCAGTAGCAATGATAAAGGTAAGCTTATCATTCAATGCTTTTTTCATTACCTTTTCATCATATATTAGTTTATTCTACTTCAATAATAACAATAATGATGGTCCATTTTTACATTTCATGTTAGTTCTATATACTTTAATTCCATGTGAAGTTAAAAAGGACTGCAAAAAACCTTGCAAAGCGGAAGGCTATAAAGATTATAAATGTCTAAATAAGAGGTGCTTTTGCGACAAGAGAATCAATTAATAACGGTATTGAGTTGAGTAATTAACTTACTTGTCATTCAAATCTTACTGTGTCTCAAATTATTATTCCTCTAACATTTCACTTTTTGTTATAGCTTCAAATGGGAATTAGGCTATTATATGTTATAAGAACATGGTTTGTACTTGGCCGCAAGTTATGGATGTTTGAAGATTTCTACCAAACTTCATCCAAGAAGAAAATAAATTTGATTATGTAAAAATAGTAGTAGCAACTCGCAATATGCACGTGGTATGAATAATACTATATATCATATAGATTTATATGCGACAAAATGAATGCCTCATAATGACGAATTTATTTTAATATTTTTAATGGTGAACTATTTATATATATATATATATATATATATAGACACACACACATTCATTTGTCTAGTTTTAACACAATGAGTCAATTTATAACATTTATTCTACAACAAGCTCACTTAATATATGAAAAAACAAATCTCAAATTGTAACATTTATTATCAAACGAATCAATAATGCAAGTAGAATTTGAAGATTAAACTAATAAAAAGAAACTTAAAAGAACAAGGGAATCAAACTCATAAGGGAGTGAATGTCATGAAACTTTAAGTATCCAAAGTTAACAAAAATAAAGAAAATATGCTAAGGAAAAGCAAATTAAAAGACGATAGTGAAACACTCGATTGAATGATTTGAAATTGCCAAACGAACGCAAGAAATCACTATCCGGAAAATATTTGGCTTCGAAGACGCGACCAACTATGGTATCTGCGTGAGTCCTAATTTTCAAAGCCTGCTTCCCTAGTAGAGATAAATTAAAGCCATGAAAATTCCTAAAACCCATGCCTCCATGCTCCTTCCTCATGGTAAGTTTTTCCCAATTCAACTAATGAAGTCCTTTCCATGCTTGTTGATTGCTACCCCACCAAAAAAAATTAATCATACGTTCAAGCTCCTCACCTAAGGAGGTAGGGAGCATGAAAACACTCATACAATAAGTAGGGATTGATTGTGCCACAGACTTCACAAGAACCTCCCTTCTTGCTTTAGAGAGATGCTTGTCTGACCACTTGTTGAACCCTCTTCCACATTATGTCCCTAAGATAAGAAAAAAGTTGCTTCTTGTTTCTACCAATCATAGACGGTAATCCAAGATACTTTCCTGTGATGTGATCTCTCATTTCAGGTGAAGTGTTCCTGCTAAAGAAAATTTCAGATTTGGACATGTTAATTGCTTGCCCATATGCCTTCTCATAAGTTTTGAGAACTTAACTGTCTAGTATCCTTTTTATCAGCCCTGCAAAATAAGAATCAGTCATCAGCAAAAAGAATGTGTGTAAGGGAAGGAGCCCCCCTACACACTTTCACTCCATGTAAGTCTCCACTCAGTTCAGATTTTTTAAGCAATGTAGTAAGGCCCTCCGCACAGATAATAAAGAGATAGGGTGACAATGGGTCACCCTGCCTCAGCCCTCTTCCAGGTGTGGTAGGTCCAATTTTTTCACCATTCACCATTACTGACACTACAAGAAAAGTCTGATTTAGCCACCAACATTTGCCACAGACTTTATTCCGTTGGTAGTTTGCCACAGACTTGCGACGGATATATTAATTCGCTACCGCTTGCCACTGACTTGCGACGGCAATGTATAAAAGCAAAGAGCGCGAAGTTTCTCACCGAGTTTGCCACAGACTTAGAAAACGGTCGCAAATTTATGCATTTAACTAGCCGTGGCAAGCCCGCCGCAAATGACCTTCGCTAAAACCCCAATACGCGTTAATAATATCGCCTTCCTTCTTCTTTCTATTTCTTTCTCGCCGCTCCATCTCCCTCTCGAACTTCCTTCACCATGGCCCCCTCCTCACGCCGGCGCCTCCAAAGAATCCTCCTCTCGCGCCGCCACCACCGCTCCTTTCTCCTCCTCCTCACTTCCACTCCCTTTGCTACCCGACCCAAAACCCCGTAACCCATTGTGCGAACCAACTCGTAATGCAAGCATTCTTCTTCTTTTTCATCATCTATCGTATGTATTGTTCTTCTATTCTATTCTATTCTGCTTTTATTCTAATTAAAACCCTAATTTTTGATTTACTGAAAACCCTAACCTTCTCTTCCTAATTCTACAGTTTTAACCCTAACCCTAAGCTCAATGTTGCTGTAAACAAGCTGACTTCCCTTTCTGGAAACATCTGTCATGCTGCAACATTCACTCTCCCAGCAACGTTTCACTCTCCCAGCAACGATTGAACCCTAAACGAATTGAACCCTAAAACGCGCCTCCCTCTCATCAGGTATGTATGTTTTATGAATTTGCTGCTTTTCAGAATTGCCAAGTATGTGTTTGTGCTAATGCCTGAACGAGATTTGTTATAATGAGTAAATATTAGTTGGTGATGACACTTTGTAAAATGAGTGTTTAAAAATACTTTATGATTGCTGGATGTTCTATGCTTGTTTGCAGCTAATCTGTTTTTGCAAAGAATAGAAAACGATCACCAGTAGTGTCGTCGCTGCCATTTCATCGTGTCGTCACGCTAGTTCACGCAACCTCACCGCCAAATCGCCACTTCGCCTCCTTCCGTACAATCCTCCTTCTCCTTTTGATATGTCATTTATTATATAATATTTATGGCTTAGTTCTTTATGTTAGTTAGTTAAAGAATAGCTGAGGAAAGTGAAAAATCTATGGATGAAATGGAATAGTTCCTAGTAGTAGATTGACATGCACATGTGCTAATTATAAGGACAAGGAACCACTTGAAGGGTCAAGTGAGTGGTATACAAAGAGGGATTTGGACTAATGTGATTGTTGCATTTTTTTATATCTTTTCAGTGTATTACTTACTCTTGGTGTTTTCTCTTTTTTTTTTAAAAAAGGTGAAGGTGAGGATCAAAATGTGTAAGGTTGTGTGGTTTGTTTGATAGAGTTTCAAGAACATGATGTGTTAAAAATCGTTCTGATTGGAGTCTGCATGTGTTGAAAATGACAAATACAAATATTACAAGTGTTTGTTATCTCTGTTGGTGGTCCAATTCTAATATGTTATTGGTTCTGAGATGCTACTACTTTTTTGCTTCTTATGCCATTTACCGAGTTTCAATTTTTGCAGGATCTTTAAGAGGAGCTATAATAGCAGCAGTGCTGGCAATAGTTGCAGTTATAATAGCTATTGTGTATTATACTTATGTTGAATGCAAGATTGGTCATTTGATTCTTTAGTGACCTTGAACTATAATTTCAAAGAGAGGTAAATGAAACCACTCAAAACTAACACCATACACTGTGAAGGAGACATATAACCGATGATGCTTTTCTGACCACTTACTTTTTTGTTCTTTTTTTATATATAGTTACATGTAAATGATTGTTCAAAAGCTTAATGTGTAAGGATTAGTCCATGAGAAGGTATACTTTGTACTCATTTGGTCGATAAGTAGAAACCTATAAATTGATAAATGAATGGAAGAAGTTTAGGCTTGCATAACCTGCTTTTTCCTTCCTTTCGTGTATATTGAGCATTTTGTGCTATACATGCAACCTAGTTTAAAATTTCTAACATAGTACTATTGTGATAGTGGTGAATATCTTATTACAGTCGAGATATGTTCTCATTGTAATGAATTTGAATTTGAATTGCAGGAGGATCTTCTTCTGACGGAGCAAATGAGTCGTCGGAGGAGAAAGACGCCGAAACGGGGAAAAGCGGAGAAGGAGAAGGTTCTGAATGCACAGGATCAGGATAATGGTGAATCTAAAATGCCTACAGAAGTTAAAGGATATAGTTCAAAGAAATGTAGGAAACTTAAACACATTGAACAGGAGGTGCCAAAAGTCAACAAGAGAGATGCTAAGGTGACATAACATGACCTCTCTGCTCATATATAATATAATTCGTTTTGTGTGTATGTGTGTTTTTGTTTTGCATTACATTTGAATATGACGTCGGTTTGTATGTTACTGTTTCTCAATCAACAGTGGATTGAAGAGGTTTCCGTAATGTGTCATCAATGTCAGAGAAGTGATAAGGGCAGGGTTGTCAGGTACACCAAATGTAAACGAAAAAGATTTTGTATACCATGTTTAACTAGTTGGTATATTTTTCCTTGCTTCTCTTTCACTTTCTTTGTTTTTCTTCTTCTTGAGTATTGTGTCCATTATCTTGTTATTGAATATACCTTGGAATTGGAAGATGGAATATTGACTGATGTATTTTTGTTGTGTCTTGTTAAGGTATCCTCATTTGAAAGAGGATGATATTGCCGACGCATGTTCTGTGTGCCGTGGTAATTGCAAGTGCAAAGCATTCCTGCGATCTTGTGAACTTATTAATGTCAGTTCTTCCACTTTCTAGATTAATTATTGCTGTGATTTTTCTGTATTACTACTATACATTTGAAATGTGACGAAATTGTTTACTATAGAGAATGAAGTGCATGGCGAAATACAATTGCAATAAGGAGGGTGACCTCAAGTATCTGCTGAAAAGTCTTCTTCCTTATTTAAGACAGTTGGATGAAGAACAAATGGTTGAAAAGAAGATAGAGGCTAAGAAACAAGGTATCTTTTCCTTGAAGCTGATCAGGTGGATCAGTTATTTATCCAATGATTCCTTCTACCCATCATCAATTTTGACATTTTGTATTAACAGGCTTATCCTGGCCTTGGCCACTCTATAAGCAATGAGGACGTTGGTTATTGTATTTACAAAGGCTAAAATAAAATGATAGGTCTCAAATTCAAGTTATTGTAATGAAATGTATCTTTGTAAATCCTTTCTTGCTAAATTTAGTGTTTAGTTTTTTAAGCAGTGTGTTAGACGTTGGATTATGTTTCCAGCTTTAATATCAGAATGTATTTGCAATGTAGTATTCTTAGCAATGATTACATGTTAATAATGTTCATGTTTGATTAGTCCATGAGCAAATCATATATTTACTTAAGATCCTTTTGGTTATAGTCATGCTTTGGCTATATATGCCACGTTCATTTTGATTTTTATGAGAAAGTGAATTTATCTTTCCCATTTGAGAGAAGTGAATTTATCTTTGATGTAAATAGATTTATCTTATTTAGCTAGCTTAATTTTATGCAGCATGTATATATGTTTGAAGATTTAATTTTTTTAATTTTTTTATTTTTATGACGGATTTGCTACATGATTTGCGATGAAATTTGCGACGACTTTGCCACGGATATTTGCGACGGATTAGCGATGGATTTGCGACGGAAAAATTTGCCACGGAAATTCCGTGGCAAACGATTTGCGACGAGCGTTTTTGCCACCAATTTTTGTCTGTGGCAAATGTTGTTTTGCCACGGAAATTTGTACATTTGCGACGGAAATGTCCGTGGCAAATCAGCGATTTTCTTGTAGTGTGAGTAGCAAACGTTTCTAAACACATAGACATCCATTTAACCCATCTATCATCAAAATGCAACTTCCGTAGCATCGCCTTCAAGAAATCCCAATCCACCCTATCATATGCCTTACTTATGTCAATTTTCAGCGCCAATTCCCCCACTTTCCCCCTTGGTTTGCACTTAAGATAATGTGGACTCTCAATAGCCCCAAGAACTTTATCTAGGATAGATCTATCCTCTACGAATGCGGATTGTTCACTAGAAATGCACTTATGGAGCAAAGGATTCATACGATTTGCAAGGACTTTGGAAATGATTGTGTATATAACATTACATAGAAATATGGGCCATAAATCTTTCATGGATACAGGATTGTCTACCTTTGGTATTAGGACTATGTTAGCATCATTTAAACTAGGTGGGAACTCACCGACCTCCAACCAACTCTTCCCTATGTGGAACAACTCCACCCCACAAAGGTTGCAGAAATGTATAAAAAATGCAGGATTCAACCCACCAGGGAAGAAACATATAAAATGATAGATCAGTTTTGTGCATATTCTTCCCTATGTGTGAAGGAATATGAGGATCAGAAGATTAACCAAAGGTTGCAGAAACGTATAAAAAATGCAGGATTCTAGAGGGCTGAGTAACTCCAAGTTATCTTCCTCATCCAATTTGTCATTCTTAATATGTTATATGAAAATATATTTTTAAAAGTACTGATGCCCAAATGTCTATTTAAAAATATGGAATCAAAATTAAGATTAACAATAATTTATTGGGCATTTTTAAGGTATGACAAAAAGATGTGATTTGTGATTTTATACAGACTATGCCTATTTTTATCAATCATTAGTACTGTCACGGGTCATGCGGGCTAACTATAATGACCCCTCGGTCCAACCATTAACCTAGTGACCCAGTGATCTGATCGGGTCCGACCGTTATTGTGTTTTCTCTCACTGAATATTATCTATCATTTCTAGAGGTAAAAAGTTATTTTGAGTTTTGACCTCATACTATGGAGGAAGAATCATTAAAAGGAATCGAGAAAAATAGACAAGGATATAGAGTAGAATGTTGCAAAGGTAGAACAAAAAGATAAAGACAAGTTTTAGAAGGAAAATCAAGTGTTTCTTTTTTGTTTCATCTGCACGTGGCATAAAAACTCCCTCTTCAACATTTTTTTTGGGTCTATAGTTTCATCTAATAATTCATGATTTGGTTACAAATATTATAACCACTTTGATGCATGTTACAACTTGATCAGTCGTGCTTGGCGGCATTGTAGGCTGCTATTTCATGTATATTGACGATTGAATCCTTATCCTTTCTGATTTCTATTGGGTTTCCATCCTCAAGATTTGGTTATTGGTATACATTACTAATATAATAGTAGCTTCTTTGGGTTAATAATATTTTATTTTATTGGTACTTATTTCTACTGTGAGAAGTGTCTAACTTTTTTTTTTCAACTTTAGAGTACAAAAAAGATGGTGAAACAGGACAAACAATTGAGCTAGAGTTTTTGCCTTCCGTTGGAATCGAACCTTGTAACCTGGGGCTCAAGTACAAGTTTAATGCATTCCCACTACCAATTGAGCTAGATTTAGCAAAGGATTTAGACGTCAAATGGAATCCATAAAGGATTTGAGATATTGATAAGGTGAATACTATGCAGACTAGATATCCGTATTTGTTCTCTTAAGGTATGTTTGTTCAATTTTGAGGACAAAATTCCCAAGTTGGGGTGATTGTAACATCCCTAATTTCGTCAATTTCAAATTAAGAAATTAACGAGTGGATTGTTATGTGAATAAATAATGAGACACATTTTAAAATGAGTTTGTCTCGAAATTAATGAGTCATCGTTAAATTATAAGATTGAATTGTTTTATTGATTAAATTGTGTGAATTAAATGTGAGAGTTTTGGGGTAAAAATGGAATTAGTGAGATTAGTGAGCCAAGGGCATTTAGGTCTTTCCACCCAATTAGACCCTTGACCCACCACACTACTTTATGGTCAAAGTAGAAAAAAAAAAGAAAAGAAAGAAAGGAACAGAGAGAAAGAAAGAAAGAAAAGAAAAAAAAAGAAAAAAAAGAAAGCAAAGAAAGAGAGAGAGAGCCGAAAGAGAGAAGAAAGAAAAGAAAAGAGAAACGGAGAGAGAAAAGAAAGAAGAAACCGAGAGAGAGAGGGGAAGAAGAGGCGAAGGAGGAGAAAGAAGAAGGGGGAAGATCTCCTTCAATCCAACACTAGGTAAGGGGCTTTTTGTCTCATTTTCTCCCATTTTCCTTCCTCTTTCCAATGATGTAAATTTCATCCCCTAATTCCTACCCATTTTTGATTTGCCATTGTTGAAGCTTGGAGCTCAAATGGAGGTTATGGTGGCTTGGAAGTTTTCTATTGAAGGTAGGAAGCTCAATACGTAGTTTGGGGGCTGTGGGTGTTGATTTCGTTGTTGATTGGGTCGATTTAGGTCATAGGGAAAAGGGAGGAGCTGCTAATTTTCTAATTGGAGTTGTTTGGAAGAGTGGGAACGAGTTCGGTTTGAGTTCGTGGTATTTCGAAGCGGTTGAACTTCGTGAAGTTTCGGTATTTCGTGATTCACGATTGGTGAGTTTTAATCGCTTAGGGTTTTATTTTATGTGTGTTTACTGTATGATTTCTGTTTCGTTGAAATTGCATTCGTTTCGTAAATTTTGAGTCGCAAAAACCGCAAATTGGTCACGAACTCACTGATTTAGTAATTCTTGACACAGGTTCGGTTTTTTTAAAACTGGGACTGTTCGGTTAGTCCAAAAATTATGTGACTGATTTTTTGTGAAAGTAGACTTAACGCCGGTCGTTTTGGCACTGGTTTGGTTCAATTCGGAGTTGTGTAGCTCGAGTTATGAGTCTCCAAAGTTAGGTCAAATTTCTTGAATTAAATTGGGTATAGGTTCAGTGTTTCAGGTCGTGTGTTCTCAATTGAACTTCGTTTTGAATGATTATTGTTTCATTGGAAATTAGACTTAATTACCTACGGAATAGGCACTGGTTTCACCAAATTTCATTAAGAAATGAGAAAGAAAATTGAGTTGCAAGTTGGGCAAAAAGTTCTGTCTAATTTTTGTACAGCAGTGTAGTATTTTTAAAAACTGTATCAACTGGAGCCTTGTTTTGAAAAATGGATACTAAATGTTGAAACTAAACTCAGAGAGCTTCTCAATGAGTGGTCATTTGTAGAAATCCGATGTCGTTTGCTATTTTAAATCATTTGTCGAAGTAGGTGCACTGCTGTAGGAAACTCTGCACTCTTGTTGTGTGTTAAAATGTCGGTTTGTGTCATTACAAATCTCGAAATGACTTACTTGATGTAATTGCTTGTGATTGATGTTGTTTGTTCTGGAATTTGGTGTCATATGTTCTGTAAGTAGGTTGTAATTGGATTGGAACACGGTTTGGATACGAACGGAGAGCGAAACGAAACAAAAACAAGCGAAGTGTATTCCCGAGTCCCGATTCTTCGTTTCGACGCTCCTTTCGACTCCAAACTTCCTCTAATCCTTTTCCCAACCAATTGTGATTAGTATGGATTGACATTGTCATTGTTTTGAGCATGATCAAAGTTGTTTTGGAATGAAATGTTTTGAAGTTATAAATCTTTCGAAAAACCGTAAAATTTAGAACACGTGTGGGAACCATTGTTTTATGAACAAAATTGTGTTTGAACTGATTATATAGGTTCATATTTGTGAGAATATGATATAATAAAATGTCATGGATTGAATTAGATTTCGGTATATAAACTATATCGAATATAGGAGACGGCCTGATGCGGGTGTGATATATAAATTATATCGAGTCGGGGTGACGACCCTATTTTTGTTAGCATGCTAGGTGAGGGAAGTCATGAGCCCTTGACCTAGGCCCCGGTAAACATATGTTATGTTGCTAATAGGATTTGCGCTCCTATTAGCCAAGATGGGGTTCACTCTAGCTTGCGGAGTTGGTGATGTGCTAAAACTTCTAAAAGATGTATATTGTGATTTTGTCACTCGAGCTTCTTTAGGTTGTTGGTGACAAGTCACAAGTAATTGATTGTATATTGTAATTCTTTTTTGAATTACTGATTATGGTTTTATAAATGGACCGAGTGATAGGTAAGGGGTCACGGTAAGACTCACTGAGATATGTTATCTCACCCTATCATATGTTGTTGTTTTACAGAGACACAGGGAAAGAAGAAGGTTGTATGGCACATGTAGGTGGCATGCTCGGATAGAAGATTGGAGATTTAGTTCTTCCATTCGTGTTTATGTTTTCCCCTTGTTATCTTTGTAACCGATTATGACTTGAATTTGTTTTAAGTTATGCAATCGTTTCCGCTATTCTTGTAAAGATGTATATCTAAGCAGGAAATTTATCTCTGATGAATGTTAAACGGTGCACTTTAGTATTTCTACTAGATAGAAATATGAGGGTGTTACAGTACCTGCAATGACACTCCGACGCTCAAGTCAATAGTGTTCTAACGGGCAAGATCACAGGGTATATAACGTACCTGACACTGTGAATGAGGGTGGCATATATACCCCTGTGGCGCCCTGGCCGTTGCGCATTGTGCGGCCGGGCGCGAGAATTGCGCCTCACGTCACGCACTTGGGCCGAATTGGGCCTGTCTTGCTGGATTGGGCCGTTGGCCCATCTTCGTGGCGTGGTGCTCTATTGGGCTTGCTAGCCCACTCCGGAACATGTAGTATCACAGTGTTGCATTTGATCCTCCATATGCTCCGTTCATATAGTTTTTTAATTAAATTGAGTCAATATTTTGACAAATGCTTTTTATTGTGACAATATTTTGACTTGATTTGTTGAAAGTGCATATGTGAAATAAGGTACTTTATGTAAAACTAGTAGGATACCCGTGCATACGCACGGGTGCTGCTAACGAACTTAGACATAATTTAAATAGTCTGAACAGCACCTCGTGAAAAAAAGACAAATTTAAAGTAGTTAAAAAGGAGTCTCAAATAAAAAATTAGATAAATATTAAAATCTAAAAAATTAAAAGTATCATTTAAAAGCAATCTGTGCATTTATCCTGTGTTCTTTTATATATTAGTGTTAGTGTTGTTATCCCGTGTTTTTTTATATATCAGTGCAGCTATCTCGTATTTTTACATACATCATTGCAATTATCCCGTGTTTTTTAATATATCAGTGAAGTTATCTCATAGTAGACAGTAACGGATAGATGGTAGATTATCAAATATTTCAGTAAAGTGTTTTTAATATATCAGTGCAGTTATCCCGTGTTTTTATACATATCATTGCAGTTATCTCGTTTTTTTTTACATATTAGTATAGTTATCCCATGTTTTTTTTTATATATCAGTGCAGTTATCTCATAGTTTCAATTGATTATTTTTGTTGATTAGTACATTATAGTAGATAGTAGATTATCAAATATATCAGTGCAATTATTCCGTGTTTTTTTATATATCAGCTTAGTTATCCCGTGTTTTTTATATATCAGTACAGTTATCCCGTGTTTTAAATATTAATCAGTAGTTGAAATAGTCATTAAGTTTTTCTTTCTTTCTCCATATTAATATCGTGTTTTTTTATATATCAGTGAAGTTATCCCGCGTTTTTATACATTAGTGCAGTTATCTTGTAGTTTAGATTGATTATTTTAGTTTATTAGTAGATTAGATTTGATTTGAATTTCGAAATTTGAAAGAAAAAAAAAGAGGGGAAAGTTAAAAAAAATGGGAGTGAGAAGAAAGTGCATTGGGAGAAGAAATTTGAAAATAGGAGTAAATTGATAATAGATATTAAGTTAGATAGTAAATAGGAGTAAATTGTAGATTATTTAATATTAATTTAATTATATTAGATTATATAGTGGATTAAAAAAAATTGGGAAAAGAAATATTTTTAAATAAAGGGTGTGGGGGCCACTAATAATAGATGTGTAAGAAGTTAGAAATATTGGAAAATGTGAGATTGAAAGAGAGTGAGTGAGAATGGAAGAGAAAGTAGAATTAAAAAATGATAAATAAAATTAAAGTTGTGATGTGTCAAAAAAGTAAGATGTCTAAAATTATAATTTTGTAAGTTGTTTGTTTGTATAAATAGATATTAGATATCGTGTTTTTTTATATATCAGCGAAGTTATCCCGCGTTTTTATACATTAGTGCAGTTATCTCGTAGTTCAGATTGATTATTTTAGTTTATTAGTAGATTAGATTTGATTTGAATTTCGAAATTTGAAAGAAAAAAAAAGAGGGGAAAGTTAAAAAAATTTGGAGTGAGAAGAAAGTGCATTGGGAGAAGAAATTTGAAAATAGGAAAATTGATAAATAGATATTAAGGTAGATAGTAAATAGGAGTAAATTGTAGATTATTTAATATTAATTTAATTATATTAGATTATATAGTGGATAAAAAAAATTGGGAAAAGAAATATTTTTAAATAAAGGGTGTGGGGGCCACTAATAATAGATGTGTAAGAAGATAGAAATGTTGAGAAATGTGAGATTGAAAGAGAATGAGTGAGAAAGGAAGAGAAAGTAGAATTAAAAATGATAAATAAAATTAAAGTGGTGATGTGTCAAAAAGTAAGATGCCTAAAATTGTAATTTTTAAGTTGTTTGTTTTTATAAATATATATTATATTAGATGAAGCAACATTCGATATTGACACACAATGAGCAAGTGTGATGTGACTTAATCATGTTACTATGTTAAAATATGGTTGTGAACATGCACAGTAATAAATTGAATAAAAATATTTGACATAACAAAAGTATGAAACTAATCAGATATGACGTTGAATGCTACACAATGTATGTACATTTTTAATATCCGCATGTTGCGCATTTTGTAGCCCCCGCAAATTCAAATCACCAGACATGCATGTTGCTTTGTTACTTTGATACCAAAACAATAAATAATTCATACAATTATTTGAGATAGTGTGCATGGCATCTCTACCAGTGCAAGTTCACGATCATTCCATTTCATTTTTTTTAAACATTCACAGATCAAAGTTACCAATGGCAAAACAAAGGGACAATACCGCTCTTTTTAATTTTACTAATCTGCAAGTTAATGATCAGATTTAGGAAGCCGTGATACTGTGCTCACATCGACAAAATGTACATCTATAAGCATGACAAATCTCTCTTTGAAAGGTCCTAATACAACATCTCTAAGTTTGCAGTAGCTCTTAATTTTGGGAAATACCGTGCGCGAGGCACGAGTATAGGCTGAATTTGAAGTTGCAAGCTATCATTATTTTTGTTTTCCATGTGGGTCTTTTTCTCGAAAATCGATTAATACAATTCGAGAAAACGACATTAATATATATATATATATATATATATATATATATATATATATATATATACATGTTTTGACAATTAATTTAATATACAAATTTGTATAAAATCTTTATAAATATATGTTAATAATGTATTTTGCTAAAATTATTATAGAACATAATAGCTAAATTTTAGATAGTGTTCAGAGTATTTAATATCTCACACAATGCACTTAAATATACAGATTCTGTTTTTTTAATTCCTAAAAAAATTGTCAAATTTTTAAGTTACAAGTGAATGTCGACCCGTGCTGGCACGGGTGAATACTAGTGTGTGTGTGTGTGTGTGTGTGTATATATATATATATATATATATATATATATATATATATATATATATATACTAGTATCCATTACCCGTGCGCTGCACGAGTATATTTGTCATCTTGAGTAATAGTGTCAAATTTAGTCATGCACGGGTTAGTAGTCTGATTATCGCATGATAAAAGTAGTCTTTAGGCTTGTCCATACTAAAAAAGTCCTTGTTTTTTTGGGAGGAGTCATGAAAAACATTTCTCCCTTATATATGGCTGAGTGTCTATAACTGTGCATTGTGATGTTGAGTCGATTTAGTATGTTTTAATCAATATTATTAGAAGCAATTTGATATCATGGTTACTCACGGTGATAACCAACTTCACTAAGTAATCACTTTCATTTGCTTCGTGTGATACATAAGCGTTTCATTATTAATACATAAAAGAAGTTCAGAAAAGTGTATCTAAATTTAGTAAAGTGCGAAATTGCTTTTAATTTATCATTTATATTTATGGAAAATATTTATAAGGTATATTCTTACTGCAGATTAATATCCTAAGTTGTACTTGCGGTTCATGGGAAAAAGCTTGTTGAAAATTTATGTTGAGTAATATGCCATTTGAAGATGATGTAAGTTAAAAAAATTAAGTTAGTTTGTTTTACATAAAATTTCTATGATTGTTAATTAATTAAAATTAATTATATGATATTGTACTTATTAGAAATAAAATGGCACATTGTAACATAAAATGACGTTTGGTTTTATTTATTGAATCAAAATACATTGAGAATTAAAGATGAAGAAAATAAATTGCATTGGGGATAATAACTGTAACATCCCTAGTTCTGTTAATTTTGGATTATGAAATTAACGAGTGAATTATTATTCGAACAAATAATAAGACACGTTTTGGATATGAGTTTGTCTCGAAATCAATGAGTAATTGTTAAATTATAGGATTGATTTGTATTATTGATTGAATTGTGTGAATTGAATGTGGTTATTTTGGGGTAAAAAAATGGGATTAGTGAGAATTAGTGAGCCAAGGGCATTTAGGTGTTTTCCACCCAAATAAAACCCTAAGCTCACCAACACATTAAATCAGCCCCATTTCATTTGTCTTCACCTTGCTGAAATTGAGAGGTTGAGAGAGAAAGAGAGTTGGCGAGAGGGAGAGGAGGAAGAAGAGGGGGAAGTTTCCACAATCCTTCATGTATGTTCATGATTTAGGTACCAATCTTCTCCATTTTAATTCCTCTTTCCTTTGATACCAATTTCAATCTCTCATTCTTCTTCTTTGTGAATCCACCATTTCTAATGCTTGAAGCTCAAAGTTGAAGTTTGGTGAAGATGGAGCTTTGGCAAGGCTTGTATGTACATTGGGTAGAAGAAAAGAGTGAAACTGAGGTTGTCTTGTTGATTGAGGGCCATTGGAGAGTTAAGTTGTTGTTTGGTTCGTGGGTCAGTAGTGGAGAGTTTTAGAGCTGGTGGTTTTTCAATTGGGAGCTATTTGGAAGAGTTGGAACGAGTTCGGGTCGATTTCGGAGCGTTTCGGAACGATTGAACTTCGTCAAAGACTCGGTTTCTCGTGATTCTCATCACGATTGGTGAGTTTTACTCACGTTTAGGGAATTTAAATGTTGTTTGAATTGGCTGCTGAATTGTGATGGTTATTTGTGTTGTTGAATTCACTGTATTGAGATGTTCTGACATAGGTTCGGTATTTCAGTGACTGAGAACGTTTTACCGATTGAAAAATTATGCGGTCTGTCATTTTGAAAATTATATTGAATGCTTGTTTATTTGGCACCGGTTCGATTGCATTTGGAGTTGTGTAGCTCTAGATATAGGCTCCACAAGTTAAGGTAATATTCTGGGAACTTTCTGTTTGTCCAAAAATTATGGGACGTATTTTGTTAGAACATAAACTTAATTTTGGTCATTTTGGCACTGGTTTGGTTAAATTTGGACTAGTGTAGCTCGAGTTATGAGAGTCCCAAGTTAGGTCAACTTTCTGAAATTAAACTGGGTATAGGTTCAGTGTTTCAGGTCTTGTGTTCTCAATTGAACTCCGTTTTTAATGATTCTTGTCCCATTAGAAACTATACTCAAATTTCTTTTGTTAGGGCTAAAGTTTTGTTAAATTTGGTCAAGTTTAAGTCAATTTAGAGTGATTTGAAGTTGAATGACAGAATATGTCCAGTCTGCAAACCATTCGTATTGTTTCTAAAAACTGTACTAACTGGCTCATTGTTTTGAAACTCTAAAGATATATTCAGAAACTACACATCCGTAGCTTTCCAATGAGTGGCCTTTTGCAACTTTTCGATGTCGTTTGCTATTTTAAATAATTTGCCGAAGTAGGTGCACTGCTGTAGGAAATTCTGCACTCATGCTGCTTGTTAAATGTTTGATTGTGTCACTACAAAATCTTGCACTGTATTGCTTGATAAATTGTGACTGTATGGACTGGAATTGTGTGTGTTATTGGTGTTTACAGGTTGAGAATTCAATCGGATTACGGATTGGACGCGAATGGGTGAGCGAAAACAAGAAAAATGAGACACAAACCAATTTTGTCCCCGTGTTTCAATTTCTCGTTTCGTGGTCCCGTTCGATTCCAAACCTCTTCTAATTCATTCCTCAACCCTTTCCCATTTATATATGACTTATATTCCATAATGTGAATGTATTTCAAAGAACTGCATGATGTTAAGGAATTGATGAAAAACCAAATAAAGTTAGTTACACACGAGATGTAACGCCCCAAAAATAATTCAATTATTTATTTAGTTGGGTTATTTAGAGCTTACAACATTTTGTTAAGTCAAAGGATTAATTTGGAGTTTTATTGTATTTAGGAGGTGTTTGATGTAGATGAGGAGTGGTGGTTAGTAAAAAGTGAGTGGTAATTTAATTAAAAGAGGGAGTAGTGCAAGTAATGGAGGAGGTGGGATTAGAGGCCCATGATCCATTAAGAGGCCCATTATGCATGCCTTAAGTGAAGGTGTCGAAGGGAGAGGATTCATTTTGCAACAAAAATCTAAGAAAAGTCTAAGAGTAAAGTAAAAGAGAGACAGAGGGAGGTGCGATAGCTTTTAGAGAGAAGAAGAGAAATCTTGGCGTGGAGAGCTCAAGTCCAAGAAAGAGGAGCTTGATTTTTAGGAGATCTTGAAGTCTTGGTGGAAAGAGTGCTAGTTCTTCAATCCATTGAGGTAAGGGGGCTCTCTTTCATCTATAATAGTGTATATGATGAGTATTATGTGTGAGTTAGACTCTAGGAGGATTTTTGAGCTGTTTGTGTTGCTTGATGTGTGATTGTTGTTGTGTTTTGCTTCACTTTGGTGAAGTTGTGATGTGTTGTTGAGGAGTTGGTCATATGAGAGACCTAGGGGAGAAATGGGAGTTGAGGAACTCTCAGTCCCAGGGCGACACTGTTGGTGTTGGCCCTTCGTTGAGTACTTTGATGTGTGATGAATAAATTTAGAATGGATAGGAGTTGTAGAAATTGTGGTTTAAGTTTGATCATAGTATGAGAATCAAAGGGAAGAGGGAAGATGAGGGTTAGGTGAGGTGTTGCGCCATTTGAAGTGAAGTGGTGCGCCTGTGTCGAAGTGAAGTGTTGCGCCATTCGAGGTGAAGTATTACTGTGTACCGAGGAGGGTAGGTGCGGTGAAGGTGTGTGCGTCGAAGGATAGTGAGGCGAAGTAAGGGTGTGCCGAGAAGTATAAGTGTGTCAACGTAAGGGTGTGTGTCGTAGTGTATGTGCATCGAATTATGTGTGAGCCGAGAAGAGTGGGTGTGTTGAAGTGTAGTATGTGTGCGTCGTAGTACATGGATGTCAAAGCTAGTGTAACCGAGGTGAGTGATGGTTAAAGTAAAGGAGTGTAATTGAAGTAGTGAACCGAGGTAGTGTAGTACCGAGGTGAGTGATGGTGAATTGAGGAAGTGTGACCGAGGTATGGATGTACTGAAGTGTAGTTGTCAAGGTATAGTATATATATACCGAGGTAGTGTTGCCGAGGTGTAGAAGTGTTGAAGTATAGTGAATGTAGGCTGAAATGTAGTTGTTGAGGTATAATGTATATATATACCGAGGTGTATGTGTTGAGGTGTATAAGTATTGAAATATAGTGAATGTAGGCTGAAGTGTAGTTGTCAAGGTATAGTATATATATATACCGAGGTGGTGTTGCCGAGGTGTAGATGTATTGGAGTGAAGTGTATTGATGTCGAATCTGGTGTTTGTCGAAGTATAAGTGTGTTGAATTGGAGATGTATCGAGGTGTAGTGCCTCTAAGTCGAAGTAAAGTTGTCGAGGTTTAGTGTGTATAAGACGAAGTGTAGGCGACGAAGTGTAAGTGTGTGTGATCCGAAGTGTAGTGGCCGAACTATAGATGTATATCGAAGTGTAGTTGCCGAACTGCAGCGTATGTATACCGAGGTGTGGATGTGCCGAGGTGCAGTGTGGTGCGCCAAAGTGTTGTTCAGTGTGACGAAGGGTAGTGTAGGTGTACCGAGGTGCAGTGTGGTGCGCCAAAGTGTTGTTTAGTGTGACGAAGGGTAGTGTAGGTGTACCGAGGTGCAGTGTGGTGCGCCAAGGTGCAGTATGGTGTGACGAAGGTTAGTGCGTGTGTGCCGAGGTGCAGTGTGAGTGTGCCGAGGTGTTGTTTTGATGCTAGTGTAGCGCAGGTTGCTACCAGGCGCAGTTCTGGGTGTTGTTTGACGCCGAGTGCGTCTAAGTTGCTTAATGGTGAAGCCGGTTTGGTCCTTAGGTGACGTTTGGTCCTTAGGTGACGTTTGGTCCTTAGGTGATGTTTGGTCCTTAGGTGACGTTTTGGTCCCTATGATACGGTGGGGTTGACGATAGCCATATGATGAAAGAGTTTACGGTTCTAAAAGAAGAAGCTGTGTGTTTAGATTGAAAGCTACTTGCACTATTCGTCGTGGGGGTTGGGGTGTGACGGTTAAGTGTGGTCGACACGCGCATGAGTTACTTAAAACCCCCATTGGTACGAATGTTTTTGGGCGTTTGTCTAAGGTTCAAAAGGAAATAATTAATGAGCATGCTGATCTTAATGTTGGTCCGAAAGCTACTATTACTGCTTTGAAGAAGCAAGATCCGGACAATGTCAATACTCTTAATCAAATTTATAGGCAGCGTCACAAACATCGGTCAGGGTTCCTAGAACTGACATTCAGGAGGTATTGAGATTAATTGCATCACATAATTATTTATGTTGGAGTAGAAAGGTTCTGGGGTCTGATGTCGTCAGTGATATCATGTGGGTGCATCCTAATTCTATCAAGTTACTCAGGTTGTTTCAAAAGGTTCTTATTTTTGACTCAACCTACAAGACCAACAGATACAACTTGCCTCTTTTACATATTGTGGGAGTCACTAACACTGAGTTAAGTTTCCACGTTGCTTTTGCTTATATTGGGCAGGAGCTTGCTATTCATTTTTTTTGGGTATTGCAGCAACTGAAAGATATTTGTGACTTGCATGCAATTCATCCTCAAGTTTTCTTGACTGACAGAGATCTTGGCTGTATGTCTGGTATTCTTGATGTCTTTCCTTCTGCTACCAATTTATTGTGTCATTGGCATGTGACAAAGAATGGCAAAGCGAAGATTAAAGACTTGGTGCACAAGGATAGGCGCGAGGATGTCATCTCTCTTTGGCACTCTATTATTGAATCTCTTGATGAGTCAGAGTACTTAGCTAATCTGAAGATTTTTGAGGATTCTTGCTCTAATAAACCTTCTCTTATTAAATATATATGTGCATGACACATGGTTGACACTGCACAAGGAGCGATTTGTCTTAGCATGGACTAACCATATCCCACACTTGGAGAATCAGACCACCAACAAGTATTTTGGCATTTAGTATTTTTATCGTAGATTAAATTTTTTTGACACGTGTTTAGTATTTTTAGGGTAGATTAAATTTTTTTGACACGTGTTTAGTATTTTTAACGTAGATTAAATTTTTTTGACACGTGTTTAGTATTTTTAGCGTAGTTTAAATTTTTTTGACACGTGTTTAGTATTTTTATCGTAGATTAAATTTTTTTAACACGTGTTTAGTATTTTTATCGGTTACTTAAAAATTTTTTGACACATGTTTAGTATTTTTATCGTAGATTACATTTTTTTGACAAGTGTTTAGTATTTTTATCGTAAATTAAATTTTTTTGACACATGTTTAGTATTTTTTATCGTAGATTAAATTTTTTTTTGACACGCGTTTAGTATTTTTATCGGTTACTTAAATTTTTTTGACACATGTTTAGTATTTTTAGCGTAGTTTAAATTTTTTTGGCACGTGTTTATTATTTAAGAGCGGAGTCATTGCATTGGAGTTTGAAGAGACAATGAAGACTTCTAGTGGTGATCTATCTAAATGTTTTATCTCTGTTGATGACATGCTTACAATTCATTTTGATCAAATCATCAGGTCTTTTCAAAGAAGTATTAACAGAGTTGAAGTCTTCTCCAATATTCCACTGTTTAAAAATTTTCAAGGTCTTGTTTCCTTAAATGCATTGGGTCACATGGTTAAAGAGTTTCAAAGATCGACATCTGGGGTTGGATATGACATAGGCCGTCAATCAAATCACAACCGTTAAAATTAAAACCGTTGATCAAATCACAACCGTTAAAATTAAAATTGTTGCTAAAATCACAACAGTTAGCTAAATTTAAGGGCATCGTATATACCTTTGGTGGACCATATATACGATCCTATATATTTAGCCATCGATATATCTCACAAAACGTATATACGATTGACTCCAAACAGATCAATCGTATATACGTCCAACAACTGTATATACGATGCCTAAATATATAGGATCATATATATGTATATAAAACATATATACGATTGACTTAATTTTAAAAAAAAAAATACTTTTTTTGAAGGGTATTATGGGGTTTCACTATTATGTGGGGGTAAATGTGAAGAAGGTGCATGGGGTACAAAAAAACCTAAAAAAATCAGTAGTCATGCACAGCCCAATTTTTGTATTTTTGCGACTTCTTTGTTCACTCCATGATTTTGGGCTTTGGGTTCAAGTTCTAGGCTCTTTCTACTTTGGGCTCGCTTATCTCTGCACTCCCTTTTATATCACTTAAGCAAACTCCTCTTTTCAATTTTTTTTTCTTTATTTCACCATCATAAAAAAGGGGATTTTTACCCCACATTTATTTTCAAATTTTTTTTCCTCTAATTCACCATCATAAGAACACAAAAATATGGATCCGCTGAGATGTGACATCTTGTTGATCCTAGCTTAAGACGCTTGATTTGTACAACTTGGTGATCTTAAACCACTTTAAAAAAATAATATCAAACAAACAAAGTTTTTCTTAAGAAGAACTATGATCTTTGATTCTCCACCCATGGAGGTACGTAGGAGCGGGGAAAGCCCATAAAGCTCAAATTAATCTTTTTTTTATATACATCCAATCAATTTTCTTTTTTCTGTAACACATATTTTCTTACAAAATAATAAGAAATGGGTTTGATTGAGATGTAACACATATTTTTTTAAACCACTTTAAAAAAATAATATCAAACAAACAAAGTTTTTCTTAAGAAGAACTATGATCTTTGATTCTCCACCCATGGAGGTACGTAGGAGCGGGGAAAGCCCATAAAGCTCAAATTAATCTTTTTTTTATATACATCCAATCAATTTTCTTTTTTCTGTAACACATATTTTCTTACAAAATAATAAGAAATGGGTTTGATTGAGATGTACATCTTGTCAATCCCGGTTTAAGAAACCTTAGCTGTACAACTTGGATGCCCCCTTTCAAAAATAAAATCAACTAACCAACAAATATTTCGGGAAGAACTACGTGACTTTTGAGTCCTCATTGCACCAGAGGATACATGCATAAGAGCGCGGCTTCTCCGTCAAGTCTAATAAAATTAAACTTTCTAGTTTAGTCCATTATTTATTTCTTTGTAAACAAAATATTATTTCATTTATTTTGTGGGGCAAACAAATTTTCTAAATTTATTGATAATTTGCATGGTCAAATTTAAGGTAACTGTCTTAAGAGAGATGTCTTAGGGTGCTCTGGAATTTAGTTTTCGCCCTTCCCTATGCATAAACGACTCCCGAATCCAACCTACATTTCGTAGACCAAATTACTTTTATTGTAGGTTTTTCTCAATTTTCCCTATTAAATAAATTGGGTGGCGACTCCTAAAATTACAATTTTTGAGCCATTTACGTCGAGTACCCGATCCCGATCACGGCACTTCTAGAAAACCTTTTTAACATTAATTAAAGTGGGTTAAGGGGGTAAAGTGACCCATTAATGTATTAATGAGACATAGAATAAACATTTAATTAGAATTATAAAAAGGTAACGTGCATGCAACATAATAAACCCTACATACAACTTGGGCGGCGCAAAAAATACAACATATATTTATGCTATAAAGCAACATTACCATTTTGGGTTGATTAGCAATAGGCATGAAAAAGAATGGCTAAATTTCCCAAATTTATTTCTGCACTTATTCTCTTCATTTTCCTTTTTCTTCATTCAACCAATGGATATTTCTTATTAAAGAACAAATGTATTTGGGGGGATGAAGATGAAGGTGAAGATGGAGGAGAAGTTTGGGGGGGAGGAGGTGAAGATTTGGAGGGATGGTTTGGAAGGGGATTGTTTGGAAGGGTATGGGGAAGGAGAAGGAAAAAGGGTACGAGTGGTAAGCTTATCATTCAATTATCATTTATTACCTTTTCATGATACATTTATTCTATTTCAAATCTACTAATAATGGTCTATTTTTACATTACCTTTCAGTTTCTATTTGAATAACATTAAAAATAGTCTTTTACATTACATCTCAGCTTGGCATTCTTTAATTCCATGTAAAGTTGACGAGGACTGCAAGGAACCTTGCAATAAGAAATACTATACAGAATATAAGTGTAAAGTTACATGCCTATGCAACAAGCGTATCATTAAATAATGGTATTCAATTGAGTAACAACTTACTGGTCATACAAATCATATTGTGTCTCTTATTATTTTTCCTCTAACATTTTACTTTTTTTACAGCTTCAAAAGAGTATTATGCTATTAGGACATGGTTATGGAGAAACAATAATAGTGTCTGGAGATTTCTACCAATCTTCATCCAAGAAGAATTTTTATTAATTATTTAATAACTAGCACTACCAACTCTGCAATATGCTCATAGTATGAATAATATTATATATCATATAGATTTGGGAATTCAAATGAAATGCATCATAATGACAATTTTATGTAAACCTTTGAATGGAAAATCTTTATATATATATATAGTGAAGCAGAGATCGGGTGAGTAACTGGGCTTTTATTTTAAGAAATGAGAACTACTAATAACACCCGTTAGATACGAGTAACGACTATGATTAAGTTTTGTAAACTAATCAGAACACGGAATACAAATCCTATTAAGAAAAGAGAGTTCATTAACTGCACTCATTGGGACACCGTAAAAAGAACCATAAAAAGATTGGCTGCCGTATTACAAGAAACCAGTGACGCTGAATTCCCTGTCGTCTCCTCTATGCTTCCAGATTAGTTGTTTCTCCTTTCCTCCAATACCGTAACTCTAGGTATTTTCATGGAAAATAGAACAATTAGGTAATCAATCATATGGGACATCTCTTTCTTGCTCTCTTAATTAAAAGCTTGGGCGACAATTAGGTTCTATGACATTTGTATTTTTTCCCTCTCTTAAATAAAAGCTCGGGCGATAGTGGAAGTGATGATCTTGGGATCGATCATATCATTGATGAGAACCCCTTTGCACAAAATTCAACAAAAGGAAACGGTTCATGAGAGAGAGAAGGAGCGTGAAGCAGAAATCCCTTTTTTTTTCTTTCTAAGATGCATTATATTGATTCAGTGCAATAGTAAGATTTGTATTCCTTGTTCTGATTAGTTTACAAAACTTAATCATAGCCGTTACTCATATCTAACAGGTATTATTAGTAGTTCTTATTTCTTAAAATAAGAACTAGTTCTCACCCCATACGCTCTCTAAATATATATATATATATATATATATAGAGAGAGAGAGAGAGAGAGAGAGAGAGAGAGAGAGAGAGAGAGAGAGAGAGAGAGAGAGAGAGAGAGAGAGAGAGAGAGAGAGAGAGAGAGAGAGAGAGAGAGAGAGAGAGAGAGAGAGAGAGAGAGAGAGAGAGAGAGAGAGAGAGAGAGAGAGAGAGAGAGAGAGAGAGAGAGAGAGAGAGAGAGTAACAAAATACACAGTCAAGTCAAATTAAAGCTTGATAATGTTTCCAAGGAATCCAGAAAAATATAAAATCCATGTGTAGGGCGCATATTTCCTATACATCAACATTGATACATTTTTGGTCTTACAATTCCAAAATACTAAGCATCAATACTACAACTCAAACTAGATAACAAACAAGAACACAAAGTCTTTAATCTATCTTCATATCATGTGAAGTAACAAGACTCCATTGTTTTCTCCTCACTCTTTTTTACTTACTCTGCTTATCTATGCGCATATTTCCTCCTCATACGTTGTCTTTTAAATTATTAAGTCAATAGTGTAATCCCCCTAACAATTCATAAATACATATAATATCAATTTCAACAGAGAACGTTCCACCCAACAATTCAGCAGGGTGCTCCTGCGAGCCTTAGACTCGAGCTCATGACTTCTCCCTCCAAGTACGCTATTAGTCCAGAAAAGATATGTAGCATCAATTATTTTGAACATTTAGCATCGGTTATTTGCCGATGCTAAATGTCGCGATGCTAAAAGTGAGACATTTAGAATCAGTTAAATAACTGATGCTAAATGCCACATTTAGAACCGGGTATTTAAATAGCCTATGCTAAATGGTGTTTCATGACTCTTTTTACTGTCTGAAAAATGACTCTTAGCGTTGTTTAAACACCTGATGCTAAATGTTCTGAAAAATGACATTTAGCATCGGTTATTTAAACAACCGATGCCAAAAGTAATTTTTCAGGACATTTAGCATCGAGTGTTTAAACAACTAATGCTAAATGTCTATTTTTTTTTTCAAAAAGAAATTCTCAGTTCACATCTTATCACACACTACTATCCTCCCCCCCTTATAATCTCATTTCTCCCCAACAAAATTAAAGTATTCAAAATCAATTATCATTTATTTTAGTAATAGTAATGATACAAGAAAAAAGAGAAATATTGAAGAAATGAGTCATTCACAAATGAAGCATATACTAATCCTAACAATGAAGCAAATGAAACCTAACCAGACATGCTATAACTTGCTAAAGAATCCTAACAATTAAATTTTTACTCCTAACTTTATAACAAGAACATGTATTAAAAATCTAATGCGTAACCCAAAAACGTGGTTAACTCTCGCTGCCTCTCTCGGCTTTCCTATCAACGGCTTTCCTATCAACCTTCTCTCATTTCCTTCTCCAAAACATATAAAATTTTGTCTACATCCTAAAATACCCCAAAACACAATGCCTAGTATCACAATTTGTTTTTCATCAAACAGGTTATTGAGGAGCAAAGTTCGCGCATTTGATCAACAACTAATTTTTTTTCAAAACGCTAAAGTACACCAAAAGACATTGTTAGCATTGCGCTCTACATATTTTGTCACAAACTTATTATTATTTTTTACCAAACTGGTTATTTATGAAGAAAAACTTCTGATTTTTGGAGAGTTAATTTCTTTTTTCTGAATCCTAAAGTACCCTAAAACATACCGCTTAACATTTCACTTTACATATTTTGCAACAACATAATTTTATTCACTATCAAGTACACACTAAAGCACACTGTTTAGCATATCACTTTACGTATTTTATCATGAAATTATTTTTTTCACTAAAACGATTATTCAACAACAAAATTTGCATATTTAAACATTAATATTTAAAAGAAGAAAAATAGTCCCTTACGGAAGAAGATAAAAAGAAAAGTGAAGTAATATAAAAGAAGAAAAAATGAAACAAAAAAGAAAAAAGAAAAGCTGAAAAAAAAAAGTGAAGTTGGCAACAAAAGTAATAGCGCCAATAAAAAACAACGTTGATGCAAAAAAAATGGCAACTTCCCGCCTAAGTGACAAGAGGATTATATTTTTCTAGATAAGACAAGGTTTTAAAGATAAAGGCAAAAAAATAGCCAAACAACTTTAGAAGAATATCACGAAAATGCCATTCATTCCAATGTAAATCACTTGCAGCCAACTCTTGCCGGGGCATTTGTTGAGTGATATCCTGAACAAAGAAAAGGCATTATAGTGTAAATAACAACTAAAGACTGACACGATGTAGTGTCTTTAATAATTTTTGAAAAGAGCTAAGTTGCTAATTGTTCGGTACCAAGACAACGGATGTTGTCCGGATCCGGAGTACTTGTTGAAGTGCTTCAGGATGAATGAGTTGAGCTTCACGCGGATGAAGATTGAGTCCGGGTGATTGAAGATGGATCTCGGTCAATCCGAGGTAGCTTTTCCACGTCGGGCGGGAGGTACCTGCAAGACACTCCGACTCTCAAGTCAGTGATAAGAACGAGCTACGAGAGAGAATGCAAGAAGTATGCATAGGGAAGGCGTTTAAATGTGAAGTGTATATGAATTGTGAAAGAACGTACCGTAGTTGGAAAATTGCACCTCTATTTATAGAGAAAGGGGTACCTAGAGCGTCAGAAACGGGCATTGGATGCTGACCTTTGAAGGTAGATTGGGCCAGGCCCACTATATTGAGGGGTTTTGGCCTAGGCCAGAACAGTGGCCCCCCATTTTTTAGAGTTGTCTGAAGAAAACCACCGCTTGAAGGCTAATTAAGGCTGATAAGTTGGCCGAAGTCCAGAAGAAACTCACCGATGCCAACAATAAGGTCAAGGAGCAAAATCAGAAGCTTGAGAATATGTCGAAGATGGAAGCTGATCTCAAGTCTGCAAGGGAAGAGCTTGAGAAGACCAAGAAGGAAAGCGAGGAGGCCAAAGTCAAGAAGAATGTCGTAATTGAGAATCTGAAGAAAGAGAAGTCTGATCTGAAGAATGAGGCGGCTTCGGTGGCCAAGCTCGACTTTGAACGCTGCTTGGAGATGACCGTTGTTCTCGAACCTAACATTCAGGTTGAATACCTTCAGCTCCACCACAAAGCAGTCGATGGCCGGATTGTGAAAGGCAAGGAAGCTATCTACTCTCCTCCCCGCCAGGCTTGAGACGATGAGGTCAACGAGGCCAAGAACGATACTCCCGATGCCGCTGCAGATGTTGGTACTGACGACGGAGAGAAAACTTCTCCTAGTGATGAGCATGTGTAGACCGAGGTTGGAGAAAACCAAAGCTAGATCCACCTGTACAATTTCTTCTTTTTCTGAACAATGTATATTTGTGGCTGGCTTCGGGCATGTCCGGGGGCACTCTTTTTTTGTAAGAATTTCAGGCGCCGTCCTTTTTCCGGTTTAACCCCTGCATTTGATTAATTCTCAATTGACTAAGCTTTTTATATCGTTAGATGAGCTTTTACCTGCTATGTCTTGAATGCCGAAGTAGCAGATTAGATAACCGAGGAAGTAGATAATATGCAGGGATGAAGAGATCCTTAGGTGGCCGGAGTCGACGACACTTGAGAGATAGTGCGTGACTTAGGACAATGCGACAAGTATTGAAACACGTGGATTGTATCCGAAGTTGGTGAGTAGATAAGTGCCGAGATGGATGATTCCTTGAGCCGAATTCAAAGATGAGAAGATTGATGTGGCCCCCTGGCCCCTTCACCTCCGATATTCTTACTAAGGTCGTTGTCGGCCTTCAATGGTGCATACCGAGGTCGCTGTGGGAACTCGGCCTTCAAGCGGAGGCCGCGCAATGGGTCTCCTTCGTTCAGTCTCTAATGGAGCGTTGAGCTTGTGGATCAGAGGGAAGGTTGGGCTCGCGTAAAGCAAAATTGGGAAACCTTCGACCCCTGATGGAGCTCGTCAGCTCAAGCATCAGAGGGAAGGGCAGGCTCGCGCGAAGCGAGATGAATTCGTTGTGGACTCCCTTACTGGGACCCTCTGATGGAGCGTTGAGCTCGGAGATCAGAGAGCTGTTGAGACCGTTGTGGGCCAGTCAGCAAGAGCTCGGAAAGGAGAGTTGTTGAAGCCAGATCAGGTTATTCAGCAACGAGCTCGAATAGAAGAGCTATTGGAGCCAGATTAGGCTATTCCGTAACGAGCTCGGATAAAAGAGCTATTGGAGATAGATTAGGTTATTTAGCAATATAGAAAAGCTATTGGGGCCAGATTAGGCTATTCAGGATCTCAGATGCAAAGAGGTGAAGCAGAGATCCTAAGAAAGAGTGCCACATGGGAAGATTCCCTCACATGTTGTCATGAAGACGGGGTAATCCTGCCAATAATCACAAGATAATGACAGACTCACAATGGTGGAAATGAGACGTACCTTGGTGTGAAAGGTGGATCAGGATCCGAGATCATTGTTGATGACGAGGTCGATAAGAGTTATAAAGAAGGAACCCGAAGAGTATAAATGAAAGCCGGAGAATATGAATAAAGCCCAGAGGATAGAGAAGAAGTCCAGAGAATATGGAGTCTTGATGAATCCTGGAAGCTAGTGATATAGCTCCCACTGTGGTCGCCAATGTTCGGTACCTAGACCAATGATGTTGTCCGGGTCCGGGGTACTTGTTGAAGTTCTTCAGGATGAATGAGTTGAGTTTTACGCGGATGAAGATTGAGTCCGGGTGATTGAAGATGGACCTCGGTCGATCCGAGGTAGCTTGATTTTCCACGTCGGGTGGGGGGTACCTGCAAGACACTCCGACGCTTAAGTCAGTGATAAGAACGAGCTACAGGAGAGAATGCACAAAGTATGCATTGGGAATGCGTGTAAATGTGAAGTGTATCTGAATTGTGAGAGAACGTACCGTAGTTGGAAGATTACACCTCTATTTATAGAGAAAGGGGTCGTACCTGGAGCGTTGGATACAGGCATTGGATCCTGACTGTTGAAGGTAGATGCTCGCTATGGCGCACTTTTGGGCCGTCTTTCAGAGCTGCATTGGGCCAGACCCACTATATTGAGGGGTTTTGGCCCAGGCCGTACAACTAACCAATGGTGGAAGACCATCATCTGCGTGCCTCAATATGTATATGAGTATCATCAATTCATCATTTTTACCCTTTTCTCCATCTTCCCTATCAAACTTCAGCTATAGTCTATACACCATTTTCATTGACCTTAGAATGCGTGGTGTTAGCTAGTACGCCCTTAGCACAAGTGCTCTCATTCCTATCTGTTAAACACGAGAAGAAAAACTTAACAAAGGATTAGAACTTTGCCAATTTCATGGGCATTCTATATTGTTATGAGAAAAATTTGGAAAGCTAGAACTTGTCAATATCAATAAGATCTTAAAACCTCTGATAGATCTCAACATCTAGCTCTGTATGATCCACCTCTTGCAAACCTCTGATACCATCAAAAAGCGTCACAAGATGAAGTACTCCAACTGACCCATTTCATGAATCATTCATTATTCAATATGAAGGAAACATCAATTTGATTTCATAAAGTCTGTTGCAAACATAATGTTAGAATAAAAATTTCTAAAGGCAGTCTCTAAAATTTTACAATCTTTAGTTCTTAATTGAAGCATATGTAGTAATACTTGGTTCCCTATTTTCCTACCGATCAATCCTCAATAAACTATAATTATTATCAAAACACCCACTACCAAAATTATCAATCTATCATTTTCCAAAACTCACTTTTTAAGGACAAATATGTCATTCCCAACTTTTCTATTTTACTTTTTTATTTTTTGTGGGTCTCACTTTCTCACATCATCTTTTATCTTTTTTAATCTTACATTTAAAATTCAATTTTCTCTTTCCTCTTTCACTCTTATCTTTCTCAATTTTCTCTCTATCTCTCTCCCCTCTATTCTCTCTCTCTCTCTTCACATTTATATTTTTTAAAAAATTTTAAAATCTTTTTAATCAAAACACAAAATATTAAAATATCTCTATTTTTTTTCTTCTATTTAATTTTGATAAAATATTAGACGGAAAACATCTTTATTTTTATAAATGAATATTTTAATTTTTATAATTTTTTATCTAATCTTTTGTGTGTTAACTGGTAAACGTTACATGTGCTTAGTCTAATTTCATTACTTTTGATTTCTTACGGGAAAACATTACACGTTAACGGGTAAACATTACACATTGTTTGATTAATTATTTTATATTCTACTTTTGAGTTACAACGGGAGAATGTTACATGTTGGTATAATTTTATTACTGATAAAATGTATTTTGTATATTTATTTGCCATTGGAGCTACATTATTTTTAGATGATTGATAATTACCTAATGATAAAAAATTTCAATTGAAGAAAATATTTTAAAATTATTAAACTTCATTTCTTATCAACTTCAAAGATGTGTTAATTGAATTTTATCCGACTACGCACGGGTATATCGCTAGTGTTTCGATAAAAACAACCATTCAATTCCGATATCCTACTAAAAGTTAATATATATATATATATATATATATATATATATATATATATATATATATATATATATATATATATATACCACTACCATTTGCAAAGCAATTACAAGTATGACATCAAAAACCACCCCAAGATAACAGACATGCAAAATGAAGTAAAGAGCATATCTCACAAGCATCCACATTATAGAAACATTGCAAGATAACAGACATGGATGGTCTTCATGATTTGTAACGCAAGAGCATTAAAAGAATTTAATTTATCAAATCATGATGAAGTTCATTTTTATTTTAAAAGGATTTTATTTTAGTATATGTGACATTAGAGGATTCTTGGTGTTTGTGTGTATGTACCTTTTGCATAGGCACCATGGTGTGCATGTTATGTAGCTTAGGCACAACCCTAAGTATTTAAGGAACTTTTGTAACCATATTTCACAACTTTGATGAAATAGAATTGTGAGAATAGAGAGTATTTCTCTAGGTTCTTCTTAGAACCAAATTTGAGTATTATCAAGAGTCTCTTACTCATGGTGATTACCTTGATCTTATCATACTCTTGGATGTGACAATTTATCCATCTTCTTGCCTAATCCGTTTGTATGTTTCTTTTCCCCTTTCTCTTGTTATCCTATTTGCTATTTTTGATTTAAGGGAACACTTGATTAGATTCTTCATCTAACATGAAATTGATTAGATCGTCATCAAGTGGTATCAAAACCTTTACCAAATGTTATTATGTTCTTGAATTAAAAAAAAAACTGAAAAAAAAACACAAAACCTGTAAACGAGACACACTTTTTACCCTTAATTTTATTTTTTCGTCTTCATCTAATTGTTTTGATGTTATTTCTTATATTTATGTCCGATTCTGGAAATTCAAAAGCCCGAATTGATTAGGAAAAAAAAGAGGAATTCAAAAATGCAAAAAAAAAAGAAGATAAGTTATGCAAAAAAAAAAATGATTCTACATAAAAGCACTTATAGAAAAGTTGAAGAGGTTTTCCACAAACTTGATTGAGACTTGTTTGGTTTGTTTTAAGAACTTGAAGAGTTGCATTAGGGAGTGGAAAAAGCTAGAGTGAACATTATAGAAAAAACCATAATTGAGTGATATACACGAGTGATACATTTCTTGAGCTTAAACACTTAGTGAGTGGTGATGACTTTTGTTCTTGTTACTTGTTTTATCATTCGGTACTTGTTAGGTTGTTGGAATCATTAATAGAGGTTTGGAATATAAAAGAGTATGTGTTGCAAAAATTCTTAAGAATTATAAGGTTGCTGATTTGCTCTAGAAAAATTCTTAAGAAAGGAGCTATGAGAGGAGAGATAGAGAAAAAGAGAGAAAATATGAAGATTATCGGAGAGAAAATGTGTTTTAATTGATTTAATTAGGTTTAAATATTCTTTTGGTCCCTACAAATATGGCGAATATCCATTTTAGTCCTTGCAAAATTATTTTTTTTAGAATAGTCCTTGCAAAATTTAAAATTATTCATTTTGGTCCCTGCAAAAATTTTCTATTAAACTAGCCCATGCAAAATTTAATATTATTCATTTTGGTCCCTGCAAATACAGTGAATATTCATTTTCGTCCCAGCAAAATGAATAATTTTAATTTTTGGAAGGCCTATTTTAAATAAAAGAACTTTTTACAGGGACCAAAATGAATAATTTAAAATTTTACAAGGGTTAATTTAAAAGTAAACTTTTGCAGTGACTTATTTAAAAAAAAAGTTATTTTGCAAGGATTTATTTAAAAAAAATATTTTGCAGGGACTAAAGCTCTTTATAGAAATTCACCTGTTTTGATTGATTTTATAATTTAATAAAACATTTTATGGGATTGTATTAGAGATATAGTTGGTTAGGTATTAAGGATATTGTTAGTAGTTAGTGTATGCCTATATAAATAGGTTTGATGTAATCATTTAGTTAACTTTTCTCACTTGTATCAATTACACTTTATCAATATATAAGTCTTTGAGAGTTTTCTTCTCCAAGCTTCCATGGATGCCATGTTTCTCAACAAATTGTTATTGTTATTATAAACAAATGAAGGGTAAAATGAAAAAGGGGTTGTAGTGGAAAATTTTATTTCCACCTTGTTGTTGGGCTAGGCACTTGAACCAGCCCAATTGGCCCAACCCATTACATAACCAACTGACTATTTAGTTGACGAGGGAAAACATTTCAGAGTTTTAAGTATGACTTTTACTTTTCCCACACCCCCTTGTACTCATCGCACGCCCCCAAACTTTTTTTTTTTCCAAAATGACTCGCGTGGGGCGCGCCGTGGCAGCGTGGTTTAAGTGATCGCTCAATGACCTTGTGCGAAAAGGTTCGAACGACCTTGTCCGTGTTAAGGAATTTTTGGTGTTCGAACGACATCATTCGAACCTGTTCGAAAGAGCTCATGCGGGTTAAGGAATATTGCCAATTGTTGGTGTGAGGGTGTGTTATTGTTGCCTCGAATGGCTTTATTCGAACATGTTCGAAGGGTGGCGTTCGAAACAGCGCTCAAATGGTATCATTCGAACCAATGTTATACGTAGGTAAACTTAAAAACCGTAAATGTAAATGTAAATGCAGTTTTTTTATTTCAAAAGTTGCCTACCAATAGTCATATACAACGTTGTGTACCAAAATTATAAATCTAACTTAACATTGACTACCATCAGTATCTTTACTTAAATCTACACAAGGAAGGGGATGGGGGGTTGTGATTGTATGAGCAAACACTTCCACTTTTGCATGCGGCTAATAAAAAGCGAGTCCCAACCCTTTGCTATGGGTGCTCTATTAGTATTCCACATAATATCCGGCAGGGGCATTGGACTTCCAGGCTTCATAAAGATCTTCAAAAAGACAACAAAAAACATAATGTTATGTAATGTTTTCGAATGACTACACCGAATCTAAATAGAAGACACGTTACCTGTACAAAGTGTTTGTGTTCGCACGAAAAGGATGTTGAATTGCTCGCACTTCGAATGGCGCAAAGATTGAAGGGAAAAATTGTGTACCAACAATTAGGTGACCAACAAGTCGGGACGACTTTGTACTTGTTATCGATTAGATACCCCATATCCCAGATAGTCATCCAATTATCTTCAACATTGTTCCCATGATGTGCCCTCAACAACGCCTTCATCAAAAATGTGACCTTACCAATACCACCATACAGTCGAGTGTAGAAGTCATTGTATTGGTTAAGCTCATCCATCAGATCAGTTCTGACTGACTGCCAAGCCTCCTCACCCCTTCCAAGAAATGCTGCAATACACCGGAATCCACAGTTACCATCACCAACCACATTAACAACGTTTTCAACATAGGGACGCATGTATGCTGGCATCCCTATTATGTATGTATTAAATACATCCATAACTGCAGCAGCAATATCTGTAACAATAGGATTTGGTGTAAGAGGAAGAGCTGGTGTCAAAGTAGGAGCTCTTGAAACAGTAGCAGTAGCAGCTTCTGTAACAATAGGTGTGGGTGTTGGTTTCTTATTTAGAGGAGGAGTAGGGATTGTAGTAGCAATCATCACCTTGAGTTCTCTTTTTGCTTAGTGATGGATTAGGTCTTTGGACACGTTGACAAAGTAGAGTAGGAGTTGAACCAGAATCAGATGGGTTTGTAGTCGCTCCACTCCTACTTTGGGGGAGTAGGTCGCTTACTTAGATCGAGCAAAACATCCACTAGATGAACCCTCGGGGGAGTCAAATTTGTCATCTACATGCTCCCAAAATGACTTGTCTCGCTTTGTTGAGTAATCAACATTCCCTTTCTTATCTTTTTTTGGTGCTCCCTTTGTAATGATTGTATCCGGAGGTGGACACATAGAAGTCGTGGTCGTGGAATGCCAATTCACTTGCTTTTGCCTTAATCATAACTCTACCGGGCGTGATCGTGAGGCCTCAAACCTTCTTTCTCGATAGCTTCAAGTTCAATGTCTACACTCAACTCATTATCCATTACCTCTCGTCTCAGAATTTGAAATTCAACCTCCGCCAATGTTGGTGAATCATGCTCAACGGAATTGGAGTGCAGTCCATCATAACCCTACAAAAAAAGCGACTTGTTTTAGTGACAACCCATATAATGTTGAGTTTATAGACAAAATAACAAGATGAGTGTACATCATACCTTGAAAGCTCACATGCACATGGTAGTCCGTGTGTAGTCCCGAGTGTGCATCGACATAATGATGGGTTAAGTGAAACGGATCCATCTCACGTGATCTCACCCAAAATATGGTCTATAGCATTAGATGAAACTAAACCCTTAATTTCATCAAAAATCTTCTTCTTCAAGTGTTGAACTTTCACTCTACTCAAACTATGCTCAAGTGCATTTTAAGATCGTAATGTTGTATCCTAAGCATGGTCTCGTGATACCATCCCAAAGACTTGCACAAATCTCCCCTACTGCCTCGCACTATTTGCTTCAAGTGAGAGTGTGTGCACTCAACTCGTTGGTGGTAGTGTTGCCAAGGTGCATATGCTTATTTATCCATGCATCAATAAACTTTTCCTTGAAGGGGTCTAGCCAGGTGGTCTTCACATACTGTATGAAACTGGGATAAGGTGTTGCCAAGTCGTTAAACAGACCCAACTCATAATCATACTCTTCCGTAGTCTTCGCATGGACAACAGATAGAAATGAACCCATAATGTCATTAACAATAGCTTGGTCTTTGACAATGAGCCTTGCTTTGGCCCTCACATTTTTCTTAATGTGAAATTGGCACAACAAGTTTGCAGATGTTGGAAATATTGCTGCCAGAGCATTCATCGCACTGTCTCTCTCGCAAGAAGTATGACTTGTGGAAGTTCATCCTGTTTCCTAAATAAACCCCTCAATTTGTCAAGAACCCATGCAAAGTTATCCATCCTCTCCCAATTGACATAAGCAAATGCAGCAGAGTAAGTCTTTCTCTCGCTGATGTTACACCAACGATCTCAACCAACGGATACTGCATCGGTTGGTTTTATAGGTGGAATCAATCAACAAAACAATCGGGAAGGTGTTTAGAAGCTCAATGGAATGCGGATGTGCCCAAAAGATGTCTTTCACAACAAAGAGTTCCTCTCGCAAGTCGAGTCCAATAAACATAATTATCGCGTTGCAAATAAAACATCAGTTGTTGGAGCTCAGTCCTACCCTCACGCATAGCCAACCGTTGCCTTTGACGACAGTTGTATATTTGTTTCACAACCGTATAGTTATCATCAGGCTTCATCAATTTCAGCTCATTAAGGATCAATTTAGGCCGAGTATGATTCCTAGTCATTCTAGCCACTAGTTCCTTCTCTTCTGAACTTAACCTACCAATGTACGGACGTCCATCATGATAAGTAGTCATGCCATGGTTATGAGTTCCATTCATAACCCTTAAAATCCATCCTCCAAGCTTCTTAATAAATTTCCCTTTCAGTCTGAAGGGACAACAACATTTTCTAGTGTTCGTGCCTTCCTCAACATTTGTCTTATATGATCCAAATTTTTATCACAAATCAACATGCGATATTGTTTACCCGATCGCCGTCCGGTGTCAGATCTTCCTATAACAATCACCATCCCAAGAGATTTCCCAACCGCACGCACCCAACTCAGCAGCTCCTCACGAGTAGGAAATAACTGAAATTCAATTACTAAGTGTCAGTTACATAATTTGAATAGTTCCCTAAAATTAAAACAACTAATTCATTCTCACCGTATCAGTTTGGAACGAACTAGTAAAGTCTTGGGATTCGACGACGTCAGTTGACATGTCAACTGCGATAGTTGACATCTCAGCTGCTAAAGTTGACAACTCAACTGCTCCAGATGCATCCTCATTGTCATCCATTTAACCCAAAAAACCTGCACAGAAGCTGCAACTTATCAGTTGATGTCATACGCCTGTTTGAACGGCTTCATGCGAACAGAGTTCGAATGAGGCTGTTCGAACAAATCAAATTCACACCCCAGTTAACACCTGTTCGAACACGTTCATGCGAACATGTTCGAACGACCCTGTTCGAACTGAGCGCGTTTGCAGAAAAAAAATGGCGTAAAATACTCAAAACAGAACCAAAATGAAAAAAGTTTGGTAGGGTTATTACCTTGAGCTAGTTGCCAATATTGGGTAGTTGAATGGGAGTGAATGATGAAGGTGAGAATGAGTGGGTTTTGGAGTGGAGAGAGGGAAGGTTTGGGTGTTGGAGAGGGAGGGTGTTTGTTGTAGGAGAAGAAGAGGGAGAGGGGTAGAGGGGGGAATTGAATTGTAAGTGGGGTTAGGTTGGTAAATGTGTAGGGTGAGGGGGTGTGTTTGGAGTAGGAGGGGGTGTGGGAAAAGTCAAAGCCTTAAGTATTATCATCATTTGAAACTCAAAACAAAGTAAACAAGTGAGAGAGTGAGAGTGAGCTCGATCGAGAGTAAGAGGGAGAGTTGGGGAGCTGAAGCTCAATTCTCCATTGTCATTCCAGGTTAATATTCCTCCTCCTTAATCAACAAATTCATCACAACTTGCTTGAAATCTCATAATCCCCACCCTCTCCAAAGCATTCGAAAAACCACTTCCTTTCTCTTCTAGTTTTGATTCAACTTGTGAGGTTTTAGTGGAGATAGAGGCTCGTAATGCTTGCTTATTGGTATAACAGCTGTTGGTGGGTGTATGGGAAGCTACATTTGGAATCAAAGATTTGACTTCAGATTTTTGGGGTAGCTATTTCGAAATTGGACCTATTCGGAGCTCTCTTGGCTTGGTGGAAACTCTCTTGTTGAATAATAAAGTTAAATTCCAAGTGAGTTCTTCTACCCCTTTTCTTTGATATACCTAGGGTTTTGAGTACCAATTTGGTACTCAACCTCTACTTGCTAGCAAATTGAAATTTTCTATATGTTTGATTGTCATTTGAAAGTTAACATGTTGATTTTTGTCAAATGAAATGTGTTCAAATGTTAAATTTGTGATATGTTTTGTATGTCTTTATGCATCAATGTGAAATTGTGAATTGGTACTTGCATGTGATCTATTTAATGATTTCTTGTGTTTAATGTGGTTGGGTGTAAGTTGGGATAGGTTAGAAGCACTTAGATTGAAGTTAAAATCACAAATGCAGTCAAATTGGCTACTGTTAAGCCAACACGAGTCGTGTTTATCCGACAACTCGATTGAGCTTTTCTTGGATGCGTTGGAAATCTAATGAAAATATCTATACTTATAAATAAAAATTTATTGTGCTTTTAAATTATTATAAGAATCCTTCTTAACCTATGCCTACTCTTAATGCTTTAGGTATAGTATATATGTCTCTTTGCATCGATCGTTGTTGTATAATTGATTTGTCTGGTGTTTGAGCTGAATTGCATAATATTGCAAGTTGTACATATTGTTTCCTAATGTTATATTTTGGTGATTGTTTCTTTTGGAAACCCTCAAGAGAGAACTATTATATATATATATATATATATATATATATATATATATATATATATATAAGAAATAGATAAAAGATTAAGAGGATACATTCGATTGGGATTTATATTGCTTCCTTTTGGGGTGTATCATTTGTTTTCATATAATAAGTTAGTTTATTGTATAATACAAGTTATAATATGATTCATTGTGTTGACATTTTGTTGAAACTAGACAAACGAGTCCCTAAGTGAACAATTATTAATTTGACTATGTGATGTAAGTTAAAGAGCATGTAAGTGCATTACTCATTTATTTTTTATCAAACAAATGGTCGTAGTTCTATTTTGAGCTCCCATGTAACTAGATGGTGTGACACCCCTTTTCTACCCCATACTTTACACGTCATTTATCAGAGTAATTCTTTTTCGCAAATATTAATTTAATTGATAGAAAAGAAATGCCACATCGTCATAAACAAAACTCATCGATTGCACTCATCAAGTTTGTGCAACAACATCCGCCAAGAAAATTACACTCTAAAAATTTCACACAATGAATAAAAACGATAACTCACTAATACCACTCAAACACGCCTCACATCATCGATATAATCATTAAACAACTAGTTAATTAATTTAACAAAATCCAACCACGCCCCTAGATGTCACAAAGATCGTAGAGAGCGACTCGGCTGGACATCCCAACAAATGCTAATAAAGAAGGCAAAGATGTCCTTCACTCATGATTACTGCAGGCGTTGCCACAATAGAGCAACATTCCAAGCGTAAGGGTGAGAATTTCAACAAAACATAATTAAGCACATAATAGAGTAACATGAACAAAACAATCATACAACGTCGTCATCACTACCAACATCATCGCCATCGAACACTAACTCAAATTACAAGATTAACCACAAAGCATAGTCATGATTGTGCATGGAAATGCAACCCACGCCGAGTATATGCATGATGGTACCATTCTCGCCATAATTAAGCCACTATGGGCACATCGTCATCGCTTTTTACATCAATAGGAGGCCAAGCCTATTCGTCATAATATGCACATGCTATGAGACACTATGAACACATGTGCAACACCAATTCACTCACCTAGTACTCGTCATCGTGCCATAAAACACTCATGGAGTGTACTCTTCATAACCATCACGCTTATATCACAACAAAATCATAACATCACATTCATAACCATCACAATTATATCACAACATCATCATAAACATCACATTCATCACCATCACAATTATATCACAACATCATCATAAACATCACATTCATAACCATCACAATTATATCACTACATCATCATAAACATCAGATGTAAAATTGAGAAAACAACACATTTAGATTTTTAGTAACAACACATTTAGATTTTAGAAAGAAACATCACATTTAAAATTGAGAAAACAACACATTTAGATTTTAGTAACAACACATTTAAAATTTAGAAAGAAACATCACCTTTAAAATTGGGAAAACAACACAATTAAATTTTAAGGACAGTAATAAAACATCAGCCTTTTCCTTTTATTTATGTATAAAAACAGCCCCATTAGCACGCCCCTTTCATTTACATAGACCGCAGAAAATTCAGTTCAAAACAGCGGCAGCACGGAGTAAAAACAGTAGCTCTTTGGGCGCGTGACAACACCAAAAACAGCAGTAAAATAGAGGGGAAAAACAGCAGCCCTTTAGCGCATGACAGCAGCAAAACAGAAATAAAACGACACCGAAAACAGCAGAATTTTTCGCGCTAAAACAGCAGTATTTTCGCACTAAAACAGCAGTATTTTTCAACCAGCAAACAGCAGTATAGTTTATAAAAAAACAGCAGCCTTTCTTTTGCAAACAGCAACTTAATTTATAAAAACAGCAGCACATTTATAAAGAAGAAAAAATACAGCAGCCCTTTTAGTTTATAAACAGCAACATTACCTTATGAAAACAGCAGCACATTTATAAAGAAAACAACAATATATATTTCATGAAAACAACTACAATTTAATAACAAAACAGCAACTTATATTTCTTGAAAAACAGCGGCTCATACATCACCATGAAATCGATTCTAACCCCATAAAATCACCCAATTCGAAATTCAACTCATCATCCCATATGGTTAATCACATGACAACGTCAACAATCATCAAACAACATCAAGAATCCCACAAAACCCATCACATAAGCAATTATATTAAATCACATACTCAATTATACTCAATTATAGATAATCACATGACAACATCAACATCAACATCATCAAACCACATCAAAAACCCCACAAAACCCATCGCGATACCCAATTATGTTAAATCAAACGCTCACCCTTACCTCTTAAACGTAGGCTCCGTGGAAGAAGATTGAAAGCACCAACGAGTAACTACAGCAACACAACGAGCAAAGCCTTGGAATTTCTCCCACCAATTCGCGAAAACCCTCCCTTTTCTTCCTCTCTTGCGCGCGCGCTCCTCTCCCTTCTCACTCTCTCTCACTTTCGCTTTATCTCTCGAATGAATTGGGAGTGAGGGTTTCAGATAACCTTGGGGGTTTAAAGCGTGTGGGCCTTTCTCGCATTGGGCTCACACAACTACACCCCCCCCACTACTACTCGATCCCACTCCTACACAAACATAATATTTCCTCTTAATTTAATTAACTCACGCTTCCACTAAATTAATAATTCAACTAATCAAATTAATTAAACTAATTAAATTATTTTATTTTTTTAGGGGGGTGTTACAGATGGCCGTAAGGGTCAATGTATCTCTTGTATCCTGTTTTTGTGTATGGTTGGGTATGTGTGTGTGTGTGTGTGTGTGTGTATATATATATATATATATATATATATATATATATATATATATATATATATATATATATATATATAGCCATTAATTTTTTTACATAAAGTTGTTATTATGATGCATTTAATTGTAATTCACAAATCTATATGATATATAATATTATTCATAACACATGCATATTGCAGAGTTGGTAGTGCTATTTATTACATAATCAAATTTATTTTCTTATTGGATGAAGTTTCGTATACATCTTCAAACACTAATTTTGTTTATCCATAACCTTCAGCTAAGTACAAACCATGTCCTAATAGCATATAATAGCCTAATACTCATTTAAAGTTGTAACAAAAAGTGAAATGATAGATAATCTCAAAAAAAAAGTGAAATGATAGATGCATAATAATTAAAGACACGGTAAGATTTGTTTGACAAGTAAGTTATTACTGACGGATATGCTTGCTGCAATGGCATGTAACTTTACACTTATATTCTTTATAGCCTTTCGAATTGCAAAGTTCCTTGCAGTCTTTGTCAACTTTACATGGAATTGAAGTATAAAGATCTGACATTAAATGTAAAAATGGAAAATAATTAGTATTATTAAAATAAAAGAAATGTATTATGAAAAGGTACTAAAAGAAGGATTGAATTATAAAGCTACCTTTTAAAAATTATGCTTTCCCTTTCCTCCTCCATTTCCGTTTCTCCTTCCCCGTCTCTCTAAATCATCACCTGCTCCTCCCAAACGTTCATCTTCGTCCCCCAAAATCCTTTTGTTTTTTGAAAAACAATATCCATTAGTTAAATGAAGAAATAGGAAAACGAAGAGAATCAGTGCAGAAAGAAACTTGAGAGATTTAGCCATTCTTTTCCATGCCTTTTACGAATCAACCCAAAATGGCAAGGTTGCTTTATAGTGTAAACAAAAGTTGTATTTTTTACTCCGATCATGTTGTATGTATAGGATTTGCTATGCTCCATGCACGCAACATTTTTCTAATACAAATATCTTTTTTATGTCTCATTAATACATTAATGGGTCATTTGACCCCTATAACCCACTTTAATGTTAAAAAAGTTTTTTTAGAAATGATCATTTGAAGGGTTTAAATAAACACTTAAAAACACACACCGAATATATATAAAAAGGAAATTTATTGGTGATATAAATTCATATAAAGGTGATTTAGTACAAATTGTAAGAGCCAAAGTTATTGTTGATTTTATATTTAATGTCAGATCTTTATAAGCTCTGTAGGGTCAATTAGGGGTGTTAAAAAAGTGATGTAAAAACACTAAGTAAAAGCAAAGTAAAATTAAAAGAGTGAAACAATCAATTGTTAAAGAATATTGATCGTTAAAACCATAATTCCCAAATACAAATGAACTGCAAGAACATACATTTTTCACAACAAGTTTCCAACAATCCTTTGTAGTCGCATGTTCTAGGCTTGTGAGGGTTACTGAATGTTATAAGCTCTGTCCCTAGAACTATTTAAAAACAACTATATATAGATTTTTCGAATGATAACTAATGACTTGCATGTTGGGCGCATGTCCAATCGAAACTGATTAACTAAAAGGGAAGTAACACATGATTAATGATAAAACTGCCGCCCATCATCCTTGCTTAGATTGGTACTTACCACAAATCCCAACACTCACACAACCTTTGTTGGGCCTTAAGTCTTCATTTTTCTAATGACTAATTATCGCCACATTGGGATTCCCTGCCTTTTTGTTTTTAAACGAACAATCTTAAGTCACCCGCAGGACTTATGTTAACATTGAATTTTGTATTTTGGTCCCTCCACCAATTTTATTTTAAGAGACACCTTTACTACTTAAAGCATAATGTGAGTAATTACAATAAGAGTTTTTTTATAGGAAATAATTTGTATTAATGGGAGTAAAAGTGATACCCCAAGCCGTACATTTGCTTGGGGTCGGCCTCGTTAAGAGTTGATACTCAGACGATTCAATAGTAAAAATAATGATGTCATTTAGATAAACTAATAAATTAATTAATTTTCATTCATAAATGAGTGTCGTTAATTTTATTTAGGACGCATTATTATTCTCTTGTTTTATACGTCCACCATCACTTTTAGTGAGTTTATGTACTCTTTTTTTTTGGCCCAGAGACATTATGTACTCTTGTAGAAAGCTTATGTGAACCACCTTTGATTACTAATATCGGTTGGTTTGTTCCTTTATTCTTTTGTTAGGTCCTCTTTAAAACATCAACAGTGCTCATGAGATTCCAAAATATAATTTCCACAAATTGTCAACAACATTGCACCATTAATAAAGTAACAAGCAAAATTATATGGACTCCCTCATTTGGTGGCGGGGCTAGCTAATTTTTCATATGGGGCTAAATACTATTCCCTCCGTAACAATATACAACCTAAAAGTCTTTATTTGATTTGAATTTTGATTAAAACAAAGACTTTTTTGTTTAAATTTTTGCTAGAGTGAGTAAGAGTTTAGATACAAGCAATAGTTAAAAAAAATTAATCCAACACTAGTTTAATACATTACAACACGCCAAACTAAAAGTGGGAAAACAATTAAGAATAACAGTAAAACACAAGTAAATTATTATATCAAAAAAAAAAAGCAAAATATGATTAATTAAACTTATGAGATGAAAAGACTCTTTTAATAAACAACTGCGATAGAAAGGAGGTGAAATATTGGTTATATAGTAAATATAATAAGACATCATCAAATTATGAGTTAAAAATTAAGTTATTTTTTTTTACGGTAGCAATGACTACCAATAGGAAATGAGACGCCCCACCCTATATTTGTTTTTTGATTACCATGTTATAGCTGTGTGGTTTTCGCCTTCCAACATAGTTTTTGTCAAACCCAACATTCAAACCTGAGACCTTGAGGTGTGATCCAAGTTCAATTACCACTCTAACCAACACTTGTTGGTCACTTTTCCCTAGATTTGATTCATCATGTGATTTTTATTCATATAACACAATCCTTAATTCAAAATAATAAATAATAAGCTCAACCCTAATGATATGTTCACCATAATATTCTTAATTAATCTTGGGATTTAATTCTTATTTAGATCCATAGAAAAATACCTCCCGGGGTCCCTTAACTTATTTATTCGTTTCAAATGCGTCCCTTATATTTTTTTTTGTAACAAATAGGTCCTAATGTTTTAAAATCATTGCACCATTTCCCTTTTTTTGATATTTTCTGTTGAACTTTGTGACAAAAAAGGGCAACGGTGCAATAATTTTAAAGCATAAGGAACCTATTCGTTACAAAAAAAAAACATAAGGGACCTATTCGAAAACTGGAAAAAAAGCAACAGTACTGAAATGATTTTAAAACATAAAAGATCTATTCGTTACAAAAAAATATAATAGACCTATTCAATTTTACCTAGATCCATTCATATTTTGGATCGGTTTAGATATAAAATATGAATTGACAATTAAAGTAACTATTTAATTTGTAATAACCATAGCAAATACAACGTATGTATGAATATTAATTAGTATTTGTAACGTAAAATATAAAATAACAAAAATTTTGGCTTTTACTAGTGTACCAAATCACCTTTATATGCATTTATATCACCATTAATAAATTTCATATATATATATATATATATATATATATATATATATATATATATATATATATATATATATATAACTAAGACCAATTAAAAAATGTCATGCGCATTTCTTAATTAATACGTGGCATCCACATCATCCAATGGTCCAATCTGAACGGTTCCTGAGCAAAGTTAAATATGACTCACAATCTGGACGGCTCACATTTCACTAAATTGCGGCTCCCATAATAGGCAACAAATGGACGTGTATACCATTTATGGCCGAAAATCATGGATAAGCATTTATGGCCGAAAATCATGGATCTCATAATTAATTTTTAAATTGATCACAAAAATAATTATTTTTAAAATTATATCTACAACTAATTGGTTTAAAAAAATTGTACTACTTTGAGTACTAATATTATTTTTAACCACTAAATTGTATTCCTTTGTGACAGGTTCTAAAGGGAGAAAGATGATGGATACTATTGTCTAATATTGGATCTCAGTTTGTGTGTGTTCGTTCGTTCTTTCTTTATTTCCTTTCTTTCACCTCTTCTTGATTTCTACCCCCAAATTTCCTCCAACTTCAGGTCCAAGGTCAATCAAATTTTGATTTAGATATTTTTCACTGTCACAGTTTGTGATCTCACTATATTAAATTCTCTTTGCAAATGTGTATTGTGTAAATTCATGAAATTTAGCATCTTTTAACTCAAGATCGTCTGGGTGTTATGAATTTGATTTAGAATATTTGAATCGTGTTCCATTGGAATTTCTTCTACTGTTGCATCGTGATCTTTTTAGTTTCTTTGATCTCACTGTAAATAAGTTTGATTTGATTAGTTCAGCCTTTGGATTATATATTACATTTATAGAGTTATTTTAATTTGACATTGTATTTGTAGTGGTCTCTTTGTTTTCTATGGATATTTTTTTGATTTTGGATTATTATATTATATTTGTTGTAGGGTGGCATTTTAATATTGGTTATGAGCCTCCATAAACCTGGTAAGTTGATACCACGTTAAGAATAATAGTAGATACCACATGAGTTAATATGTTAACAATGAAGTAAACAAAAAATATTTTGATACCACATTCATTCCAAATGAAACAATTTATAGATGTCCTATAATGTAATCTGACAATCAAAGTAAATTAATTCATTAACATATTCCAATTCCAATTATCTTCTTAAGGGTACCCTAATATTTTTCAAGAATGTTTTCATTACCTGCGCAATATATCTGTAATAGACATTTAATGCACCGAGCCTCAATAATAACACTATGGAACAACTACGTATTTTATGTGAAAGATGACTAATTAATGATACAAATATCATTGTAAAATTAACGAAGGCATCAATATATATATATATATATATGGATATAAAACTGCACTTAATTTCATTTATCTTTATATTTGTCCTTTATCCTTATGCTTATCCTTATCCTTATCTTTATATTTATCTTAATCTTCATATATTGCATTTGTGAGTTTTCCCAAATAGGAAGCTCCCACATGTTTCCCTCTAAATGGTCGAACGTATATCCTCTATTACCATGTCATTACATGTTATCATGATTACAGTTTACACGTGTACATGACCATATGAAATCCATGAAAATGTAAACCAACTATTACACATTTAAAAAAGGACAATATAAATGTATAGTTATTTGACTTTTGTAATAACCATTTTGTTTTTGTAATTCATTGCTAAGAAACTCACCGCCTATTGGATGAGTCCCTCATGTTGAAAACTTGATCATGACTGTTTAAAAACCAATTACTCAGGTTCAGTATGTTGACAATATTATAATGAACTTGAACCAGAATTAGGTTACAATGTTGCAAGTTATGTCCATAACAACTTTGACATATTTTATTTCGTATCAAATTTGATTGCTCTATTCTTTGCTCAATTACTTAACGAACTTAATGCACATCAAATTTAATCATACTCACAATTAATAATTGAATACACAAATTACTCTTACTGTTTTTTTTTGTAAACCATTGTATCTTCCATGTCGAAGATCCATTTAATGGTTGAACTCTCCCAACATATGTTTTTCCATACGCGTCAATCAGGGATCAAACCCATGACCAAATGGTTAAGGGACCAAAGTAGTTTGCAAAAACGAATGGCTCATATGAATGCACACCAAATTTTTTCAGAATTGAAATTAAGATTTGGATGCATAGGGAACCGGTAAAATTTGATTACTCTTAAGGGACCAAATGTTGACAATTTTTATTTATTTTTATATTGGAATATTAATTTATTTTTTTAGTCAGACTTTTATATTGTTTTCAATTTTATTAGACACAAATTTATGTTTTTGATAAATTTTAATGATTTTTTAGGGTCCCCGCAATGCCTACGGGAATTTGTTGGTGACGAGGAAGGGGTCGTGAATTCCCTGTGGGGGGAATCGGGGATTGGGGAATAGGAGTAGAAGCGTAGCTATCCCCGCCCCACCCTATTCCCATTTCTAAATCTAATACCGATTACAAGAAAATGCAGTTTTTTTAACAGTGCAACAAAAGTAACTACATAGTGAAAAATAATAAATTATATTTAATACATAATTTTACTTTTACTATTTAAATAGGTATGTTAACATAGATATTGATATTAACGTTTGACAACTAATAATATGTATGTATTCAAAATATATATATATATATATATATATATATATATATATTTAAAAATTCTAAATTTTCTGAAATATAATCGAAACATTAAGCAGTTTTACATAAATTTAAGATGTATTTGTTTAAAAAAATATTCAAAACTTTTAAATAAAGATGATGTATACACGGGTCATACACACTAAGTATGCAGGTGTATGTAAAAAATGGGATTTTGGTTGCTTCATTTTGTGCATAATATTTTAGTTACTCATTCATCATTGCTTCATTCTTGAATGGGTTTGTTGTGCAGCTATTAGAGATGGCACTAATGACTGAGTTGCTAACAAAGCTTGGAAATAACAAGACACGCATAAAGTTAATTCACAACATCCTATGGGTTTTCTTACTTTCCATCCCGAAATAACAAATCTGGATGTGTTTTCGTATTCAATTGTTGTACTTTTAAATTCTGAAACAAGAAAATGTGATAACAACTATAAAAATGAGGTTTCAAATGAAACTAAAATTTAATAAACCACAAGTTGCCAACATTCGTGTTGTATTTTTTGCCCTGGCCATTTAGATTCATAACCTCAGTGATTTTTAGTTGAATATTAACGTGATATCTGCATTTCAATTTCCTTTGAAAAATTATATTTAATTCTGGGTGAGTTTCAGTTATTTTACATTGATAAAACATGCTTAGTTTTTTTTTGTTGAAATTATCTCAAATAATAGTGATTCAAATATTACTAATTATTTTCTTAATTTGATAGAGTACAATGTTGGATGTTTAATAGATTTGTAAATGATTTGCATGACAAATAGATTTTTAAAATCAAGATTGAGGCAATGGAAGGCAGCGACGGGAAGAGGCGACGACGATGGGAGCTTCAACGGGGGACAACAATCGCGGTGAGAGAGAGATAAAAGAAGAGAAAAGAAAGAAAGAGAAATAAAAGAAGAGAAAAGAAAGAAAGAGAAACGGAGAGAGAGAGAGAGAGAAGAGAGAAACCGAGAGAGGGAGAAAAGAAAGAGAAACCGAGAGAGGGAGAGAAGAAAGAGGCAAAGAAGATAAAGAAAGAAAGGAGGAGATCTCCTCCAATTCAACACTAGGTAAGGGGCTTTTAGTCCCATTCTCTCTCATTTTTCCTCCTCTTTCCAATGATACAAGTTTCATCCCCTATATCCTACCCACTTTTGTTTTGCCATTGTTGAAGCTTGGAGCTCAAATGGAGGTTTTGGTGGCTTAGAAGTTTTGTATTGAAGGTAGGAAGCTCAATAGGTAGTTTGGGGGCTGTGGGTGTTGATTTTGGTGTGGATTAGAGTGGTTTGAAGTCATAGAAGAAGGTGGGGCTGTGGTTTTGGTTTGGGGAAGCTGGAAATTCGGTTTTGGGGTTGATTTCGCGGCTTTGGAACGGTTGAACTCCGCGAAGTTTCGGTGTCTCATGATTTTCATCACGCTAGGTGAGTTTTACTCACGTTTAGGGAAATTAAATGTTGTTTATGTGTGTTATTTGACTAGTTTTCAAATTTTCAAGTTTCGTGAATTTCTGAGTCAAAACGGTATTTTACGAAAATTACGCGTGTTGACATTTAGAACGAAACCATAATGATATAGCTGTTAAATTGTTATGCTTGGACTGAAATATATTTGTTATGACTGTTAAATTGTTTTTCCTGGACTGGAATATATTGGATAAGACTGCTGAATGGTTATGCCTGGACTGGATTTATATGTGTATATTTTGTCTGTTATGGTTGAAATTGGATTGGAACACAGTTTGGGATCGATCGGAGAACGAAACGGTACGAAAGGGACATAATGTCCCCAAATTTCCGATGTATGGTTTCGATGCTCCGTTCGACATCAAACTCTCTCAAATCCTTTCCCAAACCATTTATGATTACATAAAGAAAGGCATTGGTATGTTTGGCATATGGTTTAAGTGGTTAGTTGAATTTATAAAACACTTGAAAAACTGGAAACTTAGATCTTCGTGTGGGAACAATTGTTTTAAGAACAAAATTGGTGTCTGGATTGGTTATGCAGGTTCATAAGTATGACCGTATGATATGAAGTTATATAATAGAGTAATTTATGTCTGATATGTGAATTGTGTCGAGTTTGGGTGACGACCCACATAGTTAGCATACTAGGCGGGGAAGTCATGAGCCCTAAACCTAGGCCCCATAAAATTTTACCATTAGGCAAGTCCTATTGGGAAGGGGGTTCACCGGGATTCAGTCGGAGGGCAGTCGGTGTTATGCTAAGATGTTTGATTGCACTGTTTGCCGGGATATTGTCGGAGGGCAGTCGGTATTGTGCAAGTGATTATGTGCGCGGTTTATTTATTAAATCATGAAGTTAATGAGTTTTTTTTTATATATATGGACCGAGTGATAGGCAAGGGGTCACGGTAAGACTCACTAAGATTTGTTATCTCACCCAACAAAATGTTGTTGTTTTACAGATATGCAGGGGAAGCGCAAGGTGAACAAGCACGATTAGATATTGTGGCTGGGAGATTTAGAAACATAGTAGCTTAGACTATGTTGCTTGGCTTCCGTGTTGTTATTTTGAACTTAGATTATAACTTGCTTGTTAAGTTGTAACACCTAATCTATTTACTTTTGTCTTTGGATATTGAATATCGGGTTGTATTACTGAAGTGACACTTAAGTACTGATGTCATTGTACTCTAAAGTACTCCAGGTTGCGACAACTCTGTTATTGTAATCTGAGTTGGTATTATTCAATATCTAAAACAGGGATTAGGTTTACTCTGATGAATGCTAAATTTACATTTTGGTATTTCTATTATTTAGAAATATTAGGGTGTTTGTTTCAAAAAAAAAAGAAATATTAGGGTGTTACACATTGGGTCACATGGTTAAAGAGTTTCAAAGATCAACATGATCTGGGGTTGGATATAACATAGGTCGTCAATCAAATCACAACCGTTAAAATTAAAACCGTTGATCAAATCACAACCGTTAAAATTAAAACTGTTGCTAAAATCACAACAATTAGCTAAATTTAAGGGCATCGTATATACCTTTGGTGGACCATATATACGATCCTATATATTTATCCATCGTATATATCCCCACAAAACGTATATACGATTGACTCCAAACAGATCAATCGTATATGTAACGCCCTAAATTAATTTAAATTACTGTTTAATTAAGTTATTTAAATATTTAATGGTTTAACCACATTAAATAAATAATATGTGTTGTCATGATAGGGAGTGGTGGAAGTAATGGGCAAGGGGTGTAAAAAGGGCCCATTATACATGAGCCCAAGTTATACAAACAATTAGGTTAGTGTGTCCAAGAAAAGAAACAAAAAAAAAACAGAGAAGGGTGTGAAAGAAATGAGCTGCGCACGGTGAAGGAAGGAAAGAAAAAGAGAAAACGAGCGTGAGGGAGAAAACGAAGAGAAGAGGGTCACGCTTGGGAAGGGAAGATTTGTTGTTGGGTTTCGTGGTGTCTTCCTAGAAAAGGCTTCATCTTCTTCAAAGTTTTAAGGTAAGGGTGAGCGTTTCGGTTTAACATAATTGGGTATATGGTGGGTTTGTGGGGTTTTGATGTCATTGTAATGTGATTTGATGATTATTGATGTTGTTGATGAATTATTGATGTTGTTTGATGAGTTTTGATGTTATTGTGATGTGATTTGATGATCATTGATGTTAATGGATTGAATTTCGAATTGGGTGGGTTGATGGGGTTAGGATCGATTTCCATGGCTAGGGTGATGTAAGGACTGTTGTTTTTCTTTTAGAAATTATGTGTTGTTGCTGTTTCTTAACTGAATATAGTTGCTGTTTTTTTCAAGAACATAAGGCGCTGTTTTGGCTATTAAATTGTTGCTGTTTGTTAACAAATAGTGCTGTTTTTCATGAATATATACATCGCTGTTTTGGAAAAAAAATATATGCGCTGCTGTTTTTTTTAAAATCGAATTGCTGTTTGCTGGTTTTGAAATCATAGGCTGCTGTTTTCCCTCATTTAAATTGCTGTTTGCTGTTTTTGAACTAATAGGCTGCTGTTTTCTCTCATTTAAATTGCTGTTTGTTAGTTATGAAATAATAGGCTGCTGTTTTCATCATTTAAACTGCTGTTTGCTGTTTTACAAAATAAAAACACTGCCGTTTAGCGCGAAAAAAAAAAAAAATACTGCTGTCTTGCGCTAAAAAAAAACACTGCTGTTCTACCTCTGTTTTTACTGCTGATTTCGGTGCTGTCACGCGCCCAAAGAGCTTCAGTTTTTCCGCCGTTGGGCCGCTGTTTTTGCACTGAATTTTCTGCGGTTTACGTAAATGAAAGGGGCGTGCTAACGGGGCTGTTTTTGTAAATAAAAAGGATGATTGTTTTCTTACTGGTCTTGAAAATTAAATGATGATGCTTTATAAATTTTAAATGTGTTGATTACAAAAAAATAATAATTCTACAGGTGATATTTCCCTACTTTGAAAATGTGTGTTTCCTCAATTTAGATGTGATGTTCCCTAAGCAAGAAAACATGAGGTTTGCTAAACTTGAGATGCGTTGTTACAATAAAATTTTTATGTGTTGTCACTTAAGATTGAAAGGTGTTATTACTCCAATTTTAATGTGATATGTATGATGATGGATGTGAATTTATTATGATGGTTATGACGAGTACACTCTATGAGTGTTTTATGACGATGATGACGAGGTCTCCATGGTGAGTGATTTGGTGTTTGCACATGTGTCCATAGTGTCTCATAGCATGTGCATCTTATGACAAATAGGCTTCGGCCTCTTTTTGATGAATATAAGTGACGGTGTGCCCTTAGTGGCTTATTTATGACGAGTATGGTACCATCATGCATATACCCAGGCGTGGGTTGCATTTTCATGCACATACATGTCTGTGACTTGTGGTAAAAAAAAAAATTATGACTTGAGTTAGTGTTCAGTGACGATGAAGTTGATGATAATGATGATGTTGTATGACTGCGTGCTCATATTACTCTATTATATGCTTAATTATGTTTTGTTGAAATTCTCACCCCTTCTGCTTGGAATGTTGCTCTATGGTGGCAACGCTGCAGGTAACCCCGAGTGAAGGTCATGCTGCCTTCCTTATTAGCTGTTGGGATGTCTATCGCGTCGCTCTCTGATACCGTGGCACCTAGGGGGCGTGGTTAAATTTTGGTTATTTTAATTAGTTAATTGTTTATGATTATATCGATGCTGTGAGACGTGTTTGAGTGGTGTTAGCGAGATATGGTTTTATTCCGCTGCGACGAAATTTTGGAGTTTAATTTTCTTGACGGACGTTGTTGCACAAACTTAATGCGTGCAGTTTGAGTTTTGGTTATGACGTTGTGGCATTTCTTTTCTATCAATTAAATTAATGTTTGCGAAAAAGAATTACTCTGATAAATGACGCGTAAATTATGGGGTAGAAAAGGGGTGTCACATTAGTGGTATCAGAGCAGCAAACCTCTCCCAGTACGGTGTGGTTCGAGGACGAACCAAGCGAAAGCTAGTGGGCATGTGACATCCGGGGCTGAGGAGGGCGGGGAGTGATCGCCGGTGCCCAAAAAGGTGGCATGGCAAAGAGCGGCTCCTGGCAGCTTCAAAGCGAAGGGGCGCGTGAATGAACCGAATACGCACCGGAATGAGAGGGATCCTGAGGCTGTGCAGGTATGGGTGTAACACCCCCTTATATTTAAAGCTAATTCAATTAATTAAAATCAGAGTTTTTCAAAAACTTTCCACGCACCTCAAAGAGGGTGGTACATTTAATGAAAACGACGTCAAACATATTTAACAATCCAAACTCATCAAATGCATAAAATGCATATCATAGTCACATAGATTAAAACCATCAAAAACCACCTGTTTAGTGTTTACAGTAATCCATCAAATAGTCTACAGCACAGCGGAAAATAAAACTGAGTTCACATGCTCAATACATAGGTTTCAAATCAGTTCAATACATAACCATAAATAAAGTGATACTAAGACCCCAACCCCGGTGTTACTATCAGAGCTGACTCAATAAAACCCAAGAGGCATGGCACCATCACTCGGAATCACCTGTTTGTCGCCACGAGAGCAGGCAACAAGAAATGCTAGGGTGAGTCTCTTTACATAATTTATAACAAGTAAGATAAGCATTATAATTAGAAAGCATCTAGGCAATCACAATTCACAATAATAGATGAATCAATCATTAACAATATTTTATGAAGGTATGAGTATATGCATGTGTGCGATATGCATGTGGATCCATAATCATCACCAAAATCCCGTCGAAATTTGGCGAAGCCACATCACCATTCACCATACACCACGTAATGCATATGAAATATGTGACACCATAACAATGCATTCACAACATCACAATTCATCACCACAATTATTCAACTCACCATTTTGGCCGAAGCCACAACACCATTCACCTCATTTAATAATCATCACCTCATCATTTATTAATCATCACCTCATCATTTATTAATCATCACCTCATCATTTATTAATCATCACCTCGTCATTTATTAATCGTCATCTTAACACTTATTAGATTAAATCCCACCTAAGGACCAAACCACCCCATAAGGACCATTTCTTCACTTAAGGACCATTCTTGACACACCAAAATTAATTAAGGGACTTAGGAAATTATTCGACATATTGGGACTAGTTAGACACTAAGGGACTATTTTGTCACGCCAATGATTAATTTAATTCTTAGGGACTAAATTGTCACGCCAAGGATTAAATTAATTCTTAGGGACTAAATCGTCACTTAGACACACTGGGTACCTAGCGCAAGCGGGCGCCAAAATGGCGCCCATAACCAAAACCAACTACCCACGCCATAAACCAGCACGGGCGCCAAAATGCTAGCAACCGCGCCTCTCCTGTCACGCCCCACACTCGCACGCATAGACACACACACCCTACACCAGGCGCCAAGTTGCCCAAAGAATCTGGCGCCCGCATACAACACACGCACACACATTTTCAATCACGAGCGCCAAGTTGCCCAAAGAATCGCGCCCTCTTCCCGCACACACACACACGCACATTTCATGTCACAGCGCTAAGTTGCCCAAAGAAAGCTGGCGCCCGCACAACACACACACACATTTTTCAAGCAACTAGGCGCCAAGATGCTAGGCATTTGGCGCCCCCCCCCCTCCCTTCCAACACTCTCACCCAAAAATCCTCAAACCAAATTTCTATTCAACAATTCATCTCTCACATAACATTTACTCATTTAAACATTAAATCAACACTAGTAATTCATCATACTCACATAATCATTCTCATATGGCCATTCTATCAAACATACACCATGCATAAATCACAACTCATGCTCTTACAACCACAAACAACATGTTATGACCAAATTCAAGCATTCCAAACCTCAATCAACACACAATCAACACAAGGTCACACAACACATCATTCCTAGAGCTATTCTCACTATAATACACATCCTACAAGCTATAAAAGATGTATAGAGAATCCACCTAACCTTGGGTGAGCTTGAAACCTCCAAACAATCACCAAAGTCACTCAATGAAGCAAGCCTTCCCCCAATTCACAGCTAGGCCGAATGCTCCCTCTCTCTTGGGTGGAATGGAATTCAAAAATAACAAGGATTAGCTTATGTAACTCATGGGAATGGAACAAGGAAAGGAAAATAAGGGTGTTTAGGACCAAAGCCTTCACTTACCAACACAAAACTTGAGAAAAGTTTCCTCCTTTTTCTCCTCCAAGCTGAAAACGTGAGCTTCTCCTTCTTGGGTAGCCATGGAAAATTTCAAAAGGAAGGAATAAGCTTAAGGAACTTAAAGGAATGGAACAAGGAAGAGAAATGGTGAGGATTAAGACCAAGAATGTGACTTACCACCAAGAATCAAAGAAAAGCTTTCCTCCTCCTCTCCCCCCTTGGTTCGCCGTCAGCTCTCTCTCTAATCACTCTCTACTTCTATTTTTCTTCTTTCTTCAAAATGAGGGTTTGGTCACTCTATCTTAGGACCCCTACCCTTTATGACTACTATTGGGCCTAATAATGGCCCTTGGGCCTTATTCTCCACCCCCACTTATTAATTCCTCCCACCTCCTGTAAATAAAATAAATCCAACTTAGTACTTATTTAAAATAAATTAGACCCCTCTTAGTTAAAATAAACCCAACTTAATGAATTAATTTAATTAAGTGTTGCAAGCCTTAAATAACTTAATTAATTAAATAATTAAATTATTTTTAGGCGTTACAACTCTCCCCACTTAAAGAATTTCGTCCTCGAAATTACCTGAATCGAACAACTCTGGATAAGCCTCCTTCATCTTGCTTTCCAACTCCCAAGTCATGCTTTCTCCCACAGCTCCTAGCCAAACTACCTTCACCAAATTGATCTCTTTGCCTCTTAAGACCTTCACCTCACGATCCTTAATTCTAACTGGCATTGTCTCCACCGTAAGGTTCTCTCTCACTCTACATCATCCATCCGCACTACATGAGATGGGTCCGCACATACTTCCATGGAATCGAGACACATGGAATACATCATGCAGATTAGCAAGATTAGGTGGCAAGGCAAGGCCACCGATAAGCAACTTTCCCAACTCTCTCGAAATTTGATATGGTCCAATAAAACGCGGAGTTAACTTCTTAGACTTCAACGCACGACCCATTTTGTCGTTGGAGTAACCTCAAAAATACATGATCACCACTGAAATTCTAGATTCTTCCTTCTCTTATCATGGTAACTCTTCTGTCTACTCTGTGAAGCCTTCATCTTCTCCCTAATCATCTTCACTTTCTCTGTGGTCTCACGCACCAACTCAGGACCTAGCACTACACTTTCCCCAGTTTCGTACCAACACAATGGAGTCCTACACCTCCTCCCGTACAATGCCTCAAAAGGCGCCATACCGATACTCGAATGAAAACTGTTATTGTAAGTGAATTCAATCAGTGGCAAATGTGAATCCCATGAACCTCCCTGCTCAAGAACACATGCTCTTAACAAATCCTCAAGTGATTGAATTGTCCTCTCTGCCGCCCATCCTTTCGGGGGTGATATCGTTGAACTCAACCTCAATTTGGAACCCAAAGCCTCTTGCAAACTTCTCCAAAACTCGGAAGTAAACCTAGGATCCCTATCAGACACAATACTCAGAGGCACACCATGCAGCTTCACAATTGTCTTGACATAGATATCTGCTAACCTCGGAACTGGATAAGTAATATTAATCGGTAGAAAGTGTGCGATTTAGTCAACCTATCAACAACCACCCATATGGTATCAAACCCCTCATTGTAGTCGTGAAACTACCACAAAATCCATGGAGATACTATCCCACTTCCATTCAGGAACATCCAAGGGTTGCATCAACCCCGCTGGCTTTTGATGCTCTATCTTCGATTTCTGACATGTCAGGCAAGCATACACAAACTGAGCCACATCACGCTTCATACGGGCCACCAAAGCGACTTCTTCAAATCTTGATACATTTTCGTAGCCCCCGGGTGGATACTCAACTTACTACGATGACCCTCTTCTAGGATTGCCTTCTTAATCTCGTCATCACTAGGAACACAAATCCTCCCACGGTACCTTAGCACATCTTGAGCATCTACCACATAATCTTCACTCTGGGAGTGGTCAATCCCAACTGCGATCTCAACTAGCTTAATGTCCCTCTTTTGAGCTTCCCGAATAACATTCAAAAAGTCATTGTGAATCTTCAACACACCCAATCTCACACTCTTAGGTGTCACCTCGCAGACTAGACTCAAATCTCGAAACTGTTCAATTAGTTCAAGCTCCTTCACCATCATTGCGGATACATGTAAGGACTTTCTACTCAAAGCATCAGCTACCACATTAGCCTTCCCCGGATGATAGTTCAAGCTAAAGTCATAGTCTTTCAGCAATTCCAACCATCTCCTTTGTCTCATATTTAATTCCTTCTGATCAAACAGATACTGTAATCCTTTATGATCACTGAATACCTCAAACTTAGAACCATACAAATAATGTCTCCAAATCTTCAAGGCAAAAACAATTGCCGCAAGCTCCAAATCATGGGTGGGGTAATTCTTTTCATGAGTTCTCAACTGTCTTGAGGCATACGCCACAACCCTACCATTTTGCATCAAAACACCTCCTAGCCCCAATTTAGACGCATCGCAATATACAACAAAAGGTTCTCCAGATTTGGGTAAGGTTAAAACAGGTGAAGTTGTCAACCTTCTTTTCAATTCTTGGAAACTTTCTTCACATTTGGAATCCCACACAAATGCCTTTCCTTTGCAAGTCAATTGAGTTAGCGGAAGTGCCAACTTTGACAACCCCCTCAATAAACCTTCTATAATATCCCGCCAATCCAAGGAAACTTCTAATCTCAGAATCGACTTAGGAGCCTCCCACTGCATCACCGCATCAACTTTGGATGGATCTACCGCAATCCCATCACCAGAAATAATATGACCTAGAAAGCTCACTTCCTTCAACCAAAACTCACACTTTGACAGTTTAGCATACAACTTTTTCTCTTTCAACACTTCTAGCACTAACTTCAGATGCTCTGCATGTTCCTCTTCGGACTTGGAATACACCAAAATATCATCTATGAAAACCACCACAAATCGATCCAAGTAGTTATGGAATATACGGTTCATGTACTCCATGAATACCCCTGGTGCATTAGTGACACCAAACGGCATTACAGAATACTCATAATGCCCATATCTCGTCCTGAATGCTGTCTTTTGAATATCCTCATCTTTCACTTTAATCTGATGATAGCCCGATCTCAAATCAATTTTGCTAAACACCTTAGCACCAACTAGCTGGTCCATCAAATCGTCAATTCTCGGAAGTGGATACTTGTTCTTGATTGTTACTTTGTTCAGCTGTCTATAATCAATGCAAAGCCGCATGCTTCCATCTTTCTTCTTCACTAAAAGTACTGGCGCTCCCCAAGGTGACACACTAGGTCTTATGAATTTCTTCTCAAGTAAGTCCTCCAACTGACTCTTCAACTCAGATAATTCGGATGCAGACATCCTATATGGAGCCATGGACACGGGTCTAGTGCCAGGCACAAGATCAATACCAAACTCTACTTCTCTTTCAGGCGGCACATCTGGGATTTCGTCGGGAAACACTTCAGGGAATTCACGAACTATTGGCAACTCTTCAATCTTAGCTTGGCTCTCAACGGACAATGATGCCATCAATGAAAACAACTTAGCTTCCTCTTTCAAAACTCTATGCAGTTGACCAGGATGTAACAATGCAGAATCTTCCTCCTTAGAAGAAGGAAAGCTCACGGATCTACTAGCACAATTAATATGCACTTGGTTATCAACTAACCAGTCCATACCAAGAATGATGTCCAAACCTCCTAATGGCAAACAAATGAGATCAACAAGAAACTCTCTCTCACGGCAAAGCCGACAGAGGACATCTAGCACACATCGGGGAAGTAGTTCATCGAACCTTTGGTCAGGGTATCAATAACCATGTCCCTTCTCATAGTAGACATAACAAGACCAGTTTTCAAAGACATAAAGCAAAGAATGAATGAATGTGTTGCACCAGTATCTACAATAGCTATTAAAGGAGTACCATTAATGAAACATGTACCTCTAATTTCGTTGTCCCCCTCGGATCCCGCCAAAGCAAATACCTTCCCTTTACCCGCTTCTTTCTTGGACTTAGGACATTTGGTGCTAACATGTCCTACCTCATGACGAGATATAGCAAACAACTTCTTTCTTCTCACATGCATTAGACTTGTGGCCCTTCCGACCACACTTGTAGCAACGAACCTCGTGGCACTCTCCGATCCTATGGCGAGCTTCTTGCAACCAAAACATACAATACCGGGATTCACCTCCCCACTTGAACCTTTTCCCCGCTTGCCTTCCATTTACCCTTACCCCACTCACATCATATGGTTTCGGAATTGAGCATTCTTTTTCTCTCTTACCATCTTGTAGAGGTCGCAAAGACTGTCTTCTTCAAAAATTCGCACTTGTCCACTAGCTTGGCAAAGTCTCGAATCTCACGGTATCCAATAGCCTTCTTAATGTCGGGATGCAGCCCATTTTCAAACTTCACACACTTGGAGAATTGAGTGCAGTCATTTTCATAGTAGGGACAAAACTTGACTAGCTCTTCAAATTTGGTGCATACTCACCAGCGATTTGTTGCCTTGCTTCAACTCAAGAAATTCCACCTCCTTTTTAGCCCTCACATCCTCCGGATAATACTTTCTAGTGAACTCTTCCTTGAAAACTTCCCAAGTGATTTCCTCCTCAGTGACTTCTAGTCTTTGTTTCTTCCTCAACCACCAATCGTCCGCCTCTTCCTTGGCATGTGGGTCCCAAACCTCACTTTTCGTGCGGGGAGTGCATGCCATCACACACGGAAAATACGCTCAATCTCCCTTAGCCAAGTCGAGCTCGTCGGTCATACCTACCCTTGAAGGTAGGCGGGTTCTCTCGCTGAAAAGTGGCTAGCTTACGGTCCTCGCGTCTTCTCTACAGCCTCTGCTCCCCATAGCTCGTGCTATGGCTTGCAGAAGCCTCCGCTAAAGCAAACATCAATCCTTCGGGCCATTCTCAACCTAACATCTGCGGCATTAACATTAACATTCGTTAAGAAACAATTAACACTACCTAGTTGTCATAGATACTATGACAGACACACACTGGCCGGATGCATCGAAGCGCTCACGATCACGACACTAATGTAACACCCCCTTATATTTAAAGCTAATTCAATTAATTAAAATCGAGTTTTTCAAAAACTTTCCACGCACCTCAAAGAGGTGGTACATTTAATGAAAACGACGTCAAACATATTTAACAATCCAAACTCATCAAATGCATAAAATGCATATCATAGTCACATAGATTAAAACCATCAAAAACCACCTGTTTAGTGTTTACAGTAATCCATCAAATAGTCTACAGCACAGCGGAAAATAAAACTGAGTTCACATGCTCAATACATAGGTTTCAAATCAGTTCAATACATAACCATAAATAAAGTGATACTAAGACCCCAACCCCGGTGTTACTATCGAGTCGACTCAATAAAACCCAAGAGGCATGGCACCATCACTCGGAATCACCTGTTTGTCGCCACGAGAGCAGGCAACAAGAAATGCTAGGGTGAGTCTCTTTACATAATTTATAACAAGTAAGATAAGCATTATAATTAGAAAGCATCTAGGCAATCACAATTCACAATAATAGATGAATCAATCATTAACAATATTTTATGAAGGTATGAGTATATGCATGTGTGCGATATGCATGTGGATCCATAATCATCACCAAAATCCCCGTCGGGCTGGCCGAAGCCACATCACCATTCACCATACACCACGTAATGCATATGAAATATGTGACACCATGACAATGCATTCACAACATCACAATTCATCACCACAATTATTCAACTCACCATTTTGGCCAAAGCCACAACACCATTCACCTCATTTAATAATCATCACCTCATCATTTATTAATCATCACCTCATCATTTATTAATCATCACCTCGTCATTTATTAATCGTCATCTTAACACTTATTAGATTAAATCCCACCTAAGGACCAAACCACCCCATAAGGACCATTTCTTCACTTAAGGACCATTCTTGACACACCAAAATTAATTAAGGGACTTAGGAAATTATTCGACATATTGGGACTAGTTAGACACTAAGGGACTATTTTGTCACGCCAAGGATTAATTTAATTCTTAGGGACTAAATTGTCACGCCAAGGATTAAATTAATTCTTAGGGACTAAATCGTCACTTAGACACACTTGGGTACCTAGGCGCCAAGGGGCAGCCAAAATGGCGCCCCATAACCAAAACCAACTACCCACGCTCATAAACTAGCACAGGGCGCCAAAATGCTAGCAAACTGGCGCCCTCCCCCTGTCACGCCCCACACTCGCACGCATAGACACACACACACCTACACCAGCGCCAAGTTGCCCAAAGAATCGGCGCCCGCACACAACACACGCACACACATTTTCAATCACCAGCGCAAGTTGCCCCAAAGAATCGCGCCTCTCCCGCACAACACACACACGCACATTTCATGTCACCAGGCGCCAAGTTGCCCAAAGAATCGCGCCTCGCACAACACACACACACATTTTCAGCAACTAGGCGCCAAGATGCTAGGCATTTGGCGCCCCCCCCGCCCTTCCAACACTCTCACCCAAAAATCCTCAAACCAAATTTCTATTCAACAATTCATCTCTCACATAACATTTACTCATTTAAACATTAAATCAACACTAGTAATTCATCATACTCACATAATCATTCTCATATGGCCATTCTATCAAACATACACCATGCATAAATCACAACTCATGCTCTTACAACCACAAACAACATGTTATGACCAAATTCAAGCATTCCAAACCTCAATCAACACACAATCAACACAAGGTCACACAACACATCATTCCTAGAGCTATTCTCACTATAATACACATCCTACAAGCTATAAAAGATGTATAGAGAATCCCCTAACCTTGGGTGAGCTTGAAACCTCCAAACAATCACCAAAGTCACTCAATGAAGCAAGCCTTCCCCCAATTCACAGCTAGGCCGAATGCTCCCTCTCTCTTGGGTGGAATGGAATTCAAAAATAACAAGGATTAGCTTATGTAACTCATGGGAATGGAACAAGGAAAGGAAAATAAGGGTGTTTAGGACCAAAGCCTTCACTTACCAACACAAAACTTGAGAAAAGTTTCCTCCTTTTTCTCCTCCAAGCTGAAAACGTGAGCTTCTCCTTCTTGGGTAGCCATGGAAAATTTCAAAAGGAAGGAATAAGCTTAAGGAACTTAAAGGAATGGAACAAGGAAGAGAAATGGTGAGGATTAAGACCAAGAATGTGACTTACCACCAAGAATCAAAGAAAAGCTTTCCTCCTCCTCTCCCCCCTTGGTTCGCCGTCAGCTCTCTCTCTAATCACTCTCTACTTCTATTTTTCTTCTTTCTTCAAAATGAGGGTTTGGTCACTCTATCTTAGGACCCCTACCCTTTATGACTACTATTGGGCCTAATAATGGCCCTTGGGCCTTATTCTCCACCCCCACTTATTAATTCCTCCCACCTCCTGTAAATAAAATAAATCCAACTTAGTACTTATTTAAAATAAATTAGACCCCTCTTAGTTAAAATAAACCCAACTTAATGAATTAATTTAATTAAGTGTTGCAAGCCTTAAATAACTTAATTAATTAAATAATTAAATTATTTTGGGCGTTACAATGGGACTGTACAGTTGAAGGAAGGATTAAAAGAATTGATTTGAACTACCTATACCAACAAGATGCATCTTCTTTTCGGGAGTCCATCCCATAAGAACTCCATAGTTAAGTGTGCTTGGCTTGGAGTAGTAGTGGGATGGGTGACCTTCTCGAAGTTTCAGGAAAGCATGCAAGTGAGGACAAAGCATTTGAAAAGACTCGTGTTGGTTCGTAGGGGCGATCAACGCTTCTAGAAGCGACCAGGATGTTACAAATGGTATCGAGAGCGCAGCACTCTCTCTCGATGACGGTGTGGTTCGGGGACGAACCAAGCGGAAGCTGGTGGGCATGTGACATCCGGGGCTGAGGAGGGTGGGGAGTGATCGTCGGTGCCCAAAAAGGTGGCATGGCAAAGAGCATCTCCTGGCAGCTTCAAAGCGAAGGGGCGCGTGAATGAACCGAATACGCACCGGAATGAGAGGATCCCGAGGTCAGTGCGGTATGGGGATCTGAGTTGAAGGAAGGCTTAAAAGAGTTGATTTGGACTACCTATACCAACAAGATGCATCTTCTTTTTGGGAGCCCATCCCATAAGAACTCCATAGTTAAGTGTGCTTGGCTTGGAGTAGTAGTGGGATGGGTGACCTTCTGGGAAGTTTTCCGGAAAGCATGCAAGTGAGGACATAGCATGCTGAAAAGACTCGTGTTGGTTCGTGGGAGCGCATCAGCGATCCTGGAAGCGATGCAGGATGTTACAAATGGTATCGAGCGCGAGACCTCTCCCAAGATGCGGTGTGGTTCGAGGACGAACCAAGCTTTAAGCCGGTGGGCATGTGACATCCGGCCGAGGAGGCGGGAGTGATCGTCGGTGCCCAAAAAGGTGGCATGGCAAAGAGCGGCTCGGCGGCTTCAAGCGAAGGCGGGCGCGTGAATGAACCGAATACGCACGGAATGAGAGGGATCCCGAGGCCGCATGCGGTATGGGGATCTGCATAGTTGAAGGAAGGATTAAAAGAATTGATTTAAACTACCTATACCAACAAGATGCATCTTCTTTTCGGGAGTCCATCCCATAAGAACTCCATAGTTAAGCGTGCTTGGCTTGGAGTAGTAGTGGGATGGGTGACCTTCTGGGAAGTTTCCCGGAAAGCATGCAAGTGAGGACAAAGCATCTTTGAAAAAGACTCGTGTTGGTTCGTGGAGGCGATCAATGACTCTAGAAGCGATGCAGGATGTTACAGTATATACGTCCAACAACTGTAGATACGATGCCTAAATATATAGGATTGTATATATGTATATAAAACATATATATGATTGACTTAATTTTTTTTAAAAAATAATACGTTTTTCGAAGGGTTTTATGGGGTTTCACTATTATGTGGGGGTAAATGTGAAGAAGGTAGGGGTACAAAAAAAAACCTAAAAACAACTGGTAGCTGCTTACACCCCAATTTTTGTATTTTTACGACCTCTTTGTTCAGTCCATGATTTTTGGCTTTGGGTTCAAGTTCTGGGCTCTTTCTACTTTGGGCTCTGCTATCTGCACCCCTTTTATATCACTTAAGCAAACTCCTCTTTTCAAATTTTTTTTCTTTATTTCACCATCATAAAAAAGGGGATTTTTACCCCACATTTATTTTCAAATTTTTGTTCCTCTATTTCACCATCATAAGAACACAAAAATATGGATCCGCTGAGATGTGACATCTTGTTGATCCTAGCTTAAGACGTTTGATTTGTACAACTTGGTGATCTTAAACCACTTTAAAAAAAATAATATCAAACAAACAAAGCTTTTCTTAAGAAGAACTATGGTCTTTGATTCTCCACCCATGGAGGTACGTAGGAGCGGGGAAAGCCCATAAAGCTCAAATTAATCTTCTTTTTTTTATATACATCCAATCAATTTTCTTTTTTCTGTAACACATATTTTCTTAAAAAATAATAAGAAATGGGTTTGATTGAGATGTACATCTTGTCAATCCCGGTTTAAGAAATCTTAGCTGTACAACTTGGATGCCCCCTTTCAAAAATAAAATCAACCAACCAACAAATTTTTCGGGAAGAACTACGTGACTTTTGAGTCATCATTGCACCAGAGGATACATGCATAAGAGCGCGGCTTCTCCGTCAAGTCTAATAAAATTAAACTTTCTAGTTTAGTCCATTATTTATTTCTTTGTAAACAAAATATTATTTCATTTATTTTGTGGGGCAAACAAATTTTCTAAATTTATTGATAATTTGCACGGTCAAATTTAAGGTAACTGTCGGAAACGAGCATTGGATGTTGACCTTTGAAGGTAGATTGGGCCAGGCCCACTATATTGAGGGGTTTTGGCCCAGGTTAGAATAGTGGCCCCTCATTTTTTAGAGTTGTCTGAAGAAAACCACCGCTTGAAGGCTAAGGCTGATAAGTTGGCCGAAGTCCAGAAGAAACTCACAGATGCCAACAATAAGGTCGAGGAGCAAAATCAAAAGCTTGAGAATATGTCGAAGATGGAAGCTGATCTCAAGTCTGCAAGGGAAGACCTTGAGAAGACCAAGAAGGAAATCGAGGAGGCCGAAGCCAAGAAGAATGTCATAATTGAGAATCTGAAGAAAGAGAAGTCTGATCTGAAGAATGAGGCGGCTTCGGTGGCCAAGCTCGGCTTTGAACGCTGCTTGGAGATGACCGTTGTTCTCGAACCTAACATTCAGGTTGAATACCTTCAGCTCCACCACAAAGCAGTCGATGGCCGGATTATGAAAGGAAAGGAAGCTATCTACTCTCCTCCCCGCCAGGCTTGAGACGATGAGGTCAACGAGGCCGAGAACGATACTCCCGATGCCGCTGCAGATGTTGGTACTGACGACGGAAAGAAAACTTCTCCTAGTGATGAGCATGTGTAGACCAAGGTTGGAGAGAACCAAAGCTAGATCCACGTGTACAATTTCTTCTTTTTCTGAACAATGTATATGTGTGGCTGGCTTCGGGCATGTCCGGGGGAAGTCTTTTTTTGTAAGAATTTCAGGCGCCGTCCTTTTTCCGGTTTAACCCCTGCATTTGATTAATTCTCAATTGACTAAGCTTTTTATATTGTTAGATGAGCTTTTACCTGCTATGTCTTGAATGCCGAAGTAGCAGATTAGATAACCGAGGAAGTAGATAATATGCAGGGATGTAGAGATCCTTAGGTGGCCGGAGTCGACGACACTTGAGAGATAGTGTGTGACTTAGGACAATGCGACAAGTATTGAAACATGTGGATTGTATCCGAAGTTGGCGAGTAGATAAGTGCCGAGATGGATGATTCCTTGAGTCGAATTCAAAGATGAGAAGATCGCTGCGGCCCCCTGGCTCATTTAGATAGGAAGGCTGCTGTGGGCCCCCTTCTCCTTAAAGACTGGAAGACCGTTGTGGGTCCCCTTCACCTCCGATCTTCTTACTGAGGTCGTTGTGGGTGCTCGGCCTTCAATGGTGCATACTGAGGTCGCTGTGGGAACTCGGCCTTCAAGCGGAGGCCGCGCAATGGGTCTCCTTCCTTCAGTCTCTAATGGAGCGTTGAGCTTGGGGATCAGAGGGAAGGTTGGGCTCGCGTAAAGCAAAATTTGGAAACCTTCGACCCCTGATGGAGCTCGTCAGCTCAAGCATCAGAGGGAAGGGCAAACTCGCGCGAAGCGAGATGAAGTCGTTGTGGACTCCCTTACCGGGACCCTCTAATGGAGCGTTGAGCTCGGAGATCAGAGAGCCGTTGAGACTGTTGTGGGCCATTCAGCAAGAGCTCGGAAAGGAGAGTTGTTGAAGCCAGATCAGGTTATTCAGCAACGAGCTCGAATAGAAGAGCTATTAGAGCCAGATTAGGCTATTCAGCAACGAGCTCGGATAGAAGAGCTATTGGAGCTAGATTAGGTTATTTAGCAATGAGCTTAGATAGAAAAGCTATTGGGGCCAGATTAGGCTATTCAGGATCTCAGATGCAAAGAGGTGAAGCAGAAATCCGAAGAAAGAGTGCCACATGAGAAGATTCCCTCACGTGTTGTCATGAAGACGGGGTAATCCTGCCAATAATCACAAGATAATGACAGACTCACAATGGTGGAAATGAGACGTACCTTGGTGTGAAAGGTGGATCAGGATCCGAGATCATTGTTGATGACGAGGTCGATAAGAGTTATAAAGAAGGAACCCGGAGAGTATAAATGAAAGCCGGAGAATATGAATAAAGCCCAGAGGATAGAGAAGATCGAAGTCCAGAGAATATGGAGTCTTGATGAATCCTGGAAGCTAGTGATATAGCTCTTACTATGGTCGCCATTGTTCGGTACCTAGACCAATGATGTTGTTCGGGTCCGGGGTACTTGTTGAAGTGCTTCAGGATGAATGAGTTGAGCTTCACGCGGATGAAGATTGAGTCCGGGTGATTGAAGATGGACCTCGGTCGATCCGAGGTGGCTTGATTTTCCACGTCGGGTGGGGGGTACCTGCAAGACACTCAGACGCTCAAGTCAGTGATAAGAACGAGCTACAGGAGAGAGTGCACAAAGTATGCATAGGGAATGCGTGTAAATGTGAAGTGTATCTGAATTGTGAAAGAACGTACCGTAGTTGGAAGATTGCACCTCTATTTATAGAGAAAGGGGCCGTACCTGGAGCGTTGGATACAGGCATTGGATCCTGGCCATTGAAGGTAGATGCTCGTTGCGGAGTGCACTTTTGGGCCATCTTTCAGAGCTGCATTGGGCCAGACCCACTATATTGAAGGGTTTTGGCCCAGGCCGTAACACTAACCAATGGTGGAAGACCATCATCTGCGTGCCTCAATATGTATATGAGTATCATCAATTCATCATTTTTACCTTTTTCTCCATCTTCCCTATCAAACTTCAGCTATAGTCTATACATCATCCTCTGAGGGCCTGGTACAAAATTGAAAATTTTATGACACCATTTTCATTGACCTTAGAATGCGTGGTGTTAGCTAGTACGCCCTTAGCACAAGTGCTATCTCATTCCTATCTGTTAAACACGAGAAGAAAAACTTAACAAAGGATTAGAACTTTGCCAATTTCATGGGCATTCTATATTGTTATGAGAAAAATTTGGAAAGCTAGAACTTGTCAATATCAAGAAGATCTTAAAACCTCTGATAGATCTCAACATCTAGCTCTGTATGATCCACCTCTTGCAAACCTCTGATACCATCAAAAAGCGTCACAAGATGAAGTACTCCAACTGACCCATTTCATGAATCATTCATTATTCAATATGAAGAAACATCAATTTGATTTCATAAAGTCTGTTGCATACATAATGTTAGAATAAAAATTTCTAAAGGCAGTCTCTAAAATTTTACAATCTTTAGTTCTTAATTGAAGCATATGTAGTAATACTTGGTTCCCTATTTTCCTACCAATCAATCATCAATCAACTATAATTATTATCAAAACACCCACTACCAAAATTATCAATCTATCATTTTCCAAAACTCACTTTTTAAGGACAAATATGTCATTCTCAACTTTTCTATTTTAGTTTTTTATTTTTTGTGGGTCTCACTTTCTCACATCATCTCTTATCTTTTTTAATCTTACATTTAAAACTCAATTTTCTCTTTCCTCTTTCACTCTTATCTTTCTCAATTTTCTCTTTCTCAATTTTCTCTCTATCTCTCTCCCCTCTATTCTCTCATTTCTATTTTTAAAATTTTTAAAATTTTTTTAATCAAAACACACAATATTAAAATATCTCTATTTTTTTCTTCTATTTAATTTTCATAAAATATTAGACGGAAAACATCTTTATTTTTATAAATGAATATTTTAATTTTTATAATTTTTTATCTAATCTTTTGTGTGTTAACTGGTAAACGTTACATGTGTTTAGTCTAATTTCATTACTTTTGATTTCTTACGGGAAAACATTACACGTTAACGGGTAAACATTACACATTGTTTGATTAATTATTTTATATTCTACTTTTGAGTTGCAACGGGAAAATGTTACATGTTGGTATAATTTTATTACTGATATTTTAGTATATGTGACATTAGAGGATTCTTGATGTTTGTGTGTATGTACCTTTTGCATAGGCACCATGGTGTGCATATTGTGTAGCTTAGGCACAACCCTAAGTATTTAAGGAACTTTTGTAACCATATTTCACAACTTTGATGAAATAGAATTGTGAGAATATTTCTCTAGGTTCTTCTTAGAACCAAATTTGAGTTTTATCAAGAGTCTCTTACTCTTGCGGTGATTCTACTTTGATCTTATCATCCTCTTGGATGTGACAATTTATCCATCTTCTTGCCTAATCCGTTTGTATGTTTCTTTTCCCCTTTCTCTTGTTATCCTATTTGCTATTTTTGATTTAAGGGAACACTTGGTTAGATTCTTCATCTAACATGAAATTGATTAGATCGTCATCAAGTGGTATCAAAACCCTTACCAAATGTTATTATGTTCTTGAATAAAAAAAACTGAAAAAAAAAACACAAAACCTGTAAACGAGACACACTTTTTACCCTTAGTTTTATTTTTTCGTCTTTATTTGATTCACGCCTGGGAATTATCATATTGTTAAATTGGAAATGTGTTAGTCTCACTTCCAGTTCACGTTTGAGCATTTGTGATTTGCAAAATTTTGAGGCATTTGTTTCTTTGGTTTAGGGTTAGTACTCTCTTGTCTAATTTAATAGATTAAACATAGAATTTCACCTTTCGGTTCTTCATTCTAATGTTTAAGATTGCAAGATATAATACAATGAAATTAGATTGAAAACGCAACAATTGGAGTGGAGATTGGTCTTGGGAATTACTAGGGACCTATCATTGGATTACTCCCAATAACCCAAGACCGTATTTCCACTCACTCATTCTTAATAGGTAAATTGCAATAAAATAAATTGGCTTAGTGTAAATGACTGAAATCTAAACGACAGAAAAATAAGAACAGAAAGTAAAGGATGAAATGTAAAAGTGCAAGAATATAAAACAGCATAAAATAAAGAACAAGAAGGTAAAAATAAAGAAGAGAATTGTAATAAACTTTAAGCAAGGATTACAACTAAGAATAACATGTCTAGCACTCAGAATTTCGTACTTATTTATAGGCCTTAGAGCCATAAAAACTAATTAAAAACAGTTACAAGAAGTGAAGGAGGAAAAGTAACAACAATTGGAGAAAGTTGGAAAAACACGACCATGTTTTAAAACACTGGCGACCGTGTTTTATTACACTGCCAGTGTTTTAAAACACTAACAGCTGTGTTTTCTGCAGAGTCAAATTTTGGCTCTTCAGCTTTCCAGCGAAACATGGTGATGTTTTATAACACGGCCTGTCGTGTTATGGTCTGTCTCTGGCTATAAAACTCTCTCATTTCTTGCCTCTTCTTGGTTCTTTTGGTACTTTTTTCCATCCTTTTGCCTTGGGATTTCATTCTTATGCATTAGAAGCTTATAAAATTCATTTGCTTTGCTCAGCACTTGTCCTGAAAATAAAAATGTTCCGGGGTGTATCAGAAATAACAGGAGGTGCAGTCAGAAACAGACCAGCGGCCCATTCCAACGAAAAAGCCCGTGGCTTGGAGCGCAATCCTCGGCGACCGGCCGGATTTCTCGCAACGGCCAGGTCGCCCCAGTGGTATAAGTACCACCTCCATCCACAGTACCAGATACGTTTTCCTACCCAGTGATACCTTTCCCGTTAGCACACATTTGACTCGAGCGTTGGAGTGTCTTTGCAGGTACCACCCGAGGTGCTCTCAAGACCGGTCCTCATTCATACTCAACGACCGGACGACGGAGCAGCCAACGACATCTACCCTTAGAGATCAAAGCACGATCAATTGGCGACCACAGTGGGAGGCCCGAGTTGGTCCAAAAAGAGAGTCACCGAGTTGGCCCACAAAGAGTGTCGTCGAACGGCCCAAAACGAGTCATCGAATGACCTAAGGGTCAAACAATGACCCACTAACGAGCGTAGGCCGCCGAGCGGCCTACCACGAATGCTTTCGAAAAAGCGTATAATGGTCGACGAGCAGCCTAACACGAGAGCCTTCGAAAGGCCCAAAATAGCGGCCTACGATCGGCCTAGAATCCGTAACTTAGAAAAGTGCGAACGATTAAGCTAAGTAAATTCAAACAAACCAAACAAGTTAAAAGGTAATTCATTACAAAACAAAGACGCCCGGTCGAAGCCGGGCGCCCAAAATATTCACCCGCTCGAAGGCGGAATTAAAGTAATGGAATTACAGGCATTACACCGCTCGCAGGCGGGCAAAAGGAAGGTGTTGCTCATTTCTTGGAACGACCAAGGATCACAGACCGCTTGCGAATCACCTTGCCTTCATCATCCATCCTTGCTGGCAAGATGATCTCATCACCCTCGACCACATGATCGGGTTGCACTACCCTGCTGTCATACTGGAGGCCACGGGCTGCGAGCATTTTCATTTGGGCTTGTGAATCACCTTGCCTTCATCATCCATCCTTGTTGGCAAGATGATCTCATCACCCTCGACCACATGATCGGGTTGCACCACCCTGTTGTCATACTGGAGGCCACGGGCTGCGAGCATTTTCATTTGGGCTACGACATTGTCAAATTGAAAGATGGCCGCCCCTCTTGCCCCCCGGCTACCTCAGCGACCTTGGTGTTGATGGCGGCCTGCTTGTCCTCCTCAAAGCGAGCGATCTTGGCTTTAAGGGTCTTCACCACTTCAGCAAGCTCTTTGTTCCTGGCCGCCATTCTGGCCTTGTCTTCCTCTGCCAGCTGTTTGTCTTTTTCGGCAGCCACCAGCTTAGCCTTAGTCTGGTCCAGAGCGGCAATCTCAGGTTCAAGCTCCTTAAGCTTTCGATCGGCGCGCATCCTCTCGCGGCAAGACGAAAAAGGAAAAACAAGCGTCAGCGGACGGTCTAGGTACAGGCGGTCGAGAGGTCAGCGAAGGGCGCAACTTACGTGCTTGATTGGTTCTCAGCTCCTTCAAAGACTCATGGCGGACTTGCATACAGTCGCCACGTAGAAGTCAAGGGTCCTTCTTAAAACGCCTGACATCCTCCTCAGTCAAGTCTTCTATCTCGAAGGTGGGGGACTCGACCCGAAATTCTTTGGAGTGCGCCCATCTTCTATCTCGATGGAGTGCGTCCATCTTTGCTTTGGGGGCCGCCTCCGGCATTTCGGTCAGGGCGGGGAGTGTTCTGCCTTTGGGTAGCGTCGGCAGCAGGAGTCTTCTTTTGCCCGCTAGAGGTAACGAGCTTCTCGAGGCTAAGCCAGTCAGAGCCTGACATTTTCAAAGTTTTTCCTGCAAGAGACAAAAGGGCGTTAGCCGGCCGACCAAAGAAAAGAAATCATACATAATAAGGCAAATTAACCGACTGAGCTCGGACAGCAGCTTATCTCCCTAGTACAGGCAAAAGGGACGACAGGGGATGTCCCCCTCAGGATTCTGTTGTGGCAGGGCAGATAGCTCCGCAATCATGCCCTGAGTAACAGTGTCTTCTTCATCTAAGGTAGACACAGCAAAAGTATACTCGCCCGGCTTTTGGGTGAAATGAGTCGCCTGCCAGGAGAGTGGAAAGAAAGGCACCCCTTCCTCGCCGTCCGGGAAGACCTCTACGATGTCCTTGGCAGCATTTACGTCGGGGATGACCTAGAAGTATTGATTCTTCCAGCCGCCCGGCAGGGAGTCGGAGTATGCCTTGAAGAACTTGTGGGGGAACGATTTCTGATTTTTGAAGGACACTTGCTCTTTGCGGGCCATGTTGGTACCGTACTCGCCGTGCCAGCTTAGCTCGAACAAAGTAAAAAGAGCTGGGTCGATACCCTTCGGTTCAACCGGTCGCAAAGATGCTCGAACGCCTTCATGAAGCCCCATCCGTTTGGATGCACTTGAGATGGGGCGACGCCCAAATAGTTGAGGAGATCCCGCTGGAACACAGTGAAAGGGGGGATGATCCCCATCTTCTCAAAAATGATCCGGTGCATGGTAAATTTCACGTTTGAAGCAACGGTCGCAATATTCTCATTGTCTTGCATGCCCTTCACTTTCCACCCCGGCTTGGTAAACAAGGCCTGCAGGTCGTCTAAATACTGGTGGTCCAGGCCGATGAAGCTCTTAAAAGCCCTCATTTTCTCGGACACCCAGCAAATGTCCGTCGGGTCTATGACTGAGGATTGCCCGGCATCTTCCTCCATTTGCTCGCCGGCTTGCTCAACGACATCGCCAGCATCTTCGTATCGACCGGCCACTTCTTCATCAGCCGCCCGATCTTCATAACGAATTGGTTCATGCCCTTGGGGATCGGCATCCAAATCGATCACCTCGACATGAAGACTCCCAGGGACGGACTGAGCAACGTCAGCCATATCTTCGTCGCCCTCTATGTCGACCAGACGGTCGCTTCCTTCATTAGGTCGTACCGTAGATAGAGGTGGTGGCGGGGGAGACCGCGATTCCGTCGAGGTGGAGAGTGAAATGCTGTCGCTTGAATCAGAACTGGAAGAGCTGGACGATGAAGCGCCCTCGGGAGAACTGATAACTCATATTTATATGAGTTATTTATACTTATTCAAAGATAAATCATGCAAGTTCTCTAGCAATTGTAGGTTGATTCTATTAGTTTTCTGTTAGTTTATTGTTTCTTAGTTAGCTAGGGGCTAAATTACGAGTTCTGTGCATTTTGGCACCAATTGGTGCCTTTGTGAGCATTTTGATGCTTCTTGTGTTTGTGCAGTAAAAAGCTGAACGTCGCAATGTCCCTCACCACGTCTGTAGAAGGGCAGCAGAGCAAGAGTGAAATATCTCATTATGGCGCACTAGCAATGATGGTTAAAGATTCAGAAAGTCAGAAGATATTCTATTCCCCATGTGCTGACAAGGATGACGCATTTGTAGCACTCGCATCTGATGTCGATTCGAAGTGCAAACAGCTTGGTAGGTGGGCAAATGACATCGTGACATGTGACCCATTTGGCTATTTAATTGAAGACTTGTCTCTCTCTAAAAAAAACATACACACACCTGCATCATACCAGTCCATACATTCATCATCTACCTTCCTCCATTGTTCAGAAAGAGTTCTCAAAACGAAGTTACGGACACGCACTTTCGGTTTTTGAACTCTACTCAACTCCATTTCGGTCATAACCACACTTTGTGAAGCTCGAGAACGTCTCTACAGATCGCATGCGGGAAAGTTACTTAGGCGTATCTGTTGCACTCGATATCTTTTCCTCTATGTATGGTATTTGGATTTTAACTCCTTATCTTTTTGTAAAGATGCTCAGCATGAGCTAAACATTTTGTAGTTGGGTTGTTGATTTGCATGTAATGAATTTCTAGTTAAATGTTATGAAGTATTGACGCTTATATGTTTTAAATCTTTGCATGATAATATTTCCAAACTTGTTTTGAGACTGATCACTTAAAATAGGTAGATTCATAAGCATGGACATGGTCTATGAAGAAGAACTCAAAGATTTATATGAACGAAAAGGTGCACTAAAGACATTTAGGCATTTTTATCTAAGTCTAGACATAGAATGGATAATAGTTCATAGAACATTGCTGTGGGTACTTAAAATACAGGAGTGGGCCTATTTAGAACCTAGACATAGGACCTATTATACTTGAAACTCTGACGTTTTGTGTTGAAAAGCACGACTCTTTTTGCAAATGCGTTCGGATGTGGTAACGTCTATCTTGAATAGCATTTGTACGTAATAGCGTGTAAACGTTATAACGTCTGACTAGAAAGGATTTACTTGCATGCAACAACCCAACTCACTCCTCATCCATATTCACAACCAACATTTGTTTAATTACTTGCTTCATTTACATTCCTAGCATTAAAAACACTCTTATTGTCGATTTGTTACTTGATTCACTTGTGTTTTGAAACTTGAACTTTGAAAGCAAACCAATCCTCGTGGGAACGATCTCTTACTTTTATCCACTTTATTACTTGTACGACGTGTATACTTGCACTAAATTTGCGAATACCACACGAACGCAACAAGTTTTTGGCGCCGTTGCCGGGGATTGAAGTTAACTTTTATTGTTCCAAAGTATTAAAACACAAGTTGGAAGAATTTTACTGTGTTGTTTGTTGTTTCTGTGTGTGAACAGGTAGACGTTACAGCGTATGCTTAGTTCCAACTCGAGCTCTAGTTCGATTGAACCAGGGAGTGAATCTGCGCCTGAGTTTGATCCAGAACCTGAAAGAACTTTCAGGCAACTAAGGAGACAACAAAGGGTAAGAAGGAGACAACAACAACAGCAACATCAACGCCCAACCATGTCTGAACTTGGTACCGGTGGTAGAAGCTCTAGAGGAGGACATGCTCCAAGAGGAGGTAGAGGACATGGTCGTGGACCACGGACCCATCTGAAACAATAGTTGTTGATCCCGAACACTTTGGAGAGCAAAGAACTCATCAATGCAGGACCACAATACATGGTCAATGCGAGGGGACAGCCTATGCGTGACTATGTCGTACTAAACCCCGCTCATCTACAAACAGCATTGCAAGACCAACCCTTCATCTTTGGTCACTTTGAATTCAAGCCAATGATGTTCCAAATGCCGCAAACCGCAGAGGGCAATTTGGGGTTTTCCTCAAGAAGATCCTTATGCACACCTAAGGCAATTTTTGGATGTGTGTAGCAATTTTATTATCCACGAGTCTCGGAAGATGCTTTGATCAAGCTCTTCCCATATTCTCTTAAGGATAAGGCCAAAAGTTGGTTGAACTCCTTGGAACCAAATTCAATTCACACTTGGGATGAGCTAGCCGAGAAGTTTCTTGCAAAATACTTCCTCCCAACAAAAATGCTAAGTCGAGAAATGATATCACTTCCTTCAAACAAAGGAAGGGAATCACTATTTGAGGCTTGGGAAAGGTGGAAGGAATTATCGAGAATGTGCCCACACCATGGCATTCCGTGGTGATTCAAATGGAGACTTTCTATAATGGTCTAGATCAACCCACTAGGTTGATACTTGATGCTTCATCGGTGGTGTCATCCGAACATGTCCTTTTCTCGAGGCATGCAAGCTTATTGATGACATAGCCACTCATAACTCTCATTGGCCATCCGATAGATTTACTCACGGAAAGAAGGCGGTGTCCATGAAATAAGTGAAGTAATCGCTCTTTCTCGCTCAAGTGGCTACTTTAACCAACATGATCAAAACTTTAAGTACACCAAACGTGGCCACGTCTGAGAGACAGACTGCAGCAGCTGTTGAACCAACACCATCTGGGGGAGTAGTGTGTGTCTATTGTGAAGAAGGGCATGTCTACGAAGAGTGTCCCTACAACCCTCAGTCTGTAAAATTTGTATCTCAGAACATAGGTAACAGTCCTTACTCCAACTCTTACAACTCAAATTGGGGAAATCATCCAAACTTTGGTTGGAGAAACAACAATGCTTTGAATGCTAGCAATACTGCTCCTGCAATACCTCCAGGATTTCCCCCTCAACAACAACAACAGAGGCAGTATGTGCAGAATAACTACAATAGCAACTTGGAAGCCATGATAAAAAGCTTCATAAGTGATTGTAAGACAACTTTGCAAACTCATGAGTCTTCAATCAAAACTCTGGAAAACCAAATTGGGCAGATAGCTTCAGCTCTTACTCAAAGGCAGAATGGATCTCTCCCATCTACAACTGAAACACCATCATCCAATCCAAATGGTAATAATGGGGTGAATGCACAGGTAAATGTTATCTCATTGAGAAGTGGTACTGAATACCCTGAACCAACTATGCCTGTGGAGAAAGAGGTGCCAGAGAAGGAAAAAGAGAAAGGGAAGGTGACGAGCACAAGTGGAGAAAAAGAGAAGGATACTTCAGATATTGTGATGTCTAAACCAGACGTTACAACGTCTACTTTTGAACCAGGAATCAAGACTGTGCCTAGGCTTGTACCTGAATATCCTCCTCCACCCTATCCTCAAAGATTAAAGAAAGCACATGAAGACAAGCAATTCAGCAAGTTCATGGAGATGCTCAAGAAGCTACACATCAACCTTCCTTTGGTAGAAGCTCTACAGCAGATGCCTAACTATGCTAAGTTTCTAAAAGACATCATCACCAAAAGGAGAAGGCTAGGGGAGTTTGAAACTGTTGCTTTAACTGAGGAATGTAGTTTAATTATGCAGAATAAACTTCCTAGAAAACTCAAGGATCCTGGCAGTTTCACTATACCATGCTCCATTGGAGATTTTTACATTGGCAAAGCTTTGTGTGACTTGGGAGCAAGTATCAACTTGATGCCCAAGTCCATTTATGATAAACTTGGTATAGGAACTGCCAGACCTACTTCTTTAAGTCTCACTTTAGCTGATAAAAGTAGAGTATATCCTGAAGGCATATTAGAAGATGTTCTAATTAAGGTTGACAAATTTGTTTTTCCAGTGGACTTTGTTATTTTGGATTTTGATGCAGATAAAGAGGTTCCTATCATCTTGGGGCGACCATTTCTAGCCACTGGAAGGACACTCATTGATGTGCAGAAAGGAGAATTGATCATGAGGGTCAATGACCAAGAAGTCAAGTTCAACGTCCTCAACGCACTCAAGTATCCAGAGCCTCACACAGAAGAATGTTCTTATGTGGTTGCCCTTGACCATGTGGTTCAAAAACAATCCAAAGCAGCCAAGCCCAAACCACCACCACCAAAATTCACCAAAACAGTTCAAAGAAGAAAGCTTATTGAATGGGGACAAGTTTTATCATCCACCTCAAGGCTTAAATCTTTACCTAAGAAGCTCAAATCTAGGAGATCAAGACCTTTCAAGTTGGTGAAGGTGTATCCTAACAAGACAGTGAACCTGTTTGAAGAAACCACTTGTTCCACACTGAAGATCAATGATGAAAGGGTGAAGAAATACTGTGGAGCACATGTGGTAAGGGACAAAGTCTCCACCGAGCTTCAAGACCTCTAACACTAAAGAGGAAGTCTGGCTGAAGACTCTTAAAGCAAGCGCTCTTGGGAGGCAACCCAATGATTTTTGATTAACCAACACTTTTTGTGTCTTTTAATTTTTGTTTTGTAGGAATGAAGGCTGAAGAAAGGAGAAAGTAAAAGGTGGTAGACGTTATAACGTCTCAGTGTACACTAGACGTTGGCACGTCTGTTGTCTAGGCCAGGTTTAAATGAAAAAGAAGAAGGCGACCGGTCAAGCAGGCATCCCCGCTCGGCAGAGTGGAAGGCTCAGGTTTGGTGCTTTGAACAAGTAATTTAGCCCTTTTAGCAGTAGAGTAATTTTAGTTTTTTATTTTAGTAAGAATAAACAACTATCCAACGTGATAACGTCTGTTTCAACGTTGGATGGTTAGAAGATAGTAGTTGTTTGTTTGTCTGTGTTCTGTTTGATTGTTCCTCCCCCATTTAAAAAAAAAACAGAAGTTTTTTTATCATTAAGCAGTGAGGACACTGCTCAACTTTAAGTGTGGGGGGGAGAATCCGGATGTTCTAAGTTTTTTCTGTTTTGTGCAAGCATGAAATCAAATGCAAAATCAGTTTATATTCTTACTCTGTTAAGCATTGAAAATAATTCTCTTTGGGCTAAATCTAGTGATGAATGTGTATATGTGAGTAGCTGATGCATGTTTAGATGAAAAGAATTGATTGCTGCTCCCACACAAACTCTGTTTTAAGGAAAAATCTGGTTAGCTAGGGAATATTTTATGCTGAAGCTAGTTTTGGTGAACTATGGTGATTGTAAAACTTGATTAAAAACCTAGAGTAGCAGTAGAAGCTAAGTTTGGGGGTGTATCAGGTTGTACAAAGGCTGGGTGCGAAGACTGTAGGATGGTTAGTGCAGGCGTAGTGTGAGTGCAACGTTGTAACGTCTACCCGTAACGTTATAACGTATGCCGTGTGTGTTGTGTTCTGTGTTCAAACGTTATAACGTCTCACCTATAAACGTTATAACGTCTACTCCAAAAAGACCAAAAAGAGTGTGTTGTTGTAAATAAGTGGAAAATCCACAAGTACTTTGTGTTTCTTTGCAATACCAGAAACAAATCTTTGGGCAACCCAATATATGAAGTAAAAATATATATATATATATATATATATATATAATAAATAAATAAAAAGAAGAAAAGAAAAAAAAAAGAATTCCAAGTGGAATGAATCAAAGGAAGCTGCTCAGTAATGAGGGGGTTGTAGTCATTTGCGTGTGTGAGTCAGAAAAATAGTTGCACTAATCTAGTCCTAGCACCCAATTAAGACACTTTGTCATGCTTTAAATTAACCCTCATTTCTTATGTGAAAAATGTTAGCCTACTCTTTGTTTTGAAAGATGTTTTGCTCTCACCAAATGGAAACCACTCTTTCATAGGCTAGAATAGCTTCGAACCTAGCTAGGAATAGAATTAATGCAGAGAGGTCACACACTCACTTTGGGCGAGAATGAATCTAGAATTTAATTGTGCATTGGTGCGTGAGTGTGTGAGAATTAGCCCATTGAGAATAATTTTTGATCAAATGATTGAGTAGAATGCAACCTCTTTGGTGTAGTTGATTTCATGCATTTTGTTAATTTTGTTTTGTCTTGATTGCTTGAGGACAAGCAATGATTTAAGTTTGGGGGTGTGATAACTCATATTTATATGAGTTATTTATACTTATTCAAAGATAAATCATGCAAGTTCTCTAGCAATTGTAGGTTGATTCTATTAGTTTTCTCGTTAGTTTATTGTTTCTTAGTTAGCTAGGGGCTAAATTACGAGTTACGTGCATTTTGGCACCAATTGGTGCCTTTGTGAGCATTTTGATGCTTCTTGTGTTTGTGTAGTAAAAAGTTGAGCGTCGCAACGCCCCTCACCACGCCTCAGTAGAAGAAGAGCGTGAGCAAGAGTGAAATATCTTAGTTATGGCGCACTAGCAATGATGGTTAAAGATTCGAGAAAGTCGAGAAGATCTTCTATTCCCATGTGTCGACAAGGATGACGCCTTTGTAAGCAATCGCATGATGTCGGTTCGAAGTGCAAACAAAGCTTAGTAGGTGGGCAAAATGTCATCAATGACATGTGACCCATTTGGCTATTTAATTGAAGACTTGTCTCTCTAAAAAAAAATACATACACACCGCATCATACCAGTCCATACATTCATCATCTACCTTCCTCCATTGTTCGTAAAGGGTTCTCAAAACGAAGTTCGGACACGAGACTTGATTTTTGAACTCTACTCAACTCCATTTCGGTCATAACCACTCTTCGTGAAGCTCGAGACGTTTGTAACGTCTCTACAGATCGCATGCGGGAAAGTTACTTAGGCGTATCTGTTGCACTCAGTATCTTTTCCTCTATGTATGGTATTTGGATTTTAACTCCTTATCTTTTTGTAAAGATGCTCAGCATGAGCTAAACATTTTGTAGTTGGGTTGTTGATTTGCATGTAATGAATTTCTAGTTAAATGTTATGAAGTATTGACGCTTATATGTTTTAAATCTTTGCATGATAATATTTCCAAACTTGTTTTGAGACTCGATCACTTAAAATAGGTAGATTCATAGGTACTGGACATGGTCTATGAAAAGAACTCAAAGATTTATATGAACGAAAAGGTGCACTAAAGACATTTAGGCATTTTTATCTAAGTCTAGACATAGAATGGATAATAGTTCATAGAACATTGCTGTGGGTACTTAAAATACAGGAGTGGGCCTATTTAGAACCTAGACATAGGACCTCTTATACTTGAAACTCGACGTTTTGTGTTGAAAAGCCACGACTCTTTGCAACAACATGGCGTTCGGACGTGGTAACGTCTATCTTGAATAGCATTTATGCGTAATAGCGTGTAAAGCGTTATAACGTCTGACTAGAAAGGATTTACTTGCATGCAACAACCCAACTCACTCCTCATCCATATTCACAACCAACATTTGTTTAATTACTTGCTTCATTTACATTCCTAGCATTAAAAACACTCTTATTGTCGATTTGTTACTTGATTCACTTGTGTTTTGAAACTTGAACTTTGAAAGCAAACCAATCCTCGTGGGAACGATCTCTTACTTTTATCCACTTTATTACTTGTACGACGTGTATACTTGCACTAAATTTGCGAATACCACACGAACGCAACAAGAACGCCTTTGTATTTCGAAAATCTGGGAGGGTCCGGACGACCCTCCGGACGACCTTGATTCGGCCCGCTCTACCTCTTGTGAAGGTTGTGCCATCTTACGCGCAAGACTTTGCGGGGGGCACCAGCTATCCGGGAAGTTTGTTTTGTTCTAGCCAGATCCACCTATGAAAGGGAAAATACGTCAGGTCGACCGAGCCAGCGCGCTCGAGAAAAGGGGGTGACGTGGTCGTCCCCCGACCGGATGCCTCCCCTTTTATGAGGCGTGGAAACTATTCTAAAGCGAGAAAGCTAAAGTAAATCGAGAAAGCTAAAGTAAAGAAAGAGCTAAAATTAAAGGAGCGGCTTACCTGGAGAAGAGTAACTGGAGAAGGAAGGAGCGGACAGGGAACTCTCGCACAACAGCTTTCAGGTCGCTTGCGGATAGCTCGGTCGGCAGCAGAGGTGTGATTTCGAGTGTGGAAATCGTGCTGACCAAGTGCTCTATTTATAGAGGGGCCCACCAGGCGAAACGACGCGACGCGACTGATCGCATTCCCCCCATCCGTTGCATGGGGAATCCCAAAAGGTGCCTAGAGACACGCAAAGGTCACCTCATTCATTGCACATTAATGGCAGGGTCGAAGCCCAAACGCCACGCGCGGCAGCGACCGACCCATTTCTAATGAAGACGTCTTGATGTCAGCCCACTGGGGGCATCGATTCAAGCCTCAACCCATACAGGCGACCTAGGCTTGGGGCAAATCGTTACGGGGTGTATCGGAAATAACAGAGGTGCGATCGAGAAAGCAGGCGGCCCATTCCAACGAAACGGCCCAAGCCTGTGGCTTGGAGCGCAATCCTCGGCGACCGGCCGGATTTCTCGCAACGGCCAGGTCGCCCCAGTGGTATAAGTACCACCTCCATCCACAGTACCAGGTATGTTTTCCTACCCAGTGATACCTTGCCCGTTAGCACACCTCTGACTCGAGCGTCTAAGTGTCTTCGCAGGTACCACCCGAGGTGCTCTCAATACCACCCCTATCCATACTCAACGACCGGACGGCGGAGCAGCGAACGACATCTACCCTTAGAGATCAAAGCACGATCAAAAAACGAAACAAAAGGTAGTAAAATAGCTCTAGAATAGAACTAATTAAAATACCAAACAACTTACTTAAAATAAATACTAAAAAGGCAACTAAAAAAACTTATCATCTCGATTGTGCACTTTTAATTTCTCTATGTTGCTTTTCTCCCAACAACTGGTATCAGAGCTTCAGGTTCAATGGGGTAAATTTCTTAGTATGCTCTGTGGTTGCGGCTTTGTCTGATCTTCCACATCAGAAAAGAAGTTTGATATTGTGGAAGTGCTGTTTGAGAAAGGTTCTGCTAAGGAAAGATTTGGTATTTAAGTGTGTCCGATGTGATCCACCTCTCTTTCCTGGGAACCTACTCGGTGCACGGTTGTACAGTATGTATACAACTGACATGGAGAAATTTGATGGAAGAATCAATTTTGGCTTGTGGAAAATTCAAGTCAAGGATGTGATGATGGAATCGGGGTTGCACAAGGTGTTGAAAGGACACAATTCTGGGCATGTAAAGAAAAATTGTCCAGTGGTGCAAGTCCGGAAAATTTCTCCAAAGGTCCATAATTGCGCATGGAGCACTGGTTTCATAGTTGTGCAAGGTGCGTGGTGGAAAGGAACGTCGATGGCAGATGAAATTTCTGGAAAAGTGAAACATGGAAGTTACACCATAATTTTTCTGCAGGTTTTTTTTGACATGTGCCGAAAGAAGAAATTCTTGAAGTGGTCTAGCTTCAAGTGAGGTATACTCTTTTATGGTGGAGTATGATAGTTCATTTGAACTATGATTGTCGGTGTAGACATTGAAAGCTGAAGATGTCTCGAGTATCAATTACAATCAAGGTGGAGATTGTTGGAGTTTATAGGAATTGAGCATCTTGAAGAAGTTATGTCGATGGCCTTCGGCATGGATAAAATTCTTGTAGTGGTTTAGCTTCAAGTGGTATACTCTCTATGGTGGAGCATGATAGTTCCTTTGAACTATGATTGTCGGTGAAGATAATGAAAGCGAAAGGTGTCTCATTGATCAGTTACAATCAAGTTATTGTTGGAGTTGATTGAAATTGACATCTTGAAAAAGTCCAACATTGTTTAGTTTTGTGAAGGAAGAGGGAGATCAATGCTATATAATGGGCTCAAGTTCTTCATTACAAGACGCACCAGTCAGAAATACCTTAAGTTATATTTGACTTTGTTTTTTTTTCTCTTATACTCTTGTTTTAGAGTGTTGTAAGATGTAGTTAAATATTTACTTTGGAGGGTGTGGGTGTACTGGGGTCATGGGGTGTGTGAGAGAGTTTTCTATGTGTTGTAATAGTTTTCACATAGTGTTATTCACTGGTTGTCTTTAGACAACGGTTCGTGGTTTTTTCTCCGGTTTGGAGTTTCCACGTTAAATTCTTGTGTCTCGATTGTGCGCTTTTAATTTCTCTATGTTGTTTTTCTCCCAATAGTTTGGAACTATATATCTGAAATGGTTCGGAAGCTAACTAACGTACCTGTGTTTGTCATCAGACACCCCTAATAATAGAACACTATTTAATTAACGAATCGGTGTGGAAGTTAACTACCGAACCCTTACTTTTGTTGCCACGGAACTTAAGTACCGTATGTGTCCGGAAATTTACTACCAAACTTGTCATTAGATCAGCGTATACGGGTTCCCATGTGCATGTGTTCCACAACCAGCGCATATGGGGGTGTCCAGCGAGTAAGGGGATTGTAGAAAGTATGGGCATATAAAGCCTTTAAACTCAACACAACCAGAGTTGACCTAAGCGGCCCAGAATTGGTTTGCGCTTGTCCCGATTTCATCTAATCAATTCAACTTGACCAAAAAAAGCCCTTAAACTCTTCAGTCATTTCCTATATCAATCAGTTACTCTTGCAATCTTCTATCACTTGCCTTTTATATCTATGATTGCTAAGCTTTTGCTAATCAGAGGATCATGTTCTCTTTTGATTCAAAAAATTGTTCCCACGAGTATGGAGATGACCAAGATTGTAGGAGCCCTTTCAAGCATCAGACGATCCCCCTCTCCTTAATTGTCTAAGGATCCTAATTTCTCACTGTTCTATTAGAAATTCAAGATTATGTCTCCCTTCTTGCCTCATCTTCCATTATAGAGGAAGGGAAACTCTTGCTTCAAAACCATGACATTCCTCATGGGTTGACTCTCACCTAAATATAGACGATATGCGGTATTTCCTCAACCTAGCCTTCATATGTAAATTGGATCAACCAGTTGGCTAGTGAGAGATCAGCTTAAAATTTGTGGTTGCAATAAAATCACGGCAAAAGTGGCATCTTTGTAATTCTTTTTTGTATTGGACGCAAAAGCTTCAAATTCCAGCTTCTAAAAAGTCACGTCCACGTCCGGGGCATCTTGCCACCAAATATACAAGAGCCTAGGAAAAGGAGGTGCAAAGAGGCACAGGAAAGCTATGATGCACGGATACCGGACACGCACACTCAGACACCGATTTTATTTTGAATTTTTTTGAAAAATACAAATAATTAAAGTGTTATAGTGTTGGTGTCGGTGTCCGACACGATATGTGTCAGAACCGGGACACGTGCTTTGCGACAACATCCAAGGCATCACGAAGCCAACGATTCGTAGGTTGGTGAGAAGATATGGTATGAAGAGGATTAGTGGTTTTATCTATGAAGGAAACCAGAGGAGTTCTGCAGATATTCTTGGAAAACATGATTCGTGATGCTCTGACTTACACCAAGCACACAAGAAGGAAGACGGTTAGAGACATGGATGTTGTTTATGCTCTCAAGAGACAGGCTAGAACCCTTTACGCCTTTGGAGGTTGAAGAAGCATTCTTCTTTTTTTCGCGTGAAGATGATATGTTATTTTGTCTCTATTTAAGCAATTTTTTCTCCAATGTGCCTGGTTATCCCCAAAACTATATATATTCTGAACAAACTAAAACATTTTATTTTTTTGCTAAAGCATTATAGAAAGGTCACATTAAGTTCACACAAGCCACAAATTTGTTCTCAAAATGGAAGCCAACCATATGTTAAAAACCAATCTGACTTTCCACTTATGCCAGTGACATACTTTTTGTAGCATCCCCCACGTATTAAATTTATATGTAAGGCCAGTGCTAGGAGTTGGGAAAGTGTTTATCAATGTCGCCACAGTCTCACAATTGAGACGATAACATGATTGATATTGATTCGAAGAAACGAGAGAAAACAAATATAAGTTGAGTTTTGAGATAACTTTTTGTCAAAGTGACATTAGGTCACCGTCTCAACAGTAAGGATAGGGAAGACGGAGAGCTTCTAATTACGGGGGATTGATGCTTCCCCCCATAAGTAGAGTACCACGAACCTCGACGTTCACACAATTGAGACGCTAACTAATTGGTGTTGGTTTGGCTAAAAAGTAAAAACAAAGAAAAACAAATATGAGTATTTCAAAACTCAATATATTCATTTTTCTCCTTTTTTTTTTTTACTAAACTAACATCAATTAAGTCATTGTCTCAGTCAAGTGGAAGCTGAGATCGTAAGCTCTTACTTACAGAAGTGGGTTATTAAACTCATACTAGATTGGTTGATCTAGTATACTGTATGACACATTGTCCCACATGAGGACACTTCATGGTTTCACTTTTCGTAAGTGTACGTTTGAATTAGTTTCTTTATAGTCAAAATAACATAATCTAAACAATTTAAAAGCAAATCGTTTAATTTTTTCTTGAAAATAATAACAATAATAATAATAATCTAAAACAAAGAGCTACTTGTGTGAACGCACTTTGTTGAGTGTCAACACTAAGTAGATCACGTTTTGTTGAATCTTCTGATTCATTTCCAGGAAAGTCTTTTTCTGGTATTATAAGGAAAGTGCATGTCAATTTCCTGGCATAGTCATACAAGTTTTTTCTTCCATTAAAAGACATGAGAATAATCAAAGAACATCGAGAGGATTATCTTAAAAAAAAAAAAACATCGAGAGACTTTATGATAAAATTTTACTGCATTGTTCTGACATTGCACACACTTTTTTCGCACCCCCCTCATCATCTCCTGCACCCCATAAATGTTATTCTAGACAAAAATACCCCAACATTCTAAAAAATTTCCAGAATTACCTACTATTTATGGTAAATCCGGATGGGGGTTTGAAGATTTCCGGATTTACCAAAAATTGCAGGTAAATCCGGTTCATAAATTGTGAACCGAATTTACTGCAATTTTTGGTAAATCCGGAAATCCTCAAACCCCCCATCCGGATTTACCATAAATAGCAGGTAATTCCGGAAAAAAAAACTAAATTATTAAAAAACAAATTTAAATTAATAAAAACAAGCGTTTTACAACGATTTCGATCACGAAACGAAACAATACATGAAATTGATGAAAAAAAATAATATAACGCAACAACAAACGAAATAAAAACACGGTAGAAACTATTGAGATGGTGGTTTGAAACGACGAAGGACCTCAACAACGGTCCTTTTGGTTTTGACATACTGATTTGCAAAGGACTCGATCCGAAAGATGTCATGCTGGCCCATCATTGCTCGAACGTCATCGTTGTTCTTCACATCCATGGTGGACCACCGAACACGATTATTATCGCTTATAGTGGGGTTGCGAAAAATGATCCGAGTGACTTCTTGCGCGATCTGTCTGTATTGTTTTTAATCGTAAAGTGTTCGTGATCGTATTTTAAAACGTGCATATCATTTTAAGAATACAATTAAATACAATTTTAGTTAGGAATTTTAAAAAAAAATACAATTTTTTAAAAAACGGCTGGGGGTGTTCGGATTCTACACATGCAGTAAATCAGGTTCACAAATATGAACCGAATTTACTCTGCGTATGTGGTAAATCTGGAAATCCCCGCCAAGATCCCCTTTTTTTACCGGATTTACCATAATTTGAGGTAAATCGAAACCGAATTTTTAATTTGTTTTTTTAATATGTTGGGGGAATTTATGGGTTTTTGGGGTTATGGGTATGAGGGAGAAGGAGGGGGGTGCGAAAAAAATCCATAAGAATATGCATTTTTTTTTATTAATACATACTCTCTCTGTTACATAATATAAGTAAAAATCAGTCAAGTATCTAACCGATTTTTATTTATATTCTGCCACGGAGGTAGTAAGTTCAATGTCAAATTATCTGACTAACAATTTTCGCTTACTGGACCTATTAATGTCTGACTTCTCTCGATTTTCCATCTCGCCCTTCAGAGGGGGCACCATTTTTTGGTCAAGAATTTGTATATGGGAGTCTTTATAATGAATTCAAGGGAAAAAAATACAAAGGGTTCACCATTCAAATAAAACAAAAGGTCAGCGTTACAAATTATTCAAATGGTTTGCAATAAAGACAAATATTCTTAGGCAACCCTTGTAACACTAGCAAAAGTAACTAAAACGATATTTTGTCAACTTGTGTTTATATTTCATTTCAGCACGAGTTGTTTGCAGGATAAAACTTAGTGTGGTTTTTTTTTATAAGTCAAAATGTACTATTGGGGTAAAGGGGTACCTCAACCCATTACACATTGATGAAATTCATACATCTCCACTCAATTCTAATCTATTAAGTTGTCCTCTACACCAATCCTCAAAAAGTGACTTGTATCTTGTTGTCTATTTTACAAATTACTCATTCCCATGATAAACATTTGACTTGCTGCAACATCACAGCAGCATTCTGTCCACCAAGAAATCCAGAATACACGGCGCTGCACGGCGGAAAGTAAACTTGGCACAGTGGTCGGAGGGAAGCGAACTCTCGGATCCCTCGGAGCTCTCAAAGGAAACTAATTTCGAAAATAGGGCGAAGTGAAGGAAGAGTCTTCGACTTGGCTTATATATGCCTCGAGGGGCAAGATGCGAATCGACGCGTCCCATCAATGCGCAAACTTTGACATTATGACAAGACAACCTCGGTTCTTCAAGCGTCGCCTCTATTTCTCCAAACGTCACGTCCCTGCTTCTCCACTCACAGGCTGACACGTGGCGCGACATCATTAGTTTTTCTATCGCTGAAGACAACGGAAAAGTCAAGCCGAGGGCAACCTCATCCTCTAGCCGGCCTCGACTTGGTGGGCCACTGTTCCGGCCTGGGCCTAACCTTACAAGAGTTGGGCCAAGCCTAAACCGGTATTGTCTACAGCCCAATATGCACTCGATTATCAAGCGTTACCATTCAATGGTCCAGATTGCAGCGGTCGTATCCAACGCCTCAGGTACGATGCATTCGTCTATAAATAGAGGTGCACCCCTCCATTTTCAGGTACGTTCTCATTCTTAGCATACCTCTCCACTTCTCTTGATAACTTATGCATCAGAGTGTTTGCAGGTACCACCCCCTGCGAGCTCAAGCAACCAACCTCGGCAGCAACCTCGGCGCAGTCGAACAATATCTTCAACCATCTGAAGCACATCTCCAAATACTCCGGGACTAATCTTCATCTGAGATCTAGGTACTGAACAGAGCACTTCATCTAAAGCGCCGTAATCGGCCAATATCCAGGTTTGCTTCTCGTCGATGAAGCAACTTGGGTTCGAGTTTTCTTCCCTTTCAACCGAACTTCAAATTAGTCAGACCTATGACAAAGACTCTAGATAAAAAAACACGAGTTGTTTGTAGCATTTTTTTTTGTCAAAAACATTTCACATCTTAAAAACAAAAATCCAAAAGAAAAGTCCTTTTAAGTCGCATGTATAATTTATAAACGCGTATGATGACTAAGTTGACAATTCAGGTCCAACTCCAGCTAGATTGATGTGGAATGATTTTAAATTTAATGTTTTTCTTAAAAATAAATAAATAAATTGTTTGGTATAGTGACTGCTGATCCATTGACTTGGTGGGATGTACTTGATAGGATTTTTACTCTTGCAAGCCATCAAATTTCACTTAGACCAACTAATAGCACTTGCATGAGATAGTAGGAGTTTCTTCCACCTTAACCGAGGTTTTGAATTGAATTCGAGTTTGAAAGATACAACGATGTTAAATCTCTGGGGAAAGTTTATTTGCTTGCATTGTGGTCTTCTACCTAAAATTTCGATAGATAAATCTCTACAGTTGTGCGTAGAGGATATTCGGTTTATTAAAAAAAAGTCATTTAAACTAAGCAAAAATGAAAGCGGTTAGATAAGTCAAGAAAATAATTCAAAAAAAAAGAAATCAACTTAGAGATAATCACCCTTTTGAATATTTTTGTCTACAAAAGAGATCTTATTGAATAGTCTTCAGCTTTACCAAATGAAGAAACCAGCAAGCCCAAGCTTGCATCAATCTAACAAAAGAAAAAAGAATGTTGCAAGTAATCAACAAAGTGGTTCAAACAATATTAGCAATGGAACACAGAGAAATAATCCTAAGAATCATAGTACCATGACATATGTCAAATCTGCTATCAAGAAATGTTCAAGCCTTTTTATATTGTTTCTACCTGGGAAAACAAAAACATCCTCAGAAACTGTTGAAAATTCTAACACAAAGAATAAAGTCAGAGGAGTATCATGTAAGTTTATGATTAATAATATCTATGTTTTCTTTTTTTCAATTTGATGATATGATTATGAACTTATTTAATTGTGGTTTTTTTTTTGGAATTTGTAGCTTCAACAGATGTATCATCTGATAGTTCTAATAAGAGAAAATGGAAATCTTCTCAATCATCAACATCATCTAGCACATCATGTAATCAAATTGGAATTGGTAACTTTACCTTTGAGGAAATTTATAAAGCAACTGCAAAATTCTCTCTAGAGAATAAGATTGGTGAAGGTGGATTTGGAACAGTGTATAAGGGAAAGCTTCATAATGGACCCCTTGTTGCTGTAAAGCGTGCCAGAGAGGTATGCCATAAAGTTCATCTTTTGACTCTTTATCAATCTCTAGAACTTGTTCCAATTTGATTCAAGTTGTTGAAATGAGCAGAATCATCATATTTGATTCATAATCTCTACAACACTGACACTTTTGGTTGAAGATGTGGTTGTGATCGTGTCTCAATTCTTAATATTATCAAGAATTGCGGTCAAATGTGTCTGATGCAGTCTCAAATCTCAATTGCAATTGCAGGATGTACATAACAAGCACTTGGCTGAGTTCAGAAATGAAATTAACCTTTTGTCAAAAATTGAGCATTTGAATCTTGTGAGGTGGATTGGTTTTTTGGAGCATGGAGATGAAAAGATTATTGTTACTGAATATGTTAATAATGGAACTCTTCGAGAACATCTAGATGGTGAGTCTCTAATGCAGCAATGAAATATATTATATTTATAAAATTATAATCAATTGTTATATTATAGCATATAAATGAAATAATGAGATAGACATTGTGAATTATATTAATGCAGGTGTGCGGGGAAAAGGACTAGAAATTGGTGAGCGTCTAGATATAGCAATTGATGTAGCTCATGCAGTAACATACCTTCATCAGTACACAGGTTTGTTCTTCTGAGTTTAAAGACTCTACACCGACGGTGTAAAAAGTTTTACACATACATCCAATCATAGCTCACCATGACGCCACATTGTCGTAATAGTTCTTTAAACATCTTCACAAATATCTACACGATGAAATATGATTGAATGCATGTGTACAACTTTTTTACACTGTCATGTACATATTCATGTTATAGAGTATCTACTTACTCAATTGCTCAAGCATTTTAACAAGTAATGATATAGTTTTGTTGTTTGATTGACACAGATCATCCAATTATTCATAGAGACATAAAAGCATCAAATATCTTACTAACTGACAGTCTAAGGGCGAAAGTAGCAGACTTTGGTTTTGCGCGGTTGGCGTCGGAAGACCCGAATGCAACTCATGTTTCAACTCAAGTTAAAGGAACAGCTGGTTACCTTGATCCTGATTACATGAGAACACACCAACTCTCTGAAAAGAGTGATGTTTATTCCTTTGGTGTTTTACTTGTTGAAATGATGACAGGAAGACATCCAGTTGAACCTAAAAGACCCATCAGTGAAAGAGTCACAATTAAATGGGTAAGTATGTCAAATCTCCTAATATAGTGTTTATAAGTTATACTACCTCAGTCCCCTTTGTAAGAGACGGTGTCGTTTTATGTTCATTGAATAACTGATGTATCTGGTTTATATTATAGACCAGATACATCAGTTATTTGAATCAAAAACTACATTGTTTCTTATAAAGTCGACCGGAGGTAGTATATGACTGTAAAGTAAGTTGTGATTGGTTCAATTATGTCTTAAGCAAAATTTCGAAAACATAAAGTGAACTTTGTATAGCATCCAAGTTACTTCCTCTGGTCTTCTTTATGAGAAAAAATTGCAGTTTTACGTTCATTGAATAACTGATGTATCTGGTTTATAATATAGACTAGATGTCCAGCATCCAAGTTATTGTGATTATTAGACTAATATATAATTTGCATGCAGGCAATGCAGCTTTTGAAACAAGGAGAAGCAGTGATGGCCATGGATCCAAGGCTACGAAGAAGTACGGCCTCGAACAAGGTCGTACAGAAGGTTCTCAAGCTAGCTTTCCAATGCCTTGCACCGGTGAGACGATTGCGGCCATCCATGAACAATTGTGCAGAAGTTCTATGGGCGATCCGGAAAGAGTTCAGAGACAAAGCCTATTCTCATCCTCCAATTAGTTCTCACCATTCAGCTGATTTTCCTCAGAGAGATTCTAGGAAGAATAGGCATAAGCCATTTAGTATTGAAGATGATAAACAGTATAAATCTGTCTCGACGTAATCGAATTCATTTATGAAATTTGTTCATTAATTAATTTCAGAATTTATTTTCATGAGATCTTTCCCTCTTCCATTTTGAAATTCTCAAGGTTTTTGATTGTTGAGACTGGAAAGTATGCTTTTGTTGCAATTTTAGTCTTCTGCAGTTGACTTTAGCATTCTTTATTTTGGTTATATATTTTCTTTCTTGGTGCATGGTCTTGGAAGAAAACTGCAATATATATGCAGAAATCTGACTTCAAAGGACCTCTAACCCATGAACATATTTTCAGTCAATACTTCTTCTATCAACTATACCTGTCCTTTTGACAAAATTGTTTTCTTTTTTTTCCTCTAGAAAAAAAAAACATTAGAAAAGTGAACATAAGAAACAAACAACATATGATTAACTTTTGGTAAAAGATCAGAGAAGGCAATCAATTTCAACCGTGACTATTATTTTTTGCATCCTATAAGAAAGCAGCTCCATATTTAGCACATTTTGTCATCCAAATTTAATCATTTTTTAACCATGAGTAACAAGTTATATCAATTTGATCTGCAAATTAGATTATGCATACACATTATAGTGTTGTTTATTGTTTTTTCCAAAAACATATTTCAATTCTTTATTCGTGAATTTACACACACTGTGTGTAAACTACCATGGGCCACGAGGGTGGCCTAGTGCTCTCAGATTTTATTTCCGCAATGACATAATGAGTGTTGATTAGTGCAAAATCTATATATAATACAACTACGAATATCCTCCTTGAACCCAGTCAGCAGAACAATTACCTTATTGGTCCACGTATTTACAAAATGCACACATGGACAGCCAAGGCTGCCACGTCACATCCTAACAAACTACCAATGCATTTTGAAAGAAAAAAAACGTCTCCATAGTTCCTTACGGTCTACACCTCAGTATAGCATTGTCAATGCTAATTATGTCACACAATTATTTGTATTTAAAACATTCAATATCAACCATTGACCAGAATATTTGCTTGTTGGAATACCCCAATAAAAATTCTTATAGTTTTAGTCCACAGTAAAATACGAAATCCCATTCCACTTAGTAACACGCTTTTAATTATCATTTGACCTTCATAAAGGGTCTATATAAGTCATTTGTAAGAATTTAGTCTACATTTTATTCTCTTACATTTCCCATCACATTTTCAGTATATTTTATTGACCAATGGAGTTTTCACCATCTATGTGTGAGGAGTTTCTCTTCATGAACAACGACGTTAGCATCGCACAATTGATGCACGTTCCTGACATGCATGTATAAACTTTCGGTCATTTGTGCACTGTATTTTATTTACAAAAAATATGTCATACTAATACTTATCTCTCTTGTGTTTCAGTTGTCACATTATATCGTTCTCGCCCATGTCATTGGCTCCATCTCAAAAACATGGTTAGTATTAATGTTGTGTAATCATTCCCCCATTCAAAATTGTTAACCGTGTAATTTGTATTTATTTAATTGGTAGTGCACCACTAAATGATGATTCTTCATTTCTAGGTCTGGTGTCGAACTTAGAGTTGTAGACCACACGAGTAGTGCATTTTTCGCCTTACAGGGGGATGCAACCTTCTTCTTTTACAATGAGCACCTCTGTATCAATCATGTTGATCCCAGTGACACCGTGAAGACCTTTGAATATCTTCCTCTCAGTTGTTTGCTTCATTTCAGAAATCATATTCTAATGGATGTTTTTGTTCAATATGTAGGGGATTGAACCATATGAATTGGATGACAAGTTCAGGCAAACTTATCTATTTAAAGTTGAGCGGCCCAACATCCAACCAGTTACGAATCATAGTAGGTTTATTGTTAGTACTGTACAAAATGGAAGAAGAGGTATTGTGCTTCCTATATTTTAAATATTTTTCATTGCCCCTTTGTGATTAGTCGTCATGAATTATGTGCCAAATTTCTGTGTTCGTTAGTCTTAATCATGGTCCTTCAACTGCAGGAATATCTTTCATATCGCAAAGCAAACAACTTATGTCAATTCAATTATCACGACAACACCTAATTTGGTTGCAATTACGGACAATCCGTCAATTTGTTTTCCCGATCATAACAGAGGTTTCAAGAAGAGGATTTATGCAGGAATTAAGTTTTAGCAAGCTAGATTGTATCTGTCTTATTTGCAATTGTCTTATGTTTTGTATTGCAAGAATTGCAAAAGTCGTGGATTTTTTGTTCTTTTTAGTTAGTATCATCATATTTTAATAGTGATTAATAATATTCTTACGTTGATGTTGTTTTAGTCAGTTACAGTTACAATTTGAGTGTAACCTGTCGAAAAAACTTATAATTGTTGTCTTCATAAAAATTTTTAAAAAAATTATTATTATTGTCTTCAAAAAATTTATTATTATTCTTCAAAAAAAAATCATTAAAAATTTTAAAAGGCAATACAACCAAATTCAGATTCCGTAAAGGCAATAACCGTGGAAAAACTCATGAAAAACATATTAAACCAAATTCAAGTAATCAGTATTAAATTTAAAACCCATAAATTCCGTATTCAAACTCATGGACAACATATGGTCAATTTGAGTTTAAAAGGCAATAAAACCCATAACTACCGTCATAATGATATATTGTCTTTAAAATAATCTACTCTTTTTTTTTTGACAAAAGGGAACTACTTCATTTCATTAATAATAAGAGACGAAATACATGTCGGCATATCAAAAAAGGTTTGAGAAGAAACTGTTAATAAGGCTACCCTAGCAAGAGTATGAGCGACCTTATTAGTTTCTCTCCTAGAGAACTCTACATGAGAGTTTACAGTAAAGAATCCAAACATCTCCCTACATTGGTTTAAAATACAACCATAATTTGAAATAAAGGAAGTGTGGTTGTTAAAATCATCAACTACCACTTTTGCATCAAGTTCAAAGATAACATCCTTGTAGTTAAGGGAACGCATCCACTCCATGGCCGCTAATAGTCCAAGCGCTTCGCCCGTATAGATCTCAACTACCGGAACAAAGGAATGAGTCTTGGCAGCTATAAACGTTCCATGATCATCTCTAATACACAATCCAAAACCAACTTTGTTACCTTCCGTATCAAAAGCGGCATCAACATTGCACTTAACAAAACCCGATGGAGGGGGCTGCCAATTGATATAAGGAGCCGTGTGTCAGATCTGAGCCACCCGCCATCTCTTTGTCAGTGAGGTGTCTCGCGGCGACAAACGATCCGAAAGGAATTGGTTCCCGCGAAGTAAAATAGCAGCTGCTGTCTCATTTTTATTATTCCACAACAAGTTATTCCGACTAGTCCATAAGCTCCACAACAACATACTAAGGACCAACCGAGCATCAGTTTGGATTACGCGGAGACGATGAAACACCCGATCGCGTGGCAGTGGTCGTTGTTATTGCGACAGCAGAAACATCGGCGAGCAAACCAGCAGCACGCCAACACGCTGTTGCTGTTGGACAGTCAAGGAAGCAGTGGAAAATTGTCTCTGCAGCCTTCCCACATCTAGGACAAACCGTAGGAACATCCACACCTCGGTTAACAAGCACAGACCGAGTTGGAATACAGTTTCGAGCAAAGCGCCATAAAAAAAAATTCACCTTAGGGGGAACCTTTAGTTTCCATAATAAACCCCAATTGCCTTCAACCATAAAATGAGAATTATTGAGGATTGTTTGTGTAGCCAACCTATAGGCACTCCTAACTGTAAATCCACCAGACTTTTCACATCTCCAAGTTAGCATATCAACATTCACAGCACAGTGGAGAGGAGTATTCAAAATAGCATGAGCAGAATTTTCATCAAGGAGGAAACGCACAAGAGGCTCATTCCATTCTTTCCGATCATTATTAAGCAAATAATCCACACGAAGGAAAGGATTATAATTACCCGGTTGTCTTGGCTGAATGGCCACTCTAGATGCGGTCCATGTAGGCTCAAATAATGGAATCCGGCTACCATCACCAATGGTCCAAGATACACCTATACTGTAAGTAACCTTTGAGACTCAAACACACTATTCCACACAAAACTACCATTACTCTTCTTTGTAGCATGTAAGAAGTCTCCATGAGGAAAATACTTGGATTTGTACAAACGGGAAACCAAGAGGTGTGGCATTGTTTGCAACCTCCAAGCTTGCTTGCCTAACAAAGACAAATTAAAAGCCTTTAAGTTACGAAATCCCATTCCTCCAAAATCCTTAGAAACACAAAGCCTCTCCCAAGTCAGCCATCTAATACCCTTACTATGACCATTGTTGCCACCCCACCAAAACCATTCAACATACGAGCAATCTCATCAAGCAAAGTGGTAGGAATAAGGAAGATACTCATAAAATACGTTGGAATTGGTCAGAGTCTGATTTAATCATTACCTCCTTGCCGACTTTAGATAAAACTCTACCACCCCAAGAATTAATTTTTCTCCATATCCAGGTCTTTGATGAATTTAAATAAGGATTTTTGCTCCTACCAACCATAGGCGGGAGGCCTAAATACTTTAGGTTCCCAAGCACACCGATACTCCTAAGTGTGTAGCAATAGTATCCTTCTCTTCTTGAGGCACATTTCTACTAAAGAAAATCTCGGATTTCTGAAAATTAATTTTCTGCCCGAGGCCGCCTCATAGATATCAAGAATAGACTGAATACACTGTATTTCTCTCATAGTTGCCTGAAAAAACAAAAAGCAGTCATCGGCAAACAAAAGGTGAGAAATTACAGAGCCCCCCGGCATATAGAGATACCATGAATGTTACCACTCGCCAAGGACTGATTCCATACAAAGAATGAAAAGATATGGAGATAGAGGATCTCCTTGTCTGAGTCCTCTACCAGGCGATATAGGTCCTACTCTCTCATGATTGACCAAAACAGAAAAGGAGACAGACTCAATACACATTTGCATCCAAGTAATCCACTGGTTAGAAAATCCCAACTTCCCCATCACAGCATATAAATAACCCCAATCCATTCTATCATAAGCCTTACTCATATCTATTTTCAAAGCAACTTGACCTTTCTTACCTCTCCTTTTATTTTTTAAATAATGAATAACCTCAAAAGCTATCATAGCATTATCTAAAATAGACCGATCAGATACAAAGGCAGATTGTTCAACAGATACACACTTTGAAAGTACAGACTTAAGACGATTAGCAAGTACCTTTGATACTATTTTGTAGATGACATTACAAAGCGCAATGGGACGCCAATCAGCCATAGAGCGAGGATTATCATTCTTTGGGATTAACGCTAAGTTTGTATCATTCAAATTGTGGGGAAGAACTCCTCGGCGCAGCCATGATACACAAATAGAAAAAATTTCATCACCATAACGGTTCCAATATCGTTTAAAAAAAGCGGGATTAAACCCATCCGGACTGGGGGCTTTATCGTCATCCATTGACATTAACGCCTCTTGGAACTCCTCCTTCTCAAAGTCACGAGTCAGCTGGTTATTATCATGCATGTCCAGCTTCGGTTGTAGGACAACAATAATTGGCTCATACGAGCCATTAGTGGCTGTGAACAAGTTAGCAAAGTAATCTCCAGCTACCACTTTTAATGTTGTTGCATCTGTGGCATGCGTTCCATCTTCTCTTTGCAATGTTTGGATTTTTTTCTTATTAAATCTGCATGTAGCACTTGCATGAAAATACTTAGTATTTTGGTCTCCATTCTTAAGCCAAAAAGACTTAGAACGTTGCTTCGAGAAAAAGCCTCTTCTTGCAGAATCAATTTATTCAATTTACTTCTCATCCGGTTAAACCGTGACACTCCATGAGTGTCTCGTCTATCCCGCAACTCCTCCATAGCATCCTTGCATGCATCGATATCTGCTCTAAACCGAAGCCTTAAGCTACGGCCCCAGGTGGAGAGAGTTGTAGCACAACCATGAAGGTGCGATTGGATGTCTCCAGCCGTTCCTAGGCTCCAACCTTCACAAACAATATTATCCAACTCCGATTCAACCAGCCACGAGTTCTCAAATTTAAAGGGAGTGTTGCACTGATTATGAGCCACGGGATTTTTCTGCAGAAGCAACGGGAGTGATCAGATTTTGGAGATATCAAATTTAATAATTTTGCTTGTGGGAACATGTCCAGCCACTCTTTTGTTACAAAAGCACGATCTAAGCGTTGCTCAATTGCATGTGGTGTACCCAAAGCGAACCTCCATGTGAATTGGTAGCCGGTCAGCGGAAGCTCAATTAAATTAGTATCTACAATCGCATCTTGGAAACCCCTCATGAGATAATTAGGATGATCACAATTCCCACGCTTATCAGCTGGAGACAACAAATCGTTGAAGTCTCCAATTATACACCAAGGAAGGCGTGACAGACTTGCCAACCTTCTGATCAAAGCCCAAGACTCCCTTCTACGAGTCCTATCCGCATAACCATAGTATCCCGTAATCCTCCAACTCCCACGAACGTCATCATCAACCTCAACATCCAGATGATGCCGAGAATAGCTCGTTATTTGACAGCGCATAGAATTTCTCCATAGAACAGCTATCCCTCCTCCTCTACCAACTCTATCCACTGAAATAAAACCATCAAATCCCAGAATTCTACGAACCGAATCAATCTGCGCAGCAAAAGTCAATGTTTCATACAAAAAAATAAGTTCCGGTTTTGTGCTCCGGACAAGGTCTCTGAGCATAGGAATTGCCGAAGGATGACCCAGGCCTCGACAATTCCAACTTAGGACACTCATTGCTCCTGGCAGGCCTGGCTGCCAGGACCTGCCAATAAAAAAGACCCACTACTGAGAGTATGTTCCTCATTGTGACTGGTTGATCCCACTGTTGCAGAACCATTGTTATTAGCATTCACCCTTTTTCTCTTCCTTATTTCCTCAACTTCTTCTATGTCCATCTCAGAATTTTCATGCACAACAAATCCCGCAGGTGGTAGACACGCAATCTGGCTGTGCGTGGCGCGTGTAGGTTGCTGAACAGGCCCCACCAAGTCAACTGAAGGTAAGGATCTACGAGGGCCCACAGTAAGTGGAATATGCGCAGCAGTTAATGGATGAATGGCCTGCACGTTACTACTACTTCCCATTCCAGCGCTAATAATGGGCAATGCATAGTTAAATTGTCAAAACGTTCCACATAATGGCTGCCATCATTACAATAATTATTATCATCATTGGCTTGTCTACCGTTACCCCTATTGACCGGAGTAGGACTGACCGGCGCGGTGGTAGAATCAGACCGGCCACCATTCTTCTCCCGGCGCAGCCATTGATTATTATCCCCCGAATTACGGCGTTCCACCTTCAATTCCGGACCCCAACCTCGCGTACCATCATCATTATCCATCGCAAACAGCTTTTCACAACTGTTATCCTGATGTCCTAGAAGACCACGGAGGTAGCAAAGCACTGACAACCTTTCATACTTAAATCTCACCAGTTTGATGTTGTCACCCCCAACATTTATTTTCTTTCCTCTCCGAAGTGGTTTCCTAACATCAACCATTACCCGAATACGCATAAAAGACTTCCAAAAATCTGAACTATTCTTTGGGTCATATTCCATAAAAACTCCAATAAAGTTCCCCAGTGAACGCCCAACAGATTCAGACATGAAACCAATCGGGATGTCATGAACTTGGACCCAAAATGCAACTTCAAAGAGAGGGACCTGAGCAGGGACATAACCCACACCCAGTTTTGCCAATATCAACATATGGCCATCAAAATGCCATGGATCTCCGGCAAACACCTTATCAACGTCACGCCAATGATAGAATTGATAGAGAAACAAGTTGCTATCCAGGACCCGTATATTCACTCCACGAACAGGTTGCCAGATGGCTGCAAGCCTGTCTTTCATTATCGGAATCCGAATAGCTTTCTTAGTGAGAAAACGACCCACTAAGCAGTGACGTGCATCAAAAGTTTCATTATTCGTCGTCTCTCGTTGTAATGGGGCATCATCATCTTCTTCCCCGGCAAAGTTCATAGGATTAGAAGCCATAGCAAGTCCCGAGTCTCCTAACAAAATTAGTGACTAGCGAAATCTCAATCTCTATAGAGCCGGCTTCCCGCAGGGATCGGAATATCGGAGATGAAGACCTTTGCAAGTACTAATCAAGGGACGACGAGACAATGGTGGCTATTGCAGACGAACCTGCGAGGGAAAGAGGAGAAGAAGGACAGCGCTCACGGTGGGGCGATGGAAGAGCAAACGTCTCACAAGGGAAGCCCTAGGAGAGAACAAACTCAGCACAAAAAAGTAATACTTCTTAAAAATAATTTACTCTTATTGTCATTAAAAAAATTTAAAACGATACAAAAAAAATTAGTGTATGCTGTCTTTAATAAAAATTTTAAAAAATTAATTATTATTGTCTTTAAAAAAATTTATTATTATTATTGTAAATAAAATACTTTATTAACAAGTTTAAGAGGCAGTTGTAACGCCCAAAAAATGATTAAATAAATAATTAGATAATTTAATTAAGTGATATTTTAGTTGGCCTTATTAAAATAAGTATAAGGTAATTAATTCAATTGAGGAGAGGGGTGTAGTAAGTAAATGGAGAGTATTTTAATTAAATAGGAAGGATGTGAGAAAGTAATTAGGAGGTGCAATTAGGGCCCATTAGAGTTAAGTGACCCAAACCCAATTAATAAAAACATTAGGGTCTTAGGAGAAACCCTCATTAGAAGCAAAAGATCAAAAATTAGAAAGTGAGAAGAGGAGAGGAGAGGGAGTGCGACGGCTAGGGCTAGGAAAGGAGGAGAATTTCGTGAAGCTCAAGGAGGAAGAAGGAAGGCGTGGAGAGTTGGGGTTTTGGAGGGGTCTTCTTGATTGTTGGTGTTATCTTCTCCAATTTTAAAAAGGTATGGGGGCTCTCTATCATAGTTAATAATTTATAAACCATGAAATCATAGGGATTAGGTGTTAGGAGAAATTAGGTGGCTGATTTGTAATGTGTATAAATGATTTGTGAGTATGTGATTGATTTTTATGATGATATGGTGTTGTTGTAGATGTAAATATGTTCCTTGATGAATCTTGAATTGCTTGATGTATGTCAATTGTAATAGGGTGATTAATTGTCAATTTAACATAATTTAAATAGGAGAAAATATGTGTTTACAAGGTGTTTGGGTGATTGGTTGAATAGGAGAGGTTTGGTGTTGTGGTGTTTAGGGAGGGGTTTCGGGTTGTCTTTGAGAATAGGGAAGGGCGCGCCTGTCAGTAGGATTTGGCGCTCTGCATCTTGTTTGGCTGGGGTCGGGTTTTGGTTTGGGGGTGGTGTGCAGGGGAGGGGGCGCCAATTTGCAGGGAAATTGGCGCCTGGTTCACTGTTGGTTGTTGCGTGGGGTGCAGCACAGGGGAGGGCGCCAAAATGCAGGGTTTTAGGCGCTGGTGCCTTTGTGAGGGTGTTGTGTTTGAGTTGGGCGTGAAGCAGTGCCAAGTGGCGCCAAGTTTGCAAACAAGCGGGCGCTGTTGTCATACCCCAATTTTGTCCGGCAGGTCAAAACCCTAATTTTCCCAAAAATAAATAAATAAAAGAAATAGCATCATGCATTGCATTTAGGGTCCTAAAAGTCATTCCAAAGTTTCTAAAATCATTTTTAAAGTTGAAATGCACTTTTTGGACAAGTTAGATTTTTAGGGTAAGGGGCATTTTGGTCATTTTACGCATAGCACAGAAAATTTTCTCGTCAAAAGTATGCACACACCAAAAGTATATTTTCTCTTATCCAAGAGAATTTTTGTACAATTTTAGAGAGAATATCCTAGCCTAAAATAATTAAAATGCACTTTTCCTATTTTTATTGCATAAAAAATATTAAAAGACCATTTAATATTTCCCAAATTATTAAATGACAATTTTGGTTGTCTAAAAATAATTAGGAGACTATTTCATGGTGCCCAAAAACATGTTACATATTTCCAATAGGTGCACTTCTATTTTACATGCCCAAAAATTTAAATTTCAAAAACCAAAAATGGGAAGTGTCCTCAATAAGACAAAACACCAAAAACCATCATTTTTTTATTTTTCCCCTCACATTTCAGCATATTATGCGCCACATACTCCCTCTCCCTCCTTCTAGAAGTTTCTACACACTTCATTTCTTATTCACTAAGATTTGATTTATTCCTATCCTTAACTTTGCCTCTTTGGTAAATTACCTCACTCACTTACACTAATGCTTCCACCCAAAAATTCAAACTTACTTCTTTGGTAACATCCCATCACAAAAATACCCCTAACCCTATTTCATGAGACACTCCTTTCCCAAAATAAATAAAAGTTTATTTCCTTTTTCTTTTTACCTATGGCTTCATGCGCCACTCTCTCACACACTCACCTTCACTTGTGTTTTCTAAATACCCCTAATCCATGTGATGATTCATCCCAACCCTCCATTTAATTTTAAGACTCAATCCTAGAGGCTCATCAAAAACAAAAAGACAATGATACCCCAAAACCTCAAAAAAATCTATAAATACCTCTTCCTTTTCACCCATGAAGGGACTTTTGCCTTTCATTCCCTTCAAAAACACAAAAACAATTCTCCTCTCCTCTCTCTCTCTTCAAGGCCGAAGCCATTCTCCTCCTCCCTCTCATCCATTTCTTTCAATCTCTTCTTTTCTCTCTTAGAAATAAGGTAAAAACCCTTGATCCCTTTGCGTCATCTTCAAGCATTATACATTAGAACCTATTTTCTTCTCCTCATCTTGCATTTTCTTCATCATTTAGCACATCTATCATATTCATTTTTCATAATGTAGCTTGTTGTTGTTGGTGGGTGAGATTTGGTATCTCACCCTTAATAAATGGTTTTATGATGCTTTATGTTAATTTTGTTGTCATTTTACTAAACAAAAAAATAGGCTCAAGTTAATTTTATGTTTCTTCATTGTGAGTATTTTATTTTAGTAGTAATGTTGTTCTTGTTTAGTTGTTGATGATCTAGTCATATGATCTATCACTAGTGCTTAAGGCACTTTGATTTGAGTGATGGAGATGACTAGAAAGGATTCAAGTTCATTTCATAGCTTAACCTTATGTTCATTTCGCATACTCCAAAATAAATTAGGTTTTGCTTGATTTTCAATTTGTTTTGTTGATGATCTTGCAAAAGGATTCACCACTAAGTACTTGGTACTTTTGATTTAAAGTGGTGAAGATTGCAAGAAAGGATTCAAGCTTATTTTCATAGCTTAACATCTTGCTCATTTCGCATAGGTAAATAAATTAAGTTTCATTTGATTTTTAATATGTTTCTTGGTTTAATTGTTGATGATCTTGCAAAAGGATTCACCACTAAGTACTTGGTACTTTTGATTTAAAGTGGTGAAGATTGCAAGAAAGGATTCAAGTTTATTTTCATAGTTTAATATCATGCACATTTCGCATATTGTAAATAAATTAGGTTTTGCTTGATTTTTAATTTGTTTTGTTGATGATCTTGCAAAAGGATTCACCACTAAGTACTTGGTACTTTTGATTTAAAGTGGTGAAGATTGCAAGAAAGGATTCAAGTTCATTTTAGAGTTTAACACCATGTTCATTTCACATATGCTTTAATAAATTAGGTTTCATTTGGTTTTGATATGTTTCTTGGTTTAGCTATTGATGATCTTGCAAAAGGATTCACCACTAAGTACTTAGTACTTTTAATTTAAAGTGGTGAAGATTGCAAGAAAGGATTCAAATTTATTTCATAATTTGATGTCATGTTCCTTTCGCATTGTGTGCAATAAATTAGGTTTAGTTTGATTTTTGATGATCTTGCAAGAGGATTCCCACTAAGTACCTAGTACTTTTGATTTAAAGTGGTGAAGATTGCAAGAAAGGATTCAAGTCTATCTCATAGTTTAAATGTTTAATGTTCTTGTAATTTAATTATGTTGTTGTTGGTTGATGATCTTGCCAAATGATTCCCACAAAGTGTTTAGAGTATTCAATCCAAAGTGATGAAGATGGCTAGAAAGGATTCATTAGATTTAATTTTGTACAAGTTGTCTTTTCACCCTTTACTTTATCTCTTAATAATTCTTGTAAGATAGTCATAGATTTTTGCTTAATACTCAAAGTTTTCCTTGCATGTTTAGTCTTGGCCATGGGCCTATTTTCATTGAATAATACCTTCCATTGTTTGATCTATAATTAGGGTTTGGTTTAGGGTTGGTGCCACTATGTGTGCCTTTAGGTTAAAGTTTAGGTTTGAGGTCTAGGTTGCTAGATTGTTTTTAGGTTGAATAAATACATGCCTTGCTTGGGACTTATTTTGCAATTTCACATGTTAGCTTAGATTCATATATCATGATACTCTTGTGTATTAATTGTTATTTGCTTGTGAATTTGCAATTGTTGCGTTTTGGTTTAGAATAAAAGGATTTGCAAATGTTCTACTTTCTTTTCAAAGCCCCAAGTCAAATATTTTCAAATAAAAACCCTAAGGCGTTTTCATAAATAAAATCATTAACCATCACTCGAAGCTTCGCTTGTTTGATCGTTAATGATGGAGTTACTAGTGGTAGTCACTCGAAGCCATGGCTTGTTTGACTATCATGAAAGCTCCACACCTTAATCAAATACAAATTAGTTAAAAACTCCAAAAACAATATGAGTCATTAGTGGTAATTACCATTATGACTCACCCTTTTCAAAATCATTTCAAAAAGATAATAAAGCGTTGCGACTAGTAATCACTTGAGTATTTGCTCGATTGATTATCGGTTCCAACACTTTTCTTTCAAGTTAGTAATGAGCGCCACTCGAAGTCATTTGCTTGTTTGGTATTCATGAGCGCTTGAGTCATATTTCCAAAACTCAAAAAGATAAGACAAGATAAAACACAGATTTTCTCAAGATTAAAGAACTAAGAACTACGTAGCTTTGATCCCTCAGTCATTGAGGGTACGTAGGACCGGGTCATATCCCGTCAAGCTCGCTTTCAAAAAATCAAAACAAAGAATTAAGAACTACGTAGCTTTGATCCTCGGTCATTGAAGTACGTAGGACCAGGTCATACCCCGTCAAGCTCACTTTCAAAAAACCTTAGTTTAGTTTCGCTTTTCAAAAAATCCCAAAAAGATTTCTCTCTCTTGTTTTCTAAAAACATTTTCAAATAAAAAAGGAAAAGAAAAGAAGTAGAACAAAAATTATCTCAAATCAAACAATCTAAACCACACATCGAATTAATGGTTCCCTTTCGGTAGAAAGGAGGTGTGAGTGCTAACACCTTCCCACACCTAACTTAGACCCCAGAACCTACATTTACTGTTTTGAAAGACCACCCGCCTTTTGTAAAAAGACCTTTTCTAATGTTTTGGTCTAAAAACTAAAATATTAGTGGCGGCTTCACAATTTTCACGTTGTACAATCGAGAAATCCTAAACCGGATTTTTGGCGCAAGCTTGGTGGCGACTTCACTTTGGGGACATAAAAAAACTTTTTAAGAGGTCAAGCCTAATTAATGTCAGATGTGTGGTTCAAAATGTTTGATTTGAGATTAGTTTTTGCTTTACTTCTTCATTTCCTTACTTTTTCTTTTTATATGCTATGCATCTCCCCAATTCTATCCCCTTTTCTCTGCTCCCTTTCTTGAGGTAAGCTTTATATGGTTGTTGATGACACCTTAGGTTAGTTCATTTGCTTTGAAGTGATAAAACCTTAGGGTAGACGACATATTATTGTTTGCTTGTCATGCAGGTGAGTGCGGTTTTTTCTTTGCGGTGTGGGAGGGTAGTTTTTAGAAAAGTATGTCCTCAATCACACACTTTCACACCTTACTGTTTATATGTTATGAGTGGGCTCCTATACCGGATCCAACAAAACCTAGGAGAGTGGAGGCGATTAGTATTGTCATTCGAGACTCTGCATGCATCGATACTCATGAAAGTCTCAAGCAGTCACGCTTTCTCATGACGCTTCACACTTGGTAGTTCTCTACATTTGTGGATGTCGCCATGAGGATTCTATAGCTCTGGTAGCCATTGTGAGGGTGTGAATTAGAACTACATAGAAGGAACCTTTGAAGTTGCCCTAGAACTTAGGATTCCCACTGTGTAGGACACGAGGACATACAAATTGTGTGTTGCATTGTAGTTTAGACATGTCTTTCCTAAAAAAGAAAATTTTCAAAAAAAAAAAAAAGAAAGAAAAGAAAGGGCTGCTATTATAGCCTTTTCTTTTTTGCCGGTCGTCAAAGCGACATATGACCCACTTTTCAAAAAAGGAAGAAAGAGTTCTCTTTGTAGCTTTTTCCTCCATCCGGTCTATATGAGGCAATGTGCGGTCCGTACTTTCAAAAAAAGGGAAAACACGAGTTATTGCAAATAAAGTTTTTTCTAACCTTGCATTTGCATAAAGCATCATTGTCATTGGCATACATCAACTGCATTGCATAAATTTAAGTTTCGCAACTCACGCATTCATAGTACATCTCATTTGCATTTGCTTGTCGAGGACCACCAAATAATGCACCATCTTGTCATAGGTGTATCGAAATGGAATCAAGTAGCAAAGCTTCACTTACTCCTCGTCTCCGATTGTGAAGAAAGTGGATGTTGGTAGTTTGAAGCGGTGTGCGACCTCATGGGTCCAATTGAAAGAGATGCTTTCGACTTAGCATATGGGAATATCCGCAAGCTCCTGCAGATTAAATGTCAAGAAGAGGCTCTTGTGGCTTTAAGCCAATTCTATGATTCCGATCACGAGGTGCTTCTTCTTCAAAAATTTCAGTATCGCCCACACTAGAAAATACGAGCGATTTTGGGATTCTCCGGTCTCGAGGCAAGGCCCTATCAATTCCGGGGCCGTACTACTCGAGATGAGAGGTTAGCAACATTGTTGAGGATTGGCAAGGACCAGTTGAGATTCTGGCGAAAAGAAATGGTGTAGTAGAGTATCCACAAGAATACTTTGAAGACCTAATGCAATCTTATGCTCTAGCCAAGGTGGGGTCCGTTCAAGTTGGTATTAGCTCTTACCATATTTGGGGTCGTCCTTTTCCTCAAATAGAGAAATATATTGATGAAGATGCCATTGGAGCCTTCTTAGCCTTCAAAGATGCCAAAAGCCCGTCAATCCCGTGTACGCCATTCTTGCCAATACATATCATGCTTTCACCCGTCACGATCGTTTCGCACAAAGAAGATATGCCTCTCTGTCCATGTCCTCTATGCTTGGCTTATTCTTCATGTGGTCCATAACCGTCAGAGGCGTCAAAGAGTTAATTTCCTATGCTCTAATTTTGTGAGGTGAAGGCGAACTACTTGAGAATGGTTTGAGTTTACGCAAAACCTTAACGACCTCCAAATCCATTGGTACAACTGCTGCATGTTGGAGTGACGGACCTCTACGGTGTTGTTTAGTTGTGGAAGCTTCCGAGCGCACCCCCTCATGGGGACTCAAGGGTGCATCAACTATAACCCTTCCCCTAACTCTAAGGCAACTAGGTCACCCGATGAAGAACTCACCCTCCGAATGACATCTTTGTCTCGTATCTACCTCTATAAGGGGATGCCTAGATGCGGTGACTTGCTTCAAGAGTTCAGCGAGATCATGGGAATCAGTAGTGCAAAAAGGAAGTGAAGAATTGTCAAAAAGAACTAGTGATGTCTCCTTTAACCAATGGCTTAGGACAAGCTTGAGTATGAGATCACCAAATCAAGGGATGCTTACCCTTGAGGAGGAGATTCAAGAACCTTATGTCCCTACCCATGAGGAGTTGAGCGAAGCTAAATTCACCTTAGCAAAGGTAGAAGAGGAGAAGAAAGCCTTGCAAACCAAGTTGGAAGAGATGACTCTAGAAAAGGAAAGGTTAGAGGAAGAAAATGCTATCAAGATGATCATTTGTGGAAGAAAGTGTCAAGCGATTCAAAGGAGAGGAACAAAGCAAGATAGAGGCCCGGGGATTCTGAAAAGAGCTAGAGAAGAACTCCGAAGTACAAGCGAGAAAGCAAGAAAGGCGCTGAGGAAGCCCAAAAGTGGAAGACACTAGCACACCGGTCGAGCAAAGAATCACACTTGGTGAGAGAGTTGAAGGGTCGGTGAGGAACCTTGAGAGGAGAAAAATGATGTTGAGGAGATCCTCAAAGAATATCAACAAGCCTTGAGTTTTGAGAGAGAAATATTTGGTGAATTAAAATGTAACCTTCATTGCATTGTGCGGAGGAGGCCTATAAGCGAGTTCGAGTTGAGAGTCGATATTGGGAAGAGCGCTACTTGGAATTGATAGGGAAAATTGAGGAGCAAGATATCGTAAAAAGAGCTAAGAGAGGAAATCCGGATGTGGAAAGGCAAGTTCTCAAAGCTATCCGAAAGTGGCTAGTCAAGCTATGGCAGAATTCCCGAGGAATCTAAGAGCGGTGGAGGGTGAAATGTATTTCTTCAACACCTCAGAGGTATATAAGTTTGTGAAGTATTTAGGGCATTGGTCATGGAGTTCAAGGAACAATCTCGAGAGAGCAAGAGTCAACAAGAAAAGGAAGAGAAGCGAGAAGAGTTTAAAGCCATTTGTGTTTGAGTTGATTAAGATGTATTTCTTTATCTAAAGCATCTACTCTGAATATTGTATTCGAAATATTGTATTCCTTTACTTTATTTCATTATGAACATGGTACCACCTTTTCCCTTGGCAAAAGTCGTTAAAGCTCGTTGTCCTTGATGAATGAAGTGTTTGGTTTGCTATTTTTGATTCCTCGTTCCTTTCACTTTCTAAAAAGGAAAAGAAAAAGAGAATAATAAAGAAAAGAGAAAAAAAAAAAAAAAAAGAATAATAAAGAAAATAAAAAAAAAAGAAAGAAAAGAAAAGAAAGGAAGGAAAGGTTGACGCGCTTTAAACAAGATGAGGCATTACGTGGTTCCCGACGTCGAGCAAGCATTATGCATACATTCATACATTCATCCATGCATCTTTCTTTTTTCGCTCTTATGTAATAAACGCGTCTAAAATAAGCGAGAAAAGGCAAGGTAGTGCGTCAACATCGGTATTGGACTCGCTCACGAGGCCGAGGAATGGCAATCTTAGCAGATATCGATCCACCTCGGCCCGGCGAAGAGAGAATCGAGAATCCTCGGCTCGGACTCGGCGAATGGAAGTGGGACAAGCCCGACCCTCGTAGTGCTGAGAATCGAGCGAGCGGCTCCGGTAGCTCGGTCGAGAATGATCACGAAATGAGGAATGAGATGAATGCTTTAAAAGCACGAGATGAGTGAGGTGATGAGGCTCTTGTTGTCCTTGAAAGATGGGAATGATTTTGAGGCGCCCGATGGCTCGCTTATGGCCTTCCTTTGGGATACACTCCCCCAAGTCAAGAAGCAAATCGGAGGTTGGTCTGTGGTCAAGAAGCGAGAATGTGCGGCCGGTGTCTGTTGGACCGGAAGAGTAATCTTTGAACCCCGGATCAGATTCCTCACCCAATTGTTATACCTCGGCCCGCTCCTCGAATCTCACTACACCACCATTTGTTTTTCCGCGGACTCGGGGCTTCGTGTCGTGCAACTCGCTTATCCCCGTGTTCAATACTCAATCGCCGCCACCGCGGTATGTTGTAAGCAATTCTCCTCGGGTTATTCCTTTGAACACCAGCGAGCGCAAGGAACAATTCCAAATGTTAGAAGAAAGGCTAAGGATGGTTGAAGGTTTTGGCTTGAGCTAGAGAGGCAAGAGATTTGTGCCTTATCCCCGATGTGGTGCTACCCCCAAAGTTCAAGGTCCACGACTTTGACAAATATAGAGGTGCTACTTGCCCAAAGAGTCATTTGACGATGTCTTTGCGAGAAAATGTCTACTTACTCCCGGGATGACAATTTGTTAATCCATTGCTTCCGGGACTGACCTAGTAGGGCATCTCTCAACTGGTACATGAAGTTAGAGCCATCCCAAATCCGTTCTTTGGAAAGATTTAGCGACGCTTTTCTCAAGCGATATCAATATAATGCGGATATGGCGCGGATCGGACCAGTGCGAGAACATGAGTAAGAAAGACAATGAGTCATTCAAGGAGTATGCCCGAGAGATGGAGGATTTGGTCTGCGCAAGTTACACCCCTCTGCGCTAGACAAGGAGTTGGTTTCTATGTTCATGGAAACTTTTTGCCGTCGTTGTATTATGACCGCCTGATCAGTAGTGTCTCGTCCAACTTTTCGGATCTGGTAATTGTAGGAGAGAGGTTGGAAAGTGGATTGAGAAGTGGAAAGATCTCACAAGGATTTACCAGCAATGCAAACCCCCAGAAAAAGCCATTCTCCAGCTTTCCCAAAAAGAAGGAAGGAGAAACCAATGCCATCACCATCAACCCACCATATCAGCCACCTAATATTCCAGTCCCCGCTCCCATACAAACGACCCCATCCATTCCAAAACAACGATCCAAAGCGGACTACCAAAAAGCCTACCAAAGCAGAACCTTTGACCCAATTCCCATGTCCCACGGACCTTTTCAACTACCTCATCACTAACAAACTCATCAACTGAGGCCTATGAGCACTGTCCGGCCACCTTACTTGAGAGGGTACAATCCTAATAGCTTTGTGCTTTCCATGAAGGAGCGATGGGGCATGTTGTGGAGGATTGCAAAGCCTTCAAAATAGTGGTACAAGATTTGATAGATGCAAAAGGCATAACTTTCAAACAAGAGGATCCAAATATTACCACTAACTTTCTTGGGTCATCGAGAGCCGCCTACCAACGCCAGTAGAAAGTTACGGTGGGCGATTGATAAAGAAGGCACACGAGATCAAGACTCCTCTAAGTGTCATTTATGATGAGCTATGCCGGCTGAAGTTGTTAAGGAAGGATGTTGCCATGAAGAGGGTGTCTTGATTCTTTGTGCATGGGAGATTGCGAGACCTTTGTGATAATCTGCGAGGACTTGATGGATCGACACATGGTCGAGATAGGAATTCATGGTATGGGGATGAAGTGTTGACTCTCTATTGACAGTGATAGAAAGGCCGAGAAAGCGATTGAAGTCTCTTGTGATTCGATCCAAGAATGGTTCAAGTCGATACTCAACCAACGATCCTTTGAAGACCCAGTTCCTTTCTCGTTCAAAGAAGAAATCATTGAGGCCATAGCATCATTACGCAAAGGAGGATGTTGGGACACTCGGGAGAGCCAGTGGAAAATTTGACTACTTGGTGGGTATGATGCCCCGAAAGCGCCCGAATCCGTATAGAAGATATCCATTACTGGGGTGGGGCGAAGAGGATGAACAATACAATCGAGATATTTGTCATCGAGGAAGAGTTAGTGAAGAAAGCGAGAAGTCGGGATATGGTTTGTCGTAGCATTGCGGGAGAAGAAGTTGGCAAACTGGAAGATCGTCGATTTCCTGTTGTTTTCATTTCAAAGTAATGATTTTTGTAATGCAAATCCTTTGGCTCTGCCAAGGCCTTAGGACATTTTCATAAGGGCATGCATGTTTCCTTTTAAGATATCATCTATCAATAAAATGTAGTTTTGAATTCTCAAATGAATAAAACTTGCTTTTCGTGTCTTCATTTTGTGTCTCCATTTTTGCTTGTTCATTGCTTTTCTATTCCCGCAAATGCGGATCTAAAATGAATGTCTCTGGAAATAATAATGCCAATGGTTCATATGTTAACTTTGATTACCCCGTTAATCAAGTGAGGAAGATGTTGAGGATGGTGGGAGACTCCTCCGAGAATTGATGAGAATGGTCGAGCAAGAAGAAAAGGTTATTCTACCATATGAGGAAACTATTGAGGTTGTCAATTTAGGCACGAGAAGGTGAAAAGAAAGAAGTTAAGATTGGCACTTCAATGAAAAAAAAGGGGAATATGGGAGGTTAGTCCGGCTCTGCGTGATTATGTTGACATCTTTGCATGGTCATATGAGGATATGCCCGGGTTAGATCATCGATATAGTGGTGCACAAGAAGTTGCCAGTCAAGCTGAATGCTCTCGATTAATGAAGTTAAGGAGGATGAAGCTGAGATGTCTTTAAAGATCGAGAGATGAAGTGAAGAAAGCAGGTTTGGCGCCGGCTTTCTAGCTGTAGCTAAATACCCACGGTGGGTTGCTAACATTGTGCCAGTACCCAAAAAGGATGGGAAAGTTAGAATGTGCGTTGATTACAGAGATCTGAATCGGGCCAGTCCCAAAGATGACTTTCCTTTGCCTCATATTGATGTCCTAGTAGACAAGACAAAGACAAAGACAAAGACTGTTCTCCTTTATGGGCGGGTATTCGGGATATAATCAGATTAAAATGGCTCACGAGGATATGGAGAAGACGACTTTCACGACCCTTTGGGGGCGTTACATTACAAAGTCATGCCGTTCGATCGAAGAATGCGGTGCTACCTATCAAAGGGCTATGGTCACATTGTTTCATGACATGATGCACAAAGAAATAGAGGTCTATGTAGATGATATGATTGCAAAGTCCAAAAGCGATGAGGAGCATATTGTTAACTTGCGAAGCTCTTTCGGTTAAGAAAGTTCAAGCTCAGGCTAAACCCGGCCAAGTGCACGCCGGGGTAAGGTCGGGGAAAGCTCATTAGGGTTTATTGTCAGTCAAAAAGGGATAGAAGTGGATCCAGACAAAGTGCGTGCAATTCTTGAAATGCCTGCTCCTAGAAACGAGAGAAAGAAGTTCGGGGTTTCCTTGGGAGATTGAATTATATTTCGAGTTTATTTTCGATTAAGCGCCACATGTGAGCCGATTTTCAAATTGCTATGCAAGAATCAAGAGATTAACTGGAATGATGACTGCCAAGAAGCTTTTGAGAAGATTAAGAAATACTTGCAGAATCCACCTATCTTAATGCCTCTAGTACACGGCAGACCTTTGATCCTATAGCTGACTGTGTTAAAAAATTCTATGGGTTGTGTGCTAGGGCAACATGACGAAACTGGCCCAGCAAGAAAGAGCATGCAATTTATTATCTGAGCAAGAAGTTCACTAACTGTGAGACGAGGTACTCATTGCTAGAAAAGACTTGTTGTGCCTTAGCTTGAAATTTGCTCACCGTTTAAGACAGTACATGTTAAGTCATACCACTTGGTTAGTGTCGAAGATGGATCCTATCAAGTATATCTTCGAGAAGACTGCGCTCACAGGAAGAATCGCGGATGGCGGATGCGATTGTCGAGTATGATCTTCTTTATGTCACTCAAAAGGCCATAAAAGGTAGTGCGTTAGCGAATACCGCACATCACCTATTGAAGATTATCAATCAATGCGAGGCGATTTCCCGGATGAGGACATTATGGCTTTGTTTGAAGAAGGAAAGTCCCGAGAGAATGAGAGATGGAGAGTAGTGTTCGACGGTGCTTCCAATGATTATGGGCACGGAGCTGAGGCGATGTTGATCTCCACGACAATCGTTTCATACCGATTACCACTAGACTAAGTTTCTATGTCACAAATAATATTGCAGAGTATGAAGCATGTATTCAGGTATTCGAGCGACTCACAGAGTGGAAAGTCAAAAGACTAGATGTGTCACGGAGACTCGGCTTTAGTCATTCATCAAATGAATGGAGATTGGGAGGCGAGAGATCAGAGTTGGTACTCTATAGGGATTATATCGGAGAATTGGTTGAACCCTTCAAGAAATCACATTTCAATATCCGCCTCGCGAGAGAATCGATTGGCGATGCACTAGCTACTTTGTCTTCAATGTTTAATGTCAACTGTGATAAGAACTTGACCCAGATCAGAATTCAGCATCGAAGTTTGCCAGCACATTATCACCACTCTTGTGCAGCAATTGAAGATGAAGAGGATGATAAGCCTTGGTATCATGACATCAGCGGTACATCCGAGCAGAGTATCCTCGGGGGCATCGAGAAAATGATAAAAGAACACTCGGAAGGTTGTCGACGAATTTCTTCTTGAGCGGTGAAGTGCTCTACAAAAGGAACCATGATAAAGTACTCCTTAGGTGTGTGACAAAGGAGGAAGCAGAAAAGATTATGAGAGAGGTGCATGAAGGCACGTTCGGAACTCACTCCGGCGGGCATACCATGGCAAGAAAGATATTAAGGGTGGCTACATCGGTTTGCGGATGGAAGGGGATGCTCTGATTTTGTGAGAAAGTGCCACAAATGTCGATTTATCTTGATCATATTCATGTTCCACCAGAAAGCCGTTAAATGTCCCGACCGGCGTCTTGGCCGTTCTCAATGTGGGGCATGGATGTCATTGGTCCCATAGAGCCCAAAGCGTCAAATGGGCACCGCTTCATTCTAGTTGCGATTGATTACTTCACCAAATGGGTTGAAGCTGCCTCATATTCCAGCATAACTAGCTCAGTGGTTACCAAGTTCGTAAAGAAAGACCTGGTGTGTCGCTATGGTCTCCCAGATAAAATCATCACAGACAATGGTAGCAATCTGAATAGTAAAATGATGAAAGAGTTGTGCACAGAGTTTAAGATTAAGCACCACAATTCCTCTCCCTACCGTCCAAAGATGAGCAGGCGGTTGAAGCGACCAACAAGAATATCAAGAGAATTGTGCGAGAAGATGGTAGTGACCTACAAGGAGGACCGGCACGAAATGCTTCCCTTCGCTTTGCATGGGTATCGTACTTGAGACGCACGCCGGCCCTAGGGCAACCCCTTTCTCTCTAGTGCACGGGTCGAGCGGTTCTTCCCATCGAGGTTGAGATACCATCTCTCCGAGTGCTCATGGAAGCCAAGTTAGAGGAGGCTGAATGGGTTCAAGCCCGCCTAGATCAGTTGAATCTCATTGAAGAGAAAAGAATTGCGGCTACGTGTCATGGTCGATTGTACCAACAAAGGATGAAAGCAGTGTTTGACAAGAAAGTTAAATCACAGAGAATTCGATGAGGAGACCTTGTGCTCAAAAAGATTACGCCAATTCAAAGTGATCCCCGTGGGAAATGGACTCCTACCTATGACGGACCATATGTGGTAAAGAAAGCCTTTTACGGAGGAGCGTTAATACTCACTAGCATGGGCGGTGAAGAACTCGAAACCAGTCAATTGATTCGATCAAGAAGTATTACGCCTAAAAAAATAAAATAAAAAGAAAAAGAGAAAGATGAGCCAAACAAGAAATAGCTCGCTAGGTTGAAAACCCGAGAGAGGCGGCCTAGGCAAAAATTGAGCGACCGGTGGATTGAAAACCCAAAAAAGGCGATCGAGGCAAAAATTAGGGTCGGGAAAAGTTGGACTTAAAGAGATAAAAGAGCAAGCAAGCGGCGTCTCCAAAAGCTTGGATAAAAGGGTGATCAAAGCTATAGATATGAGCAATTGGCATCAAGTGTTCGAGAGACAAAGAACATTCATAAGATCTCTGCGTCCATTTCTCTTGTTTTTAGTTTTGAAAAAATTCCAATGTACTCCTTTTCATCGTGACATTACGCACGTCGGCTTCCATATGAATAAAAGTCCAAATTTTTCACTTTATCAGTTTGCTGCTTTCTTTTCATTTCTGCTTTAAAACTACGTTTTATGGTAGATGATAAATAAATCATGGAAATGTGCATAAATCATAGCATTAAGATCATTGCGAAATTTTTGAAAATGACAACAAAAAGAGACGATCTTTCAGCCCAAGTAAACTCACAAAAATTAAATAAGAAGCGCTGATCGCGTTGGAACAGGAGGACAGGGCTCGGCTCTCGAATCGTTATCATAGATGGTTGTGATGTCACATGATACAAGTTCCGAGTTGGTCGGGCCAGCAAAAGAAAAGCCAAAAAAAAAAAAAAAAAAAAAAAAAGGGAGAAAGAAAAAAAAACAAAAGATAATAAACAAAGTCATGCATTACTTGCATCAAGCATAAGATCATGTACTCATCAGCCATGCATCATAAAGTAGGGAAAAGAAAATTCAGGTGTTTGCATTACATGCACCATAAGAAAAAAGAAAGAAAAAGAAAATAGCAATCATGGCATTTGCATTGCATACGTGTGTTCATCTTACTTGCAGGTACAAAGAGGGATAGGTACTTGGTACTAATGTTCAACTTCAAGTTCTAGGAGGAACCCTCTCGGGAGAGATCGAGAAAAAAAGCGGAGAGCGCCCAAGCACGCAAAAGAGGAAAAATCGAGAAAGGAAGAAGAGAGAAAGAGAAGCGTCCCCAAAGACGCAGTAAGAGAAAGAGAGAGCGTCCAAGTGCTAAAAAAAGAAGAAGAGAGCGTCCAAGCGCGAGAAGAAAAAAGAGAGCACCCAAGTGTGCGAAAGAGAGGTCTCACATCGTATACGAGCAACGCGATGGACCGCACTGACCCATGCGAGGCATAGTGGAATAGTTGTATCAAGCCTAAGATACGATGGGACGCCGCAGATTGATCGTATATCGATTCGGGTCGATAACGATCCCCGATCGCTCGAAAGACCAGAGATTTCGGGAAGAACGTGCTCCTCAAGCCGCGTACAAACTCGGATTCGCCAAGGGTTCGTTTAAGGATTACGAGGTTTTAGCGACTGTGCATTTCTGACTTTCAAAGACGCTAAGTGCCCATCTGACTTTCAAAGACGCCAAGTGCCCATTTACGATTTTCAAAGACGCCGGTACCCTTTTTACCTTTTCTCGAATATAGGAGGTTAAGTAACCATCACAATAGGATTCTTGAATTGATCACTCAAGAATCAGAAAAAAAAAAAATAATAAAAGAAAAAGAAAGGAAATTCGGATTTTGACCTAAGTAGACAAAATCGGCACAATTTTCTGAATTCTTTATCTCTATTTTGCCTCGGAATATGTTTGGCCAACTCATATTCCTTGTCAAAATCAGAGATAAAGAGGGCAAATTGTCATACCCCAATTTTGTCAAAAGCTTTAGGTCAAAACCCTAATTTTCCCCAAAAATAAATAAATAAAAAGAAATAGCATCATGCATTGCATTTAGGGTCCTAAAAGTCATTCCAAAGTTTCTAAAATCATTTTTAAAGTTGAAATGCACTTTTGGACAAGTTAGATTTTTAGGGTAAGGGGCATTTTGGTCATTTTACATAGCAGGATAATTTTCTCGTCAAAAGTATGCACACACCAAAAGTATATTTTCTCTTATCCAAGAGAATTTTTGTACAATTTTTAGAGAGAATATCCTAGCCTAAAATAATTAAAATGCACTTTTCCTATTTTTATTGCATAAAAATATTAAAAGACCATTTAATATTTCCCAAATTATTAAATGACAATTTTGGTTGTCTAAAAATAATTAGGAGACTATTTCATGGTGCCCAAAAACATGTTACATATTTCCAATAGGTGCACTTCTATTTTACATGCCCAAAAATTTAAATTTCAAAAACCAAAAATGGGAAGTGTCCTCAATAAGACAAAACACCAAAAACCATCATTTTTTTATTTTTCCCCTCACATTTCAGCATATTATGCGCCACATACCCCCTCTCCCTCCTTCTAGAAGTTTCTACACACTTCATTTCTTATTCACTAAGATTTGATTTATTCCTATCCTTAACTTTGCCTCTTTGGTAAATTACCTCACTCACTTACACTAATGCTTCCACCCAAAAATTCAAACTTACTTCTTTGGTAACATCCCATCACAAAAATACCCCTAACCCTATTTCATGAGACACTCCTTTCCCAAAATAAATAAAAGTTTATTTCCTTTTTCTTTTTACCTATGGCTTGCGCCCCACTCTCTCACACACACTCACCTTCACTTGTGTTTTCTAAATACCCCTAATCCATGTGATGATTCATCCCAACCCTCCATTTAATTTTAAGACTCAATCCTAGAGGCTCATCAAAAACAAAAAGACAATGATACCCCAAAACCTCAAAAAATCTATAAATACCTCTTCCTTTTCACCCATGTGAAGGGACTTTTGCCTTTCATTCCCTTCAAAAACACAAAAACAATTCTCCTCTCTCTCTCTCTCTCTTCAAGGCCGAAGCCATTCTCCTCCTCCCTCTCATCCATTTCTTTCAATCTCTTCTTTTCTCTCTTAGAAATAAGGTAAAAACCCTTGATCCCTTTGCATCATCTTCAAGCATTATACATTAGAACCTATTTTCTTCTCCTCATCTTGCATTTTCTTCATCATTTAGCACATCTATCATATTCATTTTTCATAATGTAGCTTGTTGTTGTTGGTGGGTGAGATTTGGTATCTCACCCTTAATAAATGGTTTTATGATGCTTTATGTTAATTTTGTTGTCATTTTACTAAACAAAAAAATAGGCTCAAGTTAATTTTATGTTTCTTCATTGTGAGTATTTTATTTTAGTAGTAATGTTGTTCTTGTTTAGTTGTTGATGATCTAGTCATATGATCTATCACTAGTGCTTAAGGCACTTTGATTTGAGTGATGGAGATGACTAGAAAGGATTCAAGTTCATTTCATAGCTTAACCTTATGTTCATTTCGCATACTCCAAAATAAATTAGGTTTTGCTTGATTTTTAATTTGTTTTGTTGATGATCTTGCAAAAGGATTCACCACTAAGTACTTGGTACTTTTGATTTAAAGTGGTGAAGATTGCAAGAAAGGATTCAAGCTTATTTTCATAGCTTAACATCTTGCTCATTTCGCATAGGTAAATAAATTAAGTTTCATTTGATTTTTAATATGTTTCTTGGTTTAATTGTTGATGATCTTGCAAAGGATTCACCACTAAGTACTTGGTACTTTTGATTTAAAGTGGTGAAGATTGCAAGAAAGGATTCAAGTTTATTTTCATAGTTTAATATCATGCACATTTCGCATATTGTAAATAAATCGAGTTTTGCTTGATTTTTAATTTGTTTTGTTGATGATCTTGCAAAAGGATTCACCACTAAGTACTTGGTACTTTTGATTTAAAGTGGTGAAGATTGCAAGAAAGGATTCAAGTTCATTTTAGAGTTTAACACCATGTTCATTTCACATATGCTTTAATAAATTAGGTTTCATTTGGTTTTGATATGTTTCTTGGTTTAGCTATTGATGATCTTGCAAAAGGATTCACCACTAAGTACTTAGTACTTTTAATTTAAAGTGGTGAAGATTGCAAGAAGGGATTCAAATTTATTTCATAATTTGATGTCATGTTCCTTTCGCATTGTGTGCAATAAATTAGGTTTAGTTTGATTTTTGATGATCTTGCAAGAGGATTCCCACTAAGTACCTAGTACTTTTGATTTAAAGTGGTGAAGATTGCAAGAAAGGATTCAAGTCTATCTCATAGTTTAAATGTTTAATGTTCTTGTAATTTAATTATGTTGTTGTTGGTTGATGATCTTGCCAAATGATTCCCACAAAGTGTTTAGAGTATTCAATCCAAAGTGATGAAGATGGCTAGAAAGGATTCATTAGATTTAATTTTGTACAAGTTGTCTTTTCACCCTTTACTTTATCTCTTAATAATTCTTGTAAGATAGTCATAGATTTTTGCTTAATACTCAAAGTTTTCCTTGCATGTTTAGTCTTGGCCATGGGCCTATTTTCATTGAATAATACCTTCCATTGTTTGATCTATAATTAGGGTTTGGTTTAGGGTTGGTGCCACTATGTGTGCCTTTAGGTTAAAGTTTAGGTTTGAGGTCTAGGTTGCTAGATTGTTTTTTTAGGTTGAATAAATACATGCCTTGCTTGGGACTTATTTTGCAATTTCACATGTTAGCTTAGATTCATATATCATGATACTCTTGTGTATTAATTGTTATTTGCTTGTGAATTTGCAATTGTTGCGTTTTGGTTTAGAATAAAAAGGATTTGCAAATGTTCTACTTTCTTTTCAAAGCCCCAAGTCAAATATTTTCAAATAAAAACCCTAAGGCGTTTTCATAAATAAAATCATTAACCATCACTCGAAGCTTCGCTTGTTTGATCGTTAATGATGGAGTTACTAGTGGTAGTCACTCGAAGCCATGGCTTGTTTGACTATCATGAAAGCTCCCACACCTTAATCAAATACAAATTAGTTAAAAAACTCCAAAACAATATGAGTCATTAGTGGTAATTACCATTATGACTCACCCTTTTCCAAAATCATTTCAAAAAAAGATAATAAAGCGTTGCGACTAGTAATCACTTGAGTATTTGCTCGATTGATTATCGGTTCCAACACTTTTCTTTCAAGTTAGTAATGAACGCCACTCGAAGCCATTGCTTGTTTGGTATTCATGAGCGCTTGAGTCATATTTCCAAAACTCAAAAGATAAGACAAGATAAAAACATGATTTTCTCAAGATTAAAGAACTAAGAACTACGTAGCTTTGATCCTCGATCAATGAGGGTACGTAGGACCGGGTCATATCCCGTCAAGCTCGCTTTCAAAAAATCAAAACAAAGAATTAAGAACTACGTAGCTTTGATCCTCGTCATCATTGAAGTACGTAGGGACCAGGTCATACCCCGTCAAGCTCACTTTCAAAAAACCTTAGTTTAGTTTCGCTTTTCAAAAATCCCAAAAGATTTTCTCTCTTGTTTTCTAAAAACATTTTCAAATAAAAAGGAAAAGAAAAGAAGTAGAACAAAAATTATCTCAAATCAAACAATCTAAACCACACATCGAATTAATGGTTCCCTTTCGGTAGAAAGGAGGTGTAGAAGTGCTAACACCTTCCCCACACCTAACCGACCCCAGAACCTACATTTCATTTTGAAAGACCACCCGCCTTTTGTAAAAAGACCTTTTCTAATGTTTTGGTCTAAAAACTAAAATATTAGTGGCGGCTTCACAATTTTCACGTTGTACACTGAGAAATCCCAAACCGGATTTTTCGGGCGCAACACCTGTGTGTGTGTCAAGTGTGGCTGGGTGGGTGCGTGAACAGTGTTAAGGCGCCGATTCGTGGAATTAGGCGCTGGGGTGTGTGACATTTTTCCGCGGTGTTACTGGTGAGGTGTGTGCAGGGGGGCGCCATTTGGCTTCCCTGGGCGCCTGTTTTGGCGCCTGTGTGTGCTGGTGTGTTGGATTGTGCAGTGAACAGTGGAAGGGGCGCCATTTGGCTGCCCCAAGTGCGCCTAATGGCGCCTGTGTCTAGGTGTGGGGTCAAAATAGTCTCTAGGAGTCAGAGTTGTCCTGGAGGTGTCAAAATAGTCCCTAGGTGTCAGAATGGTCCTTATGGTGTTAGATTGGTCCTTAGGTGTCAAAATGGTCCCTGAGGTGTCAATTTAGTCCTCAGGTGTTAAACTAGTCCTTAGGTGTCAAAATGGTCCCCGAGGTGTCAATTTAGTCCTCAGGTGTTAAACTAGTCCTTAGGTGTCAAAATGGTCCTTATGGTGTCAGATTAGTCCTTAGGTGCTAAAATGGCCCTTAGGTGTCTCATTAGTCCTTAGGAGGTGATTTGGTCCGTAGGTGTGGGTTTAGTCCCCGGCGTTGACTTTAGTCCTTAGGATGACTTTAGTCCTTTGGCGTGGAAATACTGGTTGGTGTTCTTTTAATCCCTGTAGGTGTATTAATTATGGTGTTATAAAATAAATGGTGAGTATATTGGTGATGAGAGGTCTTTGACTCTCCTTGGTGAATTGGTGAATATATATATACAATTGTTGGTGAGCATGTTAATGCATTATTGGTGTTCTGGTGTTTTTGGTGCATAGTCATGGCGTCGCATAATCATATGCATTTTGGTGAATAGGCCTCGGCCTCTGAAAATATTTTGGTGTTTTGGTGAATGCCCTCAAGGCAATTTTGGTGATGGATCCACATGCATATGCCCAGTGGAGTTTTGGGTTGCATCTCATGCATTACATTCCATTGTTGGTGGCCCGATTAGGTGTTCTTAAAATAATGGTGTATTGGAGTTGATGTATATTATGGTGTACCGACTTAAGCTGTGTATTTAGGTGTATTTGAATAGACTTAATTTGTATTTATGACGTACTTGATTTAATCGTATATCCGCGCACTGAATTGATTGTTTCTCTGGTGTGTCTATTCTACTGTGTTTCTTGTTTTATTTATTATTATCTATGCATTGAGACTCACCCTACTGCGTCGTGTTGCCTCGTATGTCGGCAACCTGCAGGTGACGGTGACTGAAGGTGACTAGAGATCCTTCTTCTAGTATGGTCGAGTCGGCTCTGATACGTAGCACCGGGAGGGAATGTTTAGTTTGTTATTCCTTTACATTTTGAACTATTGTTTAAGTTGTTATTTTTCCTTCTTTGTAATGCTTATTCCCGGATATTATTTGGTGCTATGTATCATCTATATTGGAGTTTATTTTAATTAATCATTTTGGAGTTTTGAAAGGTGTTTTGTTTAAATGTGGCACCCTCGTGTGGCTGCACTGAAAGTTTTTATGCACTCTGATTTTTCAAATAATTCAAATAGTAGTTATGAAGAAGGGGGTGTTACAGCAGTAAAACCCATAATTATGTATTCCAATGAAACTTTTTTTAGATAGGCGTATTCCAATGAAAACTTATTATTATTGTCTTTAAAAAAATTTAAAATGATATAAAACACCATAATAATTGAATACCAGTACGAATGAAATAAAATGAAATTCACATATACATAGAAAACCTGCTGGAATGAATTCAGCAATTTTGCCGCGCTGCATTTATTAAAATTTAAAGGACCAAATATCAGTTGTCCTGCAGAATCCTGTTCTTGATGACTAAACTTTGAACCCTGCATTTTGTACCCATCAATTTGAAGAGCAGAATCCTGTTATTGATGACTAAACTTTGTACCCTGCGTTATGTCTCACAATGGACCAATATCCACATCTTCTCCAGGAAATGGACAGACATCATTTGAAGCCAGCTGCCAAAGCCATGCTTCATAAGTGTATTAGTGACGTACAAAGGACCCGACCACGTTGACCGTACAAGAGCAACGTACTTAATTACGAAAATACGGCATTTTTAAGTTTTCTTTTTTATGACGTTTCTAATTTGTGATATTTTAATCATAAGGTGTTTTCTCCCCCCAAGTATGTTTAATCAAGGACAATTCCTATAGTAGTCATGACCAACATCTAAGACATTTGATAGGAAGTTGAATCAATTGTTCTTTAATCCTATAATGCACATGCTAGACATGAAAGACCATAGTCTTGCCCAAGAACAGTTATCAAAGCCGATCACAAGATGAAGAAGAGGACCGAAACATAGCATACTAAATTGAAAATAATTCAACAAAGGACAAACATAACACAACAGTAGTAACCTTTCACACAACTTAGAGAATCAGGATCCCATCTTGACAACTTTAAAAAGTCGGTGACAAATTTGTAGAACGAAAAAATCGTTTTGGGGAAGAGACACACATACCTCCATTGTGTATTCGAATCTCTAACTTTCTGGATCTCTGAATGAAAGAGACGTAAATTTCTTAAAAAAATCTTCTGGGTGTTCTTCAATCTCTGAATCACCCATGGAATTCAATGGTGCGAAATAACCCCAGACTAATCCATCTTCATACTAATTACTCTTTCGATTTTGAGTGTGTGTTATCCTCTGAATCTCTGATACCAATCGTACGACTGTAAAAAATGTTAGATGAAGTAGTAGACGGAGCAGTCGAAAAGCTAATAGTTTTAGGCTAAAATCACACATACCTCGAGTTGATTTCTGATCTCGGGATAGTGGTTCCAACTGCTAATCCATGAAGATTAGCGATTCAGGAACTGAATCACTCCCTAACGAACAATAACCAGACCTCCTGGAACTTTCACATATCTTCATGAAATCCCCCTAATCCTAACAATGATCTTTGTGTTCTTGAATGCTTGAATGACCCACTGAATTCAATTGGGGAAAAACCTCAAAAGAAGCCATCGTTGTAAAGCGCCCCAATTGTTTTTCAGGAAGCCTGTTCCAATCGTGGAACACGTCCCAATTTGTGTTCTCCCATAAATACTCTTTCGACTACCTGTTCCAATTTGATACCAACAGTCAGCCTCTTATTTTTGGATTTTTTTCTACTAATAAAACACTTCTCATTAAATTGGTGTCTTTGGTTGAAAGCCAGGTAAGTGTCAGTTTAATATTACTTTCCTTTTCAACCCCATACATTTACACATTTAATTAATTAAATAATACTAATCTTATGGCTAAAAAATAGTAAGGGTCGCGTTCAACATTATGTCTGTATAATACTAACTATATCGTGCCTTTTTTAAATAAAAAAAATTATCTTGCCAAAAAAAAATGTTCTCCCAACGTCTCATTTTGAGTGTCCTGTTCAACATTGGTTCCTGTCTCAAATTATCTGTCGCTTTTGACACCTAATACAACATCTATAATTACTTTCCAACAATATCATTACTTTAGAATATCAATAACGTCGTCTTTTGTACACTCGAGAAAATTTTAAGGGTTTTTTAGTCTTATCATATTTTTCCATAAAAATTGGCATAACTAATCATTTTGATAATACCCGTGCATAACCTTTAACGACTATTAAAAATGTGATGGATGGAGTAACATTTACAGAGACCCTTTTGAGAAAATTTTAAGGGTATTTTAGTCTTATCATATTTTTTTCCCATAAAAATTGGCATAACTAATCATTTTGATAATACCCGTGCATAACCTTTAACGACTATTAAAAATGAGATGGATGGAGTAACATATATATATATATATATATACACACGGTAGAATGTTGACTCTTTGTAAATTTAAGTATATAAAAATACTATCTATTCAGTAAATGAGTACTTTTTTTCCTATTAACCATAGAAGAGTGCTCACAAAAAAAACTCCGGTACAATTTTCCATACTCATATTTGTCCCTAAACTTACATTTATTGAGTACGTACGAATATTCCAACATATATTGCGTATTTTCATGTGCATCGATTGATCTTTTATTTGTCGGTAAATCAAACAGCAAAAACTATTTCTACAATTATCCGAAAGAATTCCCACATTTGACATGATCAAAGTAAAATGTATACCCGTGCATCGCACGGGTCATTCACACTATTTTACTCCTAACCACAAAGAGAGATATTTAAAGTAGAAAAAGAAGGGAGAGTATCTTGATTTGTTTAAGGAATTCTGTGTCCAGTTTCACTGAGATCCCCATAAACAGAATATGGAACCAAAAAAAATAGGCCTTTATTTTCGGTACCCCCCTCATTCCCTCCCACACCCCCATAATGTCCCAAATGGACAAAAATACCCCTGAAAATTTACAAAAATTACATGGTTTTGTTTAAAAAAAAAAATTACAAATTTCGGAATTACCTCTAAAATTTGGAATTACCTCAAAAAAATAATGGAATTTGGATTTACCCTGTAATTAGAAAGATTTTGAATTTACCTCGAAATGAGGTAATTAGGTTCATAAATCATGAACAGGAATTACCTATTTCGAGTAATTCAAAATTTAATTTTTTTTTCGAACGAATAATTTAAATTTAAAAATCGGTTTTTGGACAACATACTCGGATCGTAATGAAACCACGGCACCATTAGAAGCGAAATAAATCAAGAATCAAGACTCTTAGAAGGGACTTCTTACGGGACAAAATTTCAAAATCCCAAATTCCATCGTTTACTATTTTTACGATTTTTTTAATTTTTCATAGTCTCCAAAAATCTTAAAAATTTGTATAGCCTTATTTTGGTTTTGTTAGATTTTTAGTGGTGTTTTTATATTTTTTAGAGTAGTTTTGACTATTTTTAGTAGCCTTTTAGTAATAAAAATTAAAACAAATCGTATATATACGCATTTCAAGGCGTCCTGGATTGGCGGGATGCCGCAGATGTCGCCCATTCACCTACTTCACGCGTGCTTATTTTCATCATTTTAGACATTTTGGACCCATAGTTGTATTTGTACTCTATTTTATGTTGGTCATTTTATATATTTTGACGTATTGTTATTAAATCGTAAATCGTTCAGTATCATATTTCCAATAAAACGCGTTTAAATCTTAAGCACCAAAATACAAACTTTTTTTTTAAAAAAATTACAAATTTCGAATTACCTTTTTATAGTAATTAGAAATTTTTATTTTGAACCTAATTACCTTTTTTGAGGTAATTAGAAAATTTAATTTTTTTTTTTTTTTTTTTAAAAACGCAGGGGTATTATTGGCATTTTTGGTATTATGGGGGTGTGGGAGGGAATGAGGGGTACGAAAACAAACACCCAAAAAAAATATTCTTATTTTCTGCTAAACATGTCACATGAATATCAAAAGCCGTAGCTGACACTAACGCTTCTACTTAGTCCGTGAAGTTCAACCGCGGTTTTCACGTTGCCAACGCTCTTTCAATAAAATCTGCCACGTGTCCACATTCTCACCGCAAAATTATCACCTTGTTCTTCCAAATTTGCCATCCCAATGCTAAATCCAAATCTAACCCTTTCATGTGACCCTTCCTTCCTTCACTCCTACTTCTTACTTTTTTGTCAACTTCAATACAAGCAAACAAGGAAATAAGAAGATATTTTCTTCTTTTTTTAACATTCACATATACTTCAAAGTTCAAACCCTTCTTCTTTCTCTCTCTACACTTCAACTTCAACTGTCTCACTCACTCTCTCTCACTTGTATTGTGACTTGTGAGTATCATTTAGCATAATATCTTCTGATTCTCTTTCTTGGCCTAGCAATTCCATTCCTTCAAATATCTTCACGTATGTTTTTCATTTCTTCTATTATTACTATTGAGCATTGCTTTCTCTCACTTGGGTAGTTTTGTTAATGATTAATTTGATTGATACTCAATAAAGTTTTAATTTTTGTGCAATTTGATTAATTGGGTAGTGGAATTTTCTCTTTTTTTTGTTACAGGAGAAAGATTAGGAATTGGAAATGGCTTCTAAAGTAGAAGCTAATGGTAGTGGTGTTTCTTTAGTTTCTGCAAAAGTTCCAGCAGTGGCACATCCACTAGCTGAAAAGGCTGATGAGATTGCTTCTAACATCAGTTACCATGCTCAGTTTAGTCCTCATTTTTCCCCTTTCAAGTTTGAGCTTGAACAAGCTTATTATGCCACTGCTGAGAGTGTTCGTGATCGTCTCATTCAGGTATTGTATTATGATAATTAGATGAAGTTGGAATGAATGTATGTATGTATGTGCCTATCTTTCAGTTTTGAATAATTATTTTGCAAGTCAATTGTGTTTCTTTCATATAGAATCCCCGTAGTAGCACCGATCGAAGATTGTCTGGTGTCCGACATGTATCCATACTTTAATTACTTGTATTTTTCAAATTAAAACTGGAGCCTGCGTGTCTGTATCGTGTTGGTACATGCATTTCACTTTCATACATTGTTATATAGGTATAAATTATAATTGTGATTGGTGATGTTTCTAACTCAATAGCAATTGAATTGAGGGTCAAGTTATCATACCACCAATTTGACTGTTTCAGTGTGAGTGAAGTTGTGAACCTTTTTATACTTCTCCAATTGACAGCTTAGCTAAACTCAGTAACTTCAACTAAACTGAAACTCAGACGTACCTATAAAATTTGGTTAATATTTATAACCATAGGTCGAGTTGAGATATAAAACTACATAAACTATAACTAAGTTGTACTACATAAAATAAATTAAGAATGTTCTTCAGTATTTTTATACATTAGTCTTTCCACGCGTCTGACCAAGTCCTAGGTTAGAATACTTGTATAGTTTGTTTGGATAAGGACTAATGCTATTATTTTACATCTATGATATTTATTTCAGCAATGGAATGAAACCTACCTTCATTTTCACAAAGCTGATCCCAAGCAAACTTACTACTTATCAATGGAGTTCCTTCAAGGTCGAGCGTTGACCAATGCTATTGGAAATTTGAATATCAAAGATGCATATGCCGATGCTTTGCGCAAATTCGGACTTGAACTTGAAGAAATAGCAGAGCAGGTAAGAAAAAGTTGCAACCTATTAGGTGAAATATATTTTTCTCCGTAACCTTGTTCTGAAATTGTATTTTTACTATAAAAGAATGGAGCAGCATCAGTTGAACTCTTCGCTACTTTGTCATAGATAAAAACTTTGATTTCATGATTCAAATTATTTTTATTTCTCTCAAGTTAATCACCAAGGATAGTTGTAATAATTCAACTTTCATTGCTAAAATTACTTCACATTTGTGTTTGGTTCTGATATCTAGCATATACAAAGTGATTTGTGAAACCTTCAACATGAAACTTTGCAGGAGAAGGATGCAGCTCTCGGAAATGGTGGTCTTGGTAGGCTTGCTTCATGCTTTCTGGATTCCATGGCAACACTTAATTTGCCTGCTTGGGGATATGGTTTGAGGTATCGACATGGGCTATTTAAGCAGAAGATCACAAGAGAAGGTCAGGAAGAAGTTCCAGAGGACTGGCTTGAGGTTTGATTTATATCCTTTCTTTTAAATACATGTAATTGTATCGCCGGGATACTGATGCATTAAGTCAAATGAAAATCTAACAGAAGTTTAGCCCCTGGGAAATTGTGAGGCCACGACATTTTGTACCCGTCAGATTCTTTGGTCAGGTTGAGGTTAATCCTAATGGAAGGTGCGTGTAAATCTACTGAGTTACTCATGAAATCAGTGTTAGGCTCCGTAGCACCGACATTTTAAGTTGAAGGCGTGTTCGTGTCCGATACGTGTCGTGCGGACATTGATACCGACACTTCTATTACATCCATTTTTCAAATTATTATGGGTTTCTACATATGCGTATGTCGTGTCCGGTGTTTCATAGGTGTTAGGTTGCTTTGGTACATGACAATGTATGCTATAAAAGTACTAATAGTTTGCTGTGTGTGCTAGCGAAAATGGGTTGGAGGAGAAGTTGTGCAAGCACTAGCTTATGATGTGCCAATTCCTGGATACCAAACCAAGAACACGATCAGTCTTCGCCTCTGGGAAGCAAAAGCATCTGCAGACAATTTTGATTTATTTTTATTTAATGATGGCCAACTTGAAGCTGCTTCTGTGCTTCACTCACGAGCTCAACAGGTTGGTTTCGGTGTTTTCTCATCACTGCTCAAAAGATAACCAGCTAATTGTCTGAAGAAGTTCCCTATTAATATTTGTATTTGGTAGATTTGTGCGGTTTTGTATCCTGGAGATGCCACCGAAGGTGGAAAACTTCTACGGCTGAAGCAGCAGTACTTTCTCTGCAGTGCATCACTCCAAGTAAGTTAACTCAATTGGTGTTACCAAATACCAACAAGAAATATTGTTACCTGTTTTGTTTGACAGACTATTCTCATTGTTGCCCTCTCATCTTGGACCGTTTACAGGACCTTATATCCCGATTCAAAGAGAGGAGACAAGGGAAGGGACCGTGGAATTGGTCCGAGTTCCCGACAAAGGTGGCTGTACAATTGAATGATACTCACCCAACCCTGTCAATACCCGAGTTGATGCGATTACTTATGGATGACGAAGGTCTTGGATGGGATGAAGCATGGGACGTGACAACAAAGTCAGTAAAATGTAGAAATTTTTGCTTAAAATGTCGTTTACCATTTTTTCTTCTTCTGAGACCTGTCAAACTTTTTGTAGTGTTTTACGCATTCATAATCGCTAAAATGTGTTGCTATGTCTTAACCAGGACAATTGCATACACCAACCATACTGTCCTCCCTGAAGCACTGGAGAAGTGGTCTCAAACTGTAATGTGGAAACTGCTTCCTCGCCATATGGAAATCATTGAAGAGATTGATAGGAGAGTAAGTTGCTTATCGCCATTGTTTCTCTTTAATAAACTTCATGAAACGCATGCTAACATATTCAATGCGTAAATCATCAATGCTCGCAGTTCACTGCATTGATAAGTAAAACTCGAATGGACCTTGAGAGTGAAATTTCCAACATGCGTATCTTGGACAATAATCCCCAGAAGCCGGTGGTTCGGATGGCCAATTTGTGTGTGGTTTCTGCTCATACTGTAAGTCATGCACTTATTTGTGATTTTCTTGTCTTCTGTAATCCTGTTTTTATTGTTTGTGAAATTGATTTTAATTGAGATTTATTTACTTCTTGCTGTCCATCTATTTGTAGGTGAATGGTGTTGCCCAGTTGCATAGTGATATATTAAAGTCAGAATTATTTGCAAATTATGTTTCATTATGGCCAACAAAGTTCCAAAATAAAACCAATGGCATTACTCCTAGAAGATGGATTCATTTTTGCAGTCCTGAGCTAAGCAGTATAATCACTAAGTGGTTAAAAACTGATCAATGGGTAACCAATCTTGACTTATTAACAGGTCTTCGACAGGTGCGCACGATGATTCTCGACCGTCAACTGATTCCTATTACTGCAACATTCTAACATTTGATTCCCGGTGTTTTTTCCCTATAGTTTGCTGACAATGAAGAACTCCAAGCAGAATGGCTGTCCGCAAAGAGGGCTAATAAGCAGCGCTTAGCGCAGTATGTTCTGCAGGTGACTGGGGAGACCATTGACCCCGATAGTCTATTTGACATTCAAGTCAAGCGTATCCATGAATACAAGAGACAGCTACTAAATATTCTTGGTGTGATATATAGATACAAAAAATTGAAGGTATGAGAAACAGGCAACAGCCCCACTATTTGATAGAGTAAATATACTAAATTCCCATTGTTCTACGTGACCATTATTTTTGGAACAAAATTGTCGCCAAATTCGTCCTTTTGTGTCTCTAATTTAGCTTCTTGGAATGAATTTGACAACAATTGTATGTATCTTATTTGGTTTAATTTGGTGATTTTTTTTTTTGGAGGACTAATTTCGTGTCACTTTAATCTTTGAGAGACAAATTTGGTGATAAAAATCTATACATAACTCATTTCATTTAGGGGTTTACTCTTTTCTGAAATGATCCTAGCCTTATATCAGATTTATGACTTACACTAAAAGAGTGCTTAAAACTAAATTGTAATAATAGGAATTGAGCCCTGAAGAACGGAAAAGTACGACTCCACGCACTGTCATGATTGGAGGAAAGGCATTTGCAACGTACACAAATGCTAAAAGAATAGTCAAGCTGGTCAATGACGTCGGCGCTGTTGTAAATAGTGATCCTGAGGTCAATAACTACCTGAAGGTAACTCAAACTTTGCATAACTTTTTAGATTATCGCTGTACTTTGTTTTTTAAAGTTGAAAATTTAGATACCAAGTGGTTTGTTCATAAACTTTCATACCTATCTACTCATAAAGACAGAACATATATAATAAAAGAAAATTATTGTGAAATGTGATGAACTTGTTCTTGCTTATTTCAAACCTATTTTCAGGTTGTGTTTGTCCCAAATTACAATGTATCGGTGGCGGAGGTGCTGATTCCGGGAAGTGAGCTATCCCAACATATAAGCACTGCAGGCATGGAAGCAAGTGGCACAAGCAACATGAAATTTGCTTTGAATGGGTGTCTTATAATAGGTACTTTAGATGGAGCTAATGTGGAAATCAGGGAAGAGGTTGGTGAGGAGAATTTTTTCCTCTTTGGTGCAACAGCAGAAGATGTCCCTAGACTGAGGAAGGAAAGAGAGAATGGACTGGTATGCATTTACATTCTTTCAATACACACGTGTGTAGAAAATAATCGCTTTTTATTACTACCTCCAGTCCACTTTATAAGAAACAATGCAGTTTTTATAACTAATGTATCTTGTCTATATAGACCAGGTCTCTTATAAAGCGGACAGAGGTAGTATTTCTCAAAGGCTCTTTAAGAAAGCTGCAAAACAAATGCAATATAACAGATATACAATGTTCCTTGAACTTAAGATTCTGTTTGGTTAGTGAAATTACTGGTTTTGCCTTCTCTTCTTTTGACATTACCATTTTTGCAGTTCAAACCGGATCCTCGATTCGAAGAGGCAAAGAAGTTTATTAGGAGTGGGGTGTTTGGAAGCTATGACTATAACCCATTGCTTGATTCTTTGGAAGGAAATTCCGGTTATGGTCGTGGTGATTACTTTCTTGTTGGTTATGACTTCCCAAGCTACATGGATGCTCAGGAAAAAGTAGATGAAGCTTATCGGTAAGACTCGATCAATCTCCCACTCTTTTTCACCTTTTAATTTCCTCTCTAGCTGTTTGTGGTTCAAATGAATTCAACCCTCTTTGCAAAGTAACATAAGTAAACATATCACTTTTGTAAAGCAAAATTTTCATAAGGGAAGCTCATTATAAAGTTGGCTTATATAGTTGTTTTGGACAAACAGCTTAATTAAGTGCTTATAACTCATGAGTATTTCTATATAAGCTATTTATATACTTGCTTATAACTTTTGGACATGTCGTAAACTGTTTCTATGAGCTCTTATAAACAATTTCACAAGTTAGATAATCCAAAATTAGCCAATCCAAACGTGCCCTTATTTTTGTCTGGCATGTATTGAATGCAGTGATAAGAAAAGGTGGCTAAAAATGTCTATCTTAAGCACTGCTGGGAGTGGGAAGTTCAGCAGCGACAGGACAATTGCTCAGTATGCCAAGGAAATTTGGAACATAGAAGAGTGCCGTGTGCCATAGTTTCAGCTGAATATCCACCTTGCATTGCATTCAAGTCTCTGTATAGCATTGAGAGCATCAATGACAAGTATATAGTCCTCAATAATAAATAATATAGCTTTCTATTTAGTATGCCATTTCAGGTTTTTTCAACTGTATTAATGCATCTCCTTCTGCATGAAAATATATATGTAACTTAATACATTTGTTAGTATCTTTGAAATTTGCATAGCCTAATAAATTGATCGCTACTTTTCATCTCTGTAATGGACTACTCCTGTTCCTCGTTCTGGTTCTGTTGAATAAACTATCTTTCTTCTAGAAAGTTTATATGCTATATTTGTGTTTAGTCTTGCTCTCCCACTCATCGCCCGCCACTATCGTTCCTTTTTTCCTGCTTGTCTTCCCACTAGTCCAACACCATGAATATATTTTTAGTAGTTTTAGATATGATGTAACACTCATTCCTCATCGCACTTTCTTATTAGTTTAAATTTAAATGGGTGCCATAACATCATGTTCCAACACAGTTTTTATTAGTTGAAATTTAAATGGCTATCAAAAAATCATGTGGGTTTCATGTAATGTTCAACACAGTTTTTATTAGTTGAAATTTATTAGTTTTTATAACAATAAGGGATGAAAAGTCAATGTTAATGTTAATGTCAATGTCACATGGCGGTGCTAACGTCACAAGCAAATGCTACCTGGTAATGTTGATGTGGAAAGTCAATGGCACATGGCACATTCAACCTATGTGGCAGTGATGACATATGCCACGTCGATGTTTTTTCTATTACAGAGCATGAGACACAAACCAAAAGGCAATGACATGCATCAGTGCCACATGGCCAGACTAGCGCCACAAGGCAACACCATATGGTCATGCTGACACGAAAAGTCAACGACACGTGGCATAATAAGTCGTGGTAGTGGTGACATTTGTCACACATTATATGTCACAAAGGATGACGTAATGTCACGTGGTAGTGCTGATGACAAATCCATGCCATCTGGCAAAAGACATTGACATGTGGCATACTTTACCCATGTGACAATGCTCATGTTAGCCACATCGTTATTTTTAAATAATCCTTTCAAATGAAGGACGAAAAGTTAGTGTCACACGTCAATGTCACATGACAGTGCTGACATTATAGAGCAACTAGGACACACGCGCCGCACGATCGCGAAAGGTGATCTGCGCTTACAAATGTAGTTTGAAAAAACATCAACATTATATAAGGGGCATAAAAATACGCAACACATATATATATAAGGCGAAGAAGCAACAATAAATTTCGGTGGGATGAGGCAACAATTTCGGTCTAAAAATATAGAGTGGGGGTATATTGGTAAGCGAGTGGAAGTACAAAATGAGAAGTACATTTTGATAATAAAAAAAGTGTTTGACAAATAAAAAATTTGTCAGGGGTATATCGGTCCAAAAATATAGAGTGGTGGTATATTGGTAAACAATGAGGTACAAAATGAGGGGTATATTGGTAAATGGTGGGAATAAAATTTTCCAACCAAAAGTGGATAAAAAAAAGTGTTGGACCCAAAAAAAATTTGTCAGGAGTATGTCGGTCCAAAAATATAGAGTGGGGGTATATTGGTAAACAGTGAGGTACAAAATGAGGGGTATATTGGTAAATGGTGGGGCACAAAATATAGAGTGGGGGTATGTTGGTCTAAAAATATAGAGTGATGGTATATTGGTAAACAGTGGGGTACAAAATGAGGGGTATATTGGTAATTAGGGGAAAAAAAATTTCCCACCCAAATCAGGTTATCTCACGTTATAGGATTAATATACAGAGATAAGGATGAACATAAAATTTAGAGTTGAGAGTAGAGGAGAAATTTTGCAATAATATTGATTAATTTCAAATGGCGCATAAAGTATTACTAAACACAACCATTAAGCGCTCTAAGGGTAAATTGACATAAAGTAAAACTAGAACTTTAAATAAAGTAAAACCTAATATGAACACTATTAACATAATATCGTAAGAACATTACTGTTAGCCATAACAGTTGAAATACTCGTCATGCACATTGCTTGATAACATTGACATCATTGATTACCTATTGGATGTAAACCTAATCCTTTACCAGTGTTAGCCGTGAGCACAGGTGGAAAGGGCGACCGCTCAAGCCTCCATTTTTTAAAGGGCACCAAATTTTGTATTCATGGTAGTAAAGATAGATTAAAATAAAAAATTATAATTTAGAAGTAAATTAAAATTTTTGTAATAAAAGTTGTTTTTGACAAATTTGTAATCAAATTTATAGAAGTTTTGATATATTAATGAAAATCAAGCTATATTGTATTTAGCTCTTTGAAGACATTTAGGCTCTATTTGGTAAGTCTCATCTGCTAGCATATAGTAGGTTTGACTAGCACTAGTGTATGATGATTTTGAGTAGCGTTTAGCATTTTTTTAAACGCTACATCTAGTAGTGTTTTTTTCAAATGCTAGCAAATACTTTATAGCGTCTCACTTTTTTTCTCATTTTTACTCTTATTATTTTTCTAAAATTTTTTCTCATACACTTTAAACATTTTGTCACAAATGAATAATTTAAAATGAAATTTACTAATTAGTTTTACCAAACATATCATTTGCTATTAGTAAGTCTATCAGCTATTCACTATCCACCAACTCATAAGCTATATACTATCCACTAATTTACTAGCTACTATCCCCTACATTTTACCAAATATAGCTTATGGAAAATGATTTTTACGTAACCTTATGGAAAATTATTTTTACATAACATTAATTATGACAATTCGCACCACAAATCTCTCGCACCAAATAGCACAGCTCTATATTAATCAAAAAAAAAATCTAAGGATGTTTAATTTTAAGATTATGAGGGCATTATTTTACTTTTTTTGCCAGGCCACCCAAAATCTAAGAGCCCACCTGTCCCACACAAGATAAGTTTTGGTCACCTTGACACTAAATGGTGGCACTCTCAATCGAGAAAAAATCCCTACATAATGAACTATTTATGCTAACGTAAATCTAAATGTTAAGAAAAAGGAGATAAGTTTTGACAGCACAACCAAACCATAAAAAACTACAAATACTGACTAAAACTATTCCAGTACCAACGTTATACAACACCGCATTAAGTATCTGAACGAAATGCTCCACAACTACAAGTCTATAATATGCTTCAACACCAATAGGACTGACAAGTAGTTCAATTTGAAGGAGAGGTAGATGCAGGAGTGTTAGACCTTGAAAACGATCTTGAACTCGCACTCACACTTGAACTGCTTGATCGCGAATACTTACGTTTGGAATAGCCACCACTCCTCCTAGAACTTCTAGAATGACTTCTTCCCGATCTCCTCTTTGGCCTGGGAGACGCACTTAGTGAGTAGCTTCTTCGAACAGGAGAGGCGCTTGGAGTGTACCTCCTTGATCTCCTTGGCCTTGGTGAGACACTTGGAGAAACTGATCTGTTACGGTGTCTTCTGTAGTAGCTATCATCAGGTGAGTAATATCTGGAGTCATGAGGAGAGTATGATCTGTCACGCATGCTTACAGGAGACCTGCTGTATGGGGAACAAGACCGTGAATATGACCTGTGCCGGTCATAGCGAGAATATGAGCTGTGTCGGCTATAGTATGGAGAGTATGACCTCCTCCTTCTGTGGTAATATGGAGAGGGAGACCTCCTTCGCCTGTAGTCAGAATAGTAAGACCTACGTCGGTAGTCAGGAGAGTAAGAGCGACTCTTACTATGATCTGAAGAATAAGGTGAACGAGGTGAACGACTATAGCTCCTTCTGTAAGGAGAATAGGTAGGAGATCGACGAGGGGAGTAGCTTGGAGAGCGGCGGCGACCTGCTATATTCAATGGTGATAAATATTAGCAAAAGAAAGTACAATTGTGGACAGCCAAAAACGAAACACAAGAAAGAACAAGGAAACCCACCGCGAATATTCCTGAGCCCTAGGTACTTCCCAGGTGTTGGGGTTCGACCACGTTTTCTTCTAGCCTGCAATAGATGCAGACAACAGCATGAGGACAAAACATTGCTATGCACAAGGATGTAAGCAATAATAACAGCATTATAAAATCAAAACGTCTGCATATGTGGCCAAATTATAAATCTAAACACTAGCATTTTCAGAGAAGGATTTTAAGAACCACAAAAATCAAGGGAACGTGGAATATAATAAGATATAAATGCGAGAATTAAAGAGGGAAATGCAGGGCATACAACCCCAATGGTCTGATACTTGTTGATGTATTTGATTTGTTTGTTAGTTGTGATTTGAGAGATTGATGAAGGGCTGCCTCACACAGCTAACCTGCTGCAACAGAAACTTCAAAGCACAAAACTTTCAAAACACGAGAGAACTAAAAGAGCAAATCATCCATACATATATGCAATGAAGTCAACAAAACAATTCAAGAATCCAAGCCACAATAGAAGACTCGGCTGATTAAAATATACCTTCTCCACCGTGATGACACGCCCTTCAAGTACAGAGCGATCCAAATACTTCACACATCGATCAGCATCTTCTACGGTATCCATTGTCACAAATCCAAACCCACGGGATTCCCTTGTCCATGGATCAACTACCAGATGAACATCTACCACCTAAAATAGCAACTCAAAAGTAGCAACACATTTAAATTCTAAAGAATAAATAAATAAGCCACATAAACTAATATAGTAGAGCTTAAAATAACCAACAAATATTAAAAGGATTGAAGACATACTTTTCCCTCAGCAGCAAAATGTTTCTCCAGTTCTCTCTTGGTGATCCTGGGAGACAGTCCAGTCACATACAAATTGTTTCCAGGATTTTCTGCTTCCCGTGATGTGCTCCTAAATGACCACACAAAACAACTTGAACATGATTTGATGATAGAAAAGCAACAGTTCACACATGACACAACACAAGTATATTAACCCCTAAAGTTAATTCAAATAAAAAATGTAGGGGTAAGTGGGATCCCTACCTTGAACGGCTTCTGGACCTTGAAAGAGACCTAGACACAGACTTACTGTATCTCCCATATGGAGAAGGAGAAGGAGAATACCTGTCAAATGAAAACTACACATGTGAGCAAAACAGCAACAACACAAGCCACTTCAAATGAAATAGCGAATTAAACATTCAGTGGGTATCTAACCTTGATCTCCTTGAGTACGACATCTGCAACAATTCAGCGAGAGCAAGTCCAAAGAAACAAAATCAAATCAGTATTTTTAAATTTAATAACAACATAAAAAAATCCATAAATTTTCATACAATACAAAGACACAGGCTAATCCACACAAAATATCATAATCATATAACTAGTCTGCAAAAGCACAAAATAAAAAATTAAATCATACATTGAAGTATTAATGGTGCAATTTAACTTTGACACGCTCATCAAATAACATTACATCGAATTAATACAGATACGGAATCACAAATATTTGTCCAAAGTTATGAAAGAAAAATTATCTATTACGTATCCCTTATTCACTAGATTGTTATAGAGATCAAGCTTCAAACCAAAAATTCCGCATAAGTTTAGTGCATATTTGGATTACAGTTTGCAATATATATATATATATATAACAAAACGACTTTTGCAAACTGATTCCCTCGCTTCATTTCAACCAAAATCCAAACACTATATATATATATATATATATATATATATATATATAACAAAACGACTTTTGCAAACTGATTCCCTCGCTTCATTTCAACCAAAATCCAAACACGCACTTAACTTATATATATATATATATATATATATAACAAAACGACTTTTGCAAACTGATTCCCTCGCTTCATTTCAACCAAAATCCAAACACGCACTTAACTTGCTGTACAAATTTCTGGATTTCAGTTTCAAATCTACTTTTATTTAACTTTTAAATATCTGCCACAGCTCCATCATACTCCATCAAACACCACAAGAACTAGAAATAAAAAAAACAAAATTCTTATCAAAAAACCTCTTCAAGAATCGAAATCAACTTAACACGCAAATTTTTATCAAAAAAAAAAACTTAACACGCAATAGTTTTAAGTAAATCCTCTCCACAGTATAACCAGGAATCGAATATCTAAACAATAGTTGAAATCATAGATACAACTACACCGAAATTCAAATCTATGCGTATACGGAATTCAATTTCCGGCGAAAATTTAACAAAAAGGAAAATAAAATAACAGGGCCGTCCCAAACAATTTGGAGGCGCAATGCGAAGCTTTTTAAAAATGGAAACTAATATACTTTTATCGAATGAATCACCAAATTTTCAAATTATTTTATTTAAATTTTAAATAACATCTAAATAAAACTTTAAACTTGGTATAGTAATTTTGAAACGATGAATGGACATGGACGGATTTTGGGATAGTTAGTTGAACCGCATGACCATCGACTCGGTCTCGATTAAAAAAATTTCAAACTTTTAGGACCTATAAATTTCATACATGTTAAACTTAATTTGCTAAAATTAAACTCATGAAAAATTAATGCACTGAGTTTCTCTTCATGAGAAAAAGAGTACATTTTTATAAAATATAAAATAATATAATGGCCATGGAGAATACCAAAAATTGATAAATGCTTTCCTAAAAAAAAGAATATGTTGACAGTTTTCTCTTATATTAAAATAAAATGTAATATATATATATATATATAAATAACTAATTATTTTAGGTCCCTTAAATTTTGAATACGTAAGGACTAAGGAGTAATAATTTTAGAAATAAACAAATAAAATCAGGAGAGAAAGAATTGTTCTAAAAAGTCTATACAGCGTCATGGTATACTCCTAAAATCATATTAACGAATTCTATTCAAAACCGTTGTTGTAGTTTAGTGGTAAATCTAGACTAATACAAGTATTGTGTCACAGGTTCGATCCTTACTTTCGTCATCTTAAATAATTCTTTTTATTCAAATTAGTATTCTTGCAAAAACAAAAAGGTAGGTCTGGCAAGTGTTGAACCGTGTAGTCATTGGACAACACAACGAACATCAACCACTCGGCTACGGAAGCAATTTCAGTTAATTTTTCATTTACTTTAATATAACATAATATTGAGTCTAAAAATAAAATTGGGGGCCCCAAAAAATTGATATTGGGCTTGGGCCCTGTGCGGTCGCACAGCCCGCACAGGCCCAAGGCCGGCCCTGTAAAATAACGAAGACATAATCGTCGTTTTCCTAATATCTAAGGAACGATGAGATTCAAACTTACCGTAGCAGAAAATGAACAACAGTAGAATTGCTGGAAGATGGAGGATGACGCGGGCGCTCACAGTTAACGGAACGGAGGTGATTCTGTTTTTCTGTTTAAAAAGAGAAAGTTTTGGGAGGCTGAAGAGTCATATATAGAGGATGAAATGAAATGAGAGGCTATAATTCATGTGAGGGAAGTTTCTGGAGAATCGGACGTCAAACTAGAATTAAACACGCTTGAATTCTTCATGTTGAAAATGCCACGTGGTGTAACGAAAGACGATGGGCCCCCGCCACTACGTGATTTTAGACATCAACGGATACCCGTGATACGCACAGGTGTTGTCATATTTTTTTCCATGAACGAACTTAGACATAATTTAAAGGCTTTTACTTTTCTCACACCCCCTCCTACTCCAAACACACTCCCTCACCCTACACATTTACCAAACTAACCCTAGTTACAATTCAATTTCCCCTCTACCCCTCTCCTCTCTTCTTCTCCAACAACAAACCTCCCTCTCTCCAACACCCAAACCTCCCCCTCTCCACTCCAAAACCCACCCATCCTCACCTTCATCATTCACTCCTATTTAACTACCCAACATTTGCAACAAATTTCGAGTAATAACCCTACCAAACATTTTCCATTTTGGTTCTGTTTTGAGTTTTTACGCCATTTTTTTTTCGCAAAGCGAGCTCGGTTCGAGCAGGTCGTTCGAACATGTTCGCATGAGCGTGTTGAGCAGTGTTGCGGGGTGTGAATTTGATTTGTTCGAACAAAGATCATTCGAACTCTCGACGCATAAGCCGTTCGAAGCGAGCGTATATGACAAAGAATCGATAAGTTGCGAAACTTCATCGAGTTTTTGTTTAAATGGATGAAAATGAGGAAGCATCTGGAAGCGATTGAGTTGTCAACTTTACTTGGTGAGATGTCAAGTATCATGATTGACATCTCAACCGACGTCGTCGAATCCCAAGACTTTACTAGTTCGTTCCAAAGCGATACGGTGAGAATGAATTAGTTGTTTTAATTTTAGGGAACTATTCAAATTATGTAAGCGACAACTTAGTCATTGAATTTGATTATTTCCTACTCGTGATGAAATTTCTGGCGACTTGGAGTGCGTGCGGTTGGGAAATCTCTTGGGATGGTGATTGTTATAGGAAGATCGACACCGGACGACGATCGGGTAAACAATCCGCATGTTGATTTGTGATAAAAATTTGGATCATATAAGACAAATGTTGAGGAAAGGCACAAACACTAGAAAATGTTGTTGTCCACTTGGTGAAAGGAAATTTATTAAGAAGCTTGGAGGATGGATTTTGAGGGTTATGAATGGAACTCATAACCATGGCATGGCTACTTATCATGATGGACGTCAGTACATTGGTAGGTTAAGTTCGGAAGAGAAGGAACTATTGGCTAGAATGACTAGGAATCATACTCGGCCTAAATTGATCCTTAATGAGTGAAATTGATGAAGCGATGATAACTATACGGTTGTGAAACAAATATACAACCTAAATCGTCAAAGGCAACGATCGGTATGCGTGAGGTAGGGTGAGCTCCAACAAGTGATGTTTTATTTGCAACGCGATAATTATGTTTAATGGACTCGACTTGCGAGAGGAACTCATGTTGTGAAAGACATCTTTTGGGCACAGATTCCATTGAGCTTCTAAACACCTTCCGATTGTTTTGTTGATTGATTCCACCTATAAAACCAACCGAGTGCAGTGTATCCAGTTGGTTGAGATCGTTGGTGTAACATCAACAGAGAAGACTTACTCACTGCATTTGCTTATGTCAATTGGGAGAGGATGGATAACTTTGCATGGGTTCTTGACAAATTGAGGGGTTTATTTAGGAAGCAGGATGAACTTCCACAAGTCATACTACTTGTGAGAGACACGGGTATGATGAATGCTGCGCGACAATATTTCCAACATCTGCAAACTTGTTGTGCCAATTTCACATTAAGAAAAATGTGAGGGCCAAATCAAGGCTCATTGTCAAAGACCAAGCTATTGTTAATGACATTATGGGTGCATTTCTATTTGTTGTCCATGCGAAGACTACGAAAGAGTATGATTATGAGTTGGGTCTGTTTAACGACTTGGCAGCACCTTATCCCAGTTTCATACGGTATGTGAAGACCACCTGACTAGACCCCTTCAAGGAAAAGTTTATTGATGCATGGATAAATAAGCATATGCACCTTCGCAACACCACCACCAACGAGTTGAGTGCACACTCTCACTTGAAGCAAATATTACGAGGCAGTAGGGAGATTTGTGCAAGTCTTTGGGATGGAATGAGACCATGCTTAGGATACAACATTATGATCTTAAAATGCACTTCGAGCATAGTTTGAGTAGAGTGAAAGTTCAACACTTGAAGAAGAAGATTTTTGATGAAATTAAGGGTTTAGTTTCATCTAATGCTATAGACCATATTTTGGGTGAGATGCGTGATGGATCCGTTTCACTATAACCCATCATTATGTCGATGCACACTCGGGGATTACACACGGACTACCATGTGCATGTGAGCTTTCAAGGTATGATGTACACTCATCTTGTTATTTTGTCTATAAACTCAACATTATATGGGTTGTCACTAAATCAATGTCGCTTTTTTTGTAGGGTTATGATGGGTGCACTCCAATTCAGTTGAGCATGATTCACCAACATTGGCGAGAGGTTGAATTTCAAATTAGACAGAGGTAATGGATGATGAGTTGAGTGTAGACATTGAACTTGAAGCTATCAGAAGAAGGTTTGAGGCCTCTGATCACGCCGGTAGAGTTATGATTAAGGCAAAAGCACGTGAATTGGCATTCCACGACACGACTTCTATGTGTCCACCTCAGGATCACGATCATTACAAAGGAGCACCAAAAAAAAGATAAGAAAGGGAATGTTGATTACTCAACAAAGCGAGACAAGTCATTTTGAGAGCATGTAGATGACAAATTTGACTCGGATCTAGTGGATGTTTTGCTCGGTCTAAGTAAACAACCTACTCCCCCAAAGCGAGAGTGGGCGTCTACAAACCCATCTGATTACGGTTCAACTCCTGCTCCTACTTTGTCAGCGTGTCGGCACCTAATCCATCACTAAGCAAAAAGAGAACTCAAGATGACGGTGCTACTACAATCCCTACTCCTCCACTAAATAAGAAACCTACACCCACACCTATTATTACGTAAGAAGGCTGCTCATCGCTCTTTGTTTCAATGACTCCTACTTTGACACCAACTCTTGCTCTTTACAAGAATCCTATTATTTACAGATCATCGATCTGCAGATTATGGATGTATTTAATACATACATAATAGGGATCTTTGGCATACATGCGTCCCTATGTTGAAAAAGTTGTTAACGTGGTTGGTGATGGTAGCTGTGGATTAGATGTATTGCGGCATTTCTTGGAAGGGTGAGGAGGCTTGGCGATCGATCGAAGCGATCGATGGAGGAGCTTAACCAATACAATGACTTACACTACACTGATTGTATGGTGGTATTGGTAAGGTCGCATTTTTGATGAAGTCGTTGTTGAGAGGCACATCATGGGAACAATCTTCGAAGATAATTGGATGATTATACGGATATGGGGTATCGATCAATAACAAGTACAAAGTCGTCGACTTGTTGGTCACCTAATTGTTGTTACACAATTTTTCCCTTCAATGTTGCGCCATTCGAAGTGCCCGATTCAACATCCTTTTCGCATGCGAACACAAACACTTTATGCGGGTAACATGTCTTCTATTTAGATTCGGTGTAGTCATTCGAAAACATTACATAACATTATGTTTTTTGTTGTCTTTTGAAGATCTTTATGAAGCACGGAAGTCAATGCCCTATAGGATATTATGTGGAATACTAATAGGGCACCCTTAGCTAATAAAAAAAGCGGGTGCAAAAGTGGAAGTGTTTGGTCATACAATCACAACCCCATCCCCTTCCTTGTGTAGATTTAAGTAAAGATACCGATGGTAGTCAATGTTAAGGTAGATTTAAAATTTTTCGTACACAACGTTGTATATAACTATTGGTAGGCAACTTTTGAAATCAACAAAACTCGCATTTACATTTACGGTTTTTAAGTTTACATCAGTATAACATTGGTTCGAATGATACCATTCGCGCGCTGTTCGAACGCCACCCGCCGAACATGTTCGAATAAAGCCATTCGCGGCAATAACACACCCTCACACCAACAGTTGGCAATATTCCTTAACACGTATGAGCGCTTTCGAACAGGTTCGGACGATGTCGTTCGAACAACACAAATTCCTTACACGGACAAGGTCATTCGAACATGTTCGCCCAAGGTCGTTCGAACAGCCACTTAAACCAAGCTCCACGAGCGTCCCACGCGAGGTCATTTTTGGAAAAAAAAAGTTTGGGGGCGTGCGATGAGTACAAGGGGGTGTGGGAAAAGTAAAAGCCAATTTAAATAGTCTGTACAGCAGTTCGTGAAAAAAGACAAATTTAAAGTAATTAAAAAAGGAGCCTCAAATAAAAAATTAGATAAATATTAAAATCTCAAAATGTAAAAGTATCATTTAAAAACTATTTGTGCATTTATCCCGTGTTCTTTTATATATTAGTGTTAGTGTTGTTATTTCGTGTTTTTTTATTTATCAGTGCAGCTATCTCGTGTTTTTAATATTTCAGTGAAGTGTTTTTTATATATATCGGTGCAGCTATCCCGTGTTTTTATACATGTCATTGCAGTTATCTCATTTTTTTTACATATTAGTTATCCCATGTTTTTTATATATCAGTGCAGTTATCTCATATTTTCAATTGATTATTTTAGTTGATTAGTACATTATAGTAGATAGTCAAAGATAGATAGTAGATTATCAAATATATCAGTGCAGTTATCCCGTGTTTTTTTATATATCAGTACAGTTATCCCGTGTTTTAAATATTAATTAGTAGTTGAAATAGTCATTAAGTTTTCCCTTTTTTTTGATATATTAATATCGTGTTTTTTATATATAAGTGAAGTTATCCCGTGTTTTTAAATATTAGTGCAGTTATCTCGTAGTTTAGATTGATTATTTTAGTTTATTAGTAGATTTGATTTGATTTGATTTGAATTTCGAAATTTGAAAAAAAAAGATAGGGGAAAGTTAAAAAAAATGGGTGTGAGAGAAACTGAATTGGGAGAAAAAATTTGAAAAAGAATGTGATATTAAATTACAATGTTGCCCTTAGTTAGATAAGTTGTCAAATAAATAGGGAAACTTGTTTGAATAATTTAAGTATGATTTGTTAATATAAATAGATATTAGATTAGTAGATAGTGGGTAAAGAAAGTTGGTGAATTTGATTTAAATTTTGAATTTTGAAAAGAAAAAAAAAGTAATAGAAAGTATGAAAAAAGTGGGAGTGAGAAAAAAATGCATTGAGAGAAGAAATTTGATAAAAGTATGATAGTAAATTACAATGTTGTCCTTAGATGAATTGTCAAGTAAATATGGACGCTTGTTTGAGTAATTTAAATGTGGTTTGTTTGTATAAATAGATTAAGTGTATTTTGTTTGTATAAATAGATAAATAGATATTAGGTTAGATAGTAAATAGGAGTAAATTGTAGATTATTTAATATTAATTTAATTATATTAGATTATATAGTGGATTAAAAAAATTAGGAAAAAAATATTTTTATTTTAAAATAAATGGTGTGGGGGCAACTAATAATAGGTGTGTAAAAAGTAAGAAATATTGAGAAATGTGAGATTGAAAGAGAGTGAGCGAGAAAAGAAGAGAAAGTAGAATTAAAAAATGATAAATAAAATAAAAGTGGTGATGTGTCAAAAAAGTAAGATGTCTAAAATTGTAATTTTGTATAAATTGATATATTAGATTAGATAGATAGATTAGATATTAGATATCAGTGAAGTTATCCCGTGTTTTTATATATTAGTGCAGTTATCTCGTAGTTTAGATTGATTATTTTAGTTTATTTGTAGAATTGATTTGAATTTCGAAATTTGAAAGAAAAAAAAAGAGAGGGGAAAGTTAAAAAAAGGGAGTGAGAAGAAAGCGCATTGGGAGAAGAAATTTGAAAAAGAATGTGATAGTAAATTACAATGTTGCCCTTAGTTAGATGAGTTGACAAATAAATAGGGAAACTTGTTTGAGTAATTTAAGTATGATTTGTTTATATAAATAAATATTAGATTAGATTAGTAGATAGTGGGTAAAGAAAGTTGGTGAGTTTGATTTGAATTTTGAATTTTGAAAAAAAAAGTAAGAGAAAGTAGGAAAAAAGTGGGAGTGAGAAGAAAATGCATTGAGAAAAGAAATTTGATAAAAGTATGATAGTAAATTACAATGTTGTCTTTAGTTAGATGAATTGTCAAGTAAATATGGAGACTTGTTTGAGTAATTTAAATGTTGTTTGTTTGTATAAATAGATAAATAGATATTAGGTTAGATAGTAAATAGGAGTAAATTGTAGATTATTTAATATTAATTTAATTATATTAGATTATATAGTGGATTAAAAAAATTGGGAAAATAAATATCTTTATTTTTAAATAAAGGGTGTGGGGGCCACTAATAATAGATGTGTAAGAAGTAAGAAATATTGGGAAACGTGAGATTGAAAGAGAGAGTGAGTGAGGAAGGAAGAGAAAGTAGAATTAAAAAATGATAAATAAAATAAAAGTGGTGATGTGTCAAAAAAGTAATATGTCTAAAATTGTAATTTTGTAAGTTGTTTGTTTGTATAAATAGATATTAGATTAGATATTAGATAGATATTAGATTATGTGTAAACATCCGTTCTGAACACTTAAAATTAAGTGACAAAATTGTGTGCGACATAATTAATTTTTGAGAAATTTTAAGGTTTAACTAGTAGGATACTCATGCATACGCATGGACGTATCATGTTTTTTTATGAATAAATTTAAACATTATTTAAATAGTCTAAACATTACTCCGTGAAAATAAAGACAAATTTTAAATAGATAATAAAATAGTTTCAAATAAAAAATAGATAAATATTAAAATTTAAAAATGTAAAAGTATCATTTAAAAAGAATTGTGCATTTATCTCGTGGTTTTTTATATGTCAGTGTAATATTTTTTAAATATTAGTGTTGTTAATGTGTGTTTTTCTATATATCAGTGCAGTTATCCCATATTTTTATACATATCATTGCAATTATCCCCGTGTTTTTTATGTATCGGTGCAGTTATCTCATAATTTCAATTGATTATTTGAGTTGATTAGTAGATTATAATAGATAGTAAAAGATAGTAGTATTTTGTTAGGAATAATACTAAGGGCTCTTTTTTTTTGGACAACTTGAAATTGGTTTCATTAATAACTTGGGCAAAGCCTCAAAACCAAAACAAGGGGAGAACTAGGTTGGGCCACAGAAGACCAACCCAATCCTGAGTTACAATAAAAGCAAAATAGGCCTCAGAAGTCCGGGCCAAATAAAAACAAAAGCAAGGGAACTACAGCAAGGGGTGTACAATAGGAAACAGTTGGTGGCAAAATAAAAAGTCCACTAAATGCCAGCCCAACTCCAACCAAGTAAAAAGAAAAGACTAGAGAGCGAGAAACTTCGAAGCACATTTGTGGTAAACAGAGAACGAGATCGGCGAGAGAGCGAACCAGAAACTCTAATTCGGAAATTCTTCCCTTACACGATTAACCTTCTAAACACAAGGATTGCCACGCTAAATCAACAAATCAGCCACGATCTAGCAACTCCAAAACCAACCCCCGGAGGAAAGATGAGGATCAACACTAAAACAACCTCCGATCGAGGGAGGGCTACATGCAACGCCTTCAGAACCACTCTAACCTCCGATCTAGTCCTCAACCTTCTCCGTATTGATAACGTTGCTAGAACTGAAGGAGGGTTCCCGATCCAGTTTCTGGGGAGCTGACGATGATGAGCGAGGTTTGCGATGAGATCAGCCACTATGTTCGCCTCTCTATGTAACGCCCCAAAATTAATCAAGTAATTATTTAACTAATTTAATTAAGTAATATTTTAGTTGGCCTTATTAAAATAAATATAGGATATTTAATTCAACTAAGGAGTGGTATGTAACAAATAAATGGGTGGTATTTTAGTTAAATAGGGAGGGAGGGAGGGAGAAAGTAGTTAGGGGTGTGCAATTAGGGCCCATTGGAGTTAAGTGACCCAAACCCAATTAATAAAACCCTTGGGTCTTAGGAGAAACCCTCATTAGAGCAAAAAGATCAAAAATTAGAAAGGGAGAAGATTGAGAGAGGGAGCGCGACGGCTAGGGCAAGGAAGAGAGAGGATTGGCGTGAAGAGCAATGGGAAGGAGGAAAGCTTGGAGTGTTGGAGTCTTGAAAGATTAGGTGTCTTCTTCAATTGTAAAAGGTATGAGGGCTCTCTTTCGTAGTTAATAATTTATAAAACATGAAATCATAGGGATTAGGTGTTAGGAGTAATTATTTGGTTGATTTATAATGTGTTTGAATGATTTACTTGAGTAATTGAATGAATAGGTGATTATATTGATTGTTGTATGGAGATTGAGATGTTATTGGATTGATTGTTGATATTAAGGTGTTATAACATGAATTAAATGAAAAACAATAGGAAGAATTAGGGTGATTGATAGGTGTTTGTGATATTGCATGAATAAGGACTATTTCCATGGAGTTTGGTGAGGTTTGGGGATCGGTTTGGGTGGTGTGCGGGCGCCAGTCGCAGAATTAGGCGCGCCGTGTCTTGTTTGGGTGGGTTGTGTATCAGGTTGGGGTGAAGCAGGGTAGGCGCCGATTGCGAGGAATTAGGCGCTGGGTGCGCTGGCATATTCTTGCTTGTGTTGTTTGGTGGGGCGTGGCGCAGCAGGGCGCCAAATTGGCAGGCCCAGTGCGCCTAGTGCACTATTTGTGCGCGTGCAGGGTGGTGTGTTGCGCAGCGAGGCGCAAACCGGCGTGCCTCGCGCGCTGGTGTGTGTTGCAGGTGTCTTTGGGGATTAGGTTGGGGTGTGGCGCAGGCAGGGGCGCCATTTAGCTGCCCCAAATGCGCCTGGTGTACTGTGGGTGCGCGTTGTGTTGCGCAGGGGTGCCATTTGGCTGCCCCAAGTGCGCCTGGTGCACTGTTTGGGTGGCTGCGTGGGGTGTGTTGCTTGTGCCAGGCGCCAATTGGTGTGCCTGCGCGCGCTAGTGTCTTGTGTGCGTGTGTGTGCAGTGGGTGTTGCTTGCTGCAGGCGCCAAAATGGCATGCCCTGTGCGCCTGTGGTGCTGGTGTGTGTGCGTGTGTGTTGTGCTGAGTAAGGGGCGCCATTTGGCTGCCCAAAACGCGCGCTGTGTCTTGGCTAGTGTCTAGTGATGTGGCGCCAATTTGGTTGTGCCTGTGTTCTTTGGTGTCTTTGTTGCCTAGGTGATGGCGCCAACTTTACGCCCAGCGCGCAACTTGGCGCCTGTGTCTAAGTGATGGGCGCCAACTTTGGCAGCCCAAGGCGCAACTTGGCGCCTGTGTCTAGGTGTGGGTTCAAATTAGTCCCTAGGTGCCAAATGAGTCCCCGAGGTGTCAAATTAGTCCCTAGGTGTCAGATTGGTCCCCGAGGTGTCAGATTAGTCTCTAGGTGCCAAATTAGTCATTGAGGTGTCAATTTAGTCCTTAGGCGTCAAAATGGTCCCTGGGTGTTGAAAAGGTCCCTAAGAGGTGTTTTGGTCCCTAGGTGTGGGTTTAGTCCCCGGCGTTGACTTTAGTCCTTGGAGTGGCTTTAGTCCTTTGGCGTAGAATTAGTCCTTGGTGCCCTTTTAGACTCTGTAAGGTTACTATTTATGGTGTTGTATATTATTGGTGAATAAATATTGGTGAGTTGGGGTCTATGACCTTTCTTTGGTGTTGGTGAGTCTATAAGGCTATTGGTGAGCATGTTATTGCTTTCTTTTGGTGATTTGGTGTTTCTGGTGCATAGTCATGGTGTCGCATAATCATATGCATTTTGGTGAATAGGCTTCGGCCTCTTAAATTATTGGTGAATGCCCTCAAGGCTATTTTGGTGATGGATCCACATGCATATGCCCGTGGAGTTTTGGGTTGCATCTCACGCATTGCATTCATTTACTGGTGACTGATGTGGGTGTCCATAAATTAATGGTGTATTGGAATTGACTGTATTTCTGATGTACTCGACTTAACTGTACTTATGGCGTACTTGACTTGACTGCATTTCTGGTGTGCTAGCTTGCCTATTCTACTGTGTTTCTTGTTTTATTTATTATTACCTATGTAATGAGACTCACCCTACTGCGTTATGTTGCTTCTTATGCTCAAGAATCGCAGTGTGATGATTGAAGGTGACTAGAGTACCTTCTTCTAGTGTGGTCGAGTCAGCTCTGATACGTAGCACCGGGGGGGTGTTTAGTCGTTGTTATTTCATTATGTTTTGAACTATTATGTTAATTCTGTTATTTTCCGCTGCTGTAGTACTTATCCTCGGATTAATTGGTGCTATGCATCTCTTAAATTGGAGTTTAATTTGATTATTGTTTTGGAGTTTAACTGTGGTGGTTTAAATGTGACACCCTCGTGTGGTCGCACTAAAAAATTTTATAGACTCTGATTTTCAATTAATTTAATTAAAATAGTCGTTATGTTAGAAGGGGGTGTTACACTCTAGGGATCCATTTAAACTCAATTGAGGTAAAATTTTCACTAAGAGCTTGAATATCCTTCAGAACATGTTCTATCTCCTTTTTTCTAACTTTTCCATTTGTTGCTTGAATGAGGGTTTGACAATCAGATCAACTAAGAGATGCTTGAAATTCAAGGTTGCTGCTAGAGACACCCCTTCACGAAGCGCTAAAGCTTCTACTACAAAAGGTGAGGAAGCATATACAGGTGAAGCCCCAGGTGCATTGATCCCGAGAAATCTCTAAACACTAATCCACTATACCCTGCTCCTGTTGTACTATTTAGCGATGCATCAGTATTTAATTTGATGAAGTTCCGGTGTGGGGGGCACCATCTTTTAGAAGTATTTCTTGTCTGATGATTGCTTGATCCTTGCTGAGTGATATATGTCTGAGTAGTTGGTAGTGGTAGAGTTAGAAGTTCCCTTGCTGCATGTCTTATCTGAATGAATGTTTGAGTAGGATTAGGGTGTTTGTCCTCAAAGACCATTGAATTTCTTTCTTTCCAAATGAACCATATAGCATAAAAGATGATTGAAATGGTTGTTGACTTGTGTGTGTTGCTTGAATAATTTGTTTCTAATCCACTCTACAAACGAATGAATGTTGGTATAGTAGGAACTTTGCAAACCTGTAGACCTAGCCAAATAGGAGTAGTCCATGGGCACAGTAGGAAGATATGTTCTGTTGTCTCATCATGTTATTTGCAAATAGGACATAACTTATCTCTTGCTATGTGTTTAGTGAATAGGTTCTGTCTAGAAGCAATGACATCCAACTTAACCCTCCAAATCAGGTGTTTGACCCTCTAAGGAACTCTAGATCCCCAAATACACTGCCAGCCATCCCTAGAGTGAACAAAGGATCTAGAAGGGCCCTGTTTAGGAGAACACCTTTTCTCCCTCATCAATTTATACCCTGATTTAGTTGAAAACCACCCATCCTTCTCATGAGGCCATAACAGATAATCCTCACCTGTAGTCCACCCTATAGGAGTTTTCAAGGCCTCAAGTGTTGATTTAGGGTCTAGCAAACTACCCAGAGCTTGATTATTCCAGCAATTAGAGCTCGCATCCACTAGACAGTCAACCTTCAACCCCCTTGACCCATCCTTAACTATGGCTGCCTCCCCTGAAGCAAGCCAGTTATCTTCTATAACATCCACCTTAGTACCATTGCCTATGTTCCACCTTCCCTCTTGCTTCAGTAAGTCTCTTCCATGAAGAAGACTTCTCCACACCCAAGAGATACCCGCCTTCGGTTTCACCCTCCAAATGTCTTCCTTAGCACAATAGATGCTTCTAAGAATAGTAGCCCAGTATTGATTAGGAAACTGAATGCACCTCCAGGCTTGCTTAGATAATAGGGAGGAATTTTGATAGGCAAAATCCTTAAAGCCCATACCTCCTTGGCTTTTATTTGTACACATGAAATTCCAACTCTTCCAGTGAATTCCCCTATTCCTAACCTTAGAACTCCACCAGAAATTTGCAGAGCAAAGAGACTGACAAAAATTCTTAGGAAGTCTCACAATAGACATTACATAGGATAGGATAGCTTGGATAACTGATTTGATAAGAACCTCCTTTCCTGCCTGGGATAGATACTGCCCTTTCCAACCTTGCTGTTTAGAGAACACCCTTTCCTTGATCCATTGAAGAGCTTGATTTTTAGAGTTACCCCACTCTGTAGGGACACCCAGGTATTTTCCTGGGGAGTCCCAGATAGGGATATTCAGGATAGAAGAGAGAGCAGCCTGAACCTCCAGAGATTCAATCTCTTGTCCAAACTCCCCTAGGGAGCTCTGCTAGGGTTTAGTTCTCAATAAAGTGAGTTAATGGCGAGCCATTCTCTAGCTGTTATCCCTGGTTTAACTTCCATTGTTAAACTTGAGATCTCCTAGTGTCCGTTTCGTTATCCTTAGTCTATGTTATCTCTCTTATCGGTGTCTTCTTTTAGTCTCACTCATCTAGTCGTTCATCTCTAGTCATGACCTTAATCGGTTTTGTCATTAGGGTTTCGTATTCCTAGTTTCCTGTTCAGTTGCGTCTAGTTATCCTTATCCCTGTCAAATCGATTGATTAGGTCACCATCATTTCCTTTCTCTACATGTATAAGATTAGCTGTTTGTAGTGTCTAGTTCGGTTATTTTACAGTCCTTTCCAATAGGTTACAGTCCATAGAGTCTTTATTTTCACAGAGAATGAACACCAAAATAGGCCAACAATGGGATCCCGATTGGCATTTGGCTATGTGTTCAGCAGTCGGTACCTTCCAATTCAAGCAGTGGTGGGAAATTTTTCAAGAGTCATTTTTACAACCTTGAGGACAAGGTTGGTCTCGATGGGCAATGGAATGTTAGGAATAATACTAAGGGCTCTTTAGACTTAATGAAGATGTAGGCCCAACCCATAATGATGACAAGCCCAATTATCCATTAGTCATATTAGTTGTTTTTTATTATATTTGTAAGAATGTGATTCTAGATCCTTCTAATGATTGGTGATTGTAAGTCTATATATAGACACTTTAATGAAGGAATGAATCAAGCAAGAAAATTAGTAGCATTTATCTTCTTTTTAGGAGTAGATAGTAGTAAAATTAGCGAGCAATATTTTAATTCCTAACATATTTGGTCAAAAAAAAGGATAGATAGTAAAGTATCAATAATAAATATTTATCTTGTGTTTTTTTATATCAGTGACAATTATTAATCCTTTTTAGGTATTAGTGACAAATATTTGTCACGTGTGTGGTTTAAATATTAATTTGTTTAAATAGTCATTAAGCCTTCTTGTTTTTTTAGATAGTAGTTTTATAGAAGTCTTCAAAAATTATAATTATCAATGACAAATATTAGTACAGTGTTTTTTATATATCACTGCAGTTATCCCGTGTTTTTATTATATATTAGTGCAGTTATCTCGTAGTTTCAATTGATTATTTTAGTTCATTAGTATATTATAGTAGATAGTAAAAGTTAGATAGTAAATTATCAATAAGAAATATTTGTTTTATATTAATTAGTAGTTTAAATAGACATTAATAAGTCTTCTTATTTTTTTAGAAAGTTGGTTTATAGTAGTCTTAAAAAATTAAAATTATCAATGGCAAATATTAATCTTGTATTTTTTTATATATCACTGCAGTTATCCCGTGTTTTTTTTATATATCAGTGCTCAATTGATTATTTTAGTTGATTAGTATATCATATTATAGTAGATACTAAAAGAGAGATAGTAGATTATCAATAAGAAATATTTGTTTTAGATATCAGTACAGTTATCCCGTATTTTTTTATATATCATTGCAGTTATCGCGTAGTTCTAATTGATAGTAAAATATAGATAGTAGATTATCAATAATAGTTTAAACAGATTTCGGAGAAAAGAGAAGATAATTTTAGGAGAGTAGTGTTTGTATAAATTTAAAAATTTAGTAAAAAAAAACTAAAGTGAAGTCATAATAGAAAGAGAAGAATTGTTTATTGGAAAAATAAAAGTAAAGTGAAAAGAAAAAAAGTAGAGAACCCAATAATTTCATCCATGTGTTGTTAGTTATTCCATTCTTGGGGGTTTCGGTCTCTAGTGTCCCTTCTCTAGTTGTACAGGGGCTACTTCATCTTTTGAGTTTCGTTCAGTTTTGTGGTTCCAGTATCTGATAGAAAATCCATGGATGGCTACGTCATGATTGTGATGTGAAGAAGATTACGTTGTGGCAATCGAAAGTTTTGTTGCAACTTAGGTGGCAATCCAACTCAGCTTAAAAAAATTAGAAAAGGAAAAAATATTACAAGTCAGAATTCTGTTAGGCACCTATGCATTTTTTGTAACATTTGACTAACAGAAGAACTTATTTGAAAAAACTTGATTTCACAGAGACATTTTACAAAATAATAATTTTGCAGGGACTAAAATCAAAAGACGTCATATTTGCAGGGACTAAAAACATATTTAAGCCTTTAATCATTAATTAAATATCCTTTTATGTCATTTTACATTTATCGGCTATTTTAACCGCTAGTTTTACCAAACACATAACCTGTTATCAGCTAGCGTATCCGCTATTTGCTAGCTCAACCGCTTTCTGCTATCCGCTACTTTTTACCAAACAGAGACTTGAAGTAGCGTTTGAGCTTATAACTTATAGCTTTTCATTATTTCTACCACTTTTACCCTTATTATTTTAATTAAATTCCTCATTTATCCACCATTAAATGATTCTTCTCTTTCATATTCAAGCATTAATTACAAATGTCTATTTATGTCATGTTATACTTATAAACTAGTTCAACCGCTAATTTTACCAAACACTTAAAATTCAATTCGCTAGCTTATCCGCTATCCGCTCTTTTGTCAAACAGAGCCTATAGCGATTTGCAACTAGCTTATAGTGTTTTTTGAAATGCTACTTGAAGTAGCGTTTGAGCTTATTACTTATAGCTTTACATTTTTTCTTTCACTTTTACTCTCACTATTTTAATTAAATTTATCATTTATCCTACATTAAATAAGTATTCCTCTCTCATCTTTTAGTATTAATTACAAACTAGTATGTATCACCCGTGCCAGCACGGGTATATATATTTTTAAACATAATTTATAATGATTTTGTTGTTAATATATTTTATAAACAATTGTATATTATTTTTGGTTAGATGAAATATAAAAGTTGTGTATAACATTAATAATTAAGAAGACATTGTATTACTTGTTAATATTACGTATTTTCAATCGGTAAGTTATCAGAAATATATATTTTATATTTCATTCCTACTAATAATTGGAAATACAATTTTGCAATCGTCTAACTTAGTTGTTTAATTTATGTCCATTTATGTCATTTTAAATTTATAAGATATTTCATCCGTTAATTTTACCAAACACTTTAAGCTCATCCGCTATAAGTTAGCTTATCCATTATCCACTAGCTTATTCGCTATCTGCTCTTTTTTGTCAAATAGAGCCTAAGTGGCGAGCCATCAGCCATGGATTGAGGCATTGCATGAGCTATGAACATTTAGCTCATATGCTGCATTATCTCTTGGAGCTAACACATAGACTATGACATTTAGCTCATAGGCTGCATTATCTCTCCATTGCCGCTAATGGTATCCAACCACAACAACAAACAAAATCCATACAATAGAAATAACTTTTCAACTCATCTTTGGAGATAAAATCTATTTAAGAAAATAAATATATGAAAATAAATATTATACAAAATTACCACGTTGTAGATTAGCTACTCAGATAATACTCTATACTAAAGATACTTCATGTAACAATCATGTTTAATCAAAATTGAAACCACATAGGAGTCCATTCTACACAACTCAAATATCATTCTACTCATAATCATCTATGCAGAATTTTCAGGAGCAATACATTAACTTTAGTGATTTTTTTTTAAAATATCAAAAAGTATCAGATATGAGCAAATGTTGAGCCGTTGGAAAGCTTAGGATGTTTATATTATGAATATTATTTTTATTTTGCAAGATAACTAACCAACTAGTATAGTTTATGATAAGAAGATGCATAGGTGCAGAAACCAAGCAAAACATTTTGCTCAACTTATAACTTGATTTCCTCTCCTAATTCTCTTAACCAAATGCAAAAAAAAAATAGATGTCAAAATTGATGGGAATTCAGTCTAGTTTCCAAAAGACAAAGATCATTTCATTCAAAGCTTTATGCAGAGAGTTATCCTCAAAATACTACAGTGGGGTCTATACGAGTTTAGAGCTATTATGTGTAACTTGTACCTCGAATTGCTCAACCAATTCTTGATGAAATTCCGTGTTTTCTGTGCCGCTATGAAGCAAATTTAATCTAGTTTCTACTCTAACAAAAATAAACGCAAAACAATGTATGTAGAGGAAGTTATGAGCTAAAAAACCAAAAGAGTGTAAAACACGTTTGAGCCACGACACCCTTTACTTTTTCAACTTAATTGATTGTACAATCTCCATCTAACTAAACCTTCAACCAGTAGCAAAAAACAATATATTACACTTAACTATAACCAACAAACCATAATTTAAATAATTTCTAAAAGAAATTTCAATAAAATAAACCATTTCTTCAACACTACACTACATCCACATATCTCAAAATTGAATTTCTCAAACAATAATTAAATCAAACATCTTACACGCATATCCACATTTATTTATCCAAATATCCAAACAAAATCATATAGAAGATTCCTATTACCCAACAACATACAAAATAAATCAAATCCCTAAGCACACCAAAGAGAGGTTTTTAAGGGGTTTAATCTATCCTACCTCAACAAGAGTTAGAGGTCCAAACTTCATCTCCCACTTCATCTCCCATGAGTGACACGCCTAGTTCTCTTCAAGTTTATTCTTCCACCTCTTGGTTCCCCTTCATGTTAGTGTGTGGTTCACAAGGATAAAAGATGATAGAAGAATGCAAGCAAGAGATAAGAAGGAAGGAAGTCAATGAAAATTCTCTCAACTCATGTTTCCTTTTTCTCTTTCGGCCAACTGTAACGGTTTTTGGATCTCTAGGGTAAAATTACCGAAGAGAACCGCTACTCATACCAGGAATTCTAATGATAAGAATATAATTCATATATAAGAGTAAATGCATAAAATTTAGAGATAAAATTGTAGAGAGGAGTTTGTTATATCAAATGATGGTATATTATTCATTTGCATTGAGGCTATATATACTACTACTCCAAGAATAGTTACAAGAAGTGGAATAGACATCAACAACACATAAGTATTAGTAGTGGAAATTAAAATAGTATGGATGCAAGTAGTGGAAGTGGGAATGCAAATGGTGGTATATACTATAACAATAAACTTAATCATCGATCTGGTGGTTCCGTTGATACCATGGGGATGATGCAAAAACTAAGAGGCACCCATGGATCATCATTTGAGAACATGTCATCAGATGGAGCAATTATGTACTCAAGACCAGTTCTCAAAGCATTCTTTTCAACTCCACTAGAAACAAAAACATCTTCCTAGTCAAGAAAATGCTTTCAAGCCTAATACTCAGCTTATTAAGTACATGGCTTAAAATTATAGAGATGCACACTACCACTCCAATATTGTTTGTCATCTTCACACCTCCATTGTTGAAGTATTTGTCAATTAAAATACTCTTCACATAGATATCAAAAATCAGACCATATTCAAGATCAGATGGAAAAAAAGCGTACATATGAGATCAAATCTTGTTTGACTCCAGTAAAGCACATTGCTATAAAGACAAGTACAACCTCTTTTTTAGATGCAACTTGGGAGTAGCTTGTAACAGACCCTTTATAAGTACGGACCGGTAAAGAACTTGAATGCATTGTTGGATGTACTTGGGTGATGTATGTTAGAAGAAACAGTGGTAGCCGGACAAAATTGTACTCAATAAATACAAATCTATTTACGGATATGCTGATGAAAACTTGAATATGGATGGGTTCGAACTTTGGAAAAAGTGTTGATTGCTTAACCAAAGTACGAAATACCAGTCAAATATAACAACTGTAAAACAATATGATGGTTAGAAGACTCTAAATATAACAATTGTTGAATCCAGGCATCATTCATCACATTACGGGAAAAAATGTGTTTAGGTTAAAATGATAAATAAAATAACAAACTTATAAGATATATCGTTAACAATAAAAAAAGATACAAGGTGACATATATGGTGATTGAGGGTACGACTACTGATACAGTCACACAATGACTACATAATATTGACACCAAATTAACAACATTGCTGACAAGGGTACTAATATTAAAAATGTCATGAGGTTTATAACCATACTTAACCATACATATAATACTCCTAAATTGATGATCAACAAAGTTTGGATAATGCTAAATTACAAATATTTAATAACGCTTGTTTAAACTGGAGCAGCTGCCTCACAAATAGGAACATAGTACAGAAGGCTTGAGTTGTAAGTCAAAACACCAAACTTCACTAAACTTCCTGTGATGAGCCTTTTCTCACTGCAGAAATCATCCCACCCACCAATAATTGAGCAATAACCAGGGTCGCAAAGGTCATCTACCATATGGCATGGCCAAGCTTTACTATTTTCGTCAATGATGGTGATGTTTCCATCCTTCTTAGGCAAGGCGGTCAAACAAAAAGCCTTGGACAACCTCTGCAGAAATTAAATACATAAATAAAATTTACTTTCCAAAAAGGCCGAACCAAAATATTTTGTCAATGAAATATAAACTTACCAGCTTGTTACCTAGCACCTCTTCATACTCCAGAAACTTTGTTTCATAACGAACAAACTTAGATGGGTTTACCGGCTTTGCAATAGGAACACCTTCATAGATCATTCTGGGTGGATGACTACAACCAAAGTTGATGGGATCTTGCTTTTCAGGGTAAGTTATTTCCACATCATATACATTTTGGATGTGAATGTCAAAGAGACCCAACGAAACATAATACATTTTTACCCAGCCTCCATCATATAAATCGTAATAGGACACCAATTTGTGCCAACCTTCATGAAGGTATATGTCATCTCCATTCCTCATAGTTTTGATGTTGATGACATGCCCAGTTGGGTCACGTAGGGCAACCATCTTGGGAATGGTGTTGCTATACTTGGCAACAAATAAAGTAGGTAGTCGTTTCATCTCCTATTTTCAAAGTAGATGAGAAAGATAAAATCATATATCTTTCATATATTTCGTATCATCAACCATGTTTACAAAATATGAACATGCTACAAACTTCATGTGAGGTTAAAATTAAAAACTAAACAAATTGTTCAACAAAAACCATTTTTATTAGTTATATTACATGACAGATATTGGGAAACCTAAGTTATGCGTACAAAAGTTGGTTGAGAGGTATATAGTTTTAAAAATTTAACCTCTTTTGGAACCAGTTCCAAATGGATGACAAATGGCTTTGCTTGAGACTGAACTTCATCTTTATCATTTCCTTCATCAGTTTCCATTGCAACCTGTTAAAACATAGATTAAAATACAATACAAATATCTTAGGTTAATGGTATATCAATAAACATTGGGTGAGTTAAACTTTGAAAGAAGCTGCACAACAGTGGAATACTTCATGTTTATCACTTCGTTTGGGGTGTTTTGCACAAGTTATGTTTATCACTTCGTTTGGGGTGTTTTGCACAAGTGGAGGAACTTGTGCAAAACACCCTAAAAAGGTTGTACAAGTAAACCGTGTGGATTGATAGACCTACGTATGCAGATTGCTCCAAAAAGTAATAAGGGTGTGAAGTAGTTGTTAATGGCTAGTATCTAGAAATGGTGAGGCAATGAGAACATCTAAAACTAAAACCTAAAACAATGGTACTTCAGCTAGAATGAAACTTCGAAGTCTAGATTTTCTGGAGTGAAATATGGATACATATTGTGGGGCTTTTGTTTCGCTCTAGGTATGATGTGAATAGCTAGAAGTACAACTGCACTAATGTGATGTGGGAGAGGGTTATTTGAAATACCGATAGTGATGTTGAGGGATAAATAGATGGTGGAAATGAATTTATGAGTGTGTAACAAGGAAGGAAGAAAATGGGAGGGAAAGATTATCTCATCTTTATATTTGCATCCAGCTCATATCTTCCCCACTGAGACATTACTCTATGATAAGTTCTCATATCTACAAATTTGGCAAACATTAATATCCTGTACACCCTTGGTGTCAGATGTAAAAATTTAAAACTCATTTTTATATCAAAAAAGCATTGCTATCACAAATAAGCGCGTCTTTCATACACCATAGGATTAAACGAGGGACGTTCTTACATGCATGACATTTTGGTTCCCCCCCCCCCCCATTTACGTGAAAACCTACCCGAAAACTTGCATGAAAACATTCTTTACCGGCCTAATGCTTTAAGAATGAGGAAGCTAACATCGATTCTGTTGTTACCCTATCAATAGCTTTCGTGGAGTTGGTTTATATATAGAGTTGATTGTAATTATAACTTATCTATTTCAACGTGGTGGATTAATCTTCATTGCCTATACAATTTGTAAACCCTAAACCCTATAGTAGAAAATGGCGAAAGCAAGGATAATATATACCCTTCAAAAATCCTCTACATTATAATCATCAGATGGTCTCTCAATTTTTGAACAATACTTGAGACATTAATAACCCCCCCTTGAACAATTCTCTGACTTTAGACCCAAACCCATCGTCTTCATAAACGGGTTCTCCAACAACGTGAAGCCCCAACCCAATACAAACATCTAAAGTTGTGAACATAATTATCCTATTCGCAACCCGGATGCATGGGCTATGTATATCCCACCTACTAACTAATTCCCGAAGTAACACACCACAAATTAAATTTTTCTCTTTAACATCAAGTAACCATTTGAAAGGTGTCGTTAAAATAAGCTTATTTTGTTGTCGAGTAAAATTTCTGTTAATGTCCACTAATATCTTCGTATTGACAAAGTGCCTCACCCGTATCTAGAAATAAATCAAATCAAATTAACAAAATTTGAGTTATAAACATGTATACAACCCTATATGATACATTAGTATCTTTATGGACAGTTCTGCACACTTTTAAACTATGTGATACCGAACTTACATTCGTTTCTTTTGCCTTAGCACTCCTATTTCTTTTTCCTTTCAATCTCACCATAATCCCAACTTTCCTGCTTGTCCTATTGGATAGATAATGTTTCATTTTAAAATACATTGTATAATAACAACAATCCTAATTCTCATATTCAACCATTGTTCAACTAAGTTGAAAAACCTGACTTAGGGCAACAATTTTAATTTCCCTTACATTATAAATTGCATAATAGCAACTATCATAACTTGTCATACTTTTCAATACACAATGCATTCATGGTTTAAATTTCAAATTACCTACTACATGTCTTTGTGTATGATCAAATAACATTCCTTCCCTCAATAATGTGTATGAAAGATTCACTAATAATGCTAGATGATTTAGCCATGGAAAATCATATTCATAATTAAAGAAAAATAAGGTATACAAAGACCAATCAGATAAGAGAATCACATCCAGTTTGGTTTACAAAGACCAAACATATTCTAAAAAATTAACTCTTTTGTACTAATAACAACATGGCAAAACATTTAAAACCAAACATCAACAAAACTTTGCAAACCAATATCAACATCAATAGAAGTCAGAAATTCTTTTTTAACATAATCACAAAATTGTCATTCTAAAGCTCTACTTACTTATAATCCATATATGAAAAATATTAGGGGTTTGGCCTCCTTTCATTGTTACCAAATATATAGGGTTTCTCTGTCAATTAATTTGGGGATTCTACTGTTTCTAGGGATAATTTAATGAAAATATTAGAGAATACCTTAATGTAATGAGTTTCAGAGGAAGATAGGGCGTTTAGCACAGTGAATGGCGGAACAACGAACAAATGATCAGTCGCTGATGAAGTAACGACCCAAGAAACAGAGGAACTGAGGTTAGCTCCGCTGACCTGACGAAATTCTTGGTGGGTTTCAATCGTGACCTAGGTTCCTGAAGAAGATTAAAATGGGTTTCAATCTTGGTGATGTTACAATTGTGAAGAAGAATTTGTGGTGACCGGCGATGAGAGCTGAGTGAAGAATAATTCAGGTGTGATTTCTGGTGAGTGAAGAAGAGGTGCGATGAGGAAGAGGAACGAAGGAATGGAAGTCTGAGGGAACGAAGGAATGGAAGTTTGATTTTAATTAAACAATGAATTAACTTTTCATTTAAATCAAAACATGTCCCACCTGTTTTATTTGTAACAAAGTGGGTCCCACCGTATTGTTGTTGTATTTCCACGTTTGTAAAAAAATCCATTGTCCAGATAGCACATCTGATATAGATTTTATCAAACACCACACCATGTTATATTAGATCTCCTTCTTCTCTTTTCTTGTTCAGAATCTCACACCTTATGCAAATGAAATCACTCTCCTTTAGCCAGCGGCCTACCACCTATGTAGTTTTGATTTGGCATGTGGTCATTCTCCTTTTAACAATTGTAGAAGTCCTCCCTCAACATGACTCAGAACATAATCCTCTTCTTTTCATGACTCAAACCATAATCCTCTTCGTAGCCAACAACCTATAACTGTTTAATTATACTACTGTGGTTAGTGAAACTTGGATTAAGTATGGGGTGATGTAGCCTATAAACTGGATAAGATTAGTGAAAGCTCTATCATTTTCAATAAGGAAACTTTTAGTGACATATTCAAGAGGAAGAGACATATTGAGGTTCGAATTAAAGAAGTTCATTCTCAGACTTTTTCCTTATGCTAACTTAATTCAGTTAGAGAGGGAGCTACAAAATCAATACTCTAAAGTCCTTGAGAAGGAGGAGGCGATTTGTTGGTTTCAAAAGTCTAGAGAAAATTGGGTTAAATTTGGTAATAAAAATACCAAACTCTATCATACTCAAACAATTATAAATAGAAGAAGAAACAAAGTCTCCAGCTTGAAGATTTATGGCACTTGGTGTAATGATGAAGATGTGTTGAAAAGGGAGGCCTCTAACTTCTTCAAGCGCCTCTTCCAATCAAATGATTATTATGGTCCTAAAAGCCTCGTTCTTTCTAATATCCCCCACATCAGTCAGGAATTTCATCATAGCCTTCTCCTTCCTATGACTATGAAAGAAGTCAATGACTCTCTTTTCTCTATGGATCCCTACAAGGCGCTATAGGGCTCGATGGTTTTCAGCCCAGATTTTTCAGAAGCTATTGGAACATTGTGTCAAATGATGTCTTCCACTTTATTGCATAAGCTTTCTCTACTGTAAGATTGCTCCTCATATTGCTCATACTTTGATTGTTCCTATACCTAAGACTGATGCACCTAGTACTTTGATGGACTTTAGACCTATATTAGTCTATGCAATGTGATGATGAAACTATTGTCGTCAAGCTCTTAGGACCTAGCTGTGGGATCGGCCAGAGGTTTGGACAAGTCTTTGATTCTCCGTTTCAAGCAATTGCGCCGAGGAGGGAACTTTGCTCCTTGACTGTGGGTATTCTGACTTCTCTAGCAAGCGTCAGGTTGGGTGGATGGGACGTGAGGGTTGGATTATTCTACTGGCTAATGCATAAAGATAAACATAAGTAAAAATGCGGTAAAGAAGATAAAAAATGGAATAAATTTGGGTTGTATTGATTGATGTGTATTTTTACAATTGCCTTATACCATATATATATATACATAGGCCCTCGTCGGCCACTTTCCTATCTAACATTTGTCTACCGTTGGATCTACTACAGATCAACGCTTCTCATTGCTCTTGAGTCCTAAAGAAGCGAAGCCACTACCCCGATCTCCACTAGCACGGTTAGTGGGGTAAAACTCTTCGTGCCACTTCTCCACAGCTTCGCTCCTTCGCTTGATCTTCAGCTAGTTCCACGTTCTGTCCACGTGCTTCCCTCGTGCCTTCCAAGCAAGTCTGTCTTACCTCGGCCACTTATTCGCTCGGGTGCCTCATACCACTCGGGCAGTCCTATGGACTCGGGCATCCGAGCTATCGGGGTTGAGACACTCTATAGGCTGAGGCTTAACTCTCCCTTGGCCCAGCTCATTGCCCCTCGGGCTCACCCTCTCCTTGAGGTGTTTCTCTCTGCAGCTTACCTTGAGGGGCACTTATGAGTTCGATCCATTGGTAATTTTCTCTTGTGACTCTGTCTAGTGGTACACCTCAGTGCCCTAGTTTTCTCTTTTCCTCTTGCTCGACCCACAACTTGATTATTTTTTGGTGTTAACAATTATTCCTTTTTTTTGTGTTGTCGCATGGCCGAGAGGACATGACTGATGTGACAAAAACCCTTGACATGCCTTGATGTGACGGTTTGAGGAGACATAACTGTTGTGTTGTGACACTTGGCATTTTGCGCTTATCGAAACGGCTGCGCAATGGTTCCCAAGGGTTGCTTGAGCGGTTCTCCCCATAGTTATAAATAGCCCTCATCATTGCCTACGCACAATTACTTCCCTTTTCTTGAAACCGTTCTTGCTTTCGTTTCTTCCCTTGCACAAAACCAAGCGCTCATATCTTCGCCTTCGCCATCGCTTCCCTCCATATGCCATGTCTTCCCACTCTGATTCACAGAATGAGGACCACATTTGTGCCGGCCACGATAGCTCTGCTAGCTCATCATCTTCTCAACAGGCTGCATCAAGCCCTCGCCCTCAAGTCTCTTTTAACGACGTAGTAGTCGCCGTTGCAAGCGTTGTTACAATACAACCTGTTACCAACGAGGTACGTAATGGATTTAACGCCTTCAGACAGGTGTATACAACCTCCTCTTACCCCGACTTACCAATCACCCAAGTCTGGTTTAAAAGTGCATGCTCAAGTGATAGAGACCAGGGGTTGGGCAAAACCCACTGAAGAATATCATGCCTAGTTTGGCCGAATTGAACCCGCCAAGAGGAATTTGTGGAGAAAATGGGGCCTCCGTGACAAGGTTTCCTTGACTTATGTGCCTATTCCCCACAATTTTGACATTCTGTTGCCTCTTTTAGGCTTCTGGTGTACCAACCTCAACGCCTTCATCTTTCCTTGTGGTATTATGACTCCCACCATTCTTGACGTAGCCGCTAACACTGGCTTACCTGCTTCTGGTGACTCCATTCACCCCACTCGGCTGACGAAGGTGAACCTTGGTCATGTTCATGCCAACTCTGTGTATTCAAAGTTTCTACAGGAAAACTCGAGGACCGATGGCGACATCACGGACGAAGAGCACACTGTATTTCTTTTGCAGGTTCTTTTATGGCACTGCCTCGCCGGGCATCGTCCAAGAACATCAGCCTTTCGTTGCTCTAATGACCAGCAGCAACGTCACCACGTGAGCTCCCTACTTCCTCGGTGAACTCTACCGAGGCATCCAAGTGCTGCTCGACCAGATCCAGGAGCAAGGCAAGATTACCAAGATTCAAGGTCCGATGTGGTTTTCTGCAATTGTGGGCTGCCCTCTATCTCCCCCATATCCTCTCCACGGGTTTGGAGCTGCCCGAGTTACCAACTAACCGGTGTTTGGGTCCTTGGCTCTTGTCTCTCCCGAATCACCCTCTGTCTGCCGCTCAGTTCATGAAAGCCCTCATGCGGACGAGCGCAACTGATGTAGGGTGGTGCCCAACGCTGGACAGAAGATGGGGGACCTTCTAGATTTGTGCTCCTCTTCGGGATCAGTCCCACTTTTCTGATGATCTTCTCACCACTATTCGAAATAGATGGTTTTCATCCTTAGTGGCCCAAGACCTGTCGATTGGGTATGTCTCAACTTCTCGCTATGGCAAGGTCCTGGCGGAGTACTACTATCCCAACTATGACTGCAAGAAAATTGGGTTGTTGCACCACGTACCTTTGCCCTACAAAGCTCTGAAGGATTCTCGCGTGCTGCGAAAGACTATCGGATGGCGAGGTTTGCGGGATGGTGGCTGACAACTATCACAAGGTCAACGATATTGTGTGGGCACACTATGAGGTGTGTTCGGGGGAAACCAGTGTCTACACCAATTGATGGATTGGCATGAAGGGCCTATTCTTCCCCCAACCTTTGAATGATTATCTTGTTACCTCGACCAACCTCATAATGTTCCAACTTCTGCTGTAGCTCTAGCCAACACCAGCACCGCTCCTCCGATTATTCAAAAGACACCTAAATGTGCAGCCTCTGCTCGGCGACCAACTACTCGGTCACAGCCAGCCATCGGTACGTATGTCGTCTTTCTTTTAATTTTCTTGCCTGGTCGCATATTCTTTTTAAACTCGACATTCTCCAATTGTAGGAAACTCTGGTGGTCGTCTCGGAGGATGAAGACGACATCCCCCTCTCTTTTAGGTGGTCGTCGCCTCGTCGTGCCCCTCAGAAGTCTTCTTCAAAACCGACGGCGAAGAGAGTTTTTGTGGTGGCAGAAGACCCTCCTCGTGTATCCAAGAAATCCAAGGTATGATACCCTCTTGGTCACTTTCTGTTTCCCTTTCGCTAGCCTGTTTTCCACTATTATCTGTGTGTGCAGGTGGCTGACCCCCCAATTCAGACTGAACCATTATATCCTATTCAACATTCCCTTCCTCTAGTACGTTCACCAACTCCTCCTCAGTAAGAAGCCAGAGTGATGACTGATGCAGAGGTTGCTCAGTACTTTGCCTCCCAAAGCTCATTACAATTGCTCAGTACTTTAGGGTATAGGGTTTGTAGCGACCGAAAAATCCGGGAATGGATTCTTCGAAAGTTCGAAAATGAAGCCGCCACCAAATTTTAGTTTAAGGGCAAATTCGGAAAATCCCTTTAAGTTTTAAGATGAGGCGTTGTTAGGGTTCGGGAGTCGTTATGTGTGGGGAAGGTATTAGCACCCCACGACATCCTATTGTCTAATTAATTTAAGATTTATTTAATATTTACCCTTTTATTTGTAGAAAAAAGACTTATTTATGTTTTTGGTTTTTAGTGCTTGACAAGAGTTGAGTCTTGCTCCTACGTACCTCCGGATGCAATGGAGGAATCAAAGCTACGTAGTTCTTCCTGAAAAAGGTTTATGGGTTGGTGTTTTTTTAGTGTAGGGTCCTAGGATTCCTTGAACTGCATGCAACTCATCGATTCTAGACACCGACTAACCCGATTGTACAACCGACTTAGTCCCCTACTTTTTGAAAATGATTTTTGAATTTTTGAAAGGAGTTGTGAGATGGGTTGATTTTAGAATAGGTATTCTAGAACTCCCGAATGCATGTACTCATTAGTTCTAGAAACGACTAACCCGGATTGTACAACCGACTTAGTCCCCTATTTTTAGGAAAAATGGTTTATTTATATTTCATTAAGTTTTTTGTAGGATTACTTGAATCAGCATGCACTCATTGGTCTCGAATGATGACTAACTTAGGTTGTACAACCGACTTAGCCGCTTATTTTTAGAGAAAGTAATTTAGTCGTATTTGTTAAGTTTGTAAGGTTCTTTGAATCATGCATACTCATTGGTCCTAAAATAATGACTAACTTGGTTGTACAACCGACTTAGCCTGCTTATTTAATTTTGAGGAAAAAATAATTATATTAGAATCGGAAAAAGAATTAATAAGTAAATCGGAGGGTGCAAATAGTAAATTCGGGTTGTTATTATTAAAGCAGGTGTTGTATAATTAATGAGGGTGCAAGAGGAAAGCCCGGTTCAAGATAGGAGGGCCCAAGATAAACCGGGCTTAAGTGGGGGAGGGGCGCGCGCGTGAATTGAAGGTGTGCGTTTAGCAATCGGATTATTAAGAAATGAAAAAAATGAAAAGCCCAATACATAAGGCAAAACCCTACGGACCCAAACCTAGTTTCATCCATTCCTTCCCTTCCCTTCCTTCACGCGCAATTTGCGCGCGCATGCCTCTGGAGAGGAAGCATTTACTCCGGCGAAAATGTCGCCGTTTTTTAGGGGAGAGAGAGACCGCGAAAGTCACGCCTGGACGTCGCGATAGTGGGGCATTTTACGGTGGTCCGATGGCGAGGGGGACGAGGTGGTTCAGTTTAGGTTGTCGAGGGCGGTCCGCGGCGAGGGAGACGTGGTGGTTCTGGTTTTGTGGGGGCTCGCCGGCGTGTAAACGGAGAAGATGACCGGACGAAGGTTAGTTTTTTTTAATTTTTTGGTTCTGGTTTGATATGTTCTTCTACCCATTTCTATTTTGATTCTTGAGTTCTTTGATCCTCCACCCTACTGGTTGTTGCTGTTGACTCAAAGGCTATGGTAAAAAGGATTCTGAGATTGTTTTAAAGCCCAATCTGTCTTTCTTTGATCTTGTGGTACTGACCTTAATTTATTTGAACCTATTTTGAGCACAACCAAATCTGTCTTGTATGTGGATTAATCTGATATTTAGATTGGTTGCTTTAACGTATTATTTTTCTAAAAAAAACAAAACGAGTATAACACCTTATTTATCTGTTAACAACCATCGTCCAGCAACTATTTTTAACTTGTTTTTCCTATTCTTCTTAAATTAGCACTAATATCAAGTTAGCGACCTAAACAAGACGATACTGGTGGGTGAATGTTGAAGAAACCGAATCCCTACTTCATATTTTGAACAATTCTAGAAAATGTGATTCTAGAGGAAAACCCTACTAACCTTTTCTCCACCTTTATTTAGTTCTTGGTATGCTTATTTGTGGTCATTACGCATGTTTTTGCACCGTGCCTGCTTCTCAGTGTTGTATCCTTTCCCTTGACTGCTATTTTTACCCAGATCTATTTGTTTCAACGGATTAGGATTCTGACTGTGAACCCTAATCCTTTTGAGGTGGTTTTTTGCAGTGTTATTGTATGCATCTTTTTATCAGAGATCGATCGCTTATTTATATTAAAAACTTAGGATTAGCATTTAATTTGTTTTGACTGATTTGAGTGGGCCTTTGCAGGTTCTGATAACGTGGGCTTGCCGAGCAGTCTTGGAGAGCAAGAACGAACCCCCTAAAGATTATCGTATTTGCTCCTTTATTTAATTTTCGTTTTTTATATTCTTTGTATTTTTAATATTATCATTTTTTGTATTTTTGGACTTAAATTGTAAATTAAACTAAATAGAAATTTTTAACATTTTTGGATTGTATCTATGCTTAAATAAATTAAATGAACAAAATAAAAATAATAATAAGGAAAAGGAGTCGGGCCAACTACAAAGACGAGAACGGACCGGACTAGACAAATATGCTAAAACGAGACCAAAAATGGGCGCGTTAACTAAAACACTAAAATTAACTCGGAGTCGCATTCTTAAGTCCGAATTTAAGCCAAATGACTTTAGGTAGACCTGCTTACGTACGACTAAACCCAAATACGAAGATTAAATTGAAGAACGCACGAAACTATCGATCATTCGCGTGCGTTCCTAATTTAAACAACGGCATTTCGATTTAGTTGAACGGAGTGATTGGAGTTGGTTTGGGTTGGTAATCGAGACTCTACAGAGTATAATTTCGTAATCGTGCGACTCAAACACGCCCTTACTAAAAATAAACGACTAAGACAAGAAAAGAAGACGGACAAAATTGGGGTATAATATTTGCCTCTTTATTAATATTTTACTAGAAAGTCTTTGAGCTCTAGAACTTTCGTAGTAGAAATAGGAATAAAGATAAGATAGACGCTAATTTTGTCCGTTTAAGGGGGAGTGAAAGGTTTGGGAGATAAGAGGGAGTGGTTAATACTTGGCGATTAACCGAGATTTGAATGAAGGGTCGACAAGGACTGAAGGAGCACTAAGGCTCTGAAGGACCACTCAAGGTCCGAAGGAGCACTAAGGCTCTGAAGGACCACTCGTGGTCCGGAAGGTCGCTAAGCCTTAATTGAAGGACCATCGTGGTAGTGCGAAGGAGCGCAACTAGCTACGGTACTAATTAAACGATGCGAGGGGCCTTTATACTCGGCGGCCATGATGGGTCAAGATCGGTCCCAGAATCGATATGTTGACCATGAAGGACGATATGCGTGTCTTTAGGCCGACACAACTAGTCCGAAGGACCACGCGGTGCGGAAGGTCCGCCGCTCGACTCGGACGTTTGCGACACGGGCCACTTAGGGCATCGAAGGAGCGTAGTGCTCGAAGGACCACTCGGGGGTGCGGGATCATTTCGGTGATTCGTCTTTGTGATACGGGATCAACGCTTAGAGCTTTGATCTTAGAGGAACAAAATACACTTGAAGTCGTTTCAGAAGTAATACATCATGTAATGGACATACAACGCCAATAATACATGCACATGCAACAGGTGATTTTTGGCGATGTGATGAATGAAGTAGGTGATTATTTTCTCTTTTTGTTTTTTCTCTTTTTTTTTGCTTGCTTTATTTATTTATTTATTTATTTATCTGATAGATGCATGAAGTATGAATGTTAATATGATGCAAATGAAATGTTTGAATGCAAATGTTGTGGTGCATGGTGTGATGACATGAAATGACTGATTGAGTGTAGAAACACTTTTTGTGATGATGAGATGTGAGACTTTGGATGCGAGAGGCGGAGATGAATATTGATAATTCTTTGGAAAGATTAGATTTGATTCAAACTTCTGCAATCTCAAGGTTGTTATTTACAGACACTGATGTGAAAAGAACTTGCTAACTCGCTCATTTTTCTCTTCCATTTTGACGCCCCATGATAAGTGGAAATTCAAATTATCACATTATCAACTTGTGTTCTATCTCTCTCGAAGCATTGTTAAGAAAACATGTATAGTAGTGCAAACATAGATGAATGAGTCGATTAACTTGGTTCATGGTATGGACGAATGCGACGCATGAAAGGATGAATGACCGGTCTTCGTCAATGTCATGAATGGTAGGTTTTTCCAAGCCGAGATAGCCCCAATTTAGATTTGATGATTGTGAGTGAATAACTTGCCCCTGTCTAGTGCTAACAAGCTAGAGGTGTAGAAAATGATGAATGGGGAATGCATTGGCTTTGGAATGAAAGGTGGACAATGAATAGATATTGTCTCAACCAGTAGAGTTTGGTGTTGCCCCATTTATGGTAAGGACAGGATTGCCCCGACTAGAGTAGCAACATATAGGGTAATGAGTTGAAAAATTGCCCGGTATGGTTTTGTTGATGTGGATATAACAAGGGGATGAGATGGGTGTATGGTGAATGTCCCCATTTGTAGGTGGAGTGAAGGTGACAGGTTGCCTCACTTGATATAACGGAATTGAGACGGTTGTTTTGGTGAGGTTGTGGAAAGCGACGGAGTTAAGGTAATGGGTTTTCTGAGTTTATGCGGTATGGCAATAAATTTGGGTGTGGTATGACACTGCACAAATTTCCCAAGTTTAAATGGAATAGATGGCGAAAAGGATGCCCCACTTTAGGATCTAGGCGACGATCCTAGTATAAACTTTTGGTTATGACTCTCGGACTACAATAATCTTGAGTTTGCTATGATGAAAACTACACTTGGTGATCACTAGACCTTGTCTTAGTATAATCAGAACTTGAATGAATCTTGTGGTGCAAGCCTTTTGATTTTTCTTTTCTTTTGAGTTTTTTTTTTTTTTTTTTTTTGAGATATATATATTTTTTTTTGAGCAAACATATTATAAATAAATAAACTTACTTGTCCTGAAATTAAAACTTTGAGAAAACAAAAGCAATCGATCAATGATCGGAATGAACTCTGAGGGTTGTAATGTGGCGGTGGTTAATGATTTATGAAGGAAGGGATAATTGGGCTCAAAGAGGTGTTTGATGATTGATGGGACAAATGATTTGGTGATGTAACTTGGCTAATGGGTGATGATTTATGAAGGAAATGGTTTTTAGGCTCAAATGAGTGTTTGAGATTTTATTGAGTAATTGATGTGCCTCATGGTTGGATGGACTTGTTTAGGATTTTAACGTGGCTAAGGGTTTATGGAGGATATTGAGGTTAAAGGAAGTGTTTGAGGATTTATTTTAGACAAGGATTTCTTATGCATTTAATGGTAAGTTAAGTATCACTCATAATTGTACCACTTTTGCTTTTTCGTGGTTTTTCGATCCTCATTTTGGATTTCGCTTTTTTTTTTTTTGATTTTTCTTTTCTTTTTCTTTCTTTCGAAGTTTGAGTGACTTAATAAAAATGATACACCATTTTTATGTGGAATTGATCCTTGTCTAGGGTGATTGAGAGATTTTTGGGATTTCTTGGCTTAAGGTGGGTGGCAAAGATTTTTGAGGATATGGGAAGATGGTTCAACTTCATTTTGAGAACATGATTGCTAGTTTTCTCAAAAATTAACTCAAGGACAATGATTTACTTATTTTATATACTTGCTCTTTTCTTTATTTCTTTTCATGCTCTAATTCTCGCTAGGTCGCTGCTCTTACGAGTTTTCAACCTAACGAGCTTCTTTTGATTTATTTTTGTAAAGAACTTGCACCGAGGAAATACAATGTTGACAAAGTATCTTAGAGATCACCAATTTGCCCTAGTATGGAGGACCTAAAGTGTTATTTCATCGGTGAGAACAAACCAAAAGTTGACTAAGTAGGGAGTATGTACTTTAGGGTGGTCGGGGTGGGATTAGACTTGGGGATGATGACAAGGTAAGGACATTAAGCGACTCAAAAATGAAGACACATGTCACACACGAGTTACTACACGAATGCTTCGTAGAGAGAGTTAACATCAGTTTAACATGAAAGAAAATTTTAGTGGACCACTTCTGGCCATTCATCATGGAGTGGATGAGGTGCAATGCTTTGTTGAGAAAAAATGTGAACGAGCCGCTAATTTGAAAACCGAGTGCCTTGAAACACCTTGAGCTTGCAACTAAGTATGGCTAAACTTTTTCAAAAAGAATTATTTATCTCACAAGAATGTCTCACCTATCATTATGTTTTTTGTTTGTTTCTGTTTTTAGAATGCATGATGTAAGTATGCAAATGAATGAATGCACATGAAATGAGAATGCGAACGAACGAATGAATGTATGTGAAATGCGAATGTAATGTATGTGAAATGCGAATGTAATGTATGTGAAATGCGAATGTAATGTATGTATATGAAATGATAATATATGATTTTATTTGTCGCGTCGGGGAATTATAAGTTTACATTTTGGAGAGTAAAGTACAAAGTTTAACTTTGACTTTAGCATGCATGGCTTCTCTCCAAAATAAAGCTTTTAATTCTCAGACGATCAGAAAATATACGCAACATAAGATGTTTATCTTGTTGTTTTATGCAAAGAAAAGGAAAATGCATGTGGCATATTTTCTCTAAAAATGTAGTAAATAATGATTTTGATTTTTGACTTTTTGATTTTTTAAAATTGTTTGGATAAAAACGGTATGCATTAATGTTCGTTTGAATGCAAGGGTATAAAGCTCCTTTGTGACCCTAGAGATGCATCTTCTGAGAGTGGGTCTAGGGTTTCTTTTATAGTGAACCTCACAGGATGGTTCTAAAGAATCCTACACATGGTCCCTAGAGCCAAGGACTCGGTCAAGAACATCGACCCCAACAATAGGCGAGCTATTAGAAGGGATAGCATCCTCAAAAGGAATCAAACTCTAGGTGAGATTTTCGTGACCACCCAACGAGACGTACGTCCCGAGGCCATCACTACGCAATCTCGTTCTAACTTAGGTTTATGCTCGAGTCCGGGTAGAGGACTTTTCTCACGTGTGTGAAGTGTAGAAGTGAAGTGTGTGTAGGAGCAATTTAACAACAACCCAAAAACTGCAAACAGACAAATAAACATATATACAAATATCGTCTTCTATCCTAGGGTTTACACAAATAAAAGTATAACATGCAAAAATAAATAAATAAGGGAAGGGTAAAAATTAGATTAATCCTAAATAATTAGATTAGGTTTTGACTCTCTAAAAAGAATTAAGTCCCCAGTGGAGTCGCCAGCTGTAGCGACCGAAAAATCCGGGAATGGATTCTTCGAAAGTTCGAAAATGAAGCCGCCACCAAATTTTAGTTTAAGGGCAAATTCGGAAAATCCCTTTAAGTTTTAAGATGAGGCGTTGTTAGGGTTCGGGAGTCGTTATGTGTGGGGAAGGTATTAGCACCCCACGACATCCTATTGTCTAATTAATTTAAGATTTATTTAATATTTACCCTTTTATTTGTAGAAAAAAGACTTATTTATGTTTTTGGTTTTTAGTGCTTGACAAGAGTTGAGTCTTGCTCCTACGTACCTCCGGATGCAATGGAGGAATCAAAGCTACGTAGTTCTTCCTGAAAAAGGTTTATGGGTTGGTGTTTTTTAGTGTAGGGGTCCTAGGATTCCTTGAATCTGCATGTACCACTCGATTCTAGGACAACGACTAACCCGATTGTACAACAGGACTTAGTCCCCTACTTTTTGAAAATGATTTTTGAATTTTTGAAAGGAGTTGTGAGATGGGTTGATTTTAGAATAGGTATTCTAGAACTCCCGAACTGCATGCTGACTCATTAGTTCTAGAAACGATTGACTAACCCGATTGTACAACCGACTTAGTCCCCTATTTTTAGGAAAAATGGTTTATTTATATTTCATTAAGTTTTTTGTAGGATTACCGAATCAGATGACTCATTGGTCTCGAAATGATGACTAACAGGTTGTACAACCGACTTAGCCGTTTATTTTTAGAGAAAGTAATTTAGTCGTATTTGTTAAGTTTGTAAGGTTCTTGAATCATGCTGACTCATTGGCTCCTAAAATAATGACTAACCGGTTGTACAACCGACTTAGCTGTTTATTTAATTTTGAGGAAAAAATAATTATATTAGAATCGGAAAAAGAATTAATAAGTAAATCGGAGGGTGCAAATAGTAAATTCGGGTTGTTATTAATAAAGCAGGTGTTGTATAATTAATGAGGGTGCCAAGAGGAAAGCCCGGTTCGCATAGGAGGTCCGGTGATGCGAACCGGGCTTAAGTGGTGAGAGAAGCGCGCGTGAATTGAAGGTGTGCGTTTAGCAATCGGATTATTAAGAAATGAAAAAATGAAAAGCCCAATACATAAAGGCAAAACCCTACGGACCCAAACCTAGTTTCATCCATTCCTTCCCTTCCCTTCCTTCACGCGGCTGCGCCGCACAGCTCCTGGAGAGAGGAAGCATTTACTCCGGCGAAAATGTCGCCGTTTTTTAGGGGAGAGAGAGACCGCGAAAGTCACGCCTGGACGTCGCGATAGTGGGGCATTTTACGGTGGTCCGATGGCGAGGGGACGAGGTGGTTCGCTTTAGGTTGTCGAGGCGATGCTGCGCGCGAGGAGACGTGGTGGTTCTGGTTTTGTGGGGGCTCGCCGGCGTGTAAACGGAGAAGATGACCGGACGAAGGTTAGTTTTTTTTAATTTTTTGGTTCTGGTTTGATATGTTCTTCTACCCATTTCTATTTTGATTCTTGAGTTCTTTGATCCTCCACCCTCTTTGGTTGTTCTTTGTTGACTCAAAGGCTATGGTAAAAGGATTCTCGAGATTGTTTTAAAGCCCAATCTGTCTTTCTTTGATCTTGTAGTATCGACCTTAATTTATTTGAACCTATTTTGAGCACAACCAAATCATCTTGTATGTGGATTAATCGATATTTAGATTGGTTGCTTTAACGTATTATTTTTCTAAAAAAACAAAAAGCGAGTATAACACCTTATTTATCTGTTAACAACCATCGTCCAAAGAACTATTTTTAACTTGTTTTTCCTATTCTTCTTAAATTAGCACTAATATCAAGTTAGCGACCTAAACAAGACGATACGGTGGGTGAATGTTGAAGAAAGCTGAATCCCTACTTCATATTTTGAACAATTCTAGAAAATGTGATTCTAGAGGAAAACCCTACTAACCTTTTCTCCAGCTTCTGTTAGGTTCTTGGTATGCTTATTTGTGGCTGTTACGCATGTTTTTGCACCGTGCACCTCGCTTCCGGTGTTGTATCCTTTCCTTGATCGCTATTTTTACCAGATCTATTTGTTTCAACGGATTAGATTCGATTGTGAACCCTAATCCTTTTGAGGTGGTTTTTTGCGGTGTTATTATGCATCTTTTTTTTATGGTATTTGATCGCTTATTTATATTAAAAACTTAGGATTAGCATTTAATTTGTTTTGACTGATTTGACTGGGCCTTTGCAGGTTCTGATAACGTGGGCTTGCTTGAGAGCAGTCTTGGAGAGCAAGAACGAACCCCCTAAAGATTCTTGTATTTGCTCCTTTATTTAATTTTCGTTTTTTATATTCTTTGTATTTTTAATATTATCATTTTTTGTATTTTTGGACTTAAATTGTAAATTAAACTAAATAGAAATTTTTAACATTTTTGGATTGTATCTATGCTTAAATAAATTAAATGAACAAAATAAAAATAATAATAAGGAAAAGGAGTCGGACCAACTACAAAGACGAACGGATAGGACTAGACAAATATGCTAAAACGAGACCAAAAATGGGCGCGTTAACTAAAACACTAAAATTAAACTCGAGTCGCATTCTTAAGTCCGAATTTAAGCCAAATGACTTTAGGTAGAGACCAACTACGTGCGACTAAACCCAAATACGAAGATTAAATTGAAGAACGCATACTAAACTATCGATCATTCGCGTGCGTTTCTAATTTAAACAACGGCATTCGATTTAGTTGAGCGGAGTGGACTGGAGTTGGTTTGGGTTGGTAATCGAGACTCTACAGAGTATAATTCTCGTAATCGTGCGACTCCGAAACACGCCCTTACTAAAAATAAACGACTAAGACAAGAAAAGAAGACGGACAAAATTGGGGTATAACAGGGTTTGATCAGGTTAAGGGACAAGTTAAGGTTTCAATATTGGTCCGATCAAGATTTAGGGCCGAAATAGGATTGATTATATTCCATCCCAACCTGTGCTACACTCACCCCTACTTATAGCCTTCCAACAAGGGTCCCGATGGTCTAGCAACCGAATTTGGTCTAGATTGTATCGTACGGTCACAATCCGACCTCAGCCAAGATCTCGCTCTCATAACTGTCTTGCCACGTCGGGTTCCCCACGCCCCACTCACACTTCATGGGATATCCACATCAACTAACATGACAATATGACATATAACTGGATCCAATCATTGTATTAATCACTTATTATCTCACTCTCTCTCCATTGTACTGACTTAGACATTGGAGTGTGTGTAGACACCACCATAATTCATCACCGTCAGGCGTCGACCACTGTAGCTGAGGAGTTACGCTGACTTCATCCATTCCGACTCAAGGTGCAGTACAACTAATGTCGATTTTTTACTTATATTGAAAAAAAAATCTACAAAAAGGGATTTATATTATTAATAAAATACAAAATATTTAAGCGGTGAACTTAAAAACAAAATGTTGCAGATTTTATTGTTTCTGGGTTTGAAGATTTTACTGTTTCTAGGTTTGTTCAATCTATGGTTATTTGAAGAGTTGTTGATTTTATTGTTTATTTGAAGATTGATGTTGTTGATTTACGTTTTAGTTTGAGGAAGGAATTTGGGTTTCTTGTAGATTGTTTATTGTTTAATGAATCCGATGCTTTTTGTTTTTAATAATATAATATAAATTATTTAAATAATTTTTATCCGACGTGGCATAACACATGGATCATTGAATGACGTGACACACGTGTGCAAGCTGCATCATCAGCCACATCATCTAATTAGAGTCATGTCAGCATTTTTTGTTTCATAGGATTCCAATTCAACAAAAAAAACTGAAAAACCTTCCCATTGAACTAAATGTCTTAGTTTTAATAAAATTGGAGACTAAATGTCTGAAATTTTATAATAGGGGATCAAATGTCCAAATTTTTAAAAATAAAGAGAGTAAAACTATAATTTAGCCTAAAAAAAATTATAAAATCCTTTGTACCAAAAAAAAATATTAAAAAAATCCCTTACTTGCGCTGCACTTTCATTTTGATTTGATGTTTATGTCTGTGTATTTTACCCTTCTTACCACTCCACCCAAAACCCGCGAAAATCAAAACCCTGCATTGCTCTGCAAATCAAAACGCAAAGCAAAAAGAGTAAACTAAAAGTGAATTAGAGGAGAGCCAGCGAGAGCACAGCAACAGTGGTGGTGCTCTCAATGGATCCGATTCAAGCAACCAGCGAACTATCTTTCCGGGTCGGGTTTACCGGCCACAGTGGTCACCTCAGATTAGAGCCACTGTCCACGGTGGAGCGTGCAAACCCGCTACGATCCATTCCCGATTTCATTCTGGTTAGTCCCCTCTGTTGCTTTGTTGACTTATATGCTCTCTCGCTTGACTCCATTTTCAGCTTCTTAGGTTTTCCTTGCTATCTACTACACTACACTGTAATTTGAATTGCAACCGTTTTCAATTATTCCGTTTCTTTTGCTTTATATATGTTTAGTAATTTAGTAATCACTGTTGTTGATTTATAACTCAATTGAGTAATTATTTGTTGTTTCGATTAATTATTTAAATTTTAAGCACATTCAATTACATGTTCCATGAGGTTTTTCAATCTGTTATATGTAGAAAATTGGTTGAATGGTTTTAATCCATTGATTCCATTCCATTGTAGAAATATAAGAGTTAGGGGCTTTCAAAACCTCGTGGCTGATTGGCGACAATTACCATAAAAATAATTGCCCAAGCATAATTTTTTTGGTAACAAATAAAAGAATAAAATGCTCAGTTACAAAACCCTAAGTTGCTTTGTCGCGGCCATGAGTACCAAAAACGACAACCGACTTTTTTATTTGAGCATGTTGAGATTTGTCGTCATCCCTTCAAAATCATGCTCATTTCTTTTCTAACTTGATTTTTATAAGGTCTAGATGTTAGGTTATTTTGAATCAAAAGCAAATTTTGTCTCTACACCTCAGTTTGACTAAAGGTGATTGAAAGCAGTTTTTGTGGCAAGTTTAAAAATTTGCCCCAATTTTCACATCCAAATTTGGTTTGAGAGTATAAACATTATCAATTTTGTCAAATCAAGTTTATTCAAAATCACGTTCAGTCCACTCTAAAGTGATTTTGATTAAAATCTAGATGTTCAGTTATTTTGAATCATAGTTGACTTTGCCTCTACACCTCAGTTTCACTAAGTGACTGTCTGAAAGTAGTTTTTGTGGTAAGTCAAAAAATATGCACGAGTTCTTACATCAAGTTTGCTTTTTGAAGTAAAAATATTGAAACATAAATTACTTCACTTCAAACTCAATTTTAACCAGAACAAATATATAGAATTAAGTTTATTCAAAACCTTGTTTGGTGAATGTTTACCCAAACTACACTCAACATTGCGAACTTGTGATTATTGTATCCCTTTGGTGTTGTTGTTAGTAATTTAGATGGCTGGGCTTATTTGATTAAAAAAAAAGATGGCTGGGATTATGCCTTTTTACATCCTTGCTGTGGCCCCTTTCACCGCATTGGTTTTCTGCCAAACTGTGATGCCTGGGTTGGATTTCTATTTTCATTGGTAACTTTTAACCTACTTTATTTCAGCCACCTGCCTTTCCTAAGGAGACACCTGAATCTATAAAGAATTTTATAGAAGAGACTTATCTCCAGCCTAGATTGGATCCAGATGAATTTTCACCAGAAAAGGTTGGGAGGCAGTGGGAGTTTGATTGGTTTGACAGGGCTAAAGTTCCTCTGGAGCCATCGGTGCCGCGGACTGCTGTAGTTCCAATTTGGGAGCCACCATTTCGACGTTCCGTGAAAGGAACCTGGAAGCCAAAATTTGAGGAGGTGTGATCTGCTTTTGTGTTTAATATATGGGTGTTCCCAACTAATGGTCAATTTAATTTGGTACAACAGTATGAACTTGTTCGTTCTATGTCCTTGTTGGAAAGATTTGGTTAAACTAGAACAAATTTATATTTAAGTTTATCTTAATTGATATTTGTCACATCTATCACTAGTGCGTATAATGTTGAATTAGGTGGATGTATCTGATCTGACATCAGGAGCTGTAGAGTCTGGGTCATTACCACGCACGTCTGCAAAGGACTTTGTTAGGGGAAGCATCAACAATCGCCCTTTTCGTCCAGGAGGTTTGGATGATTCACAAGGTTTAGAAAGAACTCTTCCGCTTGGTGCTTCTAATGGAGAATGGGTGCGCGAAATTTTGAATGGCGGCCCTGCACAGACAATTCCACCCAGCTCAAAGGAAGGATTGGACCTCGGTCCGCTCAAGGTTATTTATTTATTTTTAGGTCTTCACTTATGAGGAATATACTACTTGTTTTATGTTTGGGTTTCCTAGTTTAAAGTTTGATACAATTCATATAAGTTCCACTTTGTGTCTTATTTGCAGCCATATCCATGCTCATGGAATGTTTACAAGGATGCCAATACACCCAAGAGTTCGTCAAATGAAAATTTGGTCAGTTTACTTTAAAATTTCCTGCATCTGATTTTTTAAAAGGCTGTTTCAGTTTGCATTCTTTTACTTTTAATTGTAAACCCTCTAATACCTTTGTTAGGTGGTGTTAGTACCAGGGAGATTAGTACCGTTCAAAAAAACCAAAAAACTGAATTAAACCACATAACAAGACTGAACCGAACTTAAAAGAACCAAACTGTTGATGCCAGTTCTCAAACTGAACCAACTTCTTAAACTCAGTTCACAAACTGAACTTACGTATCAAAATTGTTTGGTTAACAGTGCAAATTGCGAACTATTCACCATTTGTTCTCTCGCTATGTCTTGTGCTTTGGAGTAATAGTATGTCTTAAGTCCGCCTTTTAATTATGAGGCCGTCTTACACTTCCTCTTGAATGCAACTAACTGCTATCTATTTTATTTCGTATTTTTTGAAATGTTTGTCTCACATTTCAAGGAAATATAAAATGGTGTGTAAAAATAAAGAATAAATAAATTAATAAAATGAACGAAAGGAAAAATAAAATAAATTCTTTCGTTAAGCTCATTTTGTTTTTGGTAGATTATTGTTAAGCTCATTGTTTCTATGTTTTTAAAAGATTTTTTTTTTCAATTATAGGAAACACATTTACCGTTGGAAAACATATTTAAAACTAAATGTTTATGATAATTAGATAAACATATAGAATTGCCATCCAAACAGTTAGAGATATCTTTAAAAATAAAAACAGTAAATCAGTGACTAAAATCGAATTTTAAATTTTTTGACTAAAATTTTTTAATTTAAAATCTAACAACTTTTACTTGCAAAAACATTTAACAGATTAGCTTATATAATTTTTATGTGTTGCTTATTTTTTAATGGTTGGTCACAAAATTTATAAAAACTTACTCTCTTTAGGTTGTGGCGTGCTATGGTGAGTTAATGTGGCTATGTGTAGCTAAGAACTCCTCGCACCCTACGACTCAAAATTTTACACATTTCAGTTTGAAACAGTTCAGTTTGGGTTCGAATTCGATGGTTTAGAATAACACAATTCAGTTCGGAATAATTCATTTTCAAAAAAAGGTTCGGTTCGGAAACTGGAACCCAGTTCCCTGAATCTAATAAACAGTTCGGTTCGATTCGTGAGTACCGTTAGCGTAGTTCAGTTCAAGTGAACTGTTCAACCAATTCGGTTCGGTTTGGTTTTCCTTCGGAACCGAACCATGAATTGTCCTACTTAGGAGATTGTCAATTTAAGGATGTACTTGCTTGATTATATTTGGAAGTAATCACATAACTCTGTTTTCTTATATTGTTAAAGTAATGAATCATGGTGGAATGCAGAGTGGATTGTCTGTTCAGTTTGATGACTTATTTAAGAAAGCTTGGGAAGAGGGTGATGTTGCAGAAGAAGAAAAAGAAGAAGATGGTACTTGACATACATTTATAACTTCCCAATAACTGCTGCTCTTTAAACGTGCATTTTAGCTTTTAATATCCTTGCATTGCACTATAATCAAATGGCTAAACCACTCCAAGTGTGCAACCAAATCTTCACTTGTCCGAACTCTTCTTAACCTCTATTGTGGTTATGATAATGCTGTTTTTTCTTAAGGTCATTTATCAGAAGTAGAGACCATTACGTTGGAAGTGGAAGTTGGTACGCCTGAGTTATCCAACAAAGCTAGTGAGAGCGAAATGTCACTTGATGATATTTTATCAGCTGATTCAGAAGGTGCAAGACTGCATTTGGACGGATTTAGTGAAGAAGTTGGACAACAGCGGAAGGAAGTAAGTGGTCATGCAATGAAGTTATCGTGAATTGAGCTTTAAATAACAATTCGTTTTTCTTCTTTTGCATCATGATTTTCTCGCTGTTTCTGTGGTAATGCTTGATATAGGAATGCTATTCTTTTGGCAGGCTTGGGCTAAGCTTGAAGCCAGTGAGCGAATTGCAGATCACTTTCATGATCTTATTCCTGATATGGCACTTGAGTTTCCCTTTGAATTGGATGCATTTCAAAAGGAGGTATTTATCATGCTATTTATCTTCTTATTCGTCACCTGAGAACATCGACCATACCATACCCCACCACTTTATAATTGAAACTACACATATAGGTATGTAATGATTGTTTCATAGACATTGACCAGTGTAGTAAGTATCGTACGATACACGGGAATTGGATGCATTCATGCTATTTATCTTCTTATTTGTCACATGAGAAAATCGACCATACCATACTCCACCACTTTATGATTGAAATTACATATATAGGTATGTAATGATTGTTTCATAGACATGACCAGTGTAGTAAGTATTGTACGACCACATGACACAATAAGAACTAAGAAGTAAAAACAATTATGTTGGAATATTTCCCTGCTCTACTCCTATTCTGGATTGGAAAGTGGAAACCAATCTTTACACTTGCATGGTCGTTGAGGTCTGCAATCTATCTTTATTTATTGTTGCAACCTTGCAAGAAACTACTAATGACATTCTGATTTAAACAGTTCATTTCATCCTTACTATAGATACAAAAGCATTTCTTTCTTACTTTATACCGGGCTCTTACTTTTTATGCCTTTCCTTTTGTAGTTCGTTCCTTTGATCAGCTTCATTTTGTGAAGTGAGTTTGCTCTATATAGTTGTTAGTAACCGACACACGTTCTTGCAAATGTATTGTTTTGATTGTATAATGGTTGGATGCTGTTCTCTACTTAATTTTTGAGTGGAGGGGATGGTCTCTGTTATTTAGAGCCATTTGTGTGTTGGCTTTGAAGATCGGATCATATGCATTTGGAACAGCTGCATCTGTTACATTTTAAATATTTTGTATTATAATGATTTATCTAGTGCTGAAGACACTCATGTTCTTCATAGCTTGCAATCTTGCAGAAGATTGTTTTTTCTTATAGTCAATAACTTTTTATTTTATATTTTAACTGCGAGAAGTCAATTATATTGAATTATCTTTTGTTGTCATTACATGAATATGCCACTTTCATTTGTTTTGATATTTGATTTTGTTTCATTTTGCAGGCTATCTATTATCTTGAGAAGGGGGAATCTGTTTTTGTGGCTGCTCACACATCAGCTGGAAAGACAGTAGTTGCTGAATATGCATTTGCTCTAGCGTCAAAAGTATGCCTGGATTTTCGTCTGGTGGCTCAATTTCTTTATGTCTGTCTGTTGGCTTCCTGGCAGTGTAGGTAGTCAATAGTGGCGCAATAGCGCGCTATAGCAGTTTAGCGGAGCGGAATTTGACATAGCGCTCTGCTATTTATTGTGTGGGGCGTGTTTGCAAAAGCGGTGAAAGCGGCCGCTAATAGCGGTCCAAAAGCGGTGATTAGCAGTGATAGCGGCCGCTATTGTAGGATCACTTCCGTTCCTCTTTTACATTTTTGTGTATCCACTGATTTATCCTAATTTTTCTCTTTTATTACTATTAATTGCTATTTTAGGGTAAATAAATATTATTGAAGGTAAAATTGAACCTTAATCGTCCCACTTAAGCACTTTTTCTATTCTCACGACTATGGCATCTTCTAGTCAAACACCAACATCTTTGAATTTATATTATTAAGTAAGGGTTTATGACTATCTTTTTGATTTTGTGTAGCTTTTATTTTTGAGTGTTTCTATATGTTGCCTGTGATTTAGTATATATACTGCATTTTAGAGGTCAAAATAGCAGCCATACTGCTACCCGCTAAACCGCTTTAGCGTTTTTGGGAGTGGTTGCTTCGCTTCGCTTTCCGGGATTGACTACTTAGCCCACTAACCATATTGCTCTGTATCATTGGAGCATCTTTTTCTACTAATCTTATAATTATTTGACCAAATCTTATTATTTTTAATAAAAATTTGTACCAATCATTTTGACTGCAGAACAAGAAGGATTGTCTTACATTTATTGAAAAATTTCTGTTTGAAATTCATCCATGCAGCACTGCACTAGAGCTGTGTATACCGCTCCAATAAAAACCATCAGCAATCAGAAGTATAGAGATTTCTGTGGGAAATTCGATGTTGGGCTTCTTACTGGTGATGTAAGCTTGAGGCCAGAGGCTTCTTGTCTCATCATGACCACAGAAATTTTAAGATCAATGCTCTATCGCGGTGCAGATATAATTCGAGACATTGAATGGGTAAATTTGACTCTGGTTTCTCCGCAACAATAAAGGACCGTCCTTATGAATTTCTGGCAATTATATTGATTTGCTCACTTATTTTCTGCATAAATGTGGTAGGTTATATTTGATGAGGTGCACTACGTCAATGATGTTGAAAGAGGTGTCGTCTGGGAAGAAGTAATTATAATGCTTCCAAGACACATCAATGTCATCCTCCTTTCTGCCACGGTATTGATATCCTACTTGATATAAGTTATACTCGATTCTGCATAAAAATAACCAGGTTCTTATAAGTTGATGTCCTACTTGAGATAAGTTATTATTGATTTTGTATGAAAGGAATCGGGTTCTTACACTTTCAATGCTGAATTTTTTTCTGCAACTCAAAAGCACATGGGATATTAATATTATACTGTCATGAATGTTTATTGTGACAGAAAATTAAAAATTTCTGCGGGAACTGCATGCTCTTTAAAGTGATTTTTAACAAGCTTGGTGACTTTTTTAAATTAATACTATTATTATTTCTCTTACAATTCATAGTTTTAAGTTTTAACAACTTCAAGAACTCATTGGTCTCATTGGTCATTACTCATTAGTGAGAGGAGAAAGAGAGCCAAAAACTTATAACTGTGTACGGGAACTTAGTAAGGTTGATGACATCAACCGAGGCATTTCACTTATATATGTCTAAAAGAAGCTTGGGTGGCCTAACCTTAAGTCATAAATGTTATGAATCATAATATAACATCATCCTTGTTATTGGTAACAAAACTAAGACTGCTGTATTATTGAGCAAGGAAATCACTCCTTAAATAGGAGAATACTATTAGTGTCAATTCCATAGATTAATGAATGAATGGATAGAAAATAAAGAACTAAATAAAATAAAAACCGATCTTACTAATAATTGAAAATATCCTGATAATGAATAAGAGATAAGTGCATATTTTGCTCATTGAATCTGCAATATATTTTACAGCTTCTCCAATTTGTTTTTTGATTGACTGGTTTCTAGGTTGTTTAGATCAGCTCACAAGCTTTTCCACTTGAACTTGTTGGTTTTGGACTTGCTATTTACTTGTTGATTACATGTTGGTTTCAAAATAAATTATGATTTTTTGATAGTATCCTAAATGTATGAAGGGTAATGGAATAAAGTGGAAGGGGAGGGAAATGAGAGTTTGTTGTAACTACTTGCTGATGTGGCAAAGTGGAGGGAAAATGTGAGAATTAGTTGAGTGTTATAAATAGTAGTGGTAGGAAAATTGGAAGGTAAGCAAGAATTGAGAATAGACCTAGAGTCTTTGGGAGAGTTAGGCCTCTCGAAGTGCCTATTATCGGTACTATGCTTTATATTTTCTACACTCATCTTGTAATTCCCCAATTAGGGCTTGTAATCATTGATTCAATGCCTCAATTCCAGTAATATACAGATTCAGTGTTTCTATTTTAGAGATGAGAAATTCCGAAACCTATCATTTTTGGTCCTTGAAATATTGAACTGTTCATCAATTTGGTTATTGTAAGATAAATGACACTAATTTTGTCCTCTTAAGAAATTGTTTTTGTCATTATTGGTGTTGGTTGGTTTTACTTGTTAAGAGACAGTTTAGCTTTTAGTTAAACATATTATCCGAAAATGAGCATCTTATAATGGACTAATCATTAATGGATTATTGTCATTTAAATGTTGATGACAAATGATAGTTGTTCATTTTTTGTTTATCTAATATAGGCTTTGCTTTCAACTATTTGTTTTGAGTAATTTTTGTATAAGTTCCACGTATGAGTTGATGGGTTGAAAGTGATATGCACACACTTACCTTACTGGGTTTGAAGCTTCAAGCATTTCAGGATGCTGGTTGCGATTGCATATTCTTAAAGCTTTGTTCCATTGGCTGTGTGATTCAGAGCATCTGGTTTTTTCTGTGATTCAGAGCATCTGGTTTTTTCTTTCTTTCCTAGGTCATATTTGATTTAATGAAAGCAATCTTGCCATTTTCCTTAAAAGTGCACTTTCTTTGGCAATATGTTCCTTTGATGATTCTTATATGTTGAACGTCTCTGTTGGCCTTAGATTATGCCTTCCCTTTTGCCTTTGGTTATCTCATCAAATCAATTCTCTTAATTGTTTTACAAAATTTGCAGGTTCCTAATACTATTGAATTTGCCGATTGGATTGGAAGGACAAAACAAAAGAAAATTCGGGTAACAGGGTGAGTTATGAATCTATCTTGTACGTATATTTAGGGTTATTTAGCATTTGAAAATATTGTTCGTGGAAGAAGTTATTTGAATTGTGAAAGGTAGGAAGGCAAAATATTTTCTGAATGTCCTTGAGTGGCTTAGCACTTGGCAAAATTTAATTTATACACAAAGATTACAAGGATAATAAATGTCCAATGGAATTTACAAGGTGGGTAATTGAGCTATTTAGGGTTGGCAATGGGGCGAGGAGTACTCCCATGCTCCCCGTCCCCATCCCCATTCCCGCCTCGAGGACTTTTCCTCCCCCATCCCCATCCCCATCCCCACGGATCCCCACGGTCTCCGCGGGGACCCCAAAAATTTATTAAAATTTAGCATAAATATAAATTAAAATATAATAAAATTAGAAAAATATATAAAAGTAAGACAAAAATTCAGAAGTTTAACATTTTAATATAAAAAAGTATAAAACTGAGTCTTACAATTATACTTTAATATTTAGAAAGTATAAAAGTTAGAACAATTTAACGTTTTAAATTGAAAACACATATAAAAAGAATAAAAATTTATTACTTATAATATATATATATATATATATATATATATATATATATATATATATCTATTATAAGAATATATGTAATATATTCGAGGTGGGTCTCTCATGGGGTGGGGGTATGATCCCCATCTCCACTTTGACTGTCGGACGATTTTCTCCCCTGTCCCCATATGCACAGGGAAAAATTCCCCGCCCACGAGGCCCCATTCGGGGAAGCCCCAGGGATCCCCACTTGCGGGTATAAATTGCCACCCCTAGAGCTATTCTACTTGTTGTACAATGTATCTAAACAACATGGAAATTGGAATATTAGTGTGATTTTATTTAACACTCCACCTTAAGCTGGTGAATAGGTATTCTCCATTACTTGCTTGAAAACTATTCTTTCAATAATTCTACTGCTCAATCTTTGGTAAGAATGTTTGCAAGTTGCCCTTGTGAAGGAACATACAAAGTACAAATCAAACCGGAGTTGTGCTTTTCTTTGATAAAATGCCTATCCACCTCAATGTGTTTGCTCAGTGCTCACTCATGTTGGACTATGTAGTTGTTAAAAAAGAAAGCAGAATTTTGTGGATGTGCTCGAGTGGTTTGCACTCAGCATGATCTTCTATTTTCTACACTTTTAGCAGTAAATAGAATTTACATTTACAAGGAGATTAATAATAAGCTACTTCCTAGGTGCATGTATGATATTCCTCTAGGTACATGACTATCTATGTACATGAATCTGAATATAATTGTTTCATTTCCCAATACTGTTAGAATTAGAGAGAGAGAGAGAGAGAGAGAGAGAGAGATTAAAACTGAAACTGTTTCTCATTGATTGAATGAATGATACAACAGTGAGTCCTTTGTATACGATAGGAGCTCAAGGGAGAGTTGGTTACAACTGATGCATAACTGAATGGGATTCAGTTATGCAGATACAAAACAGAAAGCTATTAAACAGTTACAGAACAACTAAAAATAACTACACTAGATAGAATAGCTGTATAGGAAACTTAGATGCAAAGCTGAGTTATACTCTTACAAATACCAATATTAATTCTAATAATTTTATTTCCAACAAAAATAAATATAGGAGTCAAAAGATGAAAGCTATTAGACTATCCTCTTTAACTTATGATTTCCATCATTTTTAAATGCTGAGTAATGAGCAGTCTTAATAATGCATTTCTTTTCTACTGTATTGTAAAGATTGTCATTATTTTTCATCTTATAATTATCAATTTTTTAATCAGGACAACAAAAAGACCTGTTCCATTGGAGCACTGCCTGTTTTATTCTGGAGAACTTTACAAAATTTGTGAAAGGGAAGAATTTTTGCCTCAGGGTTTGAAAGCCGCTAAAGATGTTTCAAAGAAAAAAAAATTGACTGCTGGTGGTGGTTCTGGACCAAAGACGGGGACTTCAGCAGGTCATGACAATGCTCGAGGTCAAAAACGAGAAAGTACATCTCGAATGACACAGCATGGAGCTAATTTCTCTGGAACTGGCAGAGGCTATCAGAATAGCGGCAATGGCCATAGCAATTGGGATCTAAGGAGAGCAGAGTCTTCAATGTGGTTGAAGCTTATCAACAAACTCTCCAAAATGTCATTATTGCCTGTAAGATGATTATGTTCTAGACTTTTATTAATATAATTTACGGGAAACTAAAAAAAGAAAATAGCAAAGTTCAAACATCAGTCACCACATATTGAGTATTGGCTGAATCAACCACTTGAGTAGCTAATTATTCCTTAATTGGACATATCTTTTCCAACTTTGACCTTTGTGATTTTCCTTATACTTTATTAAGAGTGCTACTGATTAGGGACCACGTTTTAAATTTCAAGTAGTTCGCTGATTTCAAATGCTCCTATTTATGTATTATTATTATTATTATTATTATTATTATTATTTTACTAATTTACTAAGTCCCTAATCAATACTCCCTCCATTTTCATTTATAGGAGAACCCCACTTTTTCTTGTTACTAAATATAAGCAAGTCAAAGCTTTTTCACGTAACATCTCAACTTTACCCCTATTTATTACACTACTTTCACTTTTACCAATGCAAATAACTTTTTATTACACTACTTTTGCTTTTATCAATGTAAGAATAAATAGGGGCAATTTAAGAATAATATTTCTTTTTCTAGCTTTTCTTAAAACTCGTGTCTAGCCGCAATTTGTTTATATATGAAAACGGAGGGAGTACACTATTTTTTGGGTGGGTTCCTGAGAAAAATTAAGAATCCAATTGAAACAAATTTTAGGGACTTATTTGGAACTCCTACTTTTGTTTGGGAACCAAAGCATCATTATTAATTATTATTGTCAAATCTTAATCGTGCATTTGAAACTTGACTTGGGAGTACAGGTGGTTGTTTTTTGTTTTTCTAAGAACCGCTGTGATAAATATGCTGATAGCATGACCGGAACTGACCTCACTAGTAGCTCAGAGAAAAGCGAGATCCGTGTTTTCTGTGACAAAGCGTTTTCACGACTGAAGGGATCTGACAGAAGTTTACCACAGGTAAGTTCATATATAGGTTGGCATTTTTCGGATTGAGCTAGGCTTCTAATTACATTATATACAGGTTGTTCGAGTCCAAAATCTTCTTCGTAGAGGAATTGGTGTACATCATGCTGGCCTTCTTCCAATTGTAAAGGAAGTTGTTGAAATGCTGTTTTGCCGCGGTGTTATCAAGGTGACATGGAATTTTCTTTTTGTTGTATGACATTCATGTTTTTATCTGACCTTATATTAAAGTCAACCGTGTGTCAAAGATGCAACAAACTGCTATATATGTTGAAAGTCATAGGCTTACACTTTTTCCCCTTCTTTTGGTGGTTAAATTATTTTAAGATTGATGTATGATTTCTTGACTCATTTATTGTTTAGGTGTTGTTTTCAACAGAGACATTTGCAATGGGAGTCAATGCACCTGCTAGAACGGTGAGTTTATTTAAGTGTTCCTGCTAAAATCAGAGGTGCATTTCAATTTACTTTTGAAAAGTTCAACAAAGTCTAATTAAGTTTTAAACTTACTCGCCTAATCAATTCCATGGCGGACTGTTTGATTGATCAAAGTAACTCCCGTACTTAATATACAAACCAACCTACTCCCTTAAATGGGCCCAATCCAAAATGCTAAGGATAAACAGCCCTCACCTTTGAAGCTGATTTTGTGGAGTTCAGTTATTAAAACAAAACATAACTCGTATTTGATATTTGAAAAAGAAGTTATGAACACTTTAAAAATAAAACATGTCATTCTTTGAGGGAAAGTACAATAAAAAAAATTATGCCACTCTAACGATTGTTCTAGTTTTTTTGGGTCGGTAAACAGAGTGGTAAACACCACTGGTAAACTCACACATGCAAAGTGGAGATCCCGAGTTCGAACCCAAGTAACCACAAAAAGTGTCTAGCCTAACACCGTCTTTGCTAGTTGTGCCAGGCCTTACGGACAACTACTGCTCTATTTTATTAAGATGAGTTTCCAGGGCATTTCTTAGGTAATCAGAATTTGAAAATTATAAATTTAATATATTAAGAACTTAGAAGGCTTTAACGTTCATTCATTACTTTCCATTTTTTAGTCATTAACAAGTGCTTGAAGGTTACCTGTTAACATTTGCCTATACTAAATTGGGGTGGATAAACACTGAGGAAATCTTTGATATGTCCCGCAATCTTTTTTATCCTAGACTGCATTTATATTTTTTTGCAGGTAGCCTTTGATACTATAAGGAAGTTTGATGGCAAGGAATTTAGACAATTACTACCAGGAGAATATACTCAAATGGCAGGTCGTGCTGGTCGAAGAGGACTCGATAAGATCGGGACTGTTATTTTGATGTGCCGCGATGAACTCCCAGAAGAGGGGGATTTAAAACATGTTATTGTTGGAAGTGCCACTCGTCTTGAATCTCAGTTTCGGCTAACCTATATTATGATCTTGCATCTCTTTCGAGTTGAAGAATTGAAGGTAAGCATAGCAATCATTCTGAATATTTTCTCTAAAATATTATGACGGTGGTGGTGAAAATACCATAATTAATAATACTGCATTCATTGGGATATATTATAGTTTTGGAGAGTCACGTAGGTATATTAACTGCCACATAAACATAAGTATCTGACGCATAATGTAAGAGAATTATAAGCCTTTAGTCTATTGGCTACTGTTAGTTCTGTTGTTCTTATAACTGAATGTCTAGTTTCTGTTAGTCTGTTCAGTTATAATATAACTGAAGCTGTTGTACAAGAGTTCCTATATATAAAGGAATACCTCGCAAAAATCAAATTACTCGTTGATTCGCTAGCCTCTGTTGGAGATTCGGTTTCATCGCGTGATCATCTTGATGCTATTCTTGACGGTCTTCCTCAAGAATACGATTCTATTATCTCCATTGTTGAAATTTGCTTCGATGACGAAGCCACTGTTGCTAAAACAGAAGCACTTCTCCTAGGTCATGAAGTGCGTCTTCAACGATATCGCAAACAAAGTTCAACTGACTCTGTTACTGTTCTGTTAACGCACACTGCTTCGCAACAAGATCCTAATTCTATTCAGCAACAGAATCAATCGAACGCTGTGCAAGGTCAGAACGCCTATCAAGGTTTTGGTTTTCGTGGCCGTGGGTTTGGCCGGTCAAATATACAATGTCAAGTATACAACAACACTGGCCACAGTGCAGCCACTTGTTATCATCGGTACAATCAACACTTCATTCCTACATTCCCTCCACAATTTCCTCAGCAACAATCTTATAACCCCTACACCTACATCAGGCCACAAACGCCTCAAGCAACACCTATTCCTCCACCTAATCCATGGCAAACATAACCTCAAGCCTCTGCATTTATGTTGAACACTAAACAGAGCCCTGCTCCTAGCTTCTTTGGTGATACAGTTGCATCTCTTCACGTTACTGACAATGGCCAGCACATTCAGCATCCTCAAACCACATTGGACACTCCTAGCCAGGTCTTCGTTGGTAATGGTCAAGGTCGGAGAGTCCACTCTCCTGGGTCCTCTTCCTTTCCCTCTCCATTTAATCCAAATTTTACTTTACATCTTCATAATTTACTCCATGTACCTGGTATTTCAAAAAATGTCATTAGTGTTCATCAATTCATGTGTGATAATCCTGGATTCTTTGAATTCCATCTAAATGGCTATCTTGTGAAATCACAGGCTACACGTGAGGTGCTTTTGCATGGCCGTGCTGGACCTGATGGTTTGTATGAGTTCAAGCATCTGCTTCCTCACACTGCCAGAGCCAGCTCCTCTGAACTCTGTTTTTCATTCTGTTAACAATGTATCAGCTCTTGTAACTAGTTCACCGAAGGCTGCAACTTCACACACATGGCATCTACGCCTAGGCCATCCACACTACAATACTTTGAGACATGTATTTCAATTGTGTAATATGCAATTACCTAATAAAGACACTTCTATGTTTTGTTCTGCTTGCTGTGCTGGAAAGTCACATAGACTACCCTCCACTTTATCTGATTCTGTCTATTCATCACCTCTTGAACTAGTCTATAGTGATCTATGGGGCCCTCACCAATGGCCGCTTCCGCTGGTTTCTACTACTATGTGTCATTTATAGATGCCTACTCTCGTTTCACCTGGTTTTACCTACTTAAGTCTAAGTCTGAAACCTTTGACATCTTCAAACAATTTAAAGCAATGGCTGAACTTCAGTTCAACACCAAACTTAAAGCCATCAAACTGATTGGGGAGGGGAATTTTGTCCTCTCCAAGTACCTTGCTGTGTTAGGTATCATACATAGACTCATTTGTCCACACACACATCACCAAAATGGTGTTTGGAGAGAAAACATCGTCACATAGTTGAACTGGGTCTCACTCTTTTATTTCAAGCCAAATTGCCTCTCCATTTTCGGGAATATGCCTTTGACACTACAACACATCTCATAAATAGGCTTCCCACAGTTTCCTCAAAGCTGTTGTTCCCTGTCAGGTCTTGTTTGGTCAGTTACCTGACTATGCTTCACTTAGAGCCTTTGGCTGCAGTTGTTTTCCATGTCTTAGACCCTATAATGCTCACAAACTTGCATTTAGGTCCCATGAATGTGTCTTTCTAGGATACTCTTCCTCTCACAAAGGCTACAAGTGCCTATCACTTAATGGCAGAATTTATATTTCAAAGGATGTCATCTTTAATGAGCAAAAATACCCTTACAAAAAGCTATTTTAATGGATAAGTAGAATATTAATAGATAAGTGGAATATGAAATATGTAGAATATTAATAGATAAGTGGAATATGAAAGGTTGGCACTTATTTCATATGATATGAAAGGCCAATAGTTAAATCAATAGAATATTAAAGGCCAACATCTCTTGTATAAATAGAACCTTGTACTCACTTCCAATCAATGAAAAACAGAATATGAAATTCTCTGAATTAGAGTTAGTTAGAACTCTCTAAATCTATCATGGTATCAGTAAGCCAGAAACGACTTCCATCTCGCCACCACCGTGGCCGTCGTTCCTGATCGTCTTCTTCGATTTCGCAATCATCTTCAACCTTTCTTCTACTTTTTCATCAATGGCGTCGTCATCTACGAATCTGCCGTCACTCAAACCGTTCAAATCTTTTCAATATCAAGTTTCAGAGAAGTTAACCGGTGATAATCTTCCTCTCTGGCTCCAACAGGTGGAACCGGTTCTGCGTGCGCATAAACTTCATCGTTTTTGCGTTTCTCCAGAAGTTCCGACGCGTTACTTGACTGATGCTGATCGTCTTGCTGACATTGAGAATCCTGCATATGTTGAATGGGAACTGCAGGATCAGTTGCTGCTTGCGTGGCTTCAGTCCTCATTATCAGGAACGACGGCCACGGTTGTTGCACTTGCTCATAATCCTACTCTTCATGCCAGAACGAAACACATGGAGTTGGACTTGTTTTTTGTCAGAGACAGAGTTATTTCAAAGCAACTAGGGGTATCTCATGTTCCTGGACTTTATCAATGGGCAGATATTCTCACTAAGCCCTTATCTCCCACTCGGTTCCAGCTATTGAAGTCCAAGCTCAATGTAGTTGCTCCTCTCACCAAGGCTCAACCACACTGAGCTTGAAGGGGGGATGGGGGGGGTGTAAGAGAATAAGCCTTTATTCCTAATTGTTCTAGTTATAGCTTTAGTCTATTAGCTACTGTTAGTTCTGTTCTCTTATAACTGAATGTCTAGTTTCAGTTAGTCTATTCAGTTATGATATAACTGAATCTGTTGTACTAGAGTTCCTATATATAAAGGGCTCTAACTGTGTAAATTCATTCAATCAAAGCAATGCATATTCTCACATTACTCTTTCTCTGACTATCTCAACACAAGCATTTTTTTACAGAGTTGAACGGAAATTGTAAAAAAAAGGTCAATGTTGCTAAGTTTTAAACTTTGAGGACTAGAGAAAAAAAAGTTAAAAAACTAATCTGGTATTAACTTCAAATGGTCAAGACCTTTGGACAAAATGGCTACTACCAAGCTTATGGACCACTCAACTCACAGCAGCTCAGGCTATCCATTCGGGCCCACTCTGGCATTTCAGCATTAAGGTTTTATTATGGAGCAAAATGAAAGACTTCAAAGGTCAAAATAGGGTTTGTGTCAATAGATTTTAGGCAATCTTGAGATGGGTGAATCTGAAGATTGAAAAGGAAAACAATAAATGACACCCTGGATTCCGGTCTTGAAAGAAACTTTGAATAAGGCTTTGATTGCAAGAAATAAGTTATTAATGTTAAAATGTATGAAATCGTGATAGTTTGGGCAATGGGAACCGGGAAGTGTTCATCTTGCATCACATCTTAAGGTGGAAATGCATTGAACAATCCACCAAGCCAGGTGTATAGCTTCTCAAATTAATTATATTTTTCCAACTAATGGCCGTGTAAAGTTAAGCTATGCGATGTTAAGAATTACATTGTCCTATGAAGATTTAGAATAGATTCCTGAATTTTAATCATTTGAAAAATGCTAAAAACATGAATCATGACTGTGGTGCTATGCTATTCAATAAAATACTAAATGAATCAAGGTGAATTTGGAGCCTCAGCCATACCAAAATAGCGAAAAAAACTACTATTAACTGCTATAAGTAATTTCATTTTTTGACTTAACAATTTTAACTCTCTTGCTGAATTGTTACCAAATTTGGCAAAAAAATTGGGTTGCAGGTAGAGGACATGCTTAAAAGAAGTTTCGCAGAATTCCATGCTCAGAAAAAACTTCCAGAAACGCAACAGCTTTTAAAGCGAAAGCTTAATCAGCCTACAAAGGCTATTGAGTATGTCAATGATCCATTCCTTCTTTCCAATTTTGTTCTTTCAGGCCTAAGTCCATTTCTCTTCATAATACAATCTTGCTGTCGTTGTAATGTTCACTCATACTTTTAGCTGTTTGGCTTTTCCGAAATGATCTCATGTAAGTGTTCAAATTCTCAGATACAAAACCATTCATAAAGTTGAAGTAAAGACAATGTAAAATATTAAGCCATTGATTATCCTTCAGCTAATATCTTAAGCTTTTGGACAATTGGTTCAGAACAAAAAGTTTGAAGAATAACCACCAACATATCACACATGATATATTGGTGGTCATTCTTCGAACTTTTTGTTTCCCCAGTGAAAATATTCGATGAATTAATATATATTGATGCACTTCAATTTTGATATAGTATATGCAATTCTATGCTCAACATCGCATAGCTTAAATTTTACACGTGATGTTGTTAGTAAACCACACATTAAAAGGGTTTACATGGGGAAAAGTGGTGATACAATATTAGAATCACAATTAGTCATTATAATATCAGTACCTGTCCAGTAGGTAATTGTAGGGGGTGGGTGGGGGGGGGGGGGAATAAATAAGGAAGAGAGAGCTAGTAACTGTTTAATAGATAACAATTTCTAACAAAAAGGGGGCTGGAATAAATAGGAAAACGGGAGAGCTAAAAAGAACATGGGATTTGGTACTAAATTTCAGTGGTAAGAGAGTATATCATATGTCTCTTGAATACCTGGTTTTATTATAGGATGGGGGCACTGGAGTTCATTTAATCTGTATATGATATTAACACAAATTGGTATGCTTGCATGGATTTTTTTAAATGGTCTCTTCTGGATACGATACATCAGATCCAGTCCCCCGTCTCAGATTGATGAGGTATCCTTTTGAGAGATCTGTCATCAGGATCCCTGATTAATTTTGGGAGATTCATGATGTCTAACAAAAAGGAATTTTATCAGTATCAACTGTTATCTGTTAATTTAATGTTATTTAATTTGTTCTGTTATGATTTTGTTCATTTGTCTGTATTTACAAGCATGGCATTTTTTATTCAGATGTATAAAGGGTGAACCAACCATTGAAGAGTACTACGACTTATATTTGGAAGCTGAGATATACAGCAACCAGATATCAGAGGCAATTTTGCAGTCTCCCAATGCCCAACCATTTCTCAATATTGGAAGAGTTGTAATAATGAGATCAGAATCAGTGAGTTCTTGTATTCATATTTTACATTTACATCTGTAGGGAAAACCACTATTTGATGTTGGTGCCCTTTGAGTTGGTGCCCTTTTCTCTAGAAAAACCCACTATTTGATGTTTATGGGTGTTTGTATGCCACAAAAGTTTGTCTAGATATCATTACAAATCACATCTTGTTGCTAAAAGGTTTATGTAGTGTTTATTTTCTTGCCATGGAAGCCATTAGTTAATGGCCACGACATTCTTCTGTGAGCTTGGTCTGGAAAATTCTGTTCTTTGATTTAACATTTTGGTCCTTGGTCTGGAAAGTTCTTTTATTTGATTTAATATTTTGGTCTGCAACGCAATGAAGCTAATCATTTAGTCTTCTGTTGTCATACTTCTCTTGGTCAATGTTGTATTTGGTTAGGCCTGTTCAAATGAATTGTGGAACTGAACTAAACTGCTAAACTGAACTATACTGAACCGAACTTTTAGTAACAGTTTGAAACTAAGCTGACTTTGTTAAACACAGTTCACTAACTGAACTATTAAACCAGTTCAGTTAGCGAACTGGCTGAACTGTTGAACTGTTAAGCTCAGGAAGAAGACAGAGTTAGGCTCTAATGTGAAAAACTGAAGATCTGGTATTTGTGTCCCTCTTTAACCATAATAGCAGATATCTCCCATATTTAGTGTCAACTATTGTCTTCCTTTGACCCTTCTCCACCACAGGTCCCTCATTGTTTGAACAGGTGGCAGTTTTATAGGTGCATCTGTGCCACCAAATTCCAAACAGTTGAGAATAAGATCACTATGAATCTACGATCTCAATTTTGAGAGTCTTACCATTCTACAATAAAAAAACCCAGGTACCTCCTATTTTCGTAGTAACAGACCTACTATTATTTACTCTTTGATACAACAGCTAGTAAGGAAGGGCAAGATAGGAAATATGGTAACAAATATGAAAGGAAGAAGTGGAAACCAATTGCTTGGGGACCACTAGCACACACACTGATTCTCTGTTGCTGCAAACAGAATTGCCTACGTGGCAATTCTATATTGGTGGGGGCGTATCTCAGCTGATTGGAGAGAGAAACGTACCCTTTACATGCTGTATTGCGTGAGCATTTTCTCGGAGGCTGGTTTTAGGAATAGAGGGGTCTGGGAATTGAGCAGTAGGACATCAATAATACTACCAGCATTTCATATTTCAGTTACTCTGTTTTCCAGTTTGTATCAAGTGGTATTCAGAGCACTTGAAACGTGAGTTTATGGTACTGACGAGACTTACTATGGAGAAGAGAATTGATGGAATTGAGCAGCAACTTGCTGAGTTGAGTAGCAGCATGAAGGCCTTACTGATTTCACGCAGCAAATCACGCAATGGACGACCGCGCAAGAGGCGTTCTCACCATCGTAGTCGACCCGACCCGGTTGATGAAGTTGAAGGCGTCGTTAACACTGACGACGACAAAGGGAGCGATACAACTCGAGGTAGCAGTCGCGATTCATCACGTGACTTCGGTGGAAGGAGACCAGTGTTGTCAAATATCGGCCATGGCGGCGCCATGGCGGATTGCGGTGGCGGATTTCTTGACAACCGCCATAGCCAATTTGTGAAGGATGGCGGTTTATGGCGGCTTTATGGCGGTTATGGCGGCCTAAAATGGCGGATTTTTGGCTCTCTGCCATAAACCGCCATCCGCCATTGACAACACTGAAGGAGACTCAAGATACCAATCTTTAGAGGAGAAGATGCGTATGGGTCGATTGTACGTGCTGAACGCTACTTCAAGCTGAATGAAGTAGAAGAAGGGGAGAAGCTAGATGCAGTGGTGATAGCTCTTGAAGACAATAGCTGGTACCAGTGGTGGGAAGAGCAGAGCACGATACACACCTGGGAGGAGTTCAAAGCTGCGGTGATACGTCGATTCCAACCCGGGTTAGTTCAAAATCCGTTTGGACCGTTATTGAGCATCAAGCAGACTAGCTCTGTCATGAGGTACAGAGAGAAATTTGAGAGAGAATCTGCACCGTTGAAGAAGGAGGAGAGAGTGATGCTTAAGGGCATTTTCATCAACGGATTGAAGGAAGAAATCAAGCCGAGCTTAAGTTACATGCTGCGGCAGCTCTTTGGATGGTGGTGGATCGTGCTTTGTTGTTAGAGGAGAAAAACAATGCCTTAAGGAAAGGTGGATTGATCTTTGAATGATAAGAAGGAGGTGACAAACCTTATGTCAGAGTACAAAGGGGTTCACAAGGTGGGAAAGAGGTGGTAGTAAGGAAGGGACCAGCGGTAAGAAGAATGCAGAGGAGGCTACGAGAGAAGAAGGCAGTGTGTTCTGGAGGAAAGTTATCACAGCGGAACTCCAAGAGAAAGGAGTAGGAAGGGTTTGTGTTTCAAATATGAAGAGACATGGGGTAGGGATCATGTGTGCAAATTGAAACACTACAAATTTGAGCTAATTGAAGAAGCCTGAGAGAGTAAGAGATCAAGAGAGCTCGGGTGAGGAGGAGCGAGCGGTAACTTTGACTGCTAAGGTGTTACAATTGTCCTTGAATAGTAAGGAAGGATTGACATCCAATCAATCTTTCAAAGTGATTGGGAAGATTGGAGGAGTAGAGGTGTTGGTGTTAGTTGATTGTGGAGCATCTGCAAATTTCATTTCTAGGAGGACAGTGGAGCATCTTCTTAACCATGAGCACCACCGAGGAGTTTGAAGTGGAAGTAGGCAATGGAGCTAAGGTGAGGAACAGGGGAGTGTGTCAGAAGCTGGTGATTGAAATACAAGGAGTGACTATTGAGCAGCACTTCTTCATTATGGAGTTAGGAGGGACAGATGTAGTGCTTGGAATGGATTGGTTGGCTAGCTTAGGAGAGGTGAAGGCCAACTTCAGAAACTTAGTGTTGAGTTGGGGAGTAAAAGGAGAGAAGAAGATGATGAAGGGTGATCCATCCTTATGTAAAGCTAGTGCATCATGGAAGGCTATGGTGAAAGCTTTGAGTAATGAAGGGGAAGGCTACATGTTGTCTTACCAACTTGCTGAAGGGGAGAGACCCGAGAGCAGTGAAGTGCCAGAACCAGCTATAGAATCTGTTTTGGGAGGATTTGAAGACTTGTTCAGAAATCCTACCGACTTGCCACCAAAGAGAGGTTGTGATCATGCTATAATTCTCAAAGATGGTGCAACTATACCTAACATACGACCCTATAGATACCCCTACTATCAAAAGAATGAGATTGAGAAGTTTGTGAAGGAAATGAAGTCTGTTGGGATTATAAGGCCAAGTAATAGTCCTTATAGTAGCCCGGTGATATTAGTGAAGAAGAAAGATGGAGGATGGAGATTTTGTGTGGACTACCGAGCTTTGAACAAGTTGACTGTGCCTGACAAATTCCCAATACCTGTCATTGATGAGCTTCTTGATGAGTTGGGGGGTGCCCAGATTTTTTCCAAGCTTGATTTGAAGTCAGGGTATCATCAAATACGTATGAAAGATGAAGATGTTCCAAAGGCAGCCTTTAGAACTCATGAAGGACATTATGAGTTTTTAGTGATGCCTTTTGGACTCACCAATGCTCCTTCAACGTTCAAGCTCTTATGAACAGTCTTAAATCCTACTTGAGGAAATTTGCTCACAGTGTTCTTTGATGATATACTTATATATAGCAAGGACTTAGATAGTCACATTGAACACCGAAAAGCTGTTTTCTTGTACGAGAGAGAGAAACAACTTGGTGGTGAATAGAAAAAAATGCTCCTTTTTGGTAGGGAAGTCTTGAATACTTAGGGCATATCATTTCTAGTCAAGGGGTGGCAGCTGATCTGGCTAAGGTAAAGGCTATGGTGGAGTGGCCGATACCTAAAGATGTCAAAGGATTAAGAGGTTTCCTTGGTCTCACTGGATATTATAGGAAATTTGTGGAAGGTTATGGAAAAATAGCTTGGCCTCTAACTCAACAATTGAAGAAAGATCAGTTTCATTGGGATGACCTGGCTCGAGTGCAGCTTTTGATACTCTTAAGGCAGCTATGATCCAAGTGCCAGTGTTGGCAGTGCCTAATTTCAAGAAGCCATTTGTAGTAGAGACCGATGCATCGGGGAAAGGTTTAGGAGGCGTGTGTTGATGCAAGAGGCAAACCGATTTGCTTACATGAGCCAAACACTCTCTGAAAGGTCCTTAAACAAGGTGTATGAGAAGGAGCTAATGGCAGTAGTACTTGCCATACAAAAGTGGAGGCATTACCTTCTTGGAAGGCATTTCATTGTTCATACTGATCAAAAGAATCTAAAATTCTTGGCTGATCAAAGATTGATGGGAGAGGAGCAACACAAATGGGTCTCTAAGTTGTTGGGGTTTGATTTTGAGATCAAATACAAACCAGGAATAGAGAACAAGGCAGCTGATGCATTGTCTAGGAAGCTGCAGTATTCTGCCCTGTCTAAGGTACAAATTGATGAGTGGGAAGGGTTGGAACAAGAGGTGGAAGCTGATGAGAAGCTTAGAGTTGTAGTTCAGGATCTGTTAGTGAATGAAGGGGACCATCCTGGCTATAGATTGCTGAATGGGAGACTGTATTATGGTGATAAATTAGTCATTCCACGTGCTTCGGCCAGAGTTGCTGCCATCATCAGAGAATTTCATGATACAGATCAGGAGGTCATTCTGGGTACTTTAAAACGTACAAAAGAATTTCTAATTTATTCTTTTGGGAGGGCATGAGGAAAGATATCAAGGATTATGTGCAAAGGTGTGAAATTTGTCAAAGAAATAAGCATCAGAATTTAAGTCCAGCTGGGTTGATTCAACCTCTACCTATTCCGAAGCACACATGGGCTGACATATCTATGGACTTCATTGGAGGGTTACCAAAGTTAGGGGGAATGGATACTATCCTAGTTGTGGTGGATAGATTCACTAAATATGCTCATTTCCTAGCTTTAGCACACCCCTACAGTGCTAAAGAAGTAGCTGAATTGTTCATGAAGGAGGTTGTCAAGTTACATGGTTATCCGGAGTCTATAGTTTCAGACAGAGACAGGGTTTTCATTAGTTCCTTTTGGACTGAATTGTTCAAATTGTCGGGAACCAAGTTGAAGTTTAGTTACGCCTATCATCCTCGAGATGGATGGACAGAGAGGTGGTCAATAGATGTTTAGAAACGTATCTGAGGTGCATCACAGGGCACAAACTGAAGCAGTGGAACAAATGGCTCTGCTGGGCAGAATTTTGGTCTAACACCAATTACCATGAGTCAACCAAGATGACACCATTCAGGGCTTTGTATGGGAGAGATCCTCCTCCCGTAATTTGAGGAGATGTTCATGCTACAGCTGTGGATGAAGTGGATTTGTTGATACAGGACAGAAATGAGATCCTGGCTGCTTTGTATGATCACTTGGTGATAGCTCAGAATAGAATGAAGCAGCAAGCAAACAGGCATTGAAGAGAGGTTGAATACAAGGTAGGTGATATGGTTATTCCTGAAAATTCAGCCTTACAAATTGAAGAAATTGGCTCAAAGACTTAACCAGAAACTGAGTCCAAGGTTTTATTGACCTTATGAAGTGATAGAAGAGGATTGGAGAGGTAGCTTATCGGTTGAAATTACCCGATGGTAGCCGAGTTCATCCTGTGTTCCATGTATCTCTATTGAAGCCAAGTGTTTCTGCCACCGTGACTATACAGCCTCTGCCAAAGTGTGTTTCTGAAGAGCTGGAGTTGCAAGTGTCACCTGAAGAAGTGCTAGCTGTGAGAGGTGATTCTGTCCAGAATTGTGAAGTCCTCATCAAATGGAAGAACATGCCAGATTGTGAGAATTCTTGGGAATCTTATGATAAGCTAACAGAGACTTTTCTTGAGCTTCACCTTGAGGACAAGGTGAAATTTGAAGGAGGGGGTATTGATAAAACAGCTAGTAAGGAAGGGCAAGATAGGAAATATGGTAACAAATATGAAAGGAAGAAGTGGAAACCAATTGCTTGGGGACCACTAGCACACACGCACTGATTCTCTGTTGCTGCAAACAGAATTGCCTACGTGGCAATTCTAGATTGGTCTCAGCTGATTGGAGAGAGAAACGTACCTCTTTACATGCTGTATTGCGTGAGCATTTTCTCGAAGGCTGGTTTTAGGAATAGAGGGGTCTGGGAATTGAGCAGTAGGACTGCTCTGTTTGTACTGTTTCATTCCTTCTTCCATTTCTATTCTTGTACTCGTTTGTACCTTAGAGAGATCCTCTAAGGTGACATCAATAATACTACCAGCATTTCATATTTCAGTTACTCTGTTTTCCAGTTTGTATCACTCTTTCATGATGGGTTCAACTAAAACGTTTGGAAATTCAAAGGACTGAAATAATATTCTTAAGTTACAGTTCAGTTTTTTTTTTATTTTTAAAAACAGTCTGGGCAAGTTGGATAACAGTTTGGGGAGTTCAAGCTTTACGGTTCGAACAAAATCGTTTAGAATTTTGATTTACATTTTATTTTTTTAAACAGTTCGGTTCGGTACGGTTCTGCTTGTGAACTGAACCATGAGAGAATCTTCCAACTGAACAACCATTAGTTATTAGATTGGTAATTTTGGTTGCTTAATGATAGAATGAGATACTGTCTCACAAAGGGAGTGCATGGTGGACAGACTTAAATTGGTTCATTGATTTAAGATTCGTTATACATCTTCCTAATAGTTACAAGAATGTAAAAGTGGTTCTAATTTGATTGATATGTACTTCCTGTATTTTTATAACACCATAAGTCCAAATATTGCTTCATGCTCCTTGGTCCTTGCCAAGCTTTCAGACATAGATATGGTGTACTATTTGAGTTATAATAGGCTCATTTTTTGTTTGTCATAGAATTTGAATATTTTGTAGATATTTAGCTCCTTGACACATTAATAGGTGCTTAACCTGTATCACGATTTACAGGCCCAGGACCACTTGCTTGCGGTGATTGTGAAAACTCCTACTCCAACCAACAAGCTGTACATTGTTTTTGTGATTAAACCTTACACGCCGCCCTCCGAAAATGCCTCTAGTGGTGGTAATTTGCAGGATAAAAGCAATGCATTTGACCAGGGGTTTTTTGTAATGCCAAAATCAAGACGTGGTCTACTAGATGACTATGCTACAACTGTTTCTGCTCGCAAAGGAAGAGGTATCATCAACATCAAATTTCCTCATCGTGGTTCTGCCTGTGGGATGAGCTATGAAGTCCGTGAAGTTGATAGTAAAGAGTTTCTATGCATATGCAATAGAAAAATTAAAATTGACCAAGTTGGACTTCTAGAAGATGTTAGCAGTTCTGTTTACTCAAAGACCGTTCAGCTGCTCCTGGATTTGAAATCAGATGGTAATAAGTATCCTCCAGCTCTGGATCCTGTGAAAGGTATTGCCATTTTGTGGTGCTAGGATGACCTCCATTTTGATAATTTATCCACTTTTTATAAATATCAAGCGGGTGATGTTTTGGCTAAAAAATAATAAAATGAAGAAAGTATCATAATAAATTTCTCTGCTGGATGTCATTACCTTTATAAGGTTTTGCATTAGGAGATGTGTTGAAGTTGTAAAAGCATGGGGTGTGATAGGATTATAAAATCCATTATTTTTGAATTTTGTCAAATGATTTATAACTAAATTCTTCCCATATGCAACATTGGTGTTTCTAGTGCTGAGGTGTTCTACATCCTCAGTTAGGTATAATGATGTTATATTTTATTTTAGGGTTAAATATGTTTTTGGTCTCAAAAAGGGTTGCAAATTTTGTTTTTAGTTCTTATAAAAAATTTCATTGACTCTTAGTTCCCACATTTTTTCCGGTCAATGCTTTTAGCCCCTCATAACTTTTAATAGTATTTAGAAGCGCTATAATAGGCCCAAAAAAATGCTATTAAAAGTCACGTGGGACTAAAAGGATTGATCGAGAAAACTGTGGGAACTAAAAGTGAGTGAAGTATTTTTATAAGGAGTAAAAACCAAATTCGCAAATTTTTTAGAGACCAAAAACATATTTAACCCTTTATTTTAAGACTTAAGTTAACGGTTGTGATTTAAAAACCTAGATTTAGGCGGCATTGTTTTTAAAATTGAGGAAGGAAGAAATTATTATTGATTAAGTGGCACTAATGGTCATTTTACAATGGTGCCCAAGAAGATTTGAACTCCGTTTCTTGAGGTTACAAAGTTAAACTCTTACCATTGAGTTGACACCTAAGGCTACATTTGGATAAACAACTTTGTTTTTCATTTGTGAGCTAATGTCAGAAGTACTTAAAAGTAGAATCTCTTTTGTCGTACTTAAAACTAGAATTTCTTTTCACGGTAAAAATAAAGTTTGGGGGCGGATGATGATAAAGAAAGGGATGACAGATAATCACCAAGCTTGAGGAGCTTATAAAATAAGCCAAAAACAGCGTATAGACATATTATAACCTATTTTCATAAGCTCTTCCATTGTCTCCTTAGGCTAATGATTCTTTACTTTTTGATTTTTTCCTTTTTTCTTAAGATCTAAAGCTGAGAGATGTTGAACTTGTGGAAACATACCGTAAGTGGATTAAATTGTTGGAGAGGATGTCTCAGAATCAGTGTCATGGATGTATAAAATTGGAAGAACACCTCAAGTTAGCGAAAGAGATAAAAATACACAAAGAAGAAGTCTGTCATCTCCAGTTTCAAATGTCGGATGACGCACTTCAACATATGCCAGATTTTCAGGGCCGGGTATACCACACTAATATTCCTTTTCGTTTATGCTTGTAAAGAAAATTTGTTAGTTTGCCTCTGTACTAGATCTTATCAATGCCTTATATTTCATTTTACTCTTTCTCCAGATAGACGTCCTAAAGGAAATTGGATGCATTAATGAAGAGCTTGTTGTTCAAATGAAAGGCCGTGTTGCTTGTGAGATGAATTCTGGGGAAGAATTGATATGTACTGAGTGCTTGTTTGAGAACCAAATGGATGACCTGGAACCAGAAGAAGCAGTGGCATTGATGTCTGCTTTTGTGTTCCAGCAAAAGAATACTTCTGAGCCTTCACTCACACCCAAGCTCTCTCAAGCGAGACTGAGGTAAATTGCATTGCAGTTGTTTATTGTTTGAAATGAAGTCTTCATAAGAAAAGCATACAAGCATATACCAAGTAAAAGTCTCACTAATTATGTTCACAACATACCATATGCTATCGTTTTGTCTTCCAAATTCAGATTGGAATCAAGATATGGATTCCTAACACTTGTATTTGTTACAGATTGTACCAAACAGCTATAAGACTAGGAGAGCTTCAAGCGCAGTTTAATCTCCCAATAAACCCTGAGGAGTATGCCAATGAAAATCTCAAATTTGGTCTTGTTGAAGTGGTTTATGAATGGGCAAAGGTATATCTTTTAACTCATTATCTAGTTCATAACTCCATAATTGATTCACGCGGCGACTAATCAACCAATATGTAACTTTTAATTAACGCAGGGTACTCCGTTTGCTGAAATATGTGAACTTACTGATGTTCCTGAAGGCCTGATAGTAAGGACCATAGTTAGGTTGGATGAGACATGTAGGGAATTCAAGAATGCTGCAGCTATTATGGGAAATTCTGCGCTCTGCAAAAAAATGGAAATTGCTTCTAATGCAATCAAGCGTGACATTGTATTTGCAGCTAGCTTGTATATTACCGGCATATGATCCCGTTAATGTTTCTTTGAGCTCTAGTGCAAAACTTATCAAGTGATGATTTTGTATATAGTGAATTCTTTGCAATCGTGTATGCTCCGTGAATATGCACGTTAACTTTTCTTTTTCTAACTTCAAATTTATTTTACAATTGAAAACAAAAAAAGAAGGCTAAATTACTGTTTTGGTCCTTTATCTTTGGCCTCGATTTCATTTTGGTTCTTTATCTTTTTTTTTTCTCGTTTTGGTCCTTTATCTTTCATTTTCGTTTCATTTTGGTCCTCGCCGTTAGTTTAAGTTTAACAGACACCACCATATTGTGATTAGCTGGCGATGTGGCGTCTTAAATTAATTAAATGACGTGGCAAAATTAATTGAGGTGGCAATTACACATCAACATTTCATGTTTTTAAATTAAAATAAAACAAAATTGAAATAACAAATTAAATAAAAACAAAAAAAACATTAAACTGCAGATTTCATTTCATCTTCATCTTTCATTCTTCTTCATTTCCAACACAAACCCATAAATGAAATTCTCAAAAGAAGATGAAGAACAGATCTGAAGAAAACAAAGAACAAATTGTTGGGTTTGGGTTTGAAGAAAACATTGATTTCGTTTTTGGGTATTTTGTTCTTTTTTGTATTGTTGTTGTTGCTGGATTTTATTCAGATTTGTTTGTGTTGCTGGGTTTGAGTTTGAAGAAAACAAAGAACAAATTGTTGGGTTTGGGTTTGAAGAAAACATTGATTTCGTTTTTGGGAATTTTGTTTCAGATTCAATTTTGTATTTTGTATTTTGTTTCAAATTTTCGTTCAGATTCAATTTTTTAAATTTAATTTTGTTTCCAGAAGATGAATTTTGTTTTCAGAAGATGGTGATGATGATGAGGGGGTGGGTGGGTGGGAGGAAGATGAGAGTGATTGGGTTTTGTTTTTTGATTCATGGGAGGAAGATGGTGATGATGATGAGGGTGGGTGGGTGGGTGGGTGGGTGGGAGGAAGATGAATTTTGTTTCCAGAAGATGAATTTTGTTTTTCAGCTTTTTTTTTTATGCGTTAACTTATTTATTTCATTTTTTAGTATTTTTTGTTTTTGTGTCAATTTGGTCCCTTATGTTTTATTTTAGTTTCAATTTGGTCCCTGGACAACTAAGACGCCACGCGTCCAGATTAATCACAGCGCAAGCGTCCGTTAAATCATATGTATAAAACTACAAAAAGGACCAAATTGACACAAAATCGAAACATAAAGGACCAAAACGAAAAAAAAAAAAAGATAAAAGACCAAAATGAAATCGAGGCCAAAGATAAAGGACCAAAACAATAATTTAGCCAAAAAAGAATTTATCAATCTCATCCTTTTAGAATACTTGTTGCCATTAGTCGTTTAACGGTTCACTACGTTGTATTTTATACATGTTTCTGGGGCTTTACATATGCATTCTTAACCGAAAATATCTGTTTCATTTCATAATGATAAGTGCTTCAATACTGTCAGGACATTAGAAAATAATTGAGGATTAGCGTTATATATAATTTGTAATAAATGGCTGCTAGACACATTTTTTAAGAAAAAGTAGTATTATTCCAAAGTTGCCCTTGTTTATTGTTGCAATATTGATAATTAAAAGTAACAATAGTGTGATAAATAGGGGTATAGTTGGCACATTATGTGAAAAAAATTGATTTGTTTATATTTAGTAACATGAAAAAGTAAGTATTTTTGTTTATTCATGAAAATGGAAAGAGTATTCTTTGAATAAGCTAGGAAATTATTAAACAAACAAAAAGACTAAGAGGTTGAGACATCCTAGTCAAATAGTCATTACAAATATTGAACTCCTTTCCAAGTATTGGTGGAGGTTCTTTAAAGAAAGAGATTCACTTTGAAAGAAAACTATTCCCAAAACATAATTTAGCACCAGATAAGTCTCTTTTACAACAAGATATTACAACAAGAATATGAAGTGCACGGGACTCCATCGTTTCAATGATCACATGTGGAGATAACTTTGTTCGGATCATTCAGAAAGGGATTTGGCTTAAACATACAAACATATAATCTATTATATGTGGAAACAGTAATAATGCTTAAATTCAATGGCATGATTCATAATGCTTTGCAATGGCACTTTTAAAGGTAGGATAACACGTATACACAACCACTTGGAAACGATAACACGAGTTAAAAATAGGAGTGACACTCTAATATCAATTGTCTTTTGTCATTATACTTCACCAATAACTAGATGCAACAATATTGCCTCAATTAGTTGAGCATATTGGGAAAAAGCAATATGTCTCAGCACTAGGCAAAAACAAAAGTCATGGTCCAAGATGAATAAACTCTGTGTTCTCTCACCACTCATATTATATATCAACGGCAAAATATCTCGCTTGACTAGTGTGCAAGGCAATCTCCACAACAAAGGTGAATAACATTCTTCATCAAGAAGAACGGAAACTAACATTTCTCCTACCCACTAACAATTGTCTATCTAAAAAAAAACATTCTTCATCAAGATATACAAGCAAGTGCAGAATTGAGATATGCATTATTATGATATAAATTTTTACAACGTGTTAAATATGTAGAAGGTTCTGTTGTTCAGCAGAGAAGCTAGAATTCACCAACAAAAATTTCACCTTTTTTTCTCACCTCACCTTATTCTGAATAATTATGTATATTTTTGCATTGAATATACTATCAATTATCAGAGTGGCGCAGCGGAAGCGTGGTGGGCCCATAACCCACAGGTCCCAGGATCGAAACCTGGCTCTGATAAAATCGTGTTGTTTTTTATTTTTCCCGATCGCCGCTCTGATAAAACAACGTGCGGCAGCGTGCTTGATGCTATTTATTGTTAGGATAATGATAAATATACCTTTGTATTGTTTTGCTATCTACTATTATTATTTTAAAATGATTCAAGCATGGCTTTCGAAACAATAAAAAATCATTTTTTTCTCTATACTCCCATTCCTATTTAATGTTTTAAAAGCTATTTCTACTATTTAAAATCTATATCTATACTTTTTTTTTAACAAAAACTTATATCTATATGATATATCTATACTTTAGTAGAATCAATGTTATTAAACTCGAGCCAGGCCATCGACCAGAAGCGAGGAGTAGTGGAGTCGGTGGAGTCGTTGGTCGGATCGGAGTCACTAATTGGACTGCATGACCCGCTATGAATAAAATTTATAGTAAAATAAATAATTATTCATACACAATAATATTCTAATTATTAAATATATAGAATCAAAAATTTATGGAATGTGATAAAAAATATTAGATATTAAATAGGTAACATATATACATAATATTTAATAACACATATATAAGTTACATAATAAATGAATATATTAGTAGGTTAAAAAGGTTTTGTTTGAAGTAAAAAAAGAAGCATATTCTAAGTATAATACATTTCACAACAATAACAACATAATCATGTAGCTCAGATGGATAATTTTCGCGGCATGAGCTCTAGGGTGGTGGGTTGGATCCCCACTATTCTCACTTGCAAATTTAGTTGTGTCATAGTCGGGTTTGACCGAGTCAACACCGGGCCAATGACGCAATCCACGGGTCATTTGCAAGTCTGATCCAATTACCAAACCGAAGCAAGTTTCGGGTCGCGGGTTAACCGGGCCGGCCGACCGGGTCGGTCAGGGTTTAATAACACTGAGTAGAATAGAATCCAATATCCATGCCACTGCACGGATCTTTTTATCTTTTTATAAAATCAATATGCTATAACTGTATAATTACTTAATTTCTAAAATGTATAATTATTTAATATTAACATTAACATATAATAGAAGGTACGAGTATCTTCCACCTTGATGAGATGGCAGGGGTATCTTCTACCTTAACTAATGTCTTGAGTTCGAATCCAGACTTTCGCATACTCGATTTATACCAAAAAAAAATGCAATTTTGTTTTCAATGTAACTAATCATGTAAAAGATAAAACAATCAATCATTAAATCAAATGTATTCAATTATTTATTTTGAAAATAAAAATACAACAAATCTAAAATTTAACCACGCAAATATTTTATAACGGCTAAGGAATTCAAGTATGGGTGGTTAGTCTCTATTTAATTAGGAATGAGCTAAATGAATGAATGATATATAAGAGAGAGGGAGAGAGAGATAACTCATATACTCAATGTTTTAAGGTTTTGAGTGGAGATGTTGATGTGGTCCAGCTCATTAGTCGTTATTACTCTCGGTGTGTGGATCCTGGTTTAGATCATAGCTACCGATGTGGGTGACTCACACTTAGGGGGAGATTGTTAGGAATTCAAGTGTGAAAGGTTAATCTCAACATTCACATCAACTAGGAATGAGCTAAATGAATGATATATAAGATGACTCATATACCTAGTTTCTTAAGATTTTGGGTGGAGATGTGAGGAATTTTACGTGAGACTACAGTTTGATCCCATTAAGCTAATCATATAAAGAAAAGTACTTTAGTCTAAATTTCAAGCCCCCAAACACATTGACATATTATATATAATCAAATATCAGAAAATAAATAAATAATATCTCCTACTAATGATTGCATTCACAAGTTCAGCAAGATGGAGACACCGACTCTCAAATTCAAACTCAGGTGTGTCGATCTATTAGATAGTGTGTGTGAGTTATTTTATCTAAGTTGATGACAAAAATAGATAAATAAAAATATCATATATAGTCTAAATTGCTATCGTATAACTACAAAAATTAATTGATATGAAAATGTGTTTTGTTATATTTGGAGGCCCACATGGACATCTATGTGGCAAGACAAGTGGATGATGTGGCATCATTGTGCAGTCAACGCGGGTCATAGTTTGGTGCCAGTTGTTTTTTCTCATTCTCTCGGTTTCTAGCTTGTATTGAAGTAGTTAGTTAGTTTTAGGCGTTATTGTCCAGTTAGAGCTTTAACGGGTTTCCGTTGCATCTTGTACAGTTTGATCATCGCATGTATATATAGCAAGGGAGAGGATCCTCTGCCGTTTTGGTGCGAACTGCAAAACTTGACATTTAACATCGGTTGAACAACCTAACCGATGTTAAATGTATGTGTGTCAGAGATATTTAACATCAGTTTGCAAACGAACCGATGTTAAATGTCAATTTTTGCACTAACTGCAGAGGATCCTCTCCCGGATCATTAGGGGCTCGGTGGTGAGGGGGATACACTTTGGTATTCTTTTCAATCTTGTACATCATCATACTTTCAATAGAATCAATGAAGCTGGATCTTTGCATTTGCAAGATCCCCCAGATGTAGGTGTCCAAAAGGTGCTGAACTGTGTCACCATTTCTGCGTGTATGTTCTGTTAATCTCGTTCAATTTTATCTTTCGCGAATTAGGGTTCTTTCTGGGCAATTTGGGGGAAATCGTTTTCGGTTTCAATTTCGACATTATTCTTTTTCAATTGGCTCAATTGTGTGTTTCTTTGTTGTTGAATTTCACAACATGTTTTATATAACTTCATTTGACATCTTTTTATTATTAAGAGTAGCAGTCATTGTCTGCTTAAAGGCGCCAAATTGTTTGTCAAATTTGGGGTAAAATTGTCATTACAAAGAAATTAATTGATGGGTCTTTATTATTTCCACATTTAAAGGTAGGTTGAGTTTTTCCTTTCGATGATTCTATAGCATGGTGATTCTTCAATTGCAGCTTATAGACGGTTACACAATGGCGGAGCTAACCTGTTTTTTATATGGTGGTGAAATATAAACATAATTTTTTTATATGTAGAAGGAACTTCATTAAGAGATAATCAAAATGAAGCATGGCTTTGAGCCTAGCAGTCATGTTCCTTACAAGAGATCCAAGACATATTTCCTTTGACACAATGAGATAGCTTCTTGGTTTCTTGCCACTTCAAAGCCAATAAATTTTTTCAAATCTCCCAACTCTTTAATGTTGAACTTGAACCTGTCATCAACATAACCAAAATTGGTGTGAAGCCAGTGTTGCAGGATTTGGTGTAAGGAGTAATCTGACTTGGATTGAGTGTATGCATTGGCCAATAGAGAGTGAGGTTTTCATTCCATTGTCTACTCGCTTGTTTGAGTCCAAATAGTGATATTTGCAACTTACACACCAAATTTGGTTGAGGCCATGGTTGCATAAACAATTATTCTTCAAGGTCCCCGTGCAAAAAGGTTGTGTTTACATCCAATTACCATAGGCGCCAATTCTGACTTGCCGCAGTAGCTAATAGTAATCTCACAGTGTCATTTTCACAACTGGACTGTTATAACTTGTGAAACAGGCCGGTTCGAATGGGGCTGTTCGATCAGGTTCGAATAGGGTTGTTCGAACCATCGTTTGACAGCAAATTTTCTGTGTGAATATTTTACTTTGATGGGGGTTTAATTAGTCGAACTTGACATTTTTTCTGTTTCACAACTATGGCATTCGTAATTGTCATTGAACGAAATTCCGAGAGGATCCAAAGTCCACACCATATCTATCAGGTGTTGGAACTACCGATTCTTGGCCGTATTATCTTCCCAGTCTTTGTTGTCAAACGTACCAAGAAGCTGCACACTGATACACAGGGCATATGCAATGTGTACGGGGGTGTTGACAGTGTTCAAGTAAGACTTTCATACACATACGATGGTCGTTTCAATATGTCCAGATTGTTGCCCCGGTAGAGGAAGACGCGGCTAGTTCTAGTTCCGCTTCTACTGGTTCTGATTATCGGGAATTTCTTGCCGGTTATGATGGGAGCGATGATGATGGGATTGATGTTGATGGGAGTGTTGTGACCAGTCTTTAATTTAGATTGTTATATTTTGCAAACTGGTATGAATATTTATGACTTATTTAGTACTTAGTAATCTATATTACGGTGGTATTTAAATTTAACAAATAGTTTTTTATTAGAAAGCATAACCGTATATCAAATACGAAACATATCAAAGCGGTAAAAAAACCAACATAAGAAAGCAAGTAAGAAACTAGCATTTGGGATCCTATAACACTGGTTCGGTTAACAGTATACGAACAGAATAAATAGGGAGTTAAAATATGCCTATGCGAACCTTTTCGATTGGTGCCATTCGAACCTGGTCAATTTCGCACAAGAGGGTGTGCTTCAATATTTAACACACTCGGATGACTGTGTTCGATCTGGTTCGAATGACCGTGTCCGAACCGGTGAATTTTTTTGGAAAAAAGACGTCTTGGCCATTTCATTAATGACCTTTTGGTCTTTTCCCACCCTTATGGGGGTGTGTTTTGAGTAGGAGGGGGAGTGAGAAAAGCAAGGTCCAAAATCTAGAATTTAAAAATAACACAAAATCAAACTTAAATCCACTAATATTTTAGAATTACTCCTGGCTAATACCAAACATTCTTAATTACAAATCAATTATACATTCCATATAATAAATTTGATTGCATGCTTCCCTTAAAGACAAACAATTAAGGGATATCGGTCGATTTGATGATCAATAATCTAACTTCCACCGGATCAGCTTTAAATTACAATTATATTCAAATCAATATAAGAGCTGTCTGATCTTCAACCAATTGTCAGTATCTATATGAAGGCGTAATAATTACTTGACCACATAGAATCCAATTCCCTCTAATAATTACTTGACCACAGAGAATCCAATTCCCTCTATAAAAGGAATCAGAGGGGTTCTTGAGGATGTGGGAGGAGGAGCACAGCACAGAGACCCAAAATTTCAATTTTATATATATATATATATATATATATATATATATATATATATACACACAATTAACATAATCCTTTTTAAACAAAATTTAGACCGATAAAAAAAGTCTATCAAACTTAACAAATGGACCCACATATGCATATGTAATAAGAAAATTATATTAAAATTAATATCTAAAAGTCTCAACTTAAATTTCACCTACAATTAGTTTCAATTATTAAAAAAAATACTTAAAGTTGTATTAAAACAATTAGTTTCAATATATACGACTTACTAAAAATAGGGTACCACATTTAAATATTGTAGAGTGCACTTAAAATCTCAGGCATGACCCTAAGAGGAATATATATTACTTAATAGAAAAGTTATGCGAGAGATGTTAATTTCTATATGAAAATGAAAGGATACAAGATGAATACCTATCATCATCTAAATTCCAACACAATAATAATCTTAAACCCAAATCACAAGTCTTTTTAATTATTTATATTTGCTAGGTTTACAACATAAACACTACTTGGAAATTTCCATAATATAAAATGAAGCTCAAACATTACATTATTCTCTTCATGCAAATGCAAACAGTAAGCACTCCTCCTTCATTTTCAGTTGTCACTCCTGCCAGGTTTGTCTGAATTGAAACCTGCCTGAATCATATTATCAAACGAAAGCAAGATTTTCAGAAGTCAGAACATAAAAATAATGACATGGTCTTCTTTTTGTGAAAAAGTAAAATTCAATTGTAAGGTACCTCAATGAAAGGAGAAGGAACCCAATCATTGGTTGCTGGATTTCCCTTGCTAGAGTGATGGCTGTTAGTGTCATTATCTGGTTCTATGTGGAAGCTTTTGTCACTTTTTTCTACTTGGATAAACCCTTTTCCTGTCTGTAGCAGTGAAATTACACATATTAATCTAATATCTTCTACGACAAGAAAGTTACCTTCATTAATTGTTGTAAAAAATCATTTTCTCTAATTAGTCTCTTATATTCTCTCAATCACAATTTATCACTACAAGATTTTCTAGCTTTTCTTAAACAATTCTAGATAAACATAAATTTTTGAAAATAGAAACAAAAAATATTTACGAAAAATATAGGGAGCATTAGTTTTCCGTGACTTTCTTTCAATTCACATGACATTAAATGTTGATGCAAATCTAGGCGATCTATGTTAGATATGGCTAGTTGGCATTAAATGTAAAGTGCCACTGCATCAAGAAATAAATTGGGTTTATTATTACTATACAAAAAGAAAGAAAATTGTCCCTCATTATTGCTATTCAAAAAGAAATATAAAGTGCGTTAAAAATCGAATCAATTGGAGTTGTTGATCCGGTTAAACTATGATTCGGCATTAGATACGGTTTGGTTATTTCAGTGGTTAAAAACAATTTTATCAGGTTCTAAGTCTCATCGGTTCAATATCCGGTTCAGTTTTCAAAACATTGCTCTCAAGTTCAAGTCGAATAACAGATACATCAACTTTCGTTTACCAATTTTTGTAACGGAGAAGTATAATATAGTATGTGGTACATGGATTACTGAGAGACTTTGAGAAGAATAAAAATGGGATTGACTAAATACCGTATGGTGATCTTTGTCGACGCTATTGAGATCTTTGTAATACTCTGTTTCCACAAATTCCTCTCTCACTTCACTTCCATCGTAAACCAATTTCTGAATACAATTACCGGAGTAAAAAGAAGCCATTAATATTTTGTCAATAAAAAAAACCATTAATCAAACCACTATCAAAAATTTAACATATTTACAATTATATGAAGAACTTTTGAAGATGGATAAAAAAATTAAATGTTGCCAAATCTAAATATATCTTGGCTTATATAAATCAACAATGCTATTTTGACAAAAAAAAATTTGACAAATCGACAAATCACCAACCTACAACACCAATTACCCAAGTTTTTTGATAAATAAGTAAAAATTAATCGATTAGCAAGTTTTTAATCCACGCTCGAAAATTGTAAAAAAGCAAGTTTCATTTATTTGTGCAAAAACTTGAGTAATTGGTGTTGTAGGTTGGTGACTTATTGATTTGTCAAATTTTTTTTTGTCAAAATAGCATTTTTCTATATAAATACCCAAATCTAGAGTGGTAAAATATATATTTGTAAACAAAACATGAAGCGTTTGTAGTCCAACGGTTAGGATAATTGCCTTCCAAGCAATAGACCCGGGTTCGACTCCCGGCAAACGCAATGTCTGTTTTTCTTTTTCAAAATAAAATGTGAAAGTTTTGAAACTAGCAGTAGCTAGTTAGTAACTAACCTTTTCGCTAGGATCAGTTTCAAGGCGTTGGAATTGAAGCATTTCTGGTATGGAATATTTATCATTTTCATTATTATCCACATACTGAGAAGCATAATCGCTGCGTTGAGGTTTTGTGTGTCGCTTTGGTGCGATTTCATCGAAATGGTGTCTCGTCTCTGTCTCTATGTTGCCTTCTTCCTCAGCTGATAGGTGAATGTCACTCCTGTTTGGCCTTTTAAACTCCTCCGCCATTTCTTTCTTCTTCTTCTTCTTCTATTGTTCAGTTTTGGTGGTTGTGGCAGATAGATATTTTTGGTGCTGGAAGGTTTATATGATATATATGGGGCCTTCATATATCTATTGAGTAGGCAGGCCTTTTCCTCCAAAATATCTAGGAAACCTTATCCATTTGGTCTTGTTAGATTCAGAAACGTAAGGTGATAATAAAAGTACTTCAGTTACTTCATTAGGTGCGCTTTGGATAAACGGTTTAATTAAATATTTATGTCATAAGCGAGATGAAATAATGTTAAAGTATTTTTCTATAAGTTGTTTTGATACGTAATCCTATAGAGCTTATAAAAATTAGCTGCAAACAACTTTTGAACATGTCATAAGCTGTTTTCATAAGCCCTCCCAAACAGTTTTACAAATGCTTATACCAATAGATAAACTCAAATAAGCTCATCCAAATGGGCCCATATGTATGTCACTAAATTATTGGTTTAATTAATATGCAGTTTCATGAAAAAATTTAAATAGATCTATTAACCAAAAAAAAAATGTAATTAGGTTCCTTAGTTTTTTAAAGAGTCATTGCATTACATAAAAGAGGCGAAATAGTAGTCTGACCTTCACAATTTGTAAGTAGGTCTCTGAACTAATTAAAAATTTGTAAGCAAATATCCGTAAACTAATTTAAACATATAAAAATCAATACTTAGAAAACTAATCAAAAATAACAAATATATCCGAGTCACGGTTAATCAAAAATATAACTATCAACCATTTGAGATATTATTTTATTCTCAAAATATTAAAAAAGATAATATCTAATATTTTTTTGAAAACTTTTAAAAAAAGGAAAATAAAGACGGCCTATGGAATCTATACTTCACTTTTTTTTTAGATAGTTAATTTCATGAAAAAGGCATGAGGAGGCGCTCAAAACCTCCCCACAGCCAAAACCCAATGGGAAAAAGACTCAGGAAGTAAAAAGAGTACCTCGCACAAAAACCTGTACAAACAATGGGAAAAACAACCTAGCCCAGTGTTTCGCTCCCTCCTAAAAAATAGTTAATAGTTTTAAGCATTACAGACCATACGAGAATTACAACAAAGAAAAGCAATTCATCGGGCTATTGTACCAATCCACCCAAGTCACCATTACATTCCTCCCTCTCCTAGCTTTAAACTAGCTCCATGTCGTGTCCTTAATCCACGAGACCATGTTTGTAACCGAAGCAACTTCACCATTGAAGAATATTCTATTCCTCATTATTCATATGTTCCAAACAACCGCCAACCATATGAGATGCCTAACACTTCTTAGCTTCCTTCCCTTTCTTATTTTCCCAAAATCCAGAAAATGAGTCACCACATCATCCGAGTCCTTTATGCTTTCCCCTAACCACAAAGATACTCGCTGCCATACCGTTTTTATAACTCTACATCCGAGAAACAAGTGCGTCGTAGACTCAACTTCCACAAAGCAAAAACACACAACATTTATCCAGATTGGAATATAGAATACCTCTGTCATACAAAGCCTCGCGAGTGGCAATTCTATTCAACAAAACCCTCCATCCAAAAATCAACACCTTTGACGAGAGGTCATTTTTCCACAGCTGTATCCAATGCCTCCCATCAGCTGCAGAACCAACAACACCTATTCTCATGCTTGCTGAAGCCACCACGGTGGGAGGAAGACTGTTGGCTACAGCTGCTACACCATTTTCTGCATTATGTTCCTCCTCCACAAGTAATTCCTCGAGCCATTGACAGTTCCATCGCCATACGTTCCCATCCCAAAATCCCATATTCCCCACCACAACGTCCTTGTTATTGCATCTATTGTATATTGTAGGAAAAAGTTCAGCAAAACAATCTCTTCCAAACCATCTATCACTCCAAATTTTACCAAATTACCTTTCCCCAATTTAATTCTTATGATATCCTCAATTTTGTTCCGGTACCCAATTGGCATAAATCACGCCATCAAATTGAATTTTTCACCCATCCTCTTCTATACTCTGACTCATTGGGCCATCTCCCTTCCAACCCATATCTTGACACTAACACCTCTTTCCATAAAGGATTTCCTTCCTCCGTTAAGATCCTCCACCTCCACTTCGACAAAAGAGTGATATTGAATACTTCCAAAATTTTCACCCAAGCCCCCTTATCCTTCTCGGTTTTGTTTCTTTGGTGTTTTTAGCAAACAATCACTAGTTTTCAATATCGAGATTGTGAGATCAAACTAGAAAATCTCTTTGACGATTGCCATTGGGTTTTGTGTCTTTCACGTACGTAAGAACAGTAAATAGTAGAAAGAAACGGATTGAAAACAAAGTAAAAGCGATAAATGCAATAAAAGTGAAAAGAAAGTAAAAATTGCATTAATTGAAAGAAGAAATGGTTCACCAACACGCATAATGCGCCCTGTTTCACTCGTGATTTCGCTTTGACTTGGAAGTTGAGTTTCTCGTGAGCTCTTGTAAAATGTGGTGACCCCGATTTTCTATTACAAAAGAGTATTTATACTCATAGGACACGATCTTGGGAAAAGAGTAATCGCCTCCTAAAACTACGGAGTAACCGCCACTAATCGCCAAGCTCTGACGCTTCGACTAACCCGTTGTCAACCGCTGACGAAGTGTTGAGCCCAGCTTTGTCGAAGTGTTGGGTCTTCTTTTGTCGAAGGTTTCTTGCATTACTTGCTTCATAGCTTTGAGAGCTAAGCTTGTCGGCTTACTTGCATCCTTGCACCGTATACCTTTCCGTCGAATTCATGGTGCATTGACTTGAATATTGGCATATGGCCCACGTAACAATATTAAATGTGAAGTCAACCCCATTTAAAGCTTCATTTAATGTCTTCGTCGAAATTTTGAGGTAACAGATTGCCCCAAAAATGTTTTTTCGACGGAATAAGGAAAGGAGTTAAGAAAAGGCATTTTTGAATATGTGCAATGGTCACTTTTACCGCTTTTGCACTTCAACAAAGGGTCGGAAAAAGATATCATCATTACTTGCGCAGTAAAACGAACCGTTTCATTGGCACACGTCGCATAGTTGTGGGCCATCACGCCTCCCAAACGTCAGAACGCATGCGAGTTATGGCGAACGTGCCAATAATCTGTTGCTTCCAAACATATATAAACGGCTACAACCCTTCAAATTCCTCTTTACTCAGTTTGAAACCTTGTGAAGTCTTTCTGCGTTCTTCATCTTTGCGTTTTGCGAAAAACCCCAAATTTACCAAAGTTTCAAACTTTCGCCCTTTTCCTTTAATCTACACCCGATTCCAACTCGCATTCACTTTCTCTTATGGCTTCATCATCCGCCGCAGTTGATGCAACCCGAGAGTTCAAAGAGGAATGACGAACCCGTAAACGCTCAAACCCTAGATGGCTTCGTTGATGAACCCGACATCAACGACAAACGACCGCCTTTGGCGCACTCGTGTACTAATCCTTCTCATCGAGGTTTATACCCATGCTTATTTGGGTCCTCTCGCCCGATACTTTCTTTGGAAAGTATGAAGTTTCGAGATTTTCCCTAGCCACGTTCGCTTCAACCTAGAATCTTCGCTAAAACCCCTTTTCACTTAGAGTTTCGACTAATTCTTCTAGTGGTTTTTAGGTCCGCTCCCAGGCTCGACTCAACAAAACTACATAGATCGGCTCGACAAAGTAGAAGCTAAAGAAGCCAAAATCTGGAAAAAACAGGTATCTTCGACCTTATCCAACTGCTGCAGGTATGGGCCCAAATATGATAGCACCTACTTTTGGTCGCTATGCGATTCTGGGGATCGTGGCTACTCATAGCCTCCACTTGAAATGTGGCATGCTATCCCCACTTTGCTAGATGTACGCCATTCACAGTCCGAAAACCCCAGGAGAGAGACTTTGATCCCACACGCCCCGACTATGATTACGATTTCAACTTCAACAATGCCACCTTTGCCCCTTACATTGGTGAGCACCATAGCTTGACATCGAGGAAGTGTCGCTATAGAACATGTAGCCTTTCTAACTCTGTGGTTATCTATCTTCGTTTTCTGTACACGCTCCCTCCAAGTTTCCAAATCTTACATCCCCCTGGCATGTCAACTCCATGAACAAGAAGACATCAACCTTGCCAAGTTGATTCTAGGCTCTCTCTACCAGCAACTTGATAATGCTGTTATAGAGTTGAAAGAGAATGAACCGGCCACCAAGTTTTTGGCCTCTGGCCCACTATGGCTGTTACAACTGTGGCTGTTAGCCACTTTTGAGTCTCGACTAAACTTGTATATCCCCATGTCTGCTCGACTAATTGTAGAGACTAGTAATCCTGAAGGGATTCGATTGGCGCAATTTAGGCCTAAGCAAGCAACCCTTTCTGCCGAAGAATCCTTTCTAGTCTATTTCGAAATCTTCTTGAAATGTACCACTTTTACAGATTCTATGGCTCCCTTTGTCCAGAGGTCTTGTGGTCCAACATGGTTTAAACAACCGCTTTCCTTCCCTCTCGTCGAACTCTTTGAGGAAGTTAACCAAATTTGGCAAGCTTACTCTCTCCTTCTATCCTCTCCACTGTGCTCACCCCTGCAAAACAAATAATAGTTTGGGAATTACTAGATATTTCCCAAGTTATTTTGCCAGCGATTTGGGCTTTGTCAAATTCGACCGCACGATTGTGCTTTTTCATAGCGTAGAATTTGCAAGTCCGTAATCGAGGTAGCTTACAAACAGCCTTCAAGAAGTTCCATTACAAAGCCTTGAATTTTGAACCTCTCAAATTCAATCCAAGGTTTTCATGCATCGAGAAATTTCATGAATGGTGGATCGTTATTACACCAATGTCTTTGGGAAACCATTGACACTTTTCTTTGAAAACATTGTGAAGAAATTGGTAGCAAACTTTTCCTTCGAACAACACCGTAAACACTTTTCGACACTCAAAGCTATCTAAGTCTTAACCACTTATAACTTAGCTTCATTTCTATTTGCTTACCAATGTTTTCGACATTTTTAGAAAAACTCGCAACAAAGTTGAAGGTCGAGTAGCCAGTCAGAATAAAGAAAACCTCCCCATTGGTCAAGAAGACAATGGCAAGAAGCTCCACCCGCACATCACCCTAAAAAGGTATGTTGCCATCTACTTATCTTAAGTTGTTCTCGTGATCATGACTTTTACTCATGTTGAAATTCTCTTTCGAGAAAACAACCAAATCTCCTCGCACTCGGTGTACAAAAAAGAGAGTGGTCATTCCTCCGATCCCGAGGTACTCTATACACCTTATTACATGTCGAAATTCCTCTTCGATTTTATCATCCACTTTCTCGTGGCATTACTGTACCATAACTTGATTTCTTTTGCGCAGACAATCGAAAGTGATGACAACATTCCTCTCACTCAGAGGTCAAGGAAAAGGGCCTTTTACGAATCTCAAAGGGCACTCAAGGCATCACCATCAACGAGCCTTCGAATCACCTTCTTCTCCTCCAAGCAAGAGGCTTAAGGTACATGAGGTAAATTTCCTTTCGACGTCATTCGAACCTCTTTGATCTTCACCTTTCCGGTTCTAACTTAAGTAGTATTACTACTCATCAGAAGCGTGTAGGTGGGTTACTTGTTGATAATCCCGCCGCCGAAGTCTTTGATCGAGGTCTTTGAACGGGAATTGTCGCCCCAATGCTTCCTTTTCCTTCGCCGCCTCAAGGTGTAATTGTGAAGAAGTTTTTCAAGCACTTGCGACCACGGGATTCCTACTTTCAAGAGCTTGTTCGAACGCCGATAATATGGAACCGCAGGTCGTTGTCAAGAGAATGTTCAAATTCCGTAACCCACCATCCCGTAAATCGAAAGACAAGAAGTGGTGGCTACCTCTCGTTGAAATTCCCGCAGAGAATATGGTTAATCAAGAGCAAGAGGAGCCCGTAATGGAGGAGCTCGCAAATCAAGGCGCTTACGCAAAGAGTCATCCAACAGTACAAGTTAGTGATCACGAGTTGGCCGAGAAAGAAGAACAGATCCTTTGGCGACTTTGAAAATCATGTCGAGTCTTAAAAGCTCGCCGAGTCGCTGATTGGCGCTTTCTTCAACAACTCTCTCGGTTCCATCAATCAGGAAACAATCGAAAGCCTACTTCGCCAGCTGAAGACGAAGGTTCTAGAAGGGAATCTGGTGGCGAATATTGAGGGTGATCCATCTGTGTACCTTGAGGTAAAATCCCTCATTCATAAAATCACTAAGTTGGATCCTCCCCAAGACCTCCTCACCTTTTTCATGGAGTTCGGCCCACTCTTCGAGCAACTCTCCCTCTTGATCAACCAACGATCGAATATTCTCAAGCAAAAAGCGCAAGAAAATCAACTCTGCGAAGTGGCGCTTGCCTCCCTCAAAGCTGATCAAGACGACATAGAAGCTCTCGAAGCCCAAGCAGCCAATGATGAACAAGCAATTGCTGAATGGGATGCAGAGATTACGCGTATTGACGAAGAGATCAGAACACTCCAAACTAAGTTGTCAAACGCTAAGTATCAGAAGGGCTTGGTTGTCGAAAGAATGAATGCTGCTTCTTCGTCAATCAAAACAACGAAAGCAATGACAGCCATAGAACATCTGGAGAAAGTCGACCAAAGATCAAGCCAATCTTCTTTGAACTTGACAAAAATCGCACCTTCTCGACACTTCTATCTCTTTGAGCGCCAGCATTCTGGAGAGGCATAAGTCAACTTTGTCGAACTTCTAAGGTCTTGTAATAGTTTAGAACTTTTGAAATGGCTATGTGATTTTGACATTTCATTATACATTGCCATTTATGAACAATTTTCGTTTGTTTATGCTTGTTCAATTTTTATCTCGGCCAATGTTGGCTTGTATTGCTTTAAATACTTGCCATTTATTCTAAAGATTCTATTTTCGCCACCTAGCTCTTCGACTTCATAAGCGCCATTCGAAAAGCATTGCAACACGCGAAATGGGCCTTCCCACCCGGTGACCATTTGCCTAGAACTCTATCTTTTTATCCATAGGTAATAGGACTTTCCACACTAACTCTCCTTCTTCAAAGGTTTTTAACTTAACCTTTTGTTGTAAGCTTTAGCTACTCTCTCTTCTCATCGAATAAGCATTTCTAAAGCTAATGACCTTTCTTCGCCTAAATCAACTAATTCATCAATCATCATATCCCAATAATGATCAAAGGGAATTTCGCATTGTTTCTGAATCCTTGTTCATTGTAAACAAATTTCAACAGGTAACACTGCATCATGTCCAAATGTTAACCTGTAAGGAGTAGTGTTTATAGACTCTTTAGGCGAAGTTCGACAAGCCCATAACACTTGGTCAAGAGAATCGTACAACTTTTAGGCTTACGCCCAACGTGCTTTTTGATCAAGTTAATAATGATTTTATTTGCAGCCTCTACTTGACCATTGGCTTGTGCATAGTATGGTGTCGAAGTCAACAACTTGAAACCAATTTCAGCAGCAAAATCTACCATTTTTCGACCGGTAAAAATAGTACCTTGGTCTGTAGTAATGGTTTCTGGGATTCCATATCTGTAAATGATATGGTTTTGAATAAACCTTATTATCGCTTGATCAACGTTGGCTAAAGGTATTGCCTCTACCCATTTAGTAAAGTAATCAATTCCTACCCAGATATACACCGTGGCCTTTCGACGAAGTTGGTTTTATTTCTCCAATTACATCTAGAGCCCAACCTCTAAATGGCCAAGGTTTCACTATAGAATGCAATTCATTTGCGTGTACATCTTTGGATTCCAAGATGTCTTTGGCATTCTTGGCACCTTTAGCAAACTCTATGCAATCTTTTAAAATGGTTGGCAAGACATTCCTTGTCTAAATAACAACCATTTCATTTTATGGCCTACTTGATGATGTGAGCCACATGCTCCACCATGTGTATCGAAACCGATAAGTATGCCTCGTTTTCACTAAGGCATTTTAACAAGACTCTTCAGGAGTTTGTTTGAACAACTCATTTCCGACTAACACATAGCTTAGAGCTCAGACTTCACTTTTTATTAGTGTTTCTGTAGGATTTTGCAAATACTCTACAATGGGTTTACGCTAATCATCATCACCATATTGTCAATAGCAAAAATTTCTCGCTAAGTCAATATCGTCAAAAATGTGGTGTTTTTCGACGCCAAGACTTCATTTGCATTTATTGCCCCCAATTTTTGGTGTTGACAATAACGTCGAAGGAGTATCGGTGTAGAGAGTCCTCTCGAGATTAACTTATCTTTTATCTCAATTAACTCTTCGAGGCTTTGCTTTGACACTTTGTAGCTCAAGCAATTTGTGGCAACTCATTCGCCACGCGATTTTCTATTCGTGGTAAATGTTCTAGGTGTACACATGTAAACCTTTTAACAAAGTGTTGGCAACGATTTAAATATTTAACAAGGTGTTCATTGATGCATTTATATTCTTTTGTCAACTGCTTGACAACCAATTGAGAATCACCTTTTACTTCGACATGGCTTGCCCCAATTCAAGTAGAATTTTAAGGCCCACTATTAAAGCCTCATACTCAGCTTCATTATTGGAGCAAGAGTCTCGAATTTTAAATTTATACTTCGTTGAAGTGTTTTCTGGAGAAATAATTAAGATTCCAATACCCACTCCATTCTTATGGCTTGAGCCATCGAAGTATAGTTTCCAAGGACGTATGTCTAACGAATGTATTTCATATTCGACAACCGAGTGGTCTACTATGAAATCAAGAACCACTTGTCCTTTGATTGATTTAAGAGGTCGATAGTTAAGTTATACTCTAGCAAAGCTAAAGCCCATTTACCAATTTCGCTATGTAACATTGGTTTTGATAACATATGCTTAATAACATCAAAATGGGAATAAACATACACATCATTCACGATTTTATATATTGCTTTAATTTCGCACAAGAGAAATACAAGCAAAGGCATAATTTTTCTATTGGACTATACCTCGTTTCAAAGATCAATCAAAACCCTACTAAGGTAATAAATGGGTCTTTCGACACCATTATCATCCTCTTGTGCTAACATGCTACCTATTGTGTTATCGGAAAGTCGCTATATACAATTTCAAACAATTTGTTTCTAATAACAGCGAAGAAATTGGTGGTTTGACTAAATAAGACTTGATTGCGCCGAAAGCCTCTTGATGAACATGCTCCCACTTGAATTCATCTTCTTTCTTCATCTCAAAGAATGGCGAAAAAGCTTGTGTTTTGCCACTTAGATTTGAGATAAATCTTCAAGGAAATTGATTTTTCCTAGCAATGATCAAGTTCTTTCTTGGTCAAAGGAGCCTTCGTTTCCATAATTGCTTTAGTCTTATTTTGGTTGATCTCTATGCCTTTCTTGTGTACTACAAAACCCAAGAATTCACCGCACACATACGTAAAGCACATTTGGTTGGATTCATTTTCAATCCATATTTCCTCATTCGTTCAAACGAACGTCGAAGATGGTCTAAATGACCAATTTCTGAGGATGATTTAACCACCACATCATCTATGTATATTTGCATAAAATCGTCAATAAAATCATGAAACATAGAATTCATTGCCCTCCGATAAGTGGCACCAAAGATTCTTTAAACCAAAGGGCATTACTACCCATTCATAAACACCCAATGCCCCCGACATCGAAAAAGTCAGTTTCGACACGCCCTCTTCAAAGAATAAAAATTTGATTATACCGAGTAGCCATCTAGCATATCGAGATAATCAAATCCTCACGCCGAATCTATTAGCATTTTTCGCATGTGCATATAGAGTATTCATCTTTAGGTGTTGCATTATTTAGATCCCTAAAGTCTACGCAGACTCTAAGTTTTCCATTTTTCTTCATTACTGGGACAATATTAGCTAACCAATCGACATACCTGGCAGTTCTGATGAATTTGCTCTTGAACAGCCTTTCGATTTCTTCTTTGATCTTAGCCAATATTGGAGGAGCAAATCTTCTTGGTGTTTGCTTTACTGGTTTCTTCCCTGGTCGAATAGGTATTTGAAGTTCCACCACTTCTCGACTCAACCCAGGCATTTCGTTGTACTCCAAGCAAAGCAATCTTTGAACTCCTGCAGAAGTGAAATAACTTGGGTTTTGAAGGAAGCATCAAGGTGTGCACTAATATATGTTGGCCTTTTGACTAGGCCATCTCCCAAATCCACTTCTTCCACTGGGTCTTGAGCTTGCATGCGCTTTGTCGAATCTTTAGGGTCTTTTTCAAAACCCAATGGTTCGTCATCATAAATGCAATCAAGCTTGTCATCTATGACTTCACCATTTTCTTCAGATGAAGGCATGGCTTCGACATCCATTGTTTGTTGATTTATCTCGGCTTCCAAAGCCGTTTTTATTTTAGTTTCGGCCATATAGGTCGTAATTCTATCCCAAGCATTGGGTACTGACATCTAAAACCTTCTAAGAGTCAATATCCCATCCCGTTGGGGGTAGAACACCCTCAGGATAGACACTTCCATCTTCTATCGCTTCCCTTTCCCAAACAAAACCATGTGTTGGGTATAGTCGAACAGAGGAAAGCACATTGTCAGATGATATGTATGCCTGACTAGAAGATGTGCATGGCGCAATATTCGCCATTTGTTTTTCAAAATTCTCCTTGGTGACATTGTTGACATCAGCAAGGAAGTAACTTTGGTCTGCTTCGACATATTCTACCAGACCATCATCCTTCCACATCACCAATTTCTGGTGTAGGCTTGAAGCGCACAAAGACCTACTCCATGAATCCACTCTCGCCAAGAGGAGCAGTTATAGCTTGCCTTGGAGGCTATGACAAAGAACATGGTAGTTCTCTTGACAGTACCTACCACCACCTCCACTTCGACGGCCCCCAAAGACCGGCCGGATTTGCCCTCATAATTAGTTAACACAATGTTATGAGGCTTTAAGTCCGTGTCGAACATCCCTATGGTTTTTAGCATTGCTTGAGGCATCAAGTTAACAAAGAGCGCTCCATCTACCAAGATCTTGTTGATGCCTACGCCATTGACTTTGGCTTGGACATACAGAGGCTTCAAATGATGCTGCATGCCTTCGTTTGGCCTCTCGAAAGTGGCCATTTGTTCTTCGACACAGCCGTTGTTCATTACATAGTAACAAACTGGCTTGTGGTTAGCCATATCCTCAGTGAAGTTTTCTACGACATCATTTGGGGATCGTGATGACGCCATATTCGCTGGGTAGAATAGACACTACATTACAAATGACATCAAATCGCTTCGAGTCTTCAAAATCTGGTTACATCTTCATCCATGTCGAAGTCAAGACTTTTCTTCCTCAATGATGACAAGTGGAGGAAAGATTCTTTCCATCGCAGCCTCCTTGGTTCCTCTATTACAATAGATTTACCCTTGGCCTTATTTCCAACCTTTACTTGGTTGGCAAAGACCTATGTTCACTTTCGCTGCTCCTACGGCTCAGAGGTCATATTCTTAGCCGCTTTTGAACTTCCCGGCATTTTTCGCCAAGAACAAGTGTTGCTTCTTCTTCGAAGCTGATATAACGACGCTGGGTCTTGGTCATGGGATTCTTCCTTTATAATTATTCTTATAATTATATTTCGCAGCCTCCCCCTGTATTTGGTTTGACTGTTTCAAAGACGACGAGAACAAGATTCTATAATGTTTACACCCAAAGATGTATCCATTTTTCATTTTGGAGATTTGCTCTTGGAACAAATGGCTTCGCCGACGACGACAAAGACAAACTCCTTCTTGGTCGCGCCTTACCAAACAGATCGTGGCTTGCTTGTTGAAGGTCTGTTCGAACCCTTGACCTTATAAGGAAGGTCCCCCCTTTTGAAGCTAAAATTTGGTTTTTTCTCTGACCATTTCCTTTTTAGAGGCCGTCGAACTTGGCAGCACTCGACACTTTTAGCCGCTTCCTTGTCGAACACAACACTACATCTGGGGCATAACATTACCTTAGAGTTCTTCAGCTTGCACCTATTAAGGAAGTCTATTAATTCTTCTTCAGCTTTGGGGTACACGAACTGTACCTTCTCTTCATACTCCTCCTAAGTAAGCTCTTGCACAGCATCACCCCTCTGCACTACACTTTTGATCTTGTCTGTCGAAGGCCCAACAGGCTTAGGAGAGCCTGCCATCTTCACATCTACCATGTTTATGTTCATTTCCATCTGCCCGCATACATTGCCTCTCGCTCGATGGAGTGGATCGTAATCAACTGCATGGGAGCTTTGTTCTTTTCTCACCGAATTTTAGTCTCCCTTCTTCGATTGCTTTCTGAACTATGTCCCTGAAAAGTACACAACGGTCAGTTGTATGTCCCAAAAAATTATGAAACTTACAATAACCCTTTTTCTTCCTCTGTTCGAGAGGAGGAACTTTCGTGCCATTTGGCACTATGATTTGGCCATCGATTACTAACAAATCAAAGATTTCATCACATTTAGTAACATCAACAAAGTGTATGTTTTAGGCACAAATCTATCGCTTTTAGGCTCTACAGATTATTCCCATTTATGTGCCTTAATAATTTACAAGCATAAGGAGGACTGGGCTTAAGTTCACCACATCTATTTCCTCGCACTGACATCACTAAATGCTAAGTCGAATTCCTCATCGACATAGGCTATTTTCTCTTTCTTATGAAACCCAACCGAAGTTTTCTTTTTATTGAACTTATTCACTCTAGCCTTTTCCTCTTTAAGCCTTTCAACTTGTCGAACTCTATCGGCTAATTGGGCCATATCTCTCAAATGAGAGGTATCCAATTTCTTTCTAATTGAATAATCAAGGCACTGCAGCCATTTCGACAAGCTCATGTTCAGCACTTGGTGAAACACCTAGCCTTTAATAGCCTAAATCTATTCAGTAGTCGCCGATAGCTTCAGCACTTTACGTTTAACACCGCCAATTCTTTAAGACTAATCTTCGATCGCCCATATAAAATCGCTCATGAAAAGTTTTTCTAATCGCCCCATGTGTACATGGAACAGGGGGTAAAGTGGTAAACCACGTGAATGCATTCTTAGTTAGAGAATTTGGAAAATATTTCATTTTCAAACTCTCATTCTAGGCTATATCCCCGCCTCTGGCCATGTAACTGCAATGTGTTCGACGGTAGACTCATTGGTATCACCCCCAAATTTAGTAAATTTAGGAATTTTCCAACCTCTTGGCAATTCTGCCTGCAATACATATTCACACAGTGGTGATATGAAATTAGGCCTATGTAAACCTATGTTAAGGCCATTCTGTGCCATTATGGTTTCTACCAAATTGGCTATGTTGTCTTGAGCGCAAACGTTATTCACTACAAGAAAAACAGGAAATTCAAGGCAAGACTTTCATGGATTTTAATCCCTCAGAAACGTTCCGACGGATTTTTGTCATTTGTTCAGATTTAATCCCCGTAAACTTCCAGGGGAATTTGTGACATTTTTGGCGGAATTATAGCATTTCTGGCGGATTATGAATGAGAAATTAATTATCGGGCCAAAAAAATATTCACTAAAAAACAGCAGGAAAATCACGGAAACGCAAAGTAAATGGCGGGATATTTTGAAATTCAAAATCACGAAAACATCAACGAATCACCTAAAACGCATCGCATCGCTTTTGACGCGTAGTCAATCCGCCGAAACCATCAACGAATCCGCCAAAACGTGTTGCTTCGCTTTGACGCCAGAGTCAATCCGCCGAAACCAAAAACCTAATCCGCGAAATGTCATGCTTCGGTTAAAACAATGATTCCGCCGAAAATGTATAGTATCCGCCACAACCACACAAGCAACACAACGGCTGTTTTCATTCACCCCTTATATTACGATTCATTCATCTTCACTCTCTCTTCCACTTCTATCAAATTCTCAAATTCTCCACTCTCTTAAACTTTCATTCATCCTTCACTCTCTCTTCCACTTCTATCAAATTCTCAAATTCTCCACTCTCTTAAACTTTAACATTTCTTCACTCAATCTTCTATTAAATTCAGTTTTTTCTTCTCTTGTGTCAAAGTTTTGAAGGTTTGTTTTGGTTTATACTTTATTTTAGCTTATGCTTTGTTATAAACTATTAGTTACTAATTGTTGTGTTGTTTGTTTAGGAGTTGTTTGATTTTGGTGAGCTCTGTTCGTTTATTGAAGGACTCGGTTTAGCATCAAGTCGTAGTCTTCAAAGACCACCTGTTAGTTATTGAAGTTATTAGTTGTTTCTAATATTTTTTATGATAATATAAATACGAAATTACTGATTAATCAAATAATATATTAATTTTTTTTTAAAAAAATACATAAAAACGAAATAAAATAAATGAAATATTTATTAAATTTTAATTTCTATTTAGAAAATACGAAATATAATGATAGAGTAGTTAAAAAATAAATTTAATGTATCATTATATTATCATTTTTTTGAAAATCATTATATTATCATTATAGTTAGAAAATACAATAATATATTAAATTTTCGAAAATTCATTGTATAATCCTTCTTTTTATTAATTTGTTAAAGTTTATTATATTTTTGAAAATCATTATATTATCATTTTTTGATTAAATTGTTAAATTTTATTATATTTTCGACAATCATGATAATTTATTGTTAATAAAAAATTAATAAAAATTTTGATAGATGACTTGTTAGTTTTTTGTTATTTATATTGTTAGTACTTAAAATGACTAATATTAATAGAGTGTATGTGTAAAATGTTGTTATGTGTTAAAATGTTATTTATTTTTGTTAATTAATAGAGTGTTAGTTAAAATGAATAATATTTACGCTATTTATAATATATTATATTATAATTAATTAATGTAATGTTTAAATTGTTAGTGTATGTAAATGTGTATATGTGTATGTGTGTGTATGTATTCATTATTATTTTTAATACTTTTTAGATAATTGTGAAATACAAGAATATATTAGTTTTTCAAAATTCATTATATTATCATTTTTTGTTTAAGTTGTTAAAATCTATAATATTTTTGAAAATTCATTACATTATCATTTTTTTTGTTTAAGTTAAAATCTATTATATTTTTGAAAATTCATTATATTATCATTTTTTTTGTTTAAGTTGTTAAAATCTATTATATTTTTGAAAATTCATTATATTATCATTTTATTTGTTTAAGTTCAAATCTATTATATTTTTGAAAATTCATTATATTATCATTTTTCACTTAAGTTGTTAAAATCTATTATATTTTTAATACTATTATTAACGTTTACCATAACATAATATATATAACATAATATATAAAATGTGTTAAATTATTTAAATTCTATTTATATTATAATTAATTAATGTTTACATTGTTAGTGTATGTAAATATTTGAATGTGTATATGTGTATGCATGTGTGTGTATGCATGTGTATGATCATATGATATTTGTATATGTGTATGTGTATGTATGTGTATGAATATGTAAGTAAGAAAATATAAATTAATTTTGATTTATTATTTATGAAATGAAAAGTAATTAGTTATTGTTTATGATAATTTTTATTGTAGCACACGTAGTACTAGGATTTAGAAAACATGGATCGTAGTTGGATGTATGATCGATTATATCCTGGAAGAAGCGGTTTAAAGAGACGATTTACAGAAGGAGTAGAAGAGTTTATTTTTTGTGCTAAGCGTGACGAAGGATTTGCGCGAGAAGGGGGAATTAGATGTCCGTGCGCGAAATGTTCAATTCGATTTATAAAAATGAAGATGAAGTCGAATGCATTTGTACAATAATGGGTTTAGGCCGATTATTGGATATGGAGTCGCCACGCAAGTAGCACTGGTACCGCGTAGTCGCTCTCGCAAGTTAATGTTCGGTTGAAGTATATCTTTCAAGTATTAATGTTCCGGTTGAAGAAGTAGCTTCCACATCCGATCTCGCCAAATCATGCACCCCGCGTTAGATGTTTATCGTGGAATGACATCTCATGCCGTTGGAGTAAATTTGAATTTTGAAGAACCAGGAATATGGTGTCAAGAAGTTCCTAATGAGGAAGCACAATTGTTTTACGCAGATTTGAGTGAGACAAATAAACCATTATTTCAAGGATCTAAAGACTCAAAATTATCAATGTGTGTTCGGTTGTTGGGTCTTAAGTCTCAATTTAATGTTGCCGAGTTGTGCATGGAATATATGACCAAAATGATGTTGGATGCAACCCCTATTAAGGGACTTTTGCCGCAGAGTTATTATGATGCTAAAAGACTGCATCAAGCTTGGCTTAAAATCTAAAAGAATTGATTGTTGTGTGTCCCGGTTGCATGCTCTATTATAATAATGAGTTTGGCATAAATGATGGAAATTTGACGGAATGCAAGTTGTGTGGAGAGCCACGCCACCGCGCAGCAGAGAGTGGACGAGCAGAGGCAAACCGGTTCCACTGAAAGCAATGTTCTATCTCGCCGATTATACCAAGGCTACAGAGGATGTTTACATCAATGGAGACCGTGGTAAAATGACGTGGCACCATGAAAATAGAAACAATTCTCGTGAATTACGCCACCCATCCGATGGTGAAGCTTGGAAGCATTTTGATCGTGTTCATCCAGATTTTGCCGCTGATCCACGCAATGTTCGGCTTGGTTTATGCTCCGATGGTTTCACACCCTATATTCAAGCATCGCATCACCGTATTCTTGTTGGCCGCTTATTGTTACCCCATACAACCTTCCACTGTAAATGTGTATGTCTAAACCATACATGTTTTTAAATGCTATTATTCCGGCCAAGCAATCCAACAAATTGGTATTGACATATATTTGCAACCTTTGATTGATGACCTAAAAAGGTTGTGGCATGGTGTTTTAACTTATGATGCAAAGACGCAAACAAAATTTCGTAATGAGGCAACTTTGATGTGGACAATTAGTGACTTTTCCCGCCATGGATGTTGTCCGGATGGGGAACACATGGTAAGATGGCGTGTCCGATTTGCATGGTTGACACAAGGGCTTTCACTCTTAAATACGGAGGAAAACTTCGTGGTTTGACTCGCATCGTGAGGTTCTTACCTATGGATCACCCATTTAGAAAGCGTAAATATGCATTCATCAAGGGACATGTTGAAACAAGTGGACCTCCTCATAGTTTGACACCAGAGGAAGTTTGGGGATGTTGTTAAAGACATCCTCCGGTGGAAGTCGAGCAGGTGTTGTTTCTCGCCCGTAAGGCTATGGGCAATGGCACAACCGACAAAGAGAAGTATCTTTTGAGAACTTCCCTATTGGAAAGATAATCATCGAGACACAACTGGATGTAATGCATACAGAGAAGAATTTTTTTGATAACATATTTAACATTTGTCATGGACGTGAAAGGTAAAACGAAAGACAATGAGAAAGCTAGGAAGGACATAGCTCATTATTGTAGATTTAAAGGATTTGTTGTTGGTTGAGCAAGGTACTAGGACATTGAAACCCAAAGCCAATTATACTTTATCTAAGGAAGAAGTTAAAGCGCTTTATCGGTGGATAAAAGAGTTGAAAATGCCGACGGTTATTCTTCCAATTTATCTAGATGTGCGGATGTGGATAATGGGAAGTTGCATGGGATGAAGAGTCATGATTGTCATGGGAAGTTGCGGCGAATTGGGTGTTTTTGGCGGAAAACCCGCCAAAAATCCCATTTTTCTTGTAGTGATTCCGTTGCACTTGTCGAACAACCTCATCGGCGCTCGTTTTCGATGCACCATAACTACTTTCGTGGACATGGTTTCCCATCCTCGTTGTTCGCCCACAACCGCTGGGCTTCGGCAAGAATCGATCTCTCGTGGGGTATTAGGCGATTATTCCCACCATTGGGTAATTGCCTATTATTCCCCTCGTAGAGCCCCAAAGAAATCGCTATCCTACCCATTTGGTTTGCTAACATCTCGATAACTTGTATTGGTATTCGAATCAACGGATTGAAAACAGTACCAATTTGTTGGGTGAGCATATTAACCATATCATGATTGCTCTCGTCCACTTGCTGTCTTAATGCCAACAAGGACGCATTGGTTAATGCGCAAGAGGGTTTCACCAAGTGTGCTTTCGTAAGACACATGTGAAGGGAAAGGTTTAAACGTGTGGCATTCCAAAGAGCATGCCATATACACCAAAAGGATATGGTGGTAGACTCATGTTCTGGAAACGTGTCTCTAAACTATTCCCTGTTGCCATATAAGGACTAGAAGGAAGTCCTATACTCTGTGGCAAAGACATAGATTGTGTCGACCCAACATTGGTCATCGACATCGTGGGAACGGTTATTGATGTTACTGGGGCCATTGTCCCTGCAACACTAACACTTGCAGAATCTATGGTTGTTCCTTGCCCTTGTGATACCACAGGGTTAGAACTAGAGGCATTGTTAGAATTGGTACGTACCATACCACTCCTCAAGTGCATACAAATACACACACTTATAGAAACAACACAAAGTTAATGGCAAATGTCCCACCGGGCGTGCCAATTTGTTTGCTGGTGTTTTTAGCAAACAATCACTAGTTTTCAATATCGAGACTGTGAGATCAAACTAGAAAATCTCTTTGACGATTGCCATTGAGTTTTGTGTCTTTCACGTACGTAAGAACAGTAAATAGTAGAAAGAAACGGATTGAAAACAAAGTAAAAGCAGTAAATGCAATAAAAGTGAAAAGAAAGTAAAAAATTGCATTAATTGAAAGAAGAAATGGTTCACCAACACGTACAATGTGTCTGTTTCACTCGTATTTCGCTTTGACTTGGAAGTTGAGTTTCTCAGAGCTCTTGTAAAATGTGGTGACCCCGATTTTCTATTACAAAAGAGTATTTATACTCATAGGACCTGATCGTGGGGAAAAGAGTAACTGCCTCCTAAAACTACGGGGGAGTAACCGCCACTAATCGGCCAAGCTCGCACGCTTCGACTAACCCGCTGTCAACCGCTGACGTAAGTGTCGAGCCCACCTGCCGCGAAGTGTTCGGGTCTTCTTTTGTCGAAGGTTTCTTGCATTACTTGCTTCATAGCTTCGGAGAGCTGCTTGTCGGGCTTACTTGCACTCCTTGCACTGGTATACCTTTCCTGTCGAATTCATGGTGCATTGACTTGAATATTGACATATGGCCCACAGAACAATATTAAATGTGAAGTCAACCCCATTTAAAGCTTCATTTAATGTACTGTCGAAATTTTGAGGTAACAGGTTTACATATGTTTTCCCAACTCACCCCAAGCCATCTTTTTACACTCTCCATCACCCCCATAAGAATCTTCTCTGTAGCTTTACAATTTCCTCAATTTCTTTTTTCGGTGCTTTATAAAATGAAAATAGATAAAGAGGTAAAGAGGCAAGTACCGAATTAATTAGAGTGACACGCCCTCCTATAGATAATTGTTTACTCTTCCAACAATTTAATCTTGCCTTGATGGAGTCCAAGACCGGTTGCCGAGTGCTTGTTAACCTCGGATTTGACGCTACAGGAACACCAAGAAATTTAAAAGAGTTTGATCCTGTTTTACATGCAAGAAAATGTGAGATCCCCTCCATTATTCGATCCTCCAAACTAATTCCTATCACATTGCTCTTCGAGAAGTTCACCTTTAGCCCCGAGATAAGTTCAAAACTCCTTAAAATAACCTTCAAACACCATACACTCCTATCACTACCATCACAAAAGAATATAGTGTCATCCGCAAATTGCAAAATTTCCACAGTTAGAGATTCGGTTACTTTAAACCCCGTTAATTGATTTGATTCTACCCCCTTCCTTACAAGACCCGCTAAGCCTTATGCTGCCACTAGAAACAAGAACGGAGCCAAAGGGTCTCCCTGCTTCAACCCCTTCTGTGCTACAAACTCATCTGATGGACTGTCATTAACTAAGACAGAGGTAGAATTAGATGAAAAATACGTTCTCATCCAACTCCTCCACTTCTCCCCAAAGCCCAACCTGCCCAACATGTAATCTAAGTATGACCAGCTAATTGAGGCATACGTAAATCCGGGGCTGACAAAGGCGGGGAGTGATCGCCGGTGCCCAAAAAGGTGGCATGGCAAAGAGCGGCTCCTGGCAGCTTCAAGGCGAAGGGGCGCGTGAATGAACGAAATATGCACCGGAATGAGAGGGATCCTGAGGCTGTGCAGGTATGGGACTGTACAGTTGAAGGAATGCTTAAAAGAATTGATTTGGACTACCTATACCAACAAGATGCATATTCTTTTCGGAAGCCCATCTCATTAGAACTCCATAGTTAAGCGTGCTTGGCTTGGAGTAGTAGTGGGATGGGTGACCTTCTGGGAAGTTTTCCGGAAAGCATGTAAGTGAGGACAAAGCAAGCTGAAAAGACTCGTGTTGGTTTGTGGGGGTAGTCGACACTTCTGAAAGCAGTCTGGGATGTTACAAATGGTATCAGAGCAGCAGACCTCTCTCAGTACGGTGTGGTTCGGGGACGAACCAAGCGGAAGCTGGTGGGCATGTGACATCCGGGGATGACGAGGGCGGGGAGTGATCGCCGGTGCCCAAAAAGGTGGCTTAGCAAAGAGCGGCTCCCGGCGCCTTCCGGGCGCGGCGGGCGCGTGAATGGACCGAATATGCACCGGAATGAGAGGATCCCGAGGTCGTGGCAGTGTGGACTGCATAGCTTGAAGGAAGACTTAAAAGAATTGATTTGGACTACCTATACCAACAAGATGCATCTTCTTTTCGGAAGCCCATCTCATTAGAACTCTATAGTTAAGCGTGTTTGGCTTGGAGTAGTAGTGGGATGGGTGACCTTCTGGGAAGTTTTCCGGAAAGCATGCAAGTGAGGACAAAGCAGGCTGAAAAGACTCGTGTTGGCTTGTGGGGGAAGTCTACACTTCTGAAAGCAGTCTGGGATGTTACATCATACGCCTTTTCGAAGTCCGCCTTTAGAACCACACATTTATGCTTTCTCCTCTTAGTCATGTCCATTATCTCATTCACAACCAACATGCCGTCAAAGATATTTCTTCCCGATAGGAAAGCACTTTGGCATACTGAGATTACCCCCTTTAAGACCTTCTTAATTCTGCCCGCTAACACCTTTGCTAACATCTTATACAAACACCCAATAAGAGAGATTGGCTTTACTCTCCCAAGCCTCATGGATTACTAGTTTTAGGAATAAGTGCCGTGAATGATGCGCTAATTGCCTTAAGAAGCCTAGCTTGCTTGTGGAACTCCTCAAAAATTTCATGATCTCGGAGAGACTAAATCCCAAAAGTTCTTTATGAAAGTGAAATTAAACCCCTCCTACCCCGAGCTCTTATTACCATCACACTCCTGCACCACTTCCTTCACCTCCTCCAAAGTAAAAGGCATAACTAACAGATCATTATCGTGATTGGTTATTTGATTAAAGTACATCCTATCAATGGTTGTCTGAGCTAAATCCTCCTCTTTAAATTTTCCTTCAAAATGCTCCTTTACCGCCCTCTTAACACCATCCACATCTTCCACCCATTCATCGCTCACCATAACCTTTAGAAGATGGACTAAGATATGGAATAGGAGGATATGTTAAACCTACTAAAGGAGCCCATCGTTCACCACAGCTAATGCTCCTATACTGGCCTTATTTGGTATGTTTTTAACTTACTATTTCACATATTACATCATATAATATCATAGTTAACAATAAAAGTAAAAGTAACGGCCCAATTGGCTAATTATAACTCCAAAACACCTAGTCGGCTAACTTATTGATTGTCATGTCAATTGTACTATCCATCATGATCCTATTGTTAAGGAAATGTGCATTTTTTTCCCTTCCTTGACTTGGTAAGCAAGGGCAGAGTTTCGGTAGGGCCCAAGTGGGTCACGACCCGCCCCAAAAAAAGATGTGAAATTACTAAAATATCTCTATTTTTTCTACTTAATGCCTAAAAAGCATATTTTGCACATATATATATATTTGCAAAAGGAAAGGGATATGGAGTCTCGTTAAAATATTATGATGCAAAACCTCTTTAGGGAAAAACTATCAAGAAGAAAAAATAGTATAAACAAAAACATGGGGGGGACTATTGTCGTCAAACTCTTAGGTCCTAGTCGTGGTTTCGGCCAGAGGTTTGGACAGTCTTTGATTCCTCTTTCTTCATGGAATTGCGTCGAGGAGGGAACTCTGCTCCTCGACAATGGGTTTCCTAACTCCTCTAGAAAGGGTCGGGCAATGTGAGAAAGGGACGCGAGTGTTGGATTATACTACGGTTAATGCATAAAGTAAAGGACAAAAAATGCGATAAAGGAAGATAAATTGAAATAAACGCAGAGTTTGATTGATTGATGTGTCCTTTACATTTCACTCGATTGCTATATATATACAAGGCCCTCGTCGGCCACTATGCTAGCCAACATTTGCCTGTTGTCGGATTGATCTAAGATCAACAGCTCTCATCGCTTTATAGGCCCTCAACGAGGTGTAGTAACCACCCATGATCCCCACTGGCACGGTTAGTGGGGTAAGTGCTCGTTGCTCCGCGTTTTTCGGTCTCGCTCTTCCGCTTGAACTTCAACCGTTCCAACGTTCTATCTTCGCGCCACGTCTTGCCTCCAAGCAATGTCCGCCTTGCCTCGACCGCATGGTGGCTCGATTGCTTTAGCCCTTCTTAGGTAATGGCTTAGGCACCCGAGCCACCTAGGCCTTGGCACTCTATAGGCTGCGGCGATCACCTTCCCTCGGCTTGGCTCATGGGCCCTCGGGCGTAACCCTCCCTCGGGGGTTTTGTCTTTCAGTATACCCCGAGGACCTCCATTTGACTTCACTCTTTCTGACAAGTACCCTTTCTGACCTTGTCGAGTGGCATGCCTTCATACCATAATTCCCTTTTTCCTCTCTTAGCTCGCGCCCTACGACTCACTTATTTTTGGGTGTTAATAGGATAGACCAGCTTGTAACAACCCTTTCTATAATAAGCTAAATTAAGTTGATGAAAATCGTAGTTTCAAAACTTTCCACGCACCTCAAAGAGGCGGTACATTTAATGGAAAAAGACGTCAAACAAATTTAACCAATCCGCACTCATCAAATGCATAAATCTCATATCATAGCCATATGGATAAAAACCATCAAAACCCACCGCTTAACGCTTACGTAATCCATCAAATAGTTTCATAAAGACAATGAAATAAAATTGAGTTCACATACTCAATACATAGGTTCAAAATAAGTTTAATACATAACCATAAATAATACTAAGACCCCAACCCCGGTGTTACTATCGAGCCGACTCAATAAAACCCCGTAAGCACAAAGACCATCACTGAATCACTGCTTGTCGCCACGAGAGCAGCAACAAGAAATGCTAGGGTGAGTCTCTTTACATAAATAATAACAGTAAAATAAGCCAGATAGTAAGAACTAGCTAGCAACAGAGATTCACAGTAACAAGGCATTTACCATTCACATGAGATATCACGCAAGCAACCATAACAGATTAATTGACATTAACAAAAACAAATTAGTGGAATGTATGATTATATGCATGTATGCAACATGCATGTGGATCCATATTCACCTCACCACCCCGTCGGGTATTTCATCACCACCCCGGCGGTATTCCATCACCTCCCGGCGGTATTCCATCACCACCCCGGCGGTATTTCATCACCGTTGGTCGGAAGCCATGCATATGATTCATGCGACTTTATGACAATGCATCACTCCACACCAAGCACACCACATCAATTATTTATTATCACATCATTAATTATCAACACCACCTCACCGATCATTTAGCATCACCTCACCAAATATTTAGCATCACCTCACCAAGTATTTATTAATTCTCACCTAAGAACCAACACCACCCCATGTGGGATTTTCTCCTCACTTTAGGACCATTCTCGACACACCAATAATTAATTTAGAGACTTAGGATTTATTTGACACATTTGGACTAATTAGACGTTAAGGGATTATTTTGTCACACCAAGGATTAATTTAATTCTTAGGGACTAATTTGTCACACCAAGGATTAAATTAATTTTAGGGACTAAACCATCACTTAGATGTATTTTGAGTACCTAGACACTAAGGGGCAGCCAAAAGGCGCCCATGAACCAACACCAAAAGCCCACACTCACACACTTAGTCACACCACTCACCACCACATACCGGCGCGCTGTATCGCTAGGCATTTGGCGCGCCCGCAACACTCGGCCTCAGCGCGCTAAATGCTTAGCATTTGGCGCCCGCAACACTCAAAGACATAACACACCAAACACTTAGACACAGCGCCACATTCCTAAGGAATTGGCGCCTCCCGCCAAAACCAACCAAAACCGAAGGAACACTGTGCCCAACTTAGTCACGGGCGCCAATTTGCCTAGCAAATGGCGCCACCCGCAAAGACAACACCACGCAACACATGACACTCCCACCAGCGCTGTAATCCTAGTGATTTGGCGCCCGCACTCCCATCCTCGCCACACTTTTCAAGAACCCGCGCCATATTCCTAAGGAATTGGCGCCCCCCGCAAGACTCACGACGCTCACAAAATACAAGAACATGGCGCCTAAATGCTAGGCATTTGGCGCCCCCTTCCAACACCCTTCACCAATTTACCTCAAAACTAATTTATTAATCAACAATTCATTTTCCCCCACCACACACACACCTAATTATTACTTTATTACCAACAATTCATCATATTCACATACTTACCCTCATATGACCATTCCACCAAACATACACTATGCATAAGTCACAATTCATGTTTTCACAACAACAATTAACATGTTATGAGTAACACACACATTCCAAACATCAATCAACATGTCATCAACACACAATCACACAACAAGTTATTATTAAAGCCATTCCACATATAAAACCTATCATACTAGCTATTATAAATATAAAGGAGAATCCCCTAACCTTGGGTGAGCTTGAAAACTTCACACAATCACCAAAATCACCAACTAAAGCAAGTTTCCCCCACAAACTAGCTATGGCCGAAAGTTCACTCTCCTTGGGTAACCATAGGGAATTCAAAATAACAAGGGTGAGCTTATGTAACTCATGGAAATGGAACATGGAAGGAAAAACAAGGATGTTTAAGGCCAAAGACTTCACTTACCAACACAAAACTTGAGAAAAGTTCCTTCCTTTCCTCAATAACAAGCTGAACGTGAGTTCCCTTCTTTTGGGTGTCCATGAAAAATCAAAAAGGCAAGGAATGAGCTTAGGGAACTTAAGGAAATGGAATGGGGAGAAGAAATGATGAAGAATGAGATCAAAATCTCACTTACCAACCAAGAATCAAGAAAAAGCTCTCACCTTTCTTCCCTCTCCTTTCACGCAGCTGCTGTCCCTCCTTTCTCCCACTCCCTTCGTTGCTTCTTTCTTTCAAATGAGGGTTTTGATTACTTTAGTTTAGGACCCCTACCCTTTATGACTACTATTGGGCCTAAATAATGGCCCTTGGGCCTTATTCTCCACCCCTACTATTAATTCATCCCACCTCCTGTAAATAAAATAAATCCAACTTAGTAACTTATTTAAAATAAATTAGACCCCTTTTAGGTAACTTAAACCCAACTTAATTAATTAATTCAATTAAGTGTTGCAAGCCTTAAATAACTTAATTAATTAAATAATTAAATTATTTTGGGCGTTACACCAGTACCCATAAGCATAAACAATATTACAACTGAAAGGAAATAAAAATAAATCTAAAAAGGAATGCAAAAGCATCACTATAATGACTCTCATCCCAACTAGGTTGGCATCAAAGTCATTACTAATCATTTGCAACATACCAAAAAAGGAAGCAAATGAAAAACTCAGTCCATCAAAAGAAAGAACACTAAGCCCAAGAAAAAGGTTAGCAAAATCTATAGCTAGGCAAACCTAACGTATTTCTGAAAAAATCTTCAGCATTGAAACTAGGAATAAGATCCCACTAAATAAACCTCTTAAGTAATTTCCATGACTTGCAAGCTTATCAACGCAGACATTACCCTCTCTATGAATGTGACTGCAAATGAAATTCATGTCTAGTCAAGTGTAAACAGATATTCCATCTATTTCTAAGCTTTCAATGAACAATTTTGAAATTCTTGATACCACTATTTGAGAATCACAAAAACTTCCAACTCATATATATAGGCAAAATTACACTAAGGACTTTAAGTTATTTATTTGTAACAAGTTGGACCTTTTAAGTTTTTTTGTAACAAATAGGCCTTTTAATTTACCTAACGTTGACACCGTAGGTCCTTTTAGTAAAATTTCATATCGTCGATTACATCAAATACACCAAAATATGATTGGTTGCATCAAAATACATAAGCTAGAGTAATCACAATATATAAAGTAGCATACATCAAAATATATAAGCTAGAAAAATCGCTAAAAGGGCTTATTTGTTACAAAAAAAACTTAAAGGTCCAACTTGTTACAAATAAATAACTTAAAGGTCTTTTGGTGTAATTTTGCCTATATATATATAAGAGTATATTTTTATTCACATTTTTAATATTATCAAATCTCTTATATTAGAATTAGAAATTATGAATAGATGGTTGATAATTTTCGGAAAAATATCTTCAGCATTTTAAAATTAGAATCAAATAAATTTAAAATTATCTTTTTACAAACAACTTCGATTGAATCTCTATGTGAAATCAAAATTACATTTTCAGTCATTTAATTTTGTTTTTAAATAATTTTAATTTATATTTATCTATTTTAATTGTATTTACGCTACTTACATATTTGTTGTTCGTGCATTTAGGTTTCCATGTCTCTTTCATTAGTAGGTTCATCCGAACTTTTTAGTCAATCTCCTCCACTATTGATAAGCTCATATAATTTACATATCTTCTTAAACGACTAAGTTATCGGTCAAAGGCTAATTGTCGCCAACTGACCATGTTCTCCATAATAGGCCTTCATGCACGTCATTGACATGATCAACAGATAGAAATCACATGGCTCTTCAACCAGCTAATATATAGGCAAAAACCATTAAAAGAGCTAATTTACCAACATTTTACTCATGCTCTTTCATCACCCTATGGAGTGGATGCACGTTTTTGAACTCATTATCCCTTGATTCCACGTGGTTGATTTCTAATTTCCACATCCCAAAAATTTAGGAAAGTAGTTACCGTAATTTGATTCGTCTTTTTCATGCCTTTTCTTTTCATAAATAATACTCCATCGGCCTACAATACAAGAGAAAAACACAATATTACGTGACACAAACCAATAAATTACATTGAAACTAGTTATTATCATTTAATATGACTCAGTAAAAAAATCATTTAATAATATTAAAAGTTTATCTTCTTTTCAATATTGTCATTTTCATTAAATGATGATTTACGCTCCTAATTAATGACATCATTTTTAACTATACCACTTAAATACGAGTAAATTTGGGATCAATCATTTAATACATCTTAATAATTGTGTTGGTTTTTTTATATTGTGACTCAAAACTCACTATTTTTCTCTTATATCGTTGACCTGGAAGGAGTATATTACTCTCTCTGCTCCTTTTCTTTTCATTGTTTTAAGATATGCACGCTTAATAAGAAACAATAAATAGATAACGCTGCACTAAAATACCATTATTTATCATCTTTATTTTTCACAATTTTACTTGAGTAAATATACACTCATCATTTAGGCCTTTAGTCAACAACCATACGAGTCCACTAAGAAAAATTAACAACCTACAAGCCCATATAGAATTAACAACCATGTTACGTTGATTCCGCATCAGTTGATCATACACTAGCTTCACTTTGATTACCCACAACAGCTACACTTGACTCAATCCGTGGAGATACACTTGACTCAATCTACTCACAAACTTCATTATTGTCCTCAAATTCATCAGTCCATATGAACATATTGCATGTACCTTTCTGTCTACAAACATTTTAAAACAACTCCAAATTTAAACACAACTTCTCATAACAGAGTCGACACAAAAATTTAAAAATAGATTCATGCAAAGAATACCATCCAGTAACGGAATCTCTGAAACTCACTCACTGCGTTTGGGACCTTCTTGGCAATAAAGGCCACCAAAACCCATGATGGATCCACATTCGCACTTCCTGGGTGATGAGGATAAAGCCACCAAAACCCAATGTACAATTCACCAAAAATTTCCAAGTATACCCTTTATATTTACTGACTCACTTAGAGTTTCAAAGTATGAATTAATTATCTCAAGACTCTTTTATTGTGACTTCATCTATTCCAAAGCAATTACAAATAGAGTATTTTAGTACTTAACTAGTACAAATTAATTGTACCTTAATATTTGAGTAACAAGTCAAAAGTACCAAAGATCAAGAAAGAATTGAGTAGTTACGGGAAAAGTATGTGATAAAAAACATAATAATGGAGACTGAGGATAGTTTGGGACATAGGTATGAGAAGCGACGAGCACTCGCTTCCTGCTCGCTCGTCGCTTCCCTCACCCGTGCACCACCCATCGAGTAAGAAATTAGAAACAACACCTTCCACTCACTTCCCACTCAACAGTAGAGGTGTCAATGGGCCGGGCTCGGGCCGGCCCGCCCAGGCCCATCGGGCCAAACAGTGTATATGGGCATGGTCGGGCCAGCCCAATATTTTAATGGGCTGCAAAATGTAGGCCCAAGCCCGCCTAACACATCCCCCATGGGCCAACGGGCCCGCTAATAATGGGCCGCCCAACGGCCACAAGCCATTGACTTTTTAAAATTTTAAGTATATATTGTTTCTATCAATGAACAACATACATAAACAAAATTCAAGAACACAATATATCTTTGTCCAAAATCCAAAATAAGATACATAAATAAATTAAATCTTTGGTTTTGCAGAAACACATCATTCATAATCCAAAATAGCTCAAATAAATAAATTCTTCTCTATTGAAATTGTCCTATTTCCAACCACTATGTCTAGAACTTCAAACACAAATGCTTGAACTTGCATATCAAGTTGATTTCATATATATGAAAAAAGGTGGAAAGTTGATATACTATGATTAAATTCTCATGATATTACCGACTAAAATTTGAGTTACCAAATCTTATTCGCTTCATTTCTAATTTATTTGTTTCTTGAGTGTGATTCATTAGGATTAGGATTAGATTAGGATGTTGGTTGCCTTTATACCGAATTGGTATTTTTTTGAAATAGGACAATTTCAACAGAGAAGGTTAAGACAAAGACATCTCGAGAACGGTTATGGATCAGATTTGGTGGTGGTGTTTTTTTTGATCGAATCGCTTCAAGAATTTATGAATGAAGTTGCAAAAGCGGTTTGAAGAGAAGACGGCGACGATCCGCGTTCTCCAAAATCGAACGCGTGGAATAAATAATTGAGTTATCATATTTTGATTGGATAACATTAAAAACAAAGATGATAAGACTTCATTATATTTTAAAATTTAAAACAAAAACAAAAAACAAACGCCGCCCATGGGCCATGGGCCGCCGCCGCCCCAATAACATCATCGCCAATCGCCGTAAAAACATAGATTGATTTTGAAATTTCTTATTTTTAAGCTCCTCTAAAAAAATATCGCGCCATCGCACGCCAAATTGACAGCTCTACTCAACAGTCTCTATCTTTACAAAACATTTATGTAAATGCATTCAATTATGTGTCGATAAAAGTCATGTGTGAATATGGGTACATACCCACTATAAGCATTTTCTGGTTTAAAGATTTCCGGACCCCATCGAATGAATCCTAAGATAAACATTCATTAACTGTTTTACACAACCTCTATGATTATGACTTGTTTTTAATTTTACATGTTGGGGTAGCTACTTTCATAAATTGCACAAATGCAACTTTCTTATCCTGCGCACCCACCTCGTGAAAGTTCTGACACCACTTTTTCAGAGAAACCGGCAAGTCGCAACCCACAGCACGTGTTCGGTATGGTATATTGTATTCAACTCCATTATTGACTCACTCTCAACGAGTCACACTCACTCAGTTTCCACCATTTCTGTAATTTAACTTCTCTTTGACTCGGTCACTGACTTAGTCAAACATAACCAATGACGAGAAAGGTCTCAAATTTCTCCGATCTGATCCAAAGGGTAACAGCTTCTTGTCTCCTTCACCCACTTGCCATTAGAAGTAAAGAAGAATCTGACTCACCATACGAATCGGAAGAAAACAGAGACGAAGAAGAATATGTGGATGCAGAAAACGAAACAGAAGAAGAAGAAGAAGAAGAGAATGACGATTTTGAAGAAGAGAAAATGGTGGGGTTCAAGGCATTGAAAGTGAAGCAAATGGAGACGTTAATGGAAGAAGTGTTCGAAACGGTGTCGTCAATGAAGAGAGCGTATGTGAGTTTACAGGAAGCACATTCACCGTGGGACCCAGAGAAAATGAGAGTTGCTGACGTGGCGGTTGTGTCGGAGTTGAGGAAGCTTGCGGTGTTGAGGGAACGGTTCCGCCGGAATGGTGGTGGTAAGAGGAGTGGTCGGAGGAGAAGTGGTGGTGGTGGTGGTGGGGTGTCGTTGAGGGAGGTGGTTGCACCGTATGAGGCGGTGGTGGAGGAGTTAAAGAAGGAAGTGAAGACAAAGGATTTAGAGGTTCAGAATTTGAAAGAGAAATTTGAGAGTGCTGTTGCTCTCTAGTAATGGTAGTGGTGAAAAGAAACCAGGAGGTCTCAGTCTAAAAGGAAACTAGGAATTCAAGGTACATTATGCAAACCTCTTAGTTTTTTTAATGAAAAATGTTGTGTTTTGATGGTTAGATAATTCAAAAAAAAAGTGATTATTGCATGTGCATTTTGATTTAGCTTTTGGAAAACTTTTAAGATTTGGGGTTTGAGAATCTCCTTAAAGCTAATCAAAATAATACTTGTTTGAAGAGGAAATGAATGGAGGATCTTATATTCTTTGACCCTGAATGGATTGATTTATTTGAGCTTTTCTATCGATATAAACACTTATGAGACTCTTTGGAAGAGTTTGTGAAACCGTATAGCTTATCTTCTCATTTTCATAAACTCTCTAAGATAGCTTATAAAAATAGTTTTTTAAGATAGCTTATGTGAAAATAGTTTGACTTCATTTTATCCTTTAATCATAGAAATAACTTATATATAATCACTTATATCATAAATATTTAGTATGTTATAAGTGCTTAATTAAGTTATTTAATCCAAACAAGACCTTAATTTTGGTGAAATTTCTGCTACAGCAATTGCAGTAGCTCCAACACCAGAACTCTTTGAAGTAACTATGGTGCAAGTAAAAGAAGCAACAAAGTCCTTCACATCTCTACTTCTCTCTCTCATGCATAATGCACACTGGGACATCACTGTTGCTGTTAGGTCAATTGAAGCAGCTACTGCCTCAACTGACAAATATCATAATACTTCAACCTCATCCATTGTCTCTGCTCACCATGCCAAGTATGCTCTTGAATCCTATATATCCAGGAAGATCTTCCAAGGGTTTGACCATGAGACTTTCTACATGGATGGCAGCCTCTCCTCGCTTCTTAACCCCGATCAGTTTCGCCGTGATTGCTTCACTCAATACAAGGACATGAAGTCCATGGATCCTGCCGAGCTTCTTGGAATCTTACCAACATGTCATTTTGGTAAATTCTGTTCCAACAAGTACATTTCCATTGTCCATCCCAAGATGGAAGAGTCTTTGTTTGGTAACTTGGAGCAGCAGAGTCAAGTTCAAGCAGGGAACCATCCTAGGAGTGAATTCTACAATGTGTTTTTAGGGGTGGCTAAGACAGTGTGGTTACTTCATTTGCTGGCATTCTCGTTGAACCCTTCACCAAGTCAATTTGAGGCAAGCCGTGGAGCTGAGTTCCATCCCCAGTATATGGATAGCATGGTGAAATTTTCCGTGGGAGGGTGCCGCCGGTCAGGTTGTAGGGTTTCCGGTTAGCCCTGGATTTAAGCTTGGGAATGGGTCTGTTATAAAGGCTAGGGTTTATTTGATAGCAAGAACATAATTTTTTCCTGGATCTTTTTTAAGCGAGATGAGAACATATGTAATATTAAAATTTTAAAACCTTTGGCGAGGTCTAGGTTATTGATTTCAGGTGAATTCAGTTTGAACATCCACTCGTGACATGATTTTGATTTTGAGCTTGAAGTGAATGTGATCATGCTATAGTTAATTTTCAAATACATTATCCCATGCAACTACTTTTTCCAGGACTTTCGAACGAGAGAGAGGTAAGGAGAGCTATTAGATTACCTAAATACAAAGCTACTTTGAGTCTCAAAGTAGATTCAAAGTAAAATCCATATTGGTTATCAAAGGCAATGAACCTCATAAGTCACTGCAATATTTGAATAGAGAAATAGATAAATTATAAACTCTAAATCATTGTTCGTACATGCCTATCTCATTGGTCTATTCAATGACTTGGGAAATAAGTAATTTATTTCCCAGAAAAATGAACTCTCATATTGTTACAATACAGTGTAGGACTATCAAGTGGAATGTAAATGGACGATTCTCTACGAATATAATAGAGTACCCACATGCAAGTAGGAAACAACTATAGAAATGTAGTTTGACATTTATTCAATTACAAAGAATTAGGGACACCATCAGCATGACAGAAGTAGGAAACAAATGTAGAAAGGCGACCTTTCTTCTGCAGCAAATCTATTGACCGTTTGTGTAGAAAAGCGACCATCCATCCTCATCAGACTGATCCGAGAAAGAACAGTATCTCTGGTTTGTAGCTTAATCATGAAATGTCTGAAGCTAGTCATGAAATGTAACAATACTTAACCCCTAAACACTTTCTTGGCCTGTCACAGGGATCAAATAGTGAGCACTTAAATTTTGACAAGAAAATATAATTCCAAGTTAAAGGGAAGCAGTTATAGTAGCAAAAGGCAAAAGCAGACTTTTGTGGTTTATACAAGGCCGAACATACTAACATTGTTGTTTTATTTATCACAAAAGTAACAAAAAGATGTAGATTTATCAGAAAGTTCACACGTTTTCACCAATTCAATTATAGAGACGGGACCATTCTACTTTGCTAAGACGACTTTCATAACAACTATAATATGGTCGTGGTCAAGGTAATATTAGAAGCATGTATTCCTCAGCATCAATTGAATAGTTAAATTTTCATTGAAAATCTAGATTATTAGATCAGGACAGATCCGGTGTAGCCTTTCTAAGTTGTGTACTGACCACATACAAGTGGCTTAAACAGTTAAACCTTTAAGCAGGAAGTTTTTAAATGGATAACAACGCGCAATATGATATATATAAATTACATTAGGTAATACTACCAGCATCGCCAAATTAATATGTATAACTTACTTGTTCAAGGGTAAGAAACATAACCACATTCCAAACTCCTACTCGACCAAAATTAGGAAGGAAGCCTTTATAGAAGGCCAAAAATCCCTGCAATGTATTTGCCACATATTGACATGAGTTCAAGTTGTCGATAGAGATAGAGAAAGAGAAACTATATATATATATATACACACACATCTACACACACACACACACACACACACACACCACACCCTCATGCCAACATTTTTACCAAACCATCAAGATAGCAGCAACTGGTAAAAATATTTACACTTTACTCCAGAATATAGCAAGTATAACAAGTTATTATCATTGTTGAGAATTAAGGGCTGCTCAATAGCCTCTTTAATTAACATAATCATGTCTCCCGAGCCACCCCATATAATTGAAATCTTTATCAGAGACATTCATAAAACAATCAGAACATCAAAAATAAAAACTTCAAACTAAAACTAACAGAACAACATAAACGTGCTAACTACTGCCATAGATCTTCCAGCCTCCGCAGGACCAAAGACTTGAAGTGATATACAACAATGACAAAATCACATATGGAAGAAGTTCACAAACCTCATTGAACAAAGTCTTAAGAAAGCAATCGAATGTGCTTTTGTAGATTGGGTCCCCCATCATCCTGGATTTCACCTGGAAAAATTATAAGCATGGATAAAACATCATTATTAGCTTTTAAAAATTGGATGATGTTACTTCATAATAGTTGCGCCATAATTGCTCAATTCAACATTTTTATGTGCCCTGTACTATACTGAATCGTGCAACAATACTAAAATTTAAGTATACCAAGTTCCTTATAACTTCACAATGATGTTCGTGGGAGTTGTTTGTGGGAGAACACAGTAAGAATCATTGAAAAGTAAATTTTCCTTATAAAAAATAGTGTTTGGATTCATCTGGTTTATATATTTTCTGCAAGATCTAGCTTCAACATTGCTAGCTTTAGCTTTGCACGACCGAGCACCAAAATATTAGAGATGTACCATTTTGAATTCCTTTCCCTTTCTGTGTCTCATTTTGTTATTAACATGATCATCTTTGCTATCAATGCTATGTTCATATAAAGCACAAGTGCAGAGGCAGGTAAAATAATTGAGAGTGGTTTGGCTGGGATAGCACCTACCACATCAACAGGAGAACCAATAAAGACGGCAAAAAGACCTGCCCCTGCGCGCCAGCTAGGAGGTGAGTAAAGGCATTGTCCATAAACCCTGGAATTTTCAAAATCGTCTGCATAAGTATAAAGAATCAGAGCAGCATTGCAATTACATTTCATGTAAAGCAGCTAACATTGAATTGCAGCAAAATTCCAATTTAGAATGCCCTATAATGTGATTATTAGTTTATTACCTGTTTCACTCGATCATAACTAGCTAATTCTGCAGCATTTATAATTGCATTCCGTGCAATATTTGGTCCAAGCCCAGTCCATAAGGCCCCTAACCCTTCCTAGTTTAACAAAAGATATATAGAATTAGACTTAATTCATATAAAAGGAACATAACAAAAACAACTAATGAGAAGAAGGTCTGACTTGTTTCAATATGGTTGAATACGCATCCATAGCACCAGAATAACGCCTAGGTACGCCAGAAGGTAAATGACCTTCAGCTTGAAGTCTAACTTTGACTAGGTCAGTCGGATTAGCAATCGTGATTGCCAAAGCACCTATCATAAGTTCAAAAAAAAGTGAATTAGTGACAGTAATTAGTCTATAAACTAACATATAATGCTATAAATGGGGAATGCTAAGCTTTGGGATCATCTTTCTCTTTCTTTAGAAGGAAAATGCAACTTGTAAGCATACAAAGTTTTGTGATAAAAGAGAAATCTATCTAATTCTTTATTGAATTTCCTTTCCTCATCTGTTCACATCTCCTCCTCTAGAATTTACAACCTTCTTTTTCAACAATCTATATCACCTAAATTTAAAGTCAATAATGTAAACCTACATTATGCAATTACTATCACATTTATGCTAACTACTTGTGCTACATTATCACGGTGAAGAAGTCACCTGATAAATAAATAAATAAACAAATAAGAACAGCAAAGCTAAAAGTCAAACTTTTGATGAACTTTGGGGGTGAACTAAAGTAATGAATATGACTATTACCTATTACGGGGTAAACAACCATTTTAGTCCATGAATATATGAAACATTGTCACTATAGTTACTAAATGTATCAAAATTACAAAAACATCTTTGAATCTACATTTCTTTAATCAGCTTGATCTTTGAATGCATATTTCATTATTCAGTTTGGTTTTCAAACGTGTCGTCAGTTAGTTAGTTTAATCCTACAAGTTACTAAAAGAAGATACACAGTAGGATATTTTTGCAATTTTAACACATTCAAAGACTATAGTGACTCCCACATTTAGAAACTAAAATGACTATTAACCCGAATATTATAGAATGAGAAGCAAAAGTGAGTCCTGACTGACCAGTGAGAAGAGCAGCAAGTATCATATGGTACAAAGGAATCTCTCCAACAAATGCAGCACCAACAAGATAAGTTTTCACCTGTACACATGATGCAGTTCATATGTACAAAAAGAATTATTATTGAATATTAAAATAAGGAAAAGGGAGATATTAATTAATTAAGTAATAATAATGAATATACTAACAGGATCATATAAAGCAATTCTTAAGCCACCATACAAACACTGACGATGCAAACCAGGAACAATGCCTTTCCAAAGAGCAGAAACCCCTTCTTCTCTAGCAATAGTTTTAATGGTTCCAAGTAATCCCTTATATTTAGGTAAACCAACTCCACCATCATCAATCCCAATCCCTTCTCCTTTCTTTTGTAGTTGAAGCCTCACCTTAGCCGTATCCAAAGGAATAGTACAAAACTACAATAACAACAAAATACTGAATTTGGAAATGAAGAAATAAATGTAAAGAGGAAATGGAGAAGGAGAAGGAAAAGGAACCTCGGCGAAGCAAGCGGCGAAGGCGCTGCAAAGGAAGGATTGAGCGAAGGAAATCTGGTTTGGATCTGAGATTGACATTGCTGGTAATGGTGGTAAAGAGGATTGATTTGAAAGGAGTGATTGTGAAGGATGGTGGTAGTTGAAGAAGAAGTGGCATCAAAATCAAAGTGATCACCGACCTCGTTCGATTAAATTAAATTAAATTAAATCAAATTGAATCACGCATGATATAGACGAGTTGAGTTACTACTACGCTTCAACTACTTCTTCACAATAAATATACATTTTCAGTTTTGTTACTTTCACCTTTCCATAGATACAGACAGTTGATCTCTAAGTTACTACTCTAACAAGAAAAACTATCTTCATTCGGTAATATTTTCAGTTTCATGTTACAAATGGGATGAACAGAACGGGATAAAGTGGAAGGAAATAAGTCTATTCTTTTTTTGTTGATATGTTTTTGCAAGTAAATATTGAAAAATTGTACCCAAAAAAAGTAAATATTGAAAAATCATCTTTTATATATAAATAAAAATGTATCTGTCAAAAAAAATAAAATAAATGGGCTTATATAAGTGAGAGTGACATTTTCATGTGAGAGGCATATGAGCAAATCTGGTCCATACAAATCACACATCTATTATCAAGACTGCAACCTTTTTTAAGAGTTTAGAAAGTCATATCTCAACTTCAAAAATTCACACGAATTTTTTTTAATCTTGATTATTCATGATGGGATCTAATCTTTGGTAGACCGTCCGTATGGTAGAGTTGAAGTTGCTCTGCACTTGTTGATCGCCTTCTGCACTCCGTCCGAGTGTACCTGTAATTGCACTTCGACGCCCATGTCAGTGGGGTGAGTAAAAAGCAGAAGATGACGTATGGGTCAGAAGAATTACCTTGTCAGTGGTAGACCCCTATATATACTGTTGAGTGGGTGATCAGTAGTCATCAGATCAGTACGGAGTGATCTGGGTCATTGGATCAAAGCATGTGTGAGCGCAGATCTGCTCTCCCATGGATCGGGTCGAGCGCGCGATTGAGTGGGTTGGGCCGAAGGCCCCAGTCCAAAATAGGATCTAATAATGACTTTGATTTCTTTCTCGACTACAACAAGCAAGAAACTAACCCATTAGCTTGCCTCTGGCATCCCTTTATTAATGCTTGTCTGAAATTAAACATATAAGGGTAAGATATAAAACTATAAGTGAGTCATTGGGGACTCCGAAATAAATAACAGATAACAGTTGAGTTCATTTAAAACTTGTCTTGGAGCTTTTAATATCTCTATCTATATGGGTCCTTGGTACTTTCAGACTGTGATCTTTATGGTCAGATTTGGTAGTGCCATGTGAGTTACCCCAAACCGACTGTGTTTTATCTTAAGTTATATTTCTATTTACATCAACCTTTGAGTGTGAATCAGCTATTAGTTTCAAGGAGTTTACAATAATTGCCCATTTAATCAACTTTTGGATTCAAGGGTTACAAAACATTTTGTGTTGGGCGTATTTAGAGTATAATCTTAAGGCATCTTGAATCATGGTTCAAAGAAACAAGATAGGATTTAGAAAAATTGAAATGCACAATTAATCATGTTAGAGCTATATTAACCCAAATTCATCTCATTCATTTGAAGAATGTTCTCTTATCTTTCTAACGCTAACAAAAACACCTTAATCGGATACTTGTACCTCAAGTTATGCTGCAAACAATACTTATTCTTGTTGCAATGGGCGAATTTAAATGGCTAAGCAATTTTGGGGCAAAACTGCCTCCTTAAAAATGTTACGGAGAATCACGTGGCTATTCTAAATAGCTTAGAGATTTTCACTACATACTGAACATCCAATACATGCAAAATTTCATTCCAAATGCAAATTTAGCATACTAAAGCACCATGGATCACTAATTAGACTTATGAAATCATTCAAAAATAATGTTCAAATACACATTAGAACCCAAAGTCACTCTCAATTTCTCACATTCAACTTCATGAATCTTCCATCAAATTGAACAATGAGTTTCGGCACAAAGAAGCATAAACATGTAAGGAATTAAAGCAACATTATCACATGATGGGATGCTTAATGAAGGTCTTATTTGATATGAGCCAACATGCATGCCTAGCCTAATCATATAGCTTGGATGAAGGTCACAAAGATAAAGATTTCGGTTCTTGGACTGGAACCATAGCACTTATCTTTGAGGCTTGGAGAGGCTCAAAGTGGAGTGTGCTCTCGTCTTTTTCCCAAGGAAGAATTGACGAGCTTCTTTCTCCAAATCCATTTCTATCTCAGCCGCATTTGCTCTTTCTTCTTGTTCATGTAAGTATTGGTTTTCACAGTTTATGTTTGCTTGATTTTGAGTTATGTCATCTCTTTCTCCTTTGAATTTCATTGCGAATGCTTCTTGAATTATTGTGAGAGCTGAATTGATTTGGCTAAAATTCTAGGTCCACCAATGGAGATAATGTGAGATCTCATCGTTATTTATGGCGTACCCTAGCCCCCTAGTAAGATAACTCACCTTTGGTTGTGGAGCTCGTAAAATGGTGGTTTTGGAAAAGGTTGAAGATGAAGAGGACTTTGTGCCTAGGCCACACGTAAATTGAGCCTTCTAGCTTTAAAGATTTTGAATACTATTGCTTGGCACCTCGTATCAGCTTGCTCCCTTTTTCCCCTTCTTCCTTCCTCTCACGTGTTCTCCCCTCTCACTTTATCTATTTTTGTTGCTTCTTCTTTTGTTTTCCTCAGGTGAATGTGCATCTCTTGTTTAGATGAAGTAAATGGATGAGAAATTTGCACGTGTTTCTATTGGTTGAAGGGTGCCTAGGTGCCAAGTAGGAATGAAAGAATAAGAGCATCTTCAATGTTGGTAGTTTAGCGAGAAATCAACCATAAGATGTGTGACTTATAAGGAACCTGCGCTAAAGCTGTATTATGTGGCATTAGTTGTAGCCAAATTTTAGTTGTTGTTAGGAAAATAAGGCATGGCAACAAAATCACAAACAATAATATTTTCTCTCACCATCTAAGAAAATTTTGGTTAATGTAGAGAGGGGGGAACTAACCTTTGAACAAAATTACAATCTTTGAAACAAAAGATCAAATTACACAGAACCGAAATTAAACAGATCTAGTTACAAAAAATCAAAATTGAGGTGCAAAAGATTACACAGATTCATCAACAAGGATGAACTAAACAAAAATAATTGTATTGCGAACGCCATTGTATGGGCGATCTGTAGTTGCGAGGAGCAAATCTGAAGTTGTGAGAAAGAGATATGAGAGGGGAAGATCTTGGAGGCTAGTAGAGCAAAGAACTCGATGCGTGAAGGGAGAGATGAAGGATGGAGATGAAGGACGTGGAACATGGAAGCAATGAAAGTTTTGTGTGCGAGAGAGATGATGGATTTGTAGGTGAGAGAGATGAGGGAGAAAGGGAGATGAACTGGGAGAGTAGAGATTAAAGGGCAATGAAAGGGAGAATAAAGAATCAAAGAAGTGAGGGAGATGAAAAGGAGAGTTTGAGCTAATTTTGATTCTATAGAAGTTTGAGACTGATGTTCACAGGTGTAGAAGAATACCTGGTATTATTTCTGTCATGTTCTGTATACAAAAGTTGAAGGATATTTATAATCTTCTCTGATACTAACTGTAGCGGGCCTGATAACCGGGCCGGATAAATAATTTCAGAATACTATTTGCCCCACTATTTACAACACTCCCCCTCAAGTTGGTGAGTGGATATCTATCATTCCCAGCTTGCAAGTCAATTGATTGAAATGCTCTGTTAGCAAACCCTTTGTTAGCACATCTGCCAGTTGATGCCCGGAAGGAATGTAGGATGTAGCTATTAAACCACTGTCTAGTTTCTCCTTGATGAAGTGGCAGTCTATCTCTATGTGTTTGGTCCTGTCATGCTGAACAGGATTATGGGAAATACTGATTGCTGACTTATTGTCACAAAACAACTTCATAGGCCATTCACAATGAATTTTCAAATCATTTAATATGATCTTCATCCACAATAATTCACAAATTCCTTGAGCCAAAGCTCGAAATTCTGCCTCAGCGCTTGATCGAGCCACTACATTTTGTTTCTTACTTCTCCATGTAACAAGGTTCCCACACAAAAGCGTGCAATATCCTGAAATGGATCTTCTATCACTTACTGAGCCTGCATAGTCAGCATCGGTGTAGGCTTCTACAGTTAGGTTTCCACCTCTTTTGAACAATAGTCCTCTTCCTGGAGTAGCCTTGAGGTACTGTAAAACACGATCAACAGCTTGTAAGTGTCTCATCCTCGGGTCATGCATAAATTGGCTCACCACACTGATTGCATAAGCCAAGTCAGGTCTAGTGTGTTCCAGGTAAATCAATTTTCCCACCAGCCTCTGATATTGGACTTTGTCAACTTTGGCGCTTTCTTCTTCGAGACTCATCTTGTGGTTTTGCTCTATAGGAACATTTGCAGGTTTGCATCCCAGTTTCCCAGTTTGCCGCAAAAGATCAAGTACATATTTTCTATGAGATATGAAATGCCTTGGTTTGAGTAGGCCACCTCAATTCCCAAGAAATACTTGAGTTGTCCAAGGTCCTTCATTTCAAATTCTGCTGATAGTTTCTCCTTTAGCAGTTGTCTCTCTATCAAGTCATCTCCTGTAATAATAATATCATCAAATTAAACAAGAAGGATAGTCCATTTTCCTTCATGCGAGTGCTTAAAGAAAAGGGTGTGGTCTCCTTGGCTCTACTTGTAGCCTAAGTACACCATTGCTTTTGTGAATCTTCCAAACCATGCCCGAGGAGACTATTTTAGTCCATATAGGTCTTTCCTCAATCGACATATCTTGTTTGTTCCACATGTAGGAACAAATCCTGGTGGGATCTCCATGTACACCTCTTCTTCCAAGTCTCCATGCAAGAACACATTTTTCACATAAATTGGTGTAATTCCCACTCAGAGTGGGCAACAAGAGATAATAGGATCCGAACTGTCATTTTAGCAACTGGAGCAAAAGTCTCCTCATAGTCAATGCCATATGTGTTGTGCGAAAAGTAGTTGTGCAAGTGTACACAATCGCAACAAGTAATATAGTGATAAAAGTAGAGATCGTCTCCACAGGGATTGATGTTAATTTTAAAGTTTAACTTACACTAACTTTAGTGAAACAAGTGGCAAATGTATATAGTCACAAGTAACAGTAGAAAATAGTGGTTGAAGAGAACAGTTAAAAGAGTAGTTCAAATATAAGAGAAGTAAGTTGGACTGCACGTTGCTAAGTAAATCCCCAAAAGCAATGTGTTATAACGTCACACGCTATAACGTCAAGCGTTGTAGCATATGATATTGTGTCTTTCAGCCACTAACGCCAGGGTTTTGTTACAAGACTCCTATGTCTAGGTTCTAAATAAGTCTACCCCTGTATAATAAGGAACCCACAGCTTTTGCCCTATGAACTATTGTCTTTCTATGTCTAGAAGGAGCTAACGTTGTTTAAATGTCTTTAAACAACCTTTCATTCATATCAATCTTTGAGTTCTATTCATGGACCATACCCATGAATGTACTCATTTTAAGTGGTCAACCCTAAAACAAGTTTGAAAGAATTAAAATGCAAAGATTGAAACGCAAAGTGTGAAATATTATAAACGCAATACTAAAGGTTCATTATATGCTTAAAGGAATCCAACTACAGGTGTTTAGCAATGTTGAGCATCATCAACAAAATACAAGTTAAATAACTCATATTAGCGTAAACAAAAGAAAGAGAAACGGTTGCAAAAGATACAAACCCAAGGTTCCAACTCTTGAACAGAGGTGACGCTATAACGTTAACTTTACACCGAGGAAAATGGTAAACAATAACAAAAAAATAAAAGCTTGAAAGTGTTTCAATGGAGGAGAAGTGTGTCAATCTTTTTCTTCCAAAAACTCTCTCTATATCCGAAGGTAGGAGTGTAGTGGTGAAGTAGTAGTTCTCTTGTGTGTATCCCAAAAAGGTACAAAAAGGTGATGGGCACTTCTCACCAACTAAAGATATTCTCCCACTCAAGCAATGACAAGTGTCCCTCGCTAGCCATTAAGAAGCCGAGGCTGTCAGCGTGTACATCTACCTACTAGATTTGGTTCAGAGTGATTGGCGCCAAAAATGATCTTTTATCTTTGATATTTAGCTGGTCCTGCTTTTCACCGCTATAACGCTTGACGCTATAGCGCTTGATGCTGCAACACTAACAAACACATTAAATTGTTCACAGGGGCACCAGATGTGCCAAATTAACAACAAAATAGAATTTAGCCCTTCTTTATCTAAAACCAACATAATATAGTAAATAAGACACTAATGTTACTTGAGAACTTACTTTAATTTAAGAAATAAAGGCATAAATAACTCATATAAATACGAGTTATCAATATGTCTGCCATGAACAATTATGTGCATGCAAATAGTTGGACTAATCCCATGAATATCAGCCATTTGCCACCCAATAGCTCTCTTATGTCGTTTTAGGGTTGTAATGAGCTCATCCTCTTGTTCTTTGGTGAGACCAGAAGAAATGATTACAGGAAGAGACTCATCCTCTAGAGTAGGTGGTTGCACTATGGAAGGAACACTTTTCTTGAGGTTTGAGTTTTCTTGTTCAAGTGACTCATATCTTCTAGCCCAAACCTCTTTCACTGTCATTTCATCTTCTTGGATTGCACCTTCTTCAATAAACTCATGCTCATTTTTGTTTGTTAGAACCTCTCCCAAGTGGTCATTGGTTTTATGAAAGGTCAAGAGAAATGAATGAACACTCTTCAGTGTTGTCTTCAGGGAGTTTCAGAGCATTTAGAACATTGAATACTTCTTGGTCATTAACCCTCATTGTCAGCTCTCCCTTTTGAACATCAATAAGTGTCTTCTCTGTAGTCAGAAATGGTCTCCCTAAAATGATAGGTACCTCCTTATCTGCATCAAAATCCAAAATAACAAAATCCACGGGAAAAACAAATTTGTCAACTTTTATTAAAACATCTTCTACTATCCCCTCAGAATAGGCAAGAGTCCTATCAACAAGCTGAAGGGTTACAGAGGTAGGTATGGCAGTTCCTATACCCAATTGTGTGTAAATGGACTTAGGTATCAAGTTGATACTTGCTCCTAAGTCACATAAAACACGACTAGAATAAAAATCTCCAATGGAGCAGGGTATAGTGAAACTACCAAGATCCTTTAATTTTCTTGGAAGTTTATTTTGCATCAACATGCTACATTCTCCAGTCATTGCCACAGTTTCAAACTCTCCAAGTCTTCTCCTTTTGGTGAGAACATCCTTCATGAACTTGGCATAGTTAGGCATTTGCTGTAATGCCTCCACCAAAGGGACATTGATGTGCAATTGTTTTAGAACTTCTAGGAACTTGTTGAACTGCTTGTCCTCATGTGCCTTCTTCAGTCTTTGAGGGTAAGGTGGAGCAGGATATTCAGGCACAAGTTTAGGTTCAGGTGTTTTATCCAACTTTATAACGTCAGGCGCTATAGCGTCGGGAGGATTTTTTTCTTTTTCAGAAACACCTGACCCTACAATGGGTGCATCATTTACATCCTTACCACTTCTCAGAGTTATTGCTTTCACATGTTATTTGCCTGGTGCATGAGATGTTGAGGGTTCAGTAGTGGAAGGAAATCCACCACTAGGCCTTTGTGTGAGAGCAGATGCTATTTGCCCAACCTGGTTCTCTAGGGTCTTTATAGATGCTTCATGGGTCTGCATCGTGGTTTTACAATCACTAATAAAAGACCTCAGCAAAGATTCCATCGAGTTGTCCATAGCAGGGGCATTCGGTCTTTGATTTTGTTGAGCTGGGAAGCCTGGTGGAATAGCTGGAGCATTAGAACTTGTGGTAGCAGCATTACTTCCACCCCATCTGAAATTAGGATGGTTCTTCCAACCAGGGTTGTAAGTATTAGAATAAGGGTTGTTTCCCTTGTTGTATCCCACATAATTCACAGATGCAAGGTTTGTTGTGCATTCTTCATATAAATGGTCTCCCCCACAATAAACACAACTAGTTTCTTCAGGAGGGGCTTGTTCAATAGCAACAACAGTTGATTCCTTTGGTGCTATAGCATCAGACGCTATAGCATTAGCAGTACCCAATCCCTTGATCATGTTTGTGAGAGTAGCCACTTGAGCTGAAAGAGCAGAAACTTCACTCGCTTCATGAACTCCAGCTACCCTTTTTGCAGGATTTAACCTTTCAGTGGGCCATGAAGAGCTATTGATAGCAATACATTCTATGAGCTCACAAGCTTCATTGTAGGATGAGTTTAGGATCACACCTCCAGATGAGGCATCCAACATTGACCTTGTTTGTGCCTCCAACCCATTGTAGAAGGTTTCCATTCGAATCACTATTGGAATCCCATGATGTGGACATTTCCTTAATAGCTCCTTCCACCTTTCCCATGGTTCATGCAATGTTTCCCCATCTTTTTGTTTGAAGGGTGTAATGTCATTCCTCATCCTGGCGTTCTTGTTTGGTGGAAAGTATTTTTCTAAAAAAAGTTTTGTCATCTCTTCCCAATTGGTGATAGAGTTAGACTCCAAGGAATTCAACCAAGCATTGGCTCTATCTTTAAGGGAATATGGAGAGAGTTTTAGCCTAAAGGCATCTTCTCTAACGCCAGGTATGATGAAGTTACTACAAACTTCCAAAAAGTTTCTCAAATGGGCAAAGGGATCCTCTTGAGTAGACCCTCCAAATTGTCCATTAGTTTGAAGCATTTGGAGCATCATAGGCTTGAACTCAAAATGAGTGGCAGTTACAGTAGGCCTTGTGATGCTTGTTTCCATGGAAGTTGGGTCAAAAACAACATAATCCCTCATTGGTCTGTCTCTGTCATTCACCATTTGGTTAGGACCTTGGTTTATGGAGCTGTCTCTGTACCAATATTCTTCATCTGGTTCAGTGTAGGTAAAAGGACCTTGTCTTTCACCTCTTTGACCTCTTCCTCCACGTGGGGTCCTCCCACCTTGATGGGAAGGAGTTCTTCCACCAAGAGTACCTCTGCCAGTATTTCCAGTAGTAGCAGTGTTATGCTCAGACATGTTTGGTCTGAGTTGTTGTAGCCTTTGTTGTTGTCTCAACCTTCTGAATCTTCTCTCAAGTTTTGGATCAAACTCAAAATCAGGTGGCTCTGTCCTGGGCATACCCTATAACGCTTCTTGTTATGACACCAAAAACAAATACCAGAGTAAAATCTTCACTAGGAGTGCGAGAATTTTTTAAACAATAAAAGTTAAATGCAATCCCCGGCAACGGCGCCACAAACTTGTTGTGCGAAAAGTAGTTGTGCAAGTGTACACAATCGCAACAAGTAATATAGTGATAAAAGTAGAGATCGTCTCCACAGGGATTGATGTTAATTTTAAAGTTTAACTTACACTAACTTTAGTGAAACAAGTGGCAAATGTATATAGTCACAAGTAACAGTAGAAAAGAGTGGTTGAAGAGAACAGTTAAAAGAGTAGTTCAAATATAAGAGAAGTAAGTCGGACTGCTCGTTGCTAAGTAAATCCCCAAAAGCAATGCGTTATAACGTCACACGCTATAGCGTCAAGCGCTGTAGCATATGATATTGTGCCTTTCAGTCACTAACGCCAGAGTTTTGTTACAAGACTCCTATGTCTAGGTTCTAAATAAGTCCACCCCTGTATAATAAGGAACCCACAGCTTTTGCCTTATGAACTATTGCCTTTCTATGTCTAGAAGGAGCAAACGTTGTTTAAATGTCTTTAAACAACCTTTCATTCATATCAATCTTTGAGTTCTATCCATGGACCATGTCTGTACCCATGAATGTACTCATTTTAAGTGGTCAACCCTAAAACAAGTTTAAAAGAATTAAAATGCAAAGATTGAAACGCAAAGTGTGAAATATTAAAAACGCAATACTAAAGGTTCATTATAAGCTTAAAGGAATCCAACTACAAGTGTTTAGCTCATGTTGAGCATCATCAACAAAATACAAGTTAAATAACTCATATTATCGTAAACAAAAGAAAGAGAAACGGTTGCAAAAGATACAAACCCAAGGTTCCAACTCTTGAACAGAGGTGACACTATAATGTTAACTTTACACCGAGGAAAATGGTAAACAATAACATAAAAATAAAAGCTTGAAAGTGTTTCAATGGAGGAGAAGTGTGTTAATATTTTTCTTCCAAAAACTCTCTCTATATCCGAAGGTAGGAGTGTAGTGGTGAAGTAGTAGTTCTCTTGTGTGTATCCCAAAAAGGTACAAAAAGGTGATGGGCACTTCTCACCAACTAAAGATATTCTCCCACTCAAGAAATGACAAGTGTCCCTCGCTAGCCACTAAGAAGCCGAGGCTGTCAAAGTGTACACCTACCTACTAGATTTGGTTCAGAGTGATTGGCGCCGAAAATGATCTTTTATCTTTGATATTTAGCTGGTCCTGCCTTTCACCGCTATAACGCTTGACGCTATAGCGCTTGATGCTGCAACACTAACAAACACATTAAATTGTTCACAGGGGCACCAGATGTGCCAAATTAATAGCAAAATAGAATTTAGCCCTTCTTTATCTAAAATTAACATAATATAGTAAACAAGACACTAATGTTACTTGAGAACTTACTTTAATTTAAGAAATAAAGGCATAAATAACTCATATAAATATGAGTTATCAATATGTCTGTGTGTATCCTTTTTCCACTAGTCTAGCTTTGTATCGATCAAGAGTTCCATCTGATTTGTGCTTGACTGTATAGATCCATCTGCAACCGACAGGTTTCTTGTCTTCCCATCTCTCAACAATCTCCCAAGTTCCATTTCTTTCAAGAGCTTTCATTTCCTCATTCATATCTTGGACCCAATTTTGATCTTTCAATGTGTAACACCCCCTTTCTAACTAACTATTCTTTACAATATTATCAGAGTTTTCAAAATAATTATCAGCGAAAGAAAGTGTCACATTTAAACAACTAGCATTTTAAAAGTCCAATAATCGAAAACTAAATGACGATAAGCTCCAAGTCACGATACATAGCACCGTAATAAAATTCACGCTTCCAACACAGCGGAAGTCTCGAAAGGTTCAATAGAAAACTTAGTGCAACAGCAGTCAAAGTCCAACATCAAAACAAATAAATAAAGGAATAATGAAAACAACTACGCCCGCCCCTGGTGCTACATATCAGAGCTGAGACATGACTACTAGAAGACCGGCATAAGAATGCACTCACTCGCGGGTACTGCAGGTTGCCGACATACGAGGCAACACGACGCATTGAGTAGGGTGAGTCTTTTATACAAATAATAATAAATAGGATAGGCATTACATATTGGCAAGGCAACAAACATTACTAATTCACCGCATTATCAACACATCATCAATAAATTCATTAACATGGTATGATTTTTATGCATGTATGCAACATGCATGAGGATCCTTCATCACCACTATTTGCCTTGAGGGCACTCATCGCTTTGGACCGGAGTCCCACGTCGCTTTGGCCGAAGCCTACACATCGCTTTATGCATATGCATCATGAGGCTCTATGTCAATGCACCACAAACACACATATTGCCACAACTTATTAGGCGCACCATTTTTCAGTTATTAACTCATCTCCATCTCACCAACAAATTAGCCTTGAGGCGTCTCATCGCTTTTGGACCGAAGTCCCACACCGCTTTCACACCAATAATTATCAACATATAATTAAACTCACCGCTTCAAATTATTAAACTACATAACGATTACTAAACTCACCGCTTTGTGTTTCTCAACTTGACACCATCCACATATATGTCTTAATTTATAACGCCTTTAAGTTTTCAAGTAATAACATCTTTAAAATTTAAGTAGCAACATCTTTAAAATTTAAGTAACAACACATTAAAAATTAAGTGACATTAAACTTAAAATCTTGGAAAACATCTCATTTTTATGCTTAGGTGACATCACGTTTAAATTGCAAACCAAGTAAAACATCAACCACTTTATTTATAAAAACAGCCACATTACACACCCTCTCATAAAAACGCAGAAAATTTTGGTTCACCTACAGTGTAAACAGAGTGAAAGCAGTGACCTTTTTGGGCCCTGTAATAAAGAGCCAAAACAAAGAAAGCAGCGTGGAAAAAAAGCAGAATTTTCGAACCAAAATAGCGGTATTTTCGAGCCAAAAACAAGATGAAACAAGTGGCTCTTTTTCGCAAGAAAACAGCAGCAGAAACAAAGTGTGTTTACGGCAGAAAACAGGGCCTCATTTGTTGTAAAACAGCAGCGTTTTTATTAAAAGAAAGCGGCAAAACGGCAACATTAAAAATCTGGTTTACAGCACATAAAAATCTGGTTTACAGCAACTTATTAAAAGGCTAACAGCAACATTAAAAATCTGGTTTACAGCACATAAAAATCTGGTTTACAGCAACTTATTAAAAGGCTAACAGCAACATTAAAAATCTGGTTTACAGCACATAAAAATCTGGTTTACAGCAACTTATAAAAGGCTAACAGCAACATTTTTACTTATAAAAAAAACAGCATATATTATCCAATCTCTCCACAATAATTTCATCAACAATTTAATTGAGTATTTCAACAACACTACAAAATCTCCACATATCTACACTCACCTTCATTAAGGAAATTCTACAAACATGTTATATGCTTATTCAACAACATATCTATTCCAAAGTTACCAAGAGACATGGCATTCCAATTAGACTCAAAACACAATACAATTAATCACATAACTACTCCAAACATGCAACAATTCAACAATTTCAAACACTCAACAATTCAATAGTCTAGAGCACCCAACAACCTAACCTATACATAACCATAATCCTAAAAATTATTATAGGTATAGAAGAGCCCCCATACCTTGGAAAGCTTAAGAATTCGAAATCACCTCCAAGGAAAACACTACGAAGCAAGCCTCTCCTTCCCTCCTTCTAGAACCGAAAGCTACACCTTAGGGCCATGGGGAAATAACAACGATGGGAGTGAGGGAAAGGAAGGCTACAAAACGTATAAAGGGAAGAAAACGGAAGAGAAAGGATTGAAAGCCATTACCTAGTGAAGAACTTGAGAGAACTCTCCTTCTCCTTCTCTTCTCACGCCGCGAGCTTCATCTCTCTTCTCTCTCGAATTCTTTCTTTCTACGGTGGAATGGTGTGAATGAGACTCTCACTTAGGGTTTTTGGGGTTTTAGGATTGGGCTTGGGTCACTAATTGACTTGGGCCCTAATTGCACCTCCTTATTTACTTAATTACTCCCACCACTCCTCAATTTAATTACCAAACTATACTCCCTTCTTTAATTAACACACCACCTCTTAATTAATTTAAATACCCTATCGTTATTTCGGTATAATCAACCACTAGTACCTAATTAAATTAATTAAATAAGCACCTAATTAAATTAATTAAATAGGCACCTAATTAAATTAATTAAATAGACACCCGAATTATTTTGGGGCGTTACAACTCTCCCCCACTTAGAATATTTTCGTCCTCGAAAATTTGACGTCAAAACCATGAAAACAATATTGAGCTTAAGTTCTCATACCTAACTTGATCCAAACCATGCACTCCTCTTACATCGTTACTTTTGTACCAAAACTCTAATCTTTACGTCTCACTACCATCTTCCCCCAATCTAACGTCAAGACACTACCAAGGGTTCGTTATGGACATAATCTCGAAATAAGGTTCGAGATAAATTCCTACTACACCTAGACGGATACAACTATTGCAAGTCAAGATCATGAAATCGAGTTCACGATCGCATCACCGAGGACCATTAGGCACATAGGATAAAACATAGTGAAATGCACATCATAAAATACGCTCGACGTTTAGAATCATTCTCATAGAAATCAAAGCATTAAAGACATGACAACACCTCAAAATAATTGACATGACCATCCTATAAAGTTTCCAATAACGGCATGATTTTGGTATTCCTTGGCTCTTACGTTTGCACAACATTCTACTTAGTAAATAAAGACATCAAAATTTGAAGGCAAACAAAGACCTTTAACTCAAGAAAACAAGCACTTTTAAATCTTGGGAAACAACAACATAAAGTTGAGAACACAAAGAACATTTATTTTTAAAACGGCAAACAACAACAATTTTAAGAAAACAAAGAGAGAAATCCCTTTTTTTTTTTTTTTTTTTTTTTTTTTTTTTTGGAAAACAAAGCGGACAACCAACTTTTAAAGACGACACCATTTTACCCAACCCCTCGCTAACATCCAATTTATCTACGCAATGCACAACACGTAACCTTCTCGATTATCATTATTACCACATCTCTCAATTTCATCATAACCTCTTATTTAAATCACAACATCATCATTTAGTCACTTAGCACGATTAACACGTCATTATCTTTAATCATTAGTTATACACATGGGACGCCACAACATAAAAACAAAGCAATTATTGTGACTACAACAACTTGAAAGATAGAGAAAACGGCACTTTAATATATGATGAGCAAAGACACTTAAATTGAAGAAATAGCTCACTTAAACTTGAGAAAACAGCCGCATTTCATTTAAGTAAATCGCACATTTAATTATAAAGAAAGAAAGAAAACATCGCAAACTACTTGGTTGTAAAACCGCACTATTAATTTTATATAAAAGGACAAAGAACCTAGCCTTACAAAAATAGCGACATCGGCTTAAAAAAATCAGCTGCGGCATTAGCTTCAAAAGCGATCCACGATGGTTTTTATAAACAAAATACAGCAACATCACCTTTTTATAAAAAAAAATACAAAGAACCGCATTTAAATGAAAAAAAAGACAAAGAAAAAAAAAAAAAAGCGACTTAACAACATGAAAGCGTACCCTTTTAATTCACAAAAACAATGACTTGATTATGGAAAAATAGCAACCTTGATTTTAATTATGCAATCACGACAACACCTAACCCATTCTCATCTTATTTAAATTTGAGTAACAATACATCTAAATTGAAGGGACAACACATTTGAATGATTTGGGTACCAATACCTTTTGCACTTTAGAAAAATATCACATTTAAATTAAGGAAACAACACATTTTGAAAGTGGGAACATCTCATTCAAGAATTGGAGTAACAACACCTCTAAGTTTTCAAGTAACAACATCTTCAAAACCTAGTAACAACACATTCCAAGTTTTAGTAACAATGCCTTTAAATTTGGAAAACAACACATTCAAATCTTGGGCAACACATTAAAATTCGGGTAACAATATATTGGAAATTTTGGAAAACATCTCCTTTTAAAATCACCAAACAAAGTAGTAAAACCCCACCATTTTATTTATAAAGACGACCACGTTACACCCCTTTTCATTTTAAAAGAAACACGGGAAAACAAAGTGTGGATAAGCGTGAGGAAATGGCGCCTCATTTTTGTTGTGAAAGCAGCAGTATTTTTATTAAGAGAAAACAAAGAAGACAAAGCAAAAACAAACAATTGATCACCCTCACCACATCCTCATCAAATCACCCAATCACTCACAACAACATTTTTTTTTTTTTAAATATGACCACATACTGATTGCCCTTTATATATATTCGTAGGTTATAAAATAGTAAACTATTTGACTATGGGATTTCTCGGATATCTGCATGCTGCTCACAATGAGAACATTTGTGAGGCTCTCAGAGATGTCCTTGAAAATACACCCGATGGCGGCTTTGAACAAAGGCTAGCCATAGTCAAAAAAGTACACTAGTAGTATAACGCTTAGAGTGAAATTCTTTGAATTATTGTCCATATAAGTATCACAGTTAATATATAATAAAACATTTTCGCATACCAAAACCTACAATACCCGAACCCCACATACAAGTCCCTCATATATCTAATGGATTAATTAACCAAATTCAATCACTTCATTAACTACAATTACTCAACTAATTGCAACACGTTGGTAAGACTATCACCTAACATTTAAAATATCACAACACATGGTAAGGAGTAGTGGCTAAAGTCAAAATACTAACTAACATAGTAGCTACACAAGGTACTCAGAGCAAACACACACATAGCGACAATAAGACAATAAGCGGCACAAAGTATCAACAATAGCAATTCTACCGTTTGGCCAATTCAAACTAATCAACGCAACACAAATCATGGTTAGAGCGAGTACCAAGACTCGAGGATAACTAGACTCGACAACTGGACAACTTGGGTAGGACGGACCAAACTTCACTCCTCCGATACTACTAATGTAACACCCTTTCTAACTAACTATTCTTTACAATATTATCGAGTTTTCAAAATAATTATCGTGAAAGAAAGTGTCACATTTAAACAACTAGCATTTTAAAAGTCCAATAATCGAAAACTAAATGACGATAAGCTCCAAGTCACGATACATAGCACCGTAATAAAATTCACGCTTCCAAACAATGGAAGTCTCGAAAGGTTCAATAGAAAACTTAGTGCAACAAAGATCAAAGTCCAACATCAAAACAAATAAATAAAGGAATAATGAAAACAACTACGCGCCCACGGTGCTACATATATCGAGAGTGAGACATGACTACTAGAAGACCAGGCATAAGAATGCACTCACTCGCGGGTACTGCGAGTTGCCGACATACGAGGCAACACGACTTGATAGAGGTGAGTCTTTTATACAAATAATAATAAATAGGATAGGCATTACATATTGGCAAGGCAACAAACATTACTAATTCACCGCATTATCAACACATCATCAATAAATTCATTAACATGGTATGATTTTTATGCATGTATGCAACATGCATGAGGATCCTTCATCACCACTATTTGCCTTGAGGGCACTCATCGCTTTGGACCGAGTCCCACGTCGCTTTGGCCAAGCCTACACATCGCTTTATGCATATGCATCATGAGGCTCTATGTCAATGCACCACAAACACACATATTGCCACAACTTATTAGGCGCACCATTTTTCAGTTATTAACTCATCTCCATCTCACCAACAAATTAGCCTTGAGGGCGTCTCATCGCTTTTTGGACCGAAGTCCCACACCGCTTTCACACCAATAATTATCAACATATAATTAAACTCACCGCTTCAAATTATTAAACTACGCAACGATTACTAAACTCACCGCTTTGTGTTTCTCAACTTGACACCATCCACATATATGTCTTAATTTATAACGCCTTTAAGTTTTCAAGTAATAACATCTTTAAAATTTAAGTAGCAACATCTTTAAAATTTAAGTAACAACACATTAAAAATTAAGTGACATTAAACTTAAAATCTTGGAAAACATCTCATTTTTATGCTTAGGTGACATCACGTTTAAATTGCAAAACCGAAGTAAAACATCAACCACTTTATTTATAAAAACAGCCACATTACACACCCTCTCATAAAAAAACGCAGAAAATTTTGGTTCACCTACAGCAGCTAAACAGAGTGAAAACAGTGACCTTTTTGGGCGCGTAGCGATGCCTAAAACAAAGAGAAAACAGCGTGGAAAAACAGCAGAATTTTCGAACCAAAATAGCAGTATTTTCGAGCCAAAAACAGCAGTGAAACAGTGGCTCTTTTTCGCGCCAAAAGCAGCAGTAAAAAAGCAGTGTGTTTACGGCAGAAAACAGGGCCTCATTTGTTGTAAAACAGCAGCGTTTTTATTAAAAGAAAGCGGCAAAACGGCAACATTAAAAATCTGGTTTACAGCACATAAAAATCTGGTTTACAGCAACTTATTAAAAGGCTAACAGCAACATTAAAAATCTGGTTTACAGCACATAAAAATCTGGTTTACAGCAACTTATTAAAAGGCTAACAGCAACATTAAAAATCTGGTTTACAGCACATAAAAATCTGGTTTACAGCAACTTATAAAAAGGCTAACAGCAACATTTTTACTTATAAAAAAAAACAGCATATATTATCCAATCTCTCCACAATAATTTCATCAACAATTTAATTGAGTATTTCAACAACACTACAAAATCTCCACATATCTACACTCACCTTCATTAAGGAAATTCTACAAACATGTTATATGCTTATTCAACAACATATCTATTCCAAAGTTACCAAGAGACATGGCATTCCAATTAGACTCAAAACACAATACAATTAATCACATAACTACTCCAAACATGCAACAATTCAACAATTTCAAACACTCAACAATTCAATAGTCTAGAGCACCCAACAACCTAACCTATACATAACCATAATCCTAAAAATTATTATAGGTATAGAAGAGCCCCCATACCTTGGAAAGCTTAAGAATTGAAATCACCTCCAAGGAAAACACTACTGAAGCAAGCCTCTCCTTCCCTCCTTCTAGAACCGAAAGCTACACCTTAGGGCCATGGGGAAATAACAACGATGGGAGTGAGGGAAAGGAAGGCTACAAAACGTATAAAGGGAAGAAAACGGAAGAGAAAGGATTGAAAGCCATTACCTAGTGAAGAACTTGAGAGAACTCTCCTTCTCCTTCTCTTCTCACGCCGCGAGCTTCATCTCTCTTCTCTCTCGAATTCTTTCTTTCTACGGTGGAATGGTGTGAATGAGACTCTCACTTAGGGTTTTTGGGGTTTTAGGATTGGGCTTGGGTCACTAATTGACTTGGGCCCTAATTGCACCTCCTTATTTACTTAATTACTCCCACCACTCCTCAATTTAATTACCAAACTATACTCCCTTCTTTAATTAACACACCACCTCTTAATTAATTTAAATACCCTATCGTTATTTCGGTATAATCAACCACTAGTACCTAATTAAATTAATTAAATAAGCACCTAATTAAATTAATTAAATAGGCACCTAATTAAATTAATTAAATAGACACCCGAATTATTTTGGGGCGTTACACAATGCCTCTTGAACAGACGATGGAATGACCACAGAGTCAACTGCAGAAATAAAACTTTGATGCTGCAAGGAAAGATTCTTAGTGGAAACATATTGGGAAATAGGATGTTTAGCACAAGACCTTTTCCCTTTCCTCAAAGCAATAGGTAACTCATCTGTATCAGTGTCACAATTGTCAGAACTCTTAGAATCACTAATAGGAGGGTTAATTTCAGTACTTACCGCCGTTTCAGGTGATTGAGGCTGCTTCTGGAGTAGGTCAGGTTTACTTCTCCTCTGGTACACTAAAGTTGGCTCACTAGCCTTAGTTTCTGCTGGAAGAGTCGAAGGTGATGGCTCTTGCAAAACAGACGACGAAGGAGGATCTGAACCAGAAGTGGATAACTCGAGTTCTGAGGTAGGAACAGATGACTCTGACTCAGGTGTGGAAATAGGACTAGGACTTCGAGTAGGTGACTCGGGTAGGACTAAAAACTCAGATTCGGACTTAGATTCCAAGTCACTAAGGTTCTCTCCCTAAAGCTGAGCGTGAGTGAAGTAAGACACATTTTCATGAAACGTGACATCTTTAGAGACAAAGTATCTATGACTAGGAGGATGATAGCATTTGTATCCTCTTTTTTCGGGAGCATAGCCGACAAAGACACATCTGACTACATGGGGATCCAACTTACTCCGATGTTGTTTGTGAACATGGACAAAGGTAACACAACTAAACACTCAAGACTCAAGATTCAAAAGATGAACAGAAGGAAACTGAACGGTCATAGACTGAACAGGACTGACATTACCTAACATGCGAGATGGGACTCGATTAACCAAGTAAGCAGCAGTCAATACTGCTTCCCCCAAATATGACTTAGGAACAGACATTTGGAAAAGGAGAGCTCGAGTAACTTCAAGTAGGTGGCGATTTTTTCTTTCAGTGACACCATTTTGTTGTGGAGTGTCGACACATGTAAATTCATGGAGTATTCCATGTTCACTGGTAAAGTTTGACAGAACATGATTGGTATATTCTTTGCCATTATCAGACCGAAGCCTTTTAATGCCTCTTTCAAATTGTGTGTGCACCATATGATAAAATTTAATAAACAGTTGTGGTACTTCTGATTTGTCCTTCATAAAAAAATCCAAGTTACACGAGTGCAATCATCAATAAAAGAAACAAACCATTTTGCACCAGAAACAATAGAAATAGGTGCGGGTCCCCAAACATCAGAATGTATAAGATCAAAAGGTTCCACACTTTTATTACAACTAGGAGGAAAAGAGACACGATGATGCTTAGCAAACTGACAAGTATCACACTTAAACGACTCAATTGAATATTTAAAAACAAAGTTGGAAACATAGACTTAATTAAAGAAAATGGAGGATGCCCAAGACGCTTGTGCTGAAGCCAAATTTGTGAGGCAGATGAGGAAGACTCAGACTGAAAGCAAGAAGACTCTGACGGGGAGCAGGAAGACAACACCTTCGAACCATCCGCTTTTCCAGATAGTACAGCCCTTCCTTTTCCTTACTTGCCCTAATCACCCGATCCGTTGGGAAGATCCTGAAAAACACCATGAGAAGAGAAAATAGTTACTTTACAATTATGATCACGGGCAAGTTTATGACTAGATATAAGATTGTGAGAGAGTTTGGGAACATGCAACACATTTTGCAATACAAGAGACAGTTGCAATTGAACTGAGCCAAAGCCCTCAATACGAGCATAAGAACCATTAGCAATAGTAATATATCAATTACTTGTAAAGGGAGTGTACAAAGAAAACAATGTGAAATCAGGTGTCATATGGTCAGTGGCACCAGAATCAAGAAGCCAAGCATCTTTGGGAGTTGTGCCATAAACACTAAAGGATCGAGAGCATAGACCCTTACCAGTCATTACTAGAGAAATAGATCCAGAAGGCTTACTGAGGGAGTTGAGCAGGGACTTCAAACGATTCACGTCATCCGAACTGAAGGACAAGGAGTCAGTGTCCCCGTTTGTAGAGCTTTCAGTGTCTAGAGACATTGTAGTAGCATTGGCTTGGCTCTGACGTATACCTTTGAAGCCTCCAGTGCGGTTAAGAACCTGATCCTTTCCATGTAATTTGAAACACCGGTCCTTTGTATGACCCGTCTTTTTGCAGTGCTTACAATAACGATCATCTCTGTTTGGTTTGCCTGATATTTGCTTTCTTGCCTTATTGGCAACTAATGCAGAACCTTCAGAAGGTTTGGTACCAAGCATGACGCCACGACGACTCTCTTCACCTCGCACAATTGAGAATACTTCAGCAAGTGGAGGAAGACGCTCCTTGCCTAAAATCTGCACTCGAATGGGGTCATAGTCATTGTTCAAGCCAGTCAAGAACTCAAAGATTTGATCGGTTTCAATACAAGTATTCAAAGCGATTGTGTCATCAGGGGTCTCCATCTTGAGAGTCTGATATTGATCCAGCTCAATCCAAAAACCGTTCATAGTGGCAAAGTACTCAGAGACATACATGGTTCCTTGTTTAGTATTGAAGATTCTACTCTTCAATGCAAAGCAGGCAGAGAGGTCCTGTTTCTTGGGGTAGTTCTGGATGAGACTCTTCCAAATATCCCTAACATTGGCAAGAAACATATATTGATTGCTGATCTCTGGGATCATACTGTTCCACATCCATGACATGATGAGTGAGTCTTCATTGTCCCAAGTAGTAAAGCCAGGATCAGTGGAAGGGAGAGGGTCACCTTCAATGTGGTTTAATTTACCATGACCGTTCAAATTTGCTCGCATGAATTGAGCCCAGTTAAAATAATTCTTCCCATTCAGACGATGACTTTGATGTAGTGTTGGCAGAGAATTAGCATTCATCAAGTTTGACGACTCACCAAGAGGTGGTGGAATCACAAGAGGCGGTGGAGTTAGTGGAGGATTTTGAACCGTTCCATCTTTATCCTTATCCCCATCCATGTCAACAAGTCAGAAATCAGAAACCTGAAAAAGAGTGGAAGAAAACCAAAAAAACAAGAATAAGCGTGAGTAAGCAACGAGTCAAGAGCAAAAAATAAAATTTCTCGGATCGGAGAGTGGACCCCCAAAATAGAAAGAGGGGATACCGATCTACAAACTGTCCCAAAGGAATAATGGCAAAAGAGTACTATAGGGAGGCGCGTGAGGCCCACGTGTCGGAAGGTGGCTGCGACTAGGGTGGCGCGTGGGAAATTTTGTGGGGTTGGTCGGAATTTATAGGCAAGGCTGATGGTAGGGGTGGTGAGATGAGATGAGCAGCGCACAGTGGGTAGATAGGAGCGACAATGTTTTGGGTAAAAACAAATAGATAAATAAATATGGGAATAGTGGCTGAAAAAAGAAAATATTGGTCAGAAAGGCTGCAATGAAGGCAATAACTTATTAGACCACAATTAAGGTGGTAAAGTTTATTTGCCGTAATGAAGACGGCTAGGGTTTATGCGGAAGCAAGGCCCTCACGAACGAGAGCTCGTGATACCATGTATGAGAATACCTGGTATTATTTCTGTCATGTTCTATATACAAAAGCTGAAGGCTATTTATAATCTTCTCTGATACTAGTTGTAGCGAGCCTGATAACCGGGCCAGATAAATAATTTCAGAGAAATACTATTTGCTCCACTATTTACAACAGCAGGACAAAAAATAAAGTGGTGAGAATCAAAAAATGATGTTTGAGATTGAGACTGAAACTGAAGAATAAAAAATTAATCAGTGTGGTGAGAATGTTCTTGGGTGAGTGCAACAAATAGTAAAAAAGGGATTAAAATTGGTTTCAAAAATTAAATTAGTATAAAATTTAAGCCAAAAACAAAATAGAAATAGAAAATACAAACATGTGAGTTAGGTATGTTTCCTCATAAACGATCTTTATTGGAGCAAAAAGGAAATGAATTCTCTATCTTGATGGCGGGAAAAACACCTACATTTAGGTGATTTTAGGCATAAAGAGGAGAGAGAATAAAGAAAAATATGGAGGAAAAATATGAATGAGGAAATGAGAGATGAGAGAGATAGAGATAAAGATAATTACTTTCTCCGCCTTCAAGGTAGGCAATCTATGGATCAGGTTTGTGTGCAGTCAATTTGAATGCATTCAGTGGATTCAAAAAATCTGGACCATTAAATGCATCTAGCTTTAATCTGACCCCTTAAATATTTACTTGTAAAAAATAAAATAAAAAACATGAGGAGAGAGACAAACATATTTTCCGACTGAATCGAATGAACCTAACTTCGACTGCATAAGATCCAATCCCGCCAATCCATACCTGAGTAAAAACTACTTGAGTTCCTAACAAATTGCTCAAATCCTATGTGTCAAATTGGGTCCACTAAAGATGCTCTAAGGTGATGGTTTTTGTTTTTGCAAATAGGTCCCTCCATGTTCTAGTTATAGTAATGTTGCCCCATATCAGTTGAATCCCCAAAAGTTCTAACCAATTATGAAATGCATTCCTAATTATTTTAACAATTCAATAATTAATCAAAATAAACAATGTGTGAACCATAATTTAAAAAATGTGGGCTATTGCATTAATTATTTAAAAATAAAAAATTAACCAGCAGTAACTAACGTGAAACACATTTCATGTGCATAATTGACAAGTGTATAATGTCATATCAACATTTTACTTGACACATCACACTTTGATTAGGCCAATTTGAAAATTGGTCGATACTTTTAAAATTGCCAAAACTGAGGGATTAAAATTGCAAAATATAATAAGGGGACTAAAATTATGATGACCTAAAATAAGAGGACTAATAGTATAGTTAAATAAAAATAAAAATAAATCCCAAAAGAGATTGAATAAAATTAATAAAATAACCCAAAACAAAATAAGCATTTCATAGTCTGTTGAGTCAAACTAATTGTAGCGACCGAAAAATCCGGGAAAGGATTCTTCGAAAGGTTCTTTAGGAAGCCGCCACCAAATTTTAGTTTAAGGGCAAATTCGGAAAATCCCTTTATGTTTAGGATAAGGCATTGTTAGGGTTCGGGAGTCGTTATGTGTGGGGAAGGTATTAGCACCCCACGACATCCATGGTCTAATTAATTAAGATTTATTTAATTATTACCCTTTTATTTGTAAAGAAAAGACTTATTTAAGTTTTTGGTTTTAGTGCTTGACAAGAGTGGACTCTTGCTCCTACGCACTCTCCGGATGCAATGGAGGAATCAAAGCTACGTAGTTCTTCCCGAAAAAGGTTTGTGGGTTGGTGTTTTTTTAGTGTAGGGGTCCTAGGATTCCTTGAACTATCTGACTCATCGATTCTAGCGGACGACAAACCCGGGATTGTACAACCGGCTTAGTCCCCTACTTTTTGAAAATGATTTTTGAATTTTTGAGAGAAGATTGTTTGATATGAGGTGGGTCCGTTTTAGAATAGGTATTCTAAAACCCGAAGCTATCTGACTCATTAGTTCTAGAACATTGACTAACCCGGTTGTTGTACAACCGACTTAGTCCCCTATTTTTAGGAAAAAGTGATTTATTTATTTACTTATACGTTTTTAGGATTACTGAACTGTACAGCTCATTGGTCCTAGGATGATGACTAACCCGGTTGTACAACCGACTTAGTCTTTTATTTAATTTTTGAAGAAATAAACTAATTTGTGCATAAATAAAAAAAAGATAAAAACTGATAATTAAATAAAGACTAGGCAAAGAAAATAAATGAATAAATAACTATATATGTAAATAAATATGAATAAATATATACATAAACAATAAATAAATAAATTATATTACAAATAAATGATAAATAAATATGTATATAAAAATAAACAAAATAAATACAAAACTAACCTGGACTCGACGAGTGCCGAACCGGATCGAAAGCGACCAACCGGACTCAATCTGGTCCATTTTGACTCAAGGCCGCAAGAACCGCTTTGAGAATCGGAAAGCCGACTCAAAACGTCCAAATGATCAAAGACGGGTTTTTAGTGAAATGGGCGCTATCGCTTTGACCCGATAGATCACTTAACCCGCCAATGATCTCCTCCCCCCTTTTAAGCTGATAAACACCTTTTTTATAGTCCAAACTCCCAGCTATCCTTTCTTTGTTTTTCCGATGTGGGACTTAAAACGATATAGCTTAGAGATATAATCACTCTCTCTTCTTCTCTCCATGTATTTGAATTTTTCTTGACCCTCCTTGCATACTTGTTCTTCCAAGCAAGAATAAGCCTCTTCAATTGGAGATGGAGGCTTGAGAGAGCGCACTTAGGATCTTCTCCATTATCCTCTCTAATCGGCCAGAATACTAATATGCTTCGTTGTGGTGCTTGCAGTTCAAAATTATGTAGACGTTACGGTTTTATACTTTGTTTTCTTTGAATCTTTTACAGACTAATTAGTCGCTATATATACATGTTAGCATAGCAATATAGTGTTGTTTCCATACGCCACATGGCAAGCATGCTCAAGGCCACCAACTCTTCACTCCCCATTCTCCAAACCTCACGTCATTATCGCACTTCATTATCTTCACTTCCTTTCCCATTATGTAGTTCACAAACTCTTAATGTTTACTCTACACATCTTTTCTCACTTGAAATTAATTTAAACTAGCTAGCTCACGGAGTCAACAAGCAAGAACGAATCAATGCATTACAAAACCTTTATCCATGTGATGATTATATAATTAGTTCAACATCACATAGTTATGTAAGTACCCACCGAGATATTTGTTCTTTATTTTAGATGACCGACTATCTTTAAGAAATGAAATTTTGAGTGTAGATTCGATGATAATAGTAATAGAAAACAAATTTGAAAATGCTTACCCATGACGACTTTAGCTTTTAGAATATGAGTTTGGCCTTAAACCAAAAGCAAAACCGAACCCAACCAAACGATGCGCTAGAATAGGCCCAATTTATTAGAATAGTCTCGTTTCAACCAAAAGATGTCTGAGCGAGCTCGAATAATGTGGACATACGCTAATTGGACTCTGAGACTCACAAATATGCGACTTAATAAATTAATATACTATGAACAGGAACTCGGACAAAATTGGGGTATAACAGCTGCCCCTCTTTATTTATATTTTACTAGAAAGTGATGAGTTCTCGAACTTTCGTAGTAGAAATAGGAATAAAGATAAGATAGACGCTAATTTTGTCCGTTTAAGGGGGAAGTGGAAGGTTTGAGAGATAAGAGGGAGTGGTTAATACTTGGCGCATTAACCGAGAGTTGAATGAAGGGTCAACAAGGACCTGAAGGAGCACTAAGGCTTTGAAGGACCACTCAGGGTCTGGAAGGCTGCCTAGGCCTTAATTGAAGGACCATCGTGGTCTGAAGGAGCGCAACTAGCTACGGTACTAGTTAAACGGTCTGAGGGGGCCTTTATATTCGAGCGGCCATGATGGGTCAAGATCAGGTCTAGAACTGATATGTTGACCATGAAGGACGTCCGCGTGTCTTAGGTCGACACAACTAGTGCGAAGGACCACTCGGGGTCTGCGAAGGTCCGCGGGCTCGACTCGACGTTGCGACTGGGCCACTTAGGCATCGAAGGGGCGTGAGTGCTCGAAGGACCACTCGGGGGTGCGGGATCGGCTCGGTGATACGTGATGCGATCACGGGATCAACGCTTAGAGCTTTGATCTTAGAGGAACAAAATATGGGTATCGACACTTGAAGTCGATTCGGAGGCAATACATCATGTAATGGACATACAACGCCAATAATACATGCACATGCAACAGGTGATTTTTGGTGGGGTGATGGATGAAATAGGTGATTCCTTTTTTTTTTATTTTGCTTTTTGCTTTTTTTGCTTGCTTTTTTATTTATTTATCTGATGGATGCATGAAGTATGAATGTTAATATGATGCAAATGAAATGTTTGAATGCAAATGCTATGGTGCATGGTGTGATGATATGAAATAGTGATTGAGTGCGAAACATTTTTGTGATGATGAGATGTGAGACTTTAGATGCGAGAGGCGGAGATGAATATTGATAATTCTTTGGAAAGATTAGATTTGATTCAAACTTCGGCAATCTCAAGGTTGTTATTTACAGACACTGATGTGAAAAAGTACTTGCAAGCTCGCTTCTTTTTCTCTTCCATTATGATGCCCCCTGATGACCGAAATTTAGGCCCACACAACTAAATAAGTGGATTTCCAACATCATATGATCAACTTGTGTTTTCTCTCTCTAAAGCATTGTTTTGTGAAGATGTATAGTAGTGCGAATATAGATGAATGAGTCAGTTAACTTGGGGTTCTAAAGACCTAGGGTGTGGACATTTGTGGCACGTGAAGGGGTGAATGACAAGTTTTGGGTAAAGTCATGAAAGGTGGGCTTTCCCAAGCCAAGAAATGCGGGATTGCCCCAATTTAGACTTGATGATGGTGAGTGAATAACTTGCCCCTGTCTAGTTATGACAATAACTAGGGGACAGAAGAAATGATGAGCTAGGAATGCCCTGACTTTGGAGTGAAAGGTGGAAAGCAATGGGCTTCATCTCAACACATGGAGTTTGGTGTTGCCCCATTTATGGTAAGGACAGAATTGCCCCGACTAGAGTAGCAACATATAGGGTAATGATTTGAGAAATTGCCACGGTATGGCTTTGTTGATGTGGATATAACAAGGGGATTAGATGGGTGTATGGTGAATGTCCCCATTTGTAGGTGGAGTGAAGGGTGATAGGGTTGCCCCACTTGATAACGGGAATTCAGACGGTTGTTTTGGTTAGGTTGTGGAAAGTGCCGGAGTTAGGGTAATGGGTTTTTGGAGTTTGTCTGGTATGGCAATGGGCTGGGTGTGGTATGACACTGTACAAATTTCCCCAAGTTCAAATGGAATAGGTGGTGAAAGGGATGCCCCGCTATAGGATATAGGTGACGATCCTAGTATAAACTTTTGGTTACCTTTAAAATGACTCTCAGACTACAATAGTCTTGAGTTTGCTATGATGAAAACTACACTTGGTGATCACTAGACCTTGTCTTAGTATAACTGTAACTTGAATGAATCTTGTGGTGCAAGCCTTTTGATTTTTCTTTTCCTTTGAGTTTTTTTTTTTTTTTTTTTGAGATATATTTTTTTTGAGCAAACATATTAAAACTTTGAGAAACAAAAGCAATCGGTCATTGATCGGAATGTGGCCGATGGTTTAGTGATTTATGAGGGAAATGATAATTGGGCTCAAGGTAGTGTTTGGGGATTGATGGGACGGATGATTTTTTTTTTTTTTTGAGCGGTATGATTTGGCTAATGGTTTGTGAAAGAAGGGGTTATTAGGCTCAATGAAGTGTTTGATGATTGATGGGACAAATGATTTGGTGATGTAACTTGGCTAATGGGTGATGATTTATGAAGGAAATGGTTGTCAGGCTCAAAGGAGTGTTTGAGGGTCTATTGAGACAGTAATTGATGAGTCTCACGGTAGGATGGACTTGTTTAGGGATGTGACTTGACCAAGGGTTTATGAAAGATAGGATATTGAGGACAAGGGAAGTGTTTGGGGTTTGTTTCAGACAAGGATCTCTTATGCATTTAATGGCAAGAAGTATCAGCTCATGATTGTACCACTTTTGCTTTTTCGTGGTTTTTCGATCCTCTTTTTTTTTTATTTCACTTTCTTTTTTTGATTTTGATTTTGATTTTTTCTTTTTCTTTCTTTCGAGCTTTTGATGTGGAATTGATCATTGTCTAGGGTGATTGAAAGGTTTTTAGATTTTGGCTTAAGGTGGGTAGCACGGGTTTTTTTTCCGAGGGTATGGGAAGATGGTCAAACTTCATTTCAAATCATGATTGCTCGTTTTCTCAAAAATTAACTTAAGGACAATAATTTATTTACTTTTATATATTTGCTCTTCTTCTTTATTTCTCCCTTTTTTTTTATATGCCCTAATTTTTGCTTAGGCCGCTCTTACGAGTTTTTCGACCTACTTGGGCCTTTTTGAATTTATTATATTTTTGTAAAGGACTTGCACCAAGGGAATACAACGTTGACAAGTTTTTAGAGATCACACATTTGCCCTAGTATGGAGGGCCTAAAGTGTTATTTCACTAGGGAACCAACCGTAAACGTCAACTATGTACTCGATGTGGGGAGTATGTACCTTATGGGTGGTCGGGGTGGGATTAGGCTTTGTGAGGGGATGATGGTAAGGTAGGGACGCTAACCGACTGGACAAAAATAAACACACATGTTACCCAAGTCACTACACAAATGCTTCGCAGAGAGTTAACATTTAAAACATGATAGAAAATTTTATTTTTTTTTATGGGCATTTCGGTCATTTATCATGGGGTGGAAGAGATGCAACGTTTGGTAAAAAATGTGAGCAAGCTAAAAATTTGAAAAACGGAGTGACTCGAAACATCTTGAGCTTGCAACGAAGTATAGCTAAACTTTTTCAAAAAGAATTATTTATCTCACAATAATGTCCCACCTCTCATCACAATCTTTCTCTCAAAATTATGTTTTTCGTTTTTATAATGCATGATGTAAGTATGCAAATGAATGAATGCGCATGAAAAGAGAATGCGAATGAACGAATGTGAAATGCGAATGTGATGTGTGTGTAACATATGATTTTATTCGTCATGTCGGGGAATTATAAACTTTTCATTGGAGAGTAAAGTACAAAATTTAATTTTGACTTCAGCGTGCACGGCTTCCCTCCAAAATAAAACTTTTAACTCCCTGACACTTATTTCAATATTTTTGCAATATAAAACGTTTTGCGGAAATAACAATTTTGATTTTTCTTGTTTTTTTGATTTGATTTTTTTGATTTTTGTGTTTGTAAAAGACGGTATGCACTAATGTTTGTTTTGAATGCAAGGGTGTTAAGCTCCTTTGTGAACCTAGGAAGGTATCTTATGGAGTGGGTCTAAAGTTTTCTTTATAGTGAACCTCGCAAGGGTGGTTCTAAAGAATCCTACACATGGTTCCTAGAGCCAAGGACCCCCGATCAAGAACATCGACCCCAACAATAGGCAAGCTATTAGAAGGGATAGCATCCTCAAAAGGAATCAAACTCTAGGTGAGATTTTCGTGACCACCCAACGAGACGCACGCCCCATGAGCCATCACTACACAATCTCGTTCTAACTTAAGTTTATGCTCGAGTCCGGGTAGAGGACCTTTCTCACAAGTGTGTGAAGTGTAGAAGTGCAGTGTGTGTAGGAGCAATTTAAAATAAACCCAAAGCTGCAAAACAAACAAACATACAAGTATCGTCTTCTACCCTAGGGTTTACACAAATAAATAACATAATTATGTAAAAAGCAAATAAATAAATAAAAGGGTAAGAATTGAATTAATCCTAAATTATTTAGACTAGGTTTTGACTCTCTAAAAATAAATACGCCCCCAAAGTGAAGTCGCCACCAGAGCTTAACAGAAAAATCGGGAAAGGATTCTTCGAAAGGTTCTTTAGGAAGCCGCCACCAAATTTTAGTTTTAGGGCAAATTCGGAAAATCCCTTTATGTTTAGGATAAGGCATTGTTAGGGTTCGGGAGTCGTTATGTGTGGGGAAGGTATTAGCACCCCACGACATCCATGGTCTAATTAATTAAGATTTATTTAATTATTACCCTTTTATTTGTAAAGAAAAGACTTATTTAAGTTTTTGGTTTTTAGTGCTTGACAAGAGTGGTCTCTTGCTCCTACGTACCTCCGGATGCAATGGAGGAATCAAAGCTACGTAGTTCTTCCTGAAAAAGGTTTGTGGGTTGGTGTTTTTAGTGTAGGGTCCTAGGATTCCTTGAACTGCATGACTCATCGATTCTAGATAGACGACAAACCCGATTGTACAACGGCTTAGTCCCTACTTTTTGAAAATGATTTTTGAATTTTTGAGAGAAGATTGTTTGATATGAGGTGGGTCCGTTTTAGAATAGGTATTCTAAAACTCCCGACTCATACAACTCATTAGTTCTAGAACGCATTGACTAACCCTTGGTTGTACAACCGACTTAGTCCCCTATTTTTAGGAAAAAGTGATTTATTTATTTACTTATACGTTTTTAGGATTCTTGGTATGCATGCTCATTGGTCCTAGGATGATGACTAACCGGTTGTACAATCGACTTAGTCTTTTATTTAATTTTGAAGAAATAAACTAATTTGTGCAAAAATAAAAAAAGATAAAAACTGATAATTAAATAAAGACTAGGCAAAGAAAATAAATGAATAAATAACTATATATGTAAATAAATATGAATAAATATATACATAAACAATAAATAAATAAATTATATTACAAATAAATGATAAATAAATATGTATATAAAAATAAACAAAATAAATACAAAACTAACCTGGACTCGACGAGTGCCGAACCGGACCGTGAGCGACCAACCGGACTCAAACTGGTCCATTTTGACTCAAGATCGCAAGAACCGCTTTGAGAATCGGAAAGCCGACTCAAAACGTCCAAATGATCAAAGACAGGTTTTTAGTGAAATGGGCCGCTATCGCTTTGACCCAATAGATCACTTAACCCGCCAATGATCTCCTCCCCCCTTTTAAGCTGATAAACACCTTTTTTATAGTCCAAACTCCCAGCTATCCTTTCTATGTTTTTCCGATGTGGGACTTAAAACGATATAGCTTAGAGATATAATCACTCTCTCTTCTTCTCTCCATGTATTTGAATTTTTTCTTCGACCCTCCTTGCATACTTGTTCTTCCAAGCAAGAATAAGCCTCTTCAATTGGAGATGGAGGCTTGAGAGCAGACTTAGGATCTTCTCCATTATCCTCTCTAATCGGCCAGAATACTAATATGCTTCGTTGTGGTGCTTGCAGTTCAAAATTATGTAGACGTTACGGTTTTATACTTTGTTTTCTTTGAATCTTTTTTATGACTAATTAATTAGCTGCTATATATACATTAGTAGCATAGCAATATAGTGTTGTTTCCATACGCCACATGGCAAGCATGCTCAAGGCCACCAACTCTTCACTCCCCATTCTCCAAACCTCACGTCATTATACGCACTTCATTATCTTCACTTCCTTTCCCATTATGTAGTTCACAAACTCTTAATGTTTACTCTACACATCTTTTCTCACTTGAAATTAATTTAAACTAGCTAGCTCACGGAGTCAACAAGCAAGAACGAATCAATGCATTACAAAACCTTTATCCATGTGACAGATTATATAATTAGTTCAACATCACATAGTTATGTAAGTACCCACTGAGATATTTGTTCTTTATTTTAGATGACCGACTATCTTTAAGAAATGAAATTTTGAGTGTAGATTCGATGATAATAGTAATAGAAAACAAATTTGAAAATGCTTACCCATGACGACTTTAGCTTTTAGAATATGAGTTTGGCCTTAAACCAAAAGCAAAACCGAACCCAACCAAACGATGCGCTAGAATAGGCCCAATTTATTAGAATAGTCTCGTTTCAACCAAAAGATGTCTGAGCGAGCTCGAATAATGTGGACATACGCTAATTGGACTCTGAGACTCACAAATATGCGACTTAATAAATTAATATACTATGAATAGGAACTCAGACAAAATTGGGGTATAACACTAATAAACTCAATGATGACATATTTTGCCATAATTATCTTCGTGTCTCTCTTATTCTCTCTTGAAAAAATTCTAGTCCATTCTTTCATTTTTCTCTCTACTCTTCTTTCCCTTTTTGCCCATATATCAAAGAGCGGTGATTGTTGGTCGTATTTTTGGCCAAGAATCACTTCTCTTCATCGTTTCTCCATCGTTTTTCATTTATTTTTATCTAGATAAATAGTTTTTACATAGATCTAAGTTTTATTCTATATTTTTTCTTGATTTCAACGTCTGAATGCTGTGTTGTTCTGTTGTCGTCTTGGTGCAACACTGTTTGGTTTCTTGTCTCGTTGCAGTGTTTGTTGTCTATCCATTACAATTGAGTCAATGACTTGGGCACAAACGTAACAAATCCATAAGTAAGGGTATTTCAGTGACTTTGATTTTGTAACATTTATAGGTATTGTGTCGTTTCAATTATACTATTAACCTAATATGAGAGACGTGAGTTTGTTCCAAGATACATCACTTATTGTTTTTAAAATTATAAATTTGTGTTGTTATCAATGTAATTTACTAATTTGAATGGATGAATATCAATTTTTAGGAAAAAAACATATTAACCATTATATAAGAAAAATATACTAATTTCCAAATTAATTCAGACAAAACTACTAATGATTCAATTTTTGTAACTAAATTTGGTTTGCAAAAGCTTGATTTTATTTGTTTTTTATAAGGAAAGCTTGATTTATTTTGTTGGTACAAAGTTTTGTATATGTAACATAATAATTGGTACAAAGAAAAGTAATTATTTTCTTTAAGAAAAACCTCAAAACAAGGAATAAATAAAAAATCCAACAAAAAAGAACACAAAACAAGGTTCCCTCCAATAAAAGTCACGGCGGGAACTGAATTATTTCACCCAATCCCGCCAAAGCTTCTCGAACCTTCCATTATATAAACCCTTTCCCTCCCACTCTTTCCTTTCCCGTTTCAATTTTCCCACCAATCTTCCCGAGAAAGCCGAAACCCCCAAAACCCTAACCCTTCAGATTCTCAAAAATCAACATGTTGGAACTCCGTCTAGTTCAAGGTTCTCTTCTGAAGAAGGTGTTGGATTCAATCAAAGAACTCGTTAACGATGCGAACTTCGATTGTTCCTCAACCGGTTTCTCTCTCCAAGCCATGGATTCCAGCCACGTTGCACTGGTGGCGCTGCTTCTCCGATCGGAGGGGTTTGAACACTACCGCTGCGATCGTAACCTTTCCATGGGTATGAATCTCAATAACATGGCTAAGATGCTTAAGTGCGCTGGAAATGATGATATCATCACCATTAAGGCCGATGATGGCAGCGATACCGTTACTTTCATGTTTGAAAGCCCTAGTAAGTTTCTCTTCCACTAACGATTCTTTAATTTGTTGATTTTATTTTCTAATTTAGTGTTGTTTAAATTTAGGGTTTAGTGTTCATTTTACTAATTTTGTGCTCTGACTACTATTAGTGTTCTGTGATGTGCGTTGTTCTTTGCAGCAAGTTGTTCTGTTTTGGACGTTTATGCATTATTCATAGCTACTTTCAATGTTCATTTGCTTGTTGTTAGAGAGGTCACTTTTTTTTTGTTTCTAAAAATATTCTCTGAAATTGTTCTGAGACTTTTGGATCTGGTATAAGAGTTAAGTAGTATGGTTTATTTTTTAACCAATGTCCTGATGATTATAGCATGGTTAATTGGTCCATGATTTGATTAATTTTAGGATTAATACTGTATGGTTAGTGTATAGTTGTTTCATGTTTTGGGATTGGATTTCTGGTGATGTCACTTACTAATTAGGCATTGTAGTTTATGTTTTAGTATAAGATTCTGACTTTTTTCTTGGGGGTAATGTGTTAAAGCACAAGACAAGATTTCAGATTTTGAGATGAAGCTGATGGACATTGATAGTGAGCATCTTGGAATCCCAGAGGCAGAATATCATGCTATTGTTAGGATGCCATCAGCTGAGTTTGCTAGGATCTGCAAAGATCTTAGTAGTATTGGTGACACTGGTAATCACTTTTGCTAACCTGTTTCAGGGGTTTTTCTAATATTTACTGCTCTTGTTTGTAACTTATGTTGAGAAATGTTGGTCATTTGTTGATTTGTGTTGTAGTTGTCATTTCGGTAACTAAGGAGGGTGTGAAGTTTTCCACTAAAGGAGATATTGGAACTGCAAATATAGTCTGCAGGCAGAATACCACTGTGGACAAGGTAAGACATTGCTTTATATCTTGTTCTCTGTTTTAGCGAGTGATTTCTTAAGATTTGTAATTCGTTGTGTGTTTTTATTTGCATTAGATTGTTAAAATGAATGCTAATCAATGTTTTCTTACATGGTTGTATTTTTGGGTTGATGTTGCAGCCTGAAGAAGCCACTGTCATTGAGATGAATGAGCCAGTGTCCTTGCAATTTGCATTGCGGTACATGAACTCTTTTACAAAGGCAACGCCATTGTCAAACACTGTTACCATTAGTCTGTCAAATGAGCTGCCAGTTGTGGTTGAGTACAAGATTGCTGAGATGGGTTATGTCAGGTTCTATTTGGCTCCCAAAATAGAGGAAGATGAAGAAGACACAAAACCTCAAGTTTAGTTTGATGTGTGTTGTTGGATTGGCGTTTTAGGTTTTGAACTTGGTTGTAGTTGTAGGATGCCTTTACACATTATGTTAAGTGTTTCACTTGTATGGGAATCTGATTTCCAAGAGTTTTATCTATTCCCTGCTACATTTCCACCTTATTGTTATCTAGAAGTCCAGCAACGCTAAACAAGTGATGTTTACATTTTATCCTGATGCCTTTTATTTTTATTGTTGTTAATTGGAACAACTTATTGATTAAACGGTGAATCTAGGCGGCAGAAAATCTGAATGTAAAATCTGAATGTAATATAAAGCCAGAATTGTGTTCTAAGTGCTGCTTTTCCCTTTCTATTTACTGATGTATGAAATAGAAAAGAACGAAGTCTATAGATGTTAAAGCTGCCATAATTGTAATAAAGAATATAAAATTAGGTAGTTAGTCATTGCAAGAGTTCCTAAAATTTACATCAGCTGTGGTTAAATTTATCAGTACTGTACAAGAGTTAAAGAACGAAGGCAAACTGTACATTGGGTCAAATTCTTTTGCCAGTCCATATCTCAATTCTATTTCAAATCTCAGATGCAACATCTGCTAAGCAATTTTCTGCTGATTAATGCTGAGGCAAAAACAATTTAAACAATTGATGAAAAGTTGTCACTGTTAGATCAGTGGTTCGCTTGATACATGATGTTTCAAAGTTCAAATTGTAAGCAGTTTTAAAAACTGGATAGAAGCAATATTGATCTAATGTAACAAAAATTGGTTAAGTTACTCTAGTAGTATCTCATTTACTCCTCTTCTTAGCTTCACTATATAGGATTACTCCAATGACTGTAAGACTATATCCCAACATTCCAGTCACTGATACAGGATTTCTAAATATTAAAATGGAGATAACAACTGCCACAGCTCCTTTTGCATTTCCTAGCACCTGCCAAAGTCATAATAACTTCACGTTATTCATGTAAAACATCATTAATAAAAAAATGCATATGCTGATATTTCCCTCGTTCACACCTCAATAGATAATTACAGTTGCATATGTATGATTACCTGAAGTGTTAATGCACTGGTGTGCTTTGTGACTAAGAAATTGGTCAAGTTGACAAAATATGCTAGTGCAGAGTTGAAGATAAGTAACCAAACAATCTTTGAATCTTCTCTAGCAAGTGCAATTGTAATTCCAACAACATCTTCCTCCATTATAATTGAAGCAGGTAGAAGAAACGCAACAGCCACTGGTGCCATGTACATAAGAAGGTTCATTGAATTCAGCTTTTCCCTGAAAAATCCAAATATAAACTATTTCATTACCATCCTGGCCTAAATTTCTTAATAAAGAAGATACCAAACCATCAAATCAAATTTCAAATACTAGAATGGAAAGAGAAAGTTAGAGGTGATTACGCTTCAGAAGAGAGCAAGACTCCTTGAAGCACTGTTTTGAGTGCTCTGGCTGCTGTAGCACCGACGCACACCATAAATCCAAATAAATGAAAACTTGGTTCTCCCTTCATTCATGTAGTAACAGAAAATATATTACAAAAATCAATCACTGTAGCTCTTAACTCAAAGCAGAAACACATTTTCACCCACAAAATATGATATGTGTGATATTGAATCTACAAAACTATCATTATAAAAGTGGATCAGGTGCTCTCTCTGGTTTATGCTAGCATGCTATTTTTAATCTTGTGACATGTTGTAGGCCAAATTTTTAATCTTGACTCGAGTATTTGAAAACTTGATAAGGTCCGAAAGCAAGTTCAAAAATCTATTTCATTCTTTTTTTTTTACGAAAGCCTACAAACTTTCAGTGATGTCTGTTTTTGTATACTTTTTTTTTGATCAATAGTTTTTTTTTTGTAAATAGACTAAGGAGGTAAATGTCAATGAGATTAAGTTCTATTTTTTATGAAATTCAATTTAAGCTCTATTTTATAATATTAACTTTAAATATGTCAAAAATTGATATATGTCACGTGTTTAAATTAACCGGAAATATATGATTTACCACAAAATACAAATTTTACTATAATAATAGTAATAGAAATATTATTTATGTTTACTTTAATAGGTCGATCTAGTAGGTCTCAAAAGTGTTTTGATGGTGTGTGTAGTTTAAAAAAAAACCAAATTCATAGATTAAGAAATCTTTGAATCCCCTAACCCTTTCTTAGAAAATTAAGAACTAGAAAAACATGCGCATATATACAAGCTCAAACTTGCATACCCCACAAACTAGAAAATCATGCCAACAAAACAAAATATTCAAAACAAGAAAGAGAGATAAATCATGCGAGATAATAGGAGAGATTGAAGAGAGAGAAAGGATATACATACCCCACTAGCAATCATAACACCAGTAACAACAGGAACAAGAGCCAAATACACAAGCCAAGCTTCTCTCTTAAGAGACACAAGATAAGCAAAAATAGCAGTAAAAAACGGGGTAGTTGCACCAACAGCTTGATTAAACGAAACAGGAAGATATCTTAAAGAGATATTTCCTCCAACAACAGATAAACAAAATATGAGTCCAAGCGATGATATCTTCAAAAACTGCACTCTTGATCTAACCGTTTGCATAGGCACAACTTTTAACCACGCTATTGCAATATAACTTAGAATTGAACATGCCATCATGTGACATAGCGTGAGGAATATTGGATATCTGAAACCATAGTTGCTTAATAGATACTTGTTTAATAATAATACCCCTATGTTTGAAATATACCAGAATGTTATTAACATTACTGTGAAGAGGTTTCCTGATATTGGTAGCTTCATTGTGTAAAAGGGTGATGGAGGAGAGAGAAAGTTATTGAAGATGGTGAGTTTGGTGGTTAAAGGAAGGATTTTGATATTGTGGGAGGAAAGAAAGTGGATTTTTGGAATTGGGTTTTGGTTTTGAGAGGTGGAAGAAGGGTTGAGAGAGGGAGAGAAAGAGAGAGAGAGAGAGAGAGAAAATGGACGATAAAGAGTGAGAAGCTCTGTGAAGGTGAAGTGTTTGGAGAATTTTGTTACGCGAGTTCTAAAACAAGGAGGGGATATTATGAGTTATGCTATTATTAAAATAATCTACTAGTATCGAAAATATAGCCTTCTTTTCGAATAGATATTGTATACGAAAGTGTTTGTTGAGTTTTTAAATTTAAAATGATAAAACAGAAAGATTACTTAAGATCGATGTTCCGATTAAACAGGGGATAAAGATTTTTTTTTCTTTATGGTATTTTTTTAAATATCTTTATGATAAATATTTTTTAAGAATATATATATATATATATATATATATATATATATATATATATATATATATATATATATATATATATATATATATATATATATATATATATATATATATATATATATATATATTAAGCTCCCAAAATTAGGCACACCTCAGAAAAATACATTTGTTCTCTGCATGTCCCAAATAACCCATGTAAGCGTAATGCTGGATGAGCATCAAACCACACCGACATCTCAATGGACCACAAATATGAACGAACTGAATAATCAATGATGTAATATCCTACTGCATGGAAAAATCGAAGCCCAACCAACTGACAATAGTATACCAAATCGCTAAGGAAAACCGACACCTACAAAAGAGATGGAGGGAAGATTCCTGAAAAGCCCCGCACAAGATGCAAGATGTAGCATCCAAATTCGAAATCACCCCTCTTCTAAACAGGCTAGACCGATTAGGTACTCTATCTAAGAGAAGTTGCCAAGAAAATGCAACAACCTTAGAAGGAGCAAAACTCTTCCAACCCATGTTAAGAACCTGAATTACCTGATCATAAAGCCAAAGAACATCAGATGAAGACTGGGAGAGGTGGTGAAAAACAAAAGCCACCGAGAACATTCCTGAGTCATGAGGAGACCATACCCAAGTATCCAGAGCCACTACTAAAGAAACAGGTCCTAGAAGAAGAAGAAGTAACTCCCCAAGGATACCCTCCTCCCAAGCGAAAAACCGACGCCTCCAAGGGGGATACCAAACTCAAGCCCCACCCGGCCAACTGCCACATGAGCTAACTACCACATTCGGGTCATTTGTAACTGAAAAGAGCCTAGGGAACCTGGACCTAAGATACGGATCTCCCAACCAAACATGGTGCCAAAAAAGAGCAGTATTTCCATCACCACTTTCATCCTAGTTTTGTTAGAGATCCAGTCTCCTCCCTCGGACCCCCATCTATCTATTCAACAACGATCCTTCCATCAAACAGAGGCAAAGTGAGGAAGATTCAACTATTGAAAGTGGGGCAATGAACGAATGGCCTGCCCATACTTAGCCACCAAGACATCGATCCACAAGGCATCCTCCCAAGTAAGGAGCCTCCAACGCCACTTTCCTAACAAGCAAGCATTAACAACTCTGAGGTCCCTCACCGAAGACCTCCACCACTCTTAGGCTTACAAATATATGACCACCTAACCGACAAAATTTTCTTCGCCCCTAGCTCCCCCCACAAGAAGTCCCTCTGCAGCTTAACTACTTCCTTCCACACTACTACTGGCATCTTCATATAAAAGAGAGGTAGAAAATTGGAATACTACTCAAAACTGAATTGAGGAGAACTATTATTCCGCCTAGACTAATATTGCTATGTTGCCAACTCTGAAGTCTTCCTCGAATAACCTAGACCATATATATGGTCCCAAGTAGAAGCCCTCCTAGAGTTGGCCTCCACTGGAAGCCCTAGATATTTGAAGGGAAGGACCCCCTCTTACAGTTCAAGAATCTAGCACCCATAGCTAATAAGTCCTTAGGGACATTAACACCAGTAAGGCTACTTTTTGCAAAATTCACACTAAGCCCGGAGGCAAGCTCAAAGTTTGAAGGACAGTCTTCATGGCCCACAAATTATCTGTCGTTGCCTTTCCAAGCATAAGAGTATCATGTGCAAACTGCAGGTGAGAGACCCTTTGCCCTTGTTCACCCATCGGTACCTCAAAAAAAATTCGTCGATCCACAGCCTGACGCATCAGCTCACTCAAGCCCTCAACAACTAAAAGGAACAAAAAAGGGGCAAGAGGGTCACCTTGCTTCAACCCCTTCTTAATGCTAACCTCCTCTGTCGGGCTCCCGTTGACCAGGACTGAAAGATGTCCAAAAAAAACACAAACCCACATCCACGCCCGCCATTTATCATCGAAACCAAAGCGTCCCATCATATAATCTAAAAAACTCCAACTGACCGAGTCATAAGCCTTCTCAAAATCAACTTTAAAAATGAGATAATTTTTATTATTCTTCTTCGCAAAGTCCACCACCTCATTCACCACAAGCACACCATCTACCAGGTTTTTTCCTTTTACGAATCGATTAGCCTCCGCTCTAATATCAGAGACTTTATCTATCCACAAGTTCCTCACCCTTAGAGAAGAGATTCTATTCCTAGAATTAATCCTACCATCATTCTTAGAATCAGAAGGCTCCACTAAATCAAGGGAATTAGGGATAATAATCAAGGATGTAGAAAAACTAGGCCCACTACTTAAACCCAACCCATGGCTAAAAGAACAATTTAATTGATCCTCATTACCAATGTTTAGAACAAAAGGATTGACCTTATGCATCTCAAAATGCCCCAAAAGGCAACTTGGTCCATCAAGAAGCGCTGCAAGTGCGTTGGGCCCAGGCCCTAGACCACGCTTCAGAAGCGAACACTTAGGGGAGGAAGAGGAATTTGAAACCCTAACCTCTTCCAATCGCAGCGGCGACCGTACGCTTGATAGGTCACCATTGACCTGCTCAGTCTCTATTCTAGCCGACGTCACCAACGGAGCCTACTTCTCACCAGAAACACTCCAAGCCAATTCTTCATCCTGTGTTAGATCATCTCTGAGTCGTTGCTGCAACTGGGGTGATTTATGAATTGAAGCATTCCTCACAACTTGCTTTCGCAAGGCGCGAGAAGTCAAACGGGGTGACAACCACGTTTTCCTACGCTACTAGAGAAGGTATGAAGTCTTGTACTGTTGATTTCTTCACATAGTCCTTTGTACTCTTTCGAAATTTCCCTAATTTGTAAATGAGCATGTAACCCTAAGCCTTATATAGTATGAACCGAACCTTGACAGTCCAACTTTTCTTCAGCTAATCCAAAAGAAGTGCAATGTGCTGGTCAACTTCGAAGTTAATGTCGTCGTCGTCTTTAGCTTTTAACAAGCCCAAAACCACCGCATCCGCCATTGACCACGCACTCCTCCAAGACATTACTCTGGTTAGGGAAACCACCAGCCTGAATATTCATCATTAAATCAATAGATTCTGAGTTTGAAATAGCAACTTGTTGGTGCTGTGACAACACATACACTTGTGTGCAAGTATACACTGTCCAAAAACAAGTAGTAAAAAGATCGAACCCACAGAGATTGAAAAACTCACTTTTAAAATAAATATAAAGTAATAAAGTGTAAAGTCACTAACTAACAAAATAATTTTGGATTTTGTTTGATGATCACAACTAAGTTAGAAAGAAAGCAAAGTAAAAATGTTGATAGTGTAAAAGAGAAAAGCTAGTTGGAATGTCTTCATCAAGTAATTTACTTATAAGTGTATGATGCAGTATGTGATGCAGCTGCACTGAATGCTGTTGCATTAGCTATGTGCCTTTCGGTCACTTTCTTTGAGTATCATTACCAGCTCTTATGATCCTTGTTCTATGCAAGTAAAGAAAGGGTGTCAATGCCAATCTTGCCTCCTAACAATTATCCAAGTTGCTAAAATAAATTCACTCTTGTATTTTAAGTACCCACAATTATCCTATGGACTATACTATCCTATCTCTAGGACTTAACATGGTTTTCACAAAGTTTTCTTTATGTAAAACACTCACCCATATTAGTTCTTGAGTTCTTAATTGTAAGCCATCTCTGGTCATTTACAATTCTTACTTATTTTAAGTGATCAAGTTCAAAATAAGTAATGAAAATATTATCAAGCAAGAACTAAAGTACAAACATACATACATGCAACATACTTACTTAAAAGCTCATTAAATGATTAGAACATTCCAACTAAGAAAGGTTTAGCTAACAAGAGACATTGCAAGATATATATAAACTGAATAGACCATGTTTATATATATAGAAATCACAAAAGAGAAACAACAAAAGTAAAGTTACAAATGTTGAAAACCTTTGTATGAAATCTTCTAGCAATGCACTAGCATTACTCCTTAGCACTATACAAACACTATGAAAATGAGTTAAGGAGGATTTGTCAATTCCTTCCTCTTCCTCTAAAAATATAAAAACTAACTATGTATATTGAAATTTTGATCTAACTTATGGATTGTGATATATTTCCAAATGAAGATGTGAGGTCCTTTTATAGCCTTCAAGTGAGGTGCTTCCTTTCTTCATGTTGAAGTAATCTTGAGTGGATCATAGCTGTAGTTGCTTTCCAGAGCTTTATCCATGTTGAAATCTTTGACTAATGACATAGGGCGGTTCATTGATGTGTGAACATGTGTCCCTATGTTGGTGACTCTTCAAAGCTATGCCTATAGCTATGTGTGAATGGTAGGCGCCTACTATACAAGGTGGGATGGCATCGAGAGAACCAGCGGAGAGGTCATCACTTGCAAGTGGATGCATATGAAACAGCAGCTTATTCACCAAGTAGTGCGATTTGAGGCAGGATCGGTAAGCGAGAAGCATTGATGCGATTAGCATTGAGACTGCACTGAACAAAAACATCAAACATACCACAATATATCCAAAATGGCCTAATAATAACTATAACCATTCAAATCACTCAAGTTATCATATATCACATAAAATACTATATAAACTCTTTATTAATTATTACTTGAAAGAGAGCAAATACTAAGTTTAAACATATGAAATACTCTATATAAAATAGAGTTATCACTTGTACCCTAGCAACACCAATACTATCCATTTTTTCTATCGGTTCGTCCACCATAATAAAGTTACCAATTTTGAAGCAATTGTTGTGAACAAATGAATATCCCAAATATGTGCAGGAACACCCATGATCCTAAGCCAAGAGTGCCTCACTTTTGCCATAGTTGAAGTGTCCCAGTTCTTGAAGGAAGCAATTCTTGAAGCCCACCAAACTTTGTTGTTGTAGACTGCTTCATGGACAGAACTAGGTTGAGAGGGACGGAAAAATATCATATTTCCCCCCATTGGAATCACCTTGATTGTCGAATACCCCTGCAAACATAAATGGTCCTTTATGTCCAGGACATCAATGTTCTCTTTCATTATTCCAACCAAGCACATTCCAAAAATCTTGAGCATCTTTTCAACAACATCAATATCCAGTCTCTCAGGTTGAGAATGGATCTTAGGAGGTATAAGTGCCTCCTTCAAGTTATCACCTCTAATCACATTAGCTCCACCATCTTTTCTAGCAATAGTATCTGAGTTGGAGATAGGCATATTTTGTTGAATGTGAGCTCTAGAGGTAGTAGAATGAAGCTTTCTTTTTCCTAATGAACTTCTACGATCCTCGTCTGTAGAGAATTTAGGCAAGTTAACCCATAGTTTATTCCCCTTAACGATAATATTGTCAAGCTGCCTTTGAAGTCTTGAACTGTCCACAACATTTGAATCGAAGAAAGCCAAATTCTTTGTCCAATTTATCCACTCTATTAGGGATAAACACATCAACATATTCACCAAAAAGCTTGCGAAGGCCAGCCAACGCCATTCCATATGGGAAGTTAGTGAAATAAAAAGAGACCACATTCCTACCACCAAGTCTTCGCCGTCGATTCCGTTTACTGCGAACTTCCGACCATGGACCCCCCAGATCCACTGCAATTCCATCTCTGCCCTCAAAATCTCAGTTTCGATACCTCTTTCTCACACCAACACTTCTAGGAACCTCTCTATATCTCATATTGATAGTCTTCCACACAGCAGTACATTAACCAACACCAGGGAACCAACATAGCTGAAAGATGGGATTAAAAGGCATAGAGGGAAAACTAGGAAGGAAGAGAGGGATAAATATTTGGAAATGAGAAAAGTGGGGAAGGAAAGGGACCGAGACTAAATAGAGCAAGGACAAAAGAGGAAAGTCAACAAGCAATAAGGAGGCTAGAACACGGAGGCAATATAGCTGCTTTCCAAACATGTATAACTTGTTTCATCCAGTATCCGCTAGGAGAATCTGCTATATGCTAGCGGATTTGACTTATCAAACTGATAAAAAGTAGCAGATAAGCTAGCTTATAACACATTATATGTTTGGTAAAACTAGTGGTTAAAATAGCCGATAAATATAAAATGACATAAAAAAATATTTAATTAATGATTAAATTATTTAATGATGACAAAATATTTAATGAGGAAAGAGGTGTAATTTAAAAAATAATAATGCTAAAAGTGTCAAAAAATGTGAGACACTATTCACTAAAATGCTACTTAAAGTAGCGTTTCAAAAACTGCTAAAACGCTACCAAAATAGAGTTAAACGCTAGTGTTTACCAATTTAGCTCTCTTTGTAAATATAGGGTTTTTACATTTTGTACAGTTACAATACGGTTGTAACAAGATTGTAATCAGTTAGGATAGTTTTGATAGATTGTTATTTGTGATCTTAAGCTCCATATATACTGAGCTAGATCTTTCTGTTTTGTAATCAAGATTTCAACAAGTTTCAATCAATGATCAAATTCACAAATATTGATTCGTTTACCGATAAATATAAAATGACATAAAAGGATATTTAATTAATGATTAAATTATTTAATGATGACAAAATATTTAATGAGGAAAGAGGTGTAATTTAAAAAATAATAATGCTAAAAGTGTCAAAAAATGTGAGACACTATTCGCTAAAACGCTACTTAAAGTAGCGTTTCAAAAACTGCTAAAACGCTACCAAAATAGAGTTAAACGCTAGTGTTTACTAAACACCTGTACTTGTCACGTGCTAGTCAAATATGTTTGACGCATCCGCTATCTGTCAGCAGATGGAACACCCCAAGTAGAGCCTATATAATAGGTGTGGCTATGCCACCAATGCAATAAATGAGCTGGCAAGTCCACGGCCAGTATTGCAAGTTTGGCCAGTTCCAATTTCCATATTTTGTGAGTAATATTCAAACAAGGAAAAAAGTGATAGATAAGGAGAGAGAGCGACACGGTGAAAATAGTGGATCCGGTCCATATGGAACTCTATCTCTTATTAAATTCACCTAAATAATAAAGAGTTAGGTCAACTGCAACTGCATGCAGTTATATATGTTCCATATGGGAACTCTATCTCTTCCCAATCAATTACGCTTCATGATCATATACCTCCTGTGGATTCTTCATACGATGGTCTTCTCCAACCTCATACAATAGGCAACCTCTTCAACTAGATGGATAACCAACCTCTTTATCCGATGTTCTGCAAGATCTGCAGGTGCAAGTTTTTTTTATGACTTTTGAATATGCATGCATTGGTTTGATTGGTTTGGTGGGTCTGGTTTGATTTTTTTAAAAGAGACAATCAAATAAACTCAATAAAATTGCTTTGCCTCCATATATGTTACCTCCCGTTAGATAGTTTTTTAAAAGAGACAATCAATTCACCTATCTTTTTTTTTCCTCTTATTCTTTTAATTTTGAGATCTCTTTCTAACATTTAGCATTGACATAAAACACATTAAATTTTGGGATTAACTTTATTCTTCACAAAATTTCGTATTTTTTTAGATTTATATTATTTTTCTTATATAAAATATACTATTGACAACTTTGTTTCCCCCACTGACAAAATTTTCTAGATCCGTCACAGAAACTCTTGTGTGACCAGTCAAAGACTAATTTTTTGTTTCACAAGATGGGTCTTTCTCCCAACAGAGTTTTTGCTACACTCAATATTCAAACTCGAGACATTGGGGTGAGATCTGAGTCCACTTATCACTCGGACCAATCTTCTCAGTTGAAATCAATACTTTTATATCTTATTTGATTGATAGTTTTTGAAAATGCTGAAATTTTATTATGAGTTTAGTATTTAATTTAAGAACGAAGTGTTGGGCTTTAGACTTTTAGTACACCTTTACTGACTTTTGTTTCATGAAATTTTCATCTTTTGATTATCAAAAAAAGATCATAGCGGGTTCAAAGTATATTTTTAAGAGTTATATGTTTTTGTCCCTATAAAATATAAATTCAATTGTATATTTGAACTAGGAGGTGAGCATGGAATGAATGAATTAGGACCGGTGATAACTAATCTTATCCTGATCCCAAATTTTAATCGGATCATTTTATTGACCCTAACTTGTCCAAAAATACAAATAATATAATTTTTAAAAATGTTGTTACTACTTCAATTGCATATTTTATATGTGACAAAGAATTTAATAGATAAGTCCAGTAAAACTTCTATAAAGGTAATGTTAATGTGTGTCCAACTTTGTTAAAAATATAGCATCAACTACTTGTTTGGAGTTTAGCGTCTAACTAAGTTATCACAATTCACAAGTATAATTATATTGATTATATAATATATGTGATATATGTGAATGTATAAAAATAGCTATTTATAAATAAATAAGTTTTATATTTTAAATCATAACTTAAAATAAATGAATAATTTTAAAATATAACTTAAAATACATGTATAATTTTTACATTTTACATCTTAAAAAAATAGAAAATAATTTAGTTTTTTTTAAATAATTAAATTAATTTTTATATTTTATATTTTATATTTTAGAATGTAAAAATATTTTAATTATTTAGAATACAATTAATAAAATAAATGAGGTGGTATCCCTATTTTATTATTTTAATTTATATTTTAAAATATAAGAATACTTTAATTATTTTAAGTAATTTAATAATTTTCTATTTTTAAATAAATATTTATCTATTTAAAAACATAAAATACAAAAATTGTTTATTTATACAAAAATTATTTTGGAAAATAGGATGACCAAAATTGCACAAAAATAAATAGGGGGATCAAAATTGCGCAATAAGTAAACTAGGAGGAGCATAATTGCCCAAACTAAAATAAGGGGATCAAAATTGAACATTTAGTAAAATAAGGGGACCAAAATTGCCCAAAATAAAATAGGGGGATCAAAATCGCACATCTAGTAAAATAGGGGATACACCCGTTTTCTTTTTTTAATTCATTTTTTTATAAAGCGCAAACATATGCCTTGACAAACAAAGCTTAATAAACTAAAAAACTAACTAAATTGATATAGATAAACAAAATCATTGGGAAACTTTAGATAAACCTCATAATATATTTAAAAAAAATTATCTTTAACTAAAGATGATGTATAGTACCCGTGCAGCGCACGGGTCATACACACTAGTAATAATTAAAAAGCAAAACAATATTCATTGATAAACATTGATTTTTTTGCTAGCTAGCTTTCCAACTCATCCAAGAATACCGTAATTGGATTCTCGTTGCTAAAACCGTTTGAACACACAATTGCTGAATATTCGCTGAATTGAGTCTAAAAATATTATAATGCTGTCATAATCAATTATAATGATGCACTTTTTATAAAAATGATTCTAGAAAAACTATAATCGATTATAATCATTATAGATTTGGTTCTGCATAGAAACACTTTAACTACGGTTCTAGTCATTCCAAATCAACCTCAATTCAATTCAACCTCAATTAACACAATTTAGACATAATGAATTAACTTTAAAAAAACACACAACATGCTCAATCATAACATTTAACACTTCAATCATGTATGCAATTCAGGAATGACATCAAGAGTGAAAGTCTTAAGCAAACATCAATAATCAGCAACATTTACACATATCATATCATGTATAAACATAAGAAATAAATCAGTAGGAGGCACAAGAAATAATTACATTCAAGCATAATTACCCTGTTCCATAGGCTACACAATCATAACATTCAATCTTTAATTCAGAAAAAAACAATCTTTAATTCAAACATGCAATTCTACATCAAGTCAAGAAAAAACATGGCAACTTATGATCACATATATATTCAGCAATACATGGATTCCAAAACATCATATACAATATATGTCACAAAGGCTAATTCATGAATTAAACTAGTGTTTTTGAAATTGATTTTGGGTTGGTGTTTTGGGGTGATCTTGATTGAAAATGAGTAGAAGAAGAGATATAGATGATGATGGTGGTGGTGGTGGTGTGATGAATGTAGTGATAAAAACTCATCACTTCTTCCTAACCCCTCTCTCTCTCTCTCCCTCCCTCCCCCCTCCCCCCCTCTCTCTCTCTCTCTCTCTCTCTCTCTATCTCTCTCTCTCTTCCCTCCTTGCTCTTTAGCCTTCCTTTCCTTTCACACCAACAAATGTTCCAAATAACTGGCACACAACTAATATTAAAGCTAATAAAACTTCACTTAATGAAACAAAATAGATGGTTTATAGTACTAATAGCAATGCCAATGCAAGAGTCTTCGAATTGAGAACAAAAGAACAATGAGTGTTTGCAAATGAAAAAAACAATCGTTAACAAACTAAATTGCAGAAAAGAAAGCCAAGAGATAATTGTTGAGTATCCATGTTTCATCCTCAATCCCCAATCCTAAGATGAATTTTGCTGCCATAAGTGCTGAAGATTATCTGGAAAAAAAATTAGAAAGAATGAAATTGGCTGAAATAAAAACAAAATCAAATTGAGATGTGAAGGAAATATTCATTGTAAAAAAGCAGTATGGTCTATACACAAAACCTCACAATGAATCTTAAACTCAAATGTTTCAATGTTTAGAAATGTATATATATATAAACAAACATACAAAGTAAAATGTTGCTATGGGCTTTTTATCCTAAGTGTCAATCATAGGTGAATTTCACCAAAATCTATTTAATGCAAATCCTAATTGGCATCCTTTCATACTAAAATAAATTAAAAAAACAATTTATATTTAATAAAAAAATAATACAAAAGATAATTACAAAAAAATGAATTTCAAGGAGGGTATCAATTTTCAGACAGCAACGTATGATTTTGAATTAAATTTTCATACAGTAACATATGATTGCAATTACAACTGAAATTTAAATGGTATAATGTGCATTTATCTATAAAATGAAACACATAAGATCTAATCTATACTATTAACAATTACAAATAATGTCATTAATTTTGTTGACACATGTCATCTCAAGACAAATTTCACAATGAATGCTATTTTTATGTAGTTTCTCTTATACACTTTGCATACACCATTTTGTATTTCAAAAAGTATATTATAAGACAAACCCAACTTCCAAATATGAGACACCACTTTCATCTTTTTTCTTCTCCCAAGAGGTCCAAGAGCCATCATGATATTTGAACTTTCATATCTCAGATATGCTTGGTATCCATAAAGGCTTCCTCTCCTATACCTCTATTTTTATGTTATGTTCCCATATGTTGTTTTTTCTGCAATTGATTTTTTCTTCTTACGTTCATCCTTGAATTCTTTTTAGGTTTTCTATAGTTGATTTCCGGATGATTTTTATGTTAAGATAAATTGATTTACTTAGGGTTTTCAAAACTGAATTAAACTGGTATATAATTAGCTAAAGTTTTAGCATTTTGCATTCATTCTGTCTGATTTCACTTTGTTACCGTCTCTTTGTATCCAATATATACATTCCTTTTGTTTGCTGATGACAGGGAATTCAATGGCGTGGGCTTGAGAATCTTACCTTTCATATGTGTCAGCACAAACTCAGAAACCCCGAAGCAAAATGATGTTCAAATGTTAGTGCAAAAGGCATGTAATTTTACAATTACTGTTAAAATTTTTTGTAGCTTTCAATGTTAGTTCATGGCATAACAAATTGGGATGCAACATATACACATTTATATCTCTTTCCTTTCTTGAGAAAAACACCGCAACAAATTTAAGGTTTTTTTTCCTCTTCCTCTTTTACAATAGCAAAATAATGGGGTTTTGCTTTAAAATGCAACAATCTAAAACACGCCAGCAGTGTGGTATTGGTATAACAAAGTAAATTGTTGAAAGGAATTTTTTATTTATTTTAAAGTCGCAATTTTTTTTCTTTATTACCTAATATTGTATTTAATATTGATATATTTATCCTTATTTTAAAATGGTTTTAAATTTTTTTGTAACCACCCTTTATTCTCATAAATTTGTAACTGTATTACTATTTATTTTCTATTATGATTGGTTTAAATTCTAATTAACTCTTCACTTGTGATGATTTAATGGTTGTTCTGTTTTGTTTTCTTTAAACCATTTTTTATGATATTCCTTTTAATTCTTAAACATGAATTTATTTGAGAGTTACAATTTTTTATTAGGTTTTCATCAATTCACCATTTTAATTTAATTTAGATAATTATGAGTTGAAACCCTTCTTTATCCATTCATCATTGTAATTTAACTTGATCCATAGGTGCTATGCCATTTAAACTTTCAACCAACTAACTTATTTTATTGTTAAAAAATGACATTAGCTATATGTTTAGACAATCAAAAGGAAATAAAGATTTAATATACCTAAAAAACAAAAAAATAAATAATACTAATTGACCATAATATTGCGGAATGCATTATGCTATATCTATAACCATATTATTGTGAGAGTTGATTATTATCAATTCATATTCCACCATTTTTTTATTATTTACATATAAAAAAACCACTAAAATAATTAACCATATTATTGTGAGACTTTTTGACAAAATGTTATTGTGAGACTTGATTATTATCAATTCATATACCATGGGTTTTTATTATTATTTACATATAAATACTTAAAAAGCCACTAAAAGAATAAAACTTACTGAATATTAAATTGTACATTTAAAATTACATATCATTTGAAAAAAAATTAAAAACATAAGTTAAAATCCCATTTTTATATAAATAAATAATTATCTTCTATTTGTATTAGAATATAATAAAATTGATATACAACTAAGCGAACTTAATCATCCTTTATTTGCTTTGCTTGCAAAAACCTTCAACCTTTACACCCTCTATTTGTTTTCTACCGAACAAAATAAAAGATTGAAAATGTTACTCGACAATCCTTGCCAATTCAACACATTCCCTATGTAAAACTTCTTCTTCATTCCTCTTTTGGTTTGTTCACTTTCTGCTTTGGTACATGCACAATTTAATCGTATGTTGTGTTTTCAGATTAAAAGGTCTTTAAACATTTGATAAGAGAAGCTAATGTGGAGACCAACAAGTTGTATGCAATGGGTGAGTTCAATTTTAGTTAAGAAAAAATGAGTGGATTTGTGTAGTCAGTGTTTATGGAATAGACAAAGTTCCTAATTCTTATGGAATAGAAAAGGGATGACATGTTCTTGCTCCAAGTTGTCTCATAAAGTATGGCGATTACAAATTCTACCAGATTATTGATCAAACATCTTATCCTCCACCTAATTTTCAAGGTATATCTATTAGATTGATTCACATTTTTTGTTTCAAGTTGCTAATTTTGGTTATCTTCATTCCTTCCATCTAATTTTCTTGGTTCGGATTGTTTATTTTTATGATTTTATTATTACAATTTTTTAATGATTATATTTGTGGATATTGAATTGAAACGAGAATCACTAAAGGGTCAGATTGATTTGCAAACAGGATAGTACTGGACTGGATTGGACAGGACAACACTGGACAAGCTTTTATCCAATACATTGTTTGGTGAACAATACCAAACAATGGACAACACAAGCAAAAAACGTATATTTTACTATAAGTCTCTTTCTAATGTTTATAATGATTTTATAAGATATATTATAATGTAATTAAAAAATTATAAAGAGAGAAGGAGCGAGGTCATGATAAGATGGAAGAGAGAGAGAGAGAGAAGAGGGAGAAAAAGAGAGATGAGGGAGAGAGATCATGAGATTAGAACATATAAGAGAAATGAGAGGGGGAGAGATGAAAGAGATAGGTCGTGAGATGAGAATGTATTAGAGAGGAAGGGAAAACGATAAAGAAAAATGGATAGGAGAGAGAGAGAGAGGGAGAATAGAGGAAAGAAAAAATTATTGAATAGGAAATAAAAACAATATTTTGGTACTTTTTTGAGTGATCAGGAAGTTGTACCGTGGGACAGAAAGTTGTATTGTGGTTTTATGAGGTACATGAATTTCGGTATTTGTACAGTCCATTGCCCTCATTTTTCTCCAAAGATCTTGTGAGCAGCTTTTCAAATCAAAAGCAGTACAACCTGGAGTTGTTCATCCAATCCTTACTTATTAGCGAATCAAACGCACCCTAAGGGTATGTTTCTTTTGTCTATTCCAGGTACATCTTTTTATAAAAAAGTACAGGCATATGTAGATTCGCATATGTAGATTCTTTATTCATATCTTTAGCAAGTTAATTACTATTTGTTTTTTTCTTCCACCTTCTCTTCTTATTGGTTGAGATAATTTTTATGATTTTAGTATACATATTTAGCATAATTTATTACTTATAATTTAATGTTCAATCCTTAAATGAGTCACTAAGTATAGTTTGGTGATGAATTAGGTGGGTTGATTTTGGAGGCCATATGCATTTTTAGAAGTAACTTCTAATTCTCTCTCTAAGCTAAAACATAATTATTAAATTTGTTTTTACATGCTCAATTTAATCGTTTGTTTTGTGTTTTAGATTATGTGGTCTTTAACCTTTAAACTTTTTAGCAATAACACTCTTTATGAGACAAGTGAATAAGGTGACACATTTTATATAGTTGAAGGTTGAAGATATTGTTGTTTCATTCACTTTTTGATATGAGGGTTTGCTTAGATTGAGATCGATTATCTGTTTTTCCTATGAATGTGCCTATGTAAAGATCTGCTGAGTTGTTATTTCTCCTCACAATTTAATTATATAGGGTTGTCAATTTGAATATGTACATAGTAATCTGCATTATTGAGGACTTCAACTCTTTTACCATTATCTTTTGTCACTCTTTCTTCATTTTTATTTTTTATGTTCTGATTTAGAAAGAGACTATATGAAGAATATATGACCATAAATTTCTGAGTTTGTATCTATTACAAAACCAAATTGCCCAAGAAATCGAGTCTTGAGTTGACTGGTCCTTAATTATGATTAAGGAGGCACAAAATCTGTAGCTTATATAGATCTAAAATTTGTAGGTGTTCATACTTTCAAGTCAAAATCACTTTTTTGGCTTATTTCTATGTGAATGTTACGAACATTCTTTGTTGTGTTCCAGTCAACTTTGATAGGATTTCTATTGTGAGACTTTGGTGTTCGCGTTTATACAATAGAAATTATGTATTGTTCTAATAAAATTTTTTGATGGGTAAAAGACATAGTATTTGGGTAATTTGTTTATGTACACTCAAAATGTTGTTTAACTTTGTTGAAGCATGGAAGGAACAAATAGTTGATATATTCTATGATGTTCTTATATCATGATGTATTTTTTATAGGTACTTTTTGTTAATATCCTCTAAAGGTTAAAATTGATAAAGTTTAAATTGAATTCTCATGCATCACACGGGTTGCATACTAGTGTGTATATATATATATATATATATATATATATATATATATATATATATATTTGTGTGTATGTTTTTATTTAGATGAATATATTAGTGGTATATTTTAAGTAGGGTGTCAAACTGATTCATTAATCTACCAACCATCCAATCCATCTGCTATTACAACCATCCAATCCACATTCTCCATCAACCAAGGCCTAGAAGGCATAATTGGTATCTTAATTAGTAGAGTGAGGAAACTTATGTAGATTTTTCCAATTTCATAAACTAGCATTATACCCCCTAAATATGCACGAGTTGAAATAACATATTATTTACTACGATTTTTTTTTGAAATTAAATTTGCATACAAAAGTAAAGATTTATATAAAAAAAATAAATTTCCATCTTAAGTCAAAACAAAATATTTATTTATAAAAAATAAAGGTTTTTACCAAGAAGAAATACAAAATTACATATACTAACAATATGCAACTTTTACCATTGTTGAGACTTAAAAGCAACATAATTGTTTACAAAATATAAATATGTTAATGATGACACAATAAAAAATTAATTATTCTACAAATAGATAATATTTTCTCATGGGAGTCTTAAAACTAACAATGTGCAATGTCCCTATAAACATCAAATATTTTTCAATTGGGACTCTTAAAATTGACGAAACTATATTGACAATGTGCAATGTTTGAAATTATATTTACAATGTGTAATGTTTCTATAAATGTTCATTTATAAAAAAGAAATACAATATAAAAAATTAACACGTAATGTCTTTCATCGAGAATTATCGAAAGTAATGAAATTGTACCAACAACGTTTTCCATTGGAACTTAAAAGCAAAATTTACATGTATAAATGAAAAATATAAAAAATACTATTATGAAAAAATAGTAGTAGAATGTTGGTTACAAAAACCAGTTCAATAATAGTTATATGGAGCTTATAAAAAAAAAAAATAATAGTTATATGGAAGAGATGCAATGATAATCTCATAATAGTATATTTTTTAGAGACTAAAACAAAAAACCTAAAATTTATAGGATCAAAAGCAAATTTAACCTAAGAAAATATCTTTAGCCTCAAAGCATAACATGTTGCTTAAATCTATGACTGGTTTTCAAAAAAGGCCATATAGAGGATTTAAAGCATATTATAGCCTTAATATTTATTTATTTTTTTTTCATATAGAGACTAGTTTTTTTACATGTTTGCATCTAATGTAGAATTTGAGTCAATGGAAATATGGTTTGAAGATAACAAGCATAAAATAGTAATAATTTATGGTTTGATCTAACATGAACTATCTATAGTCGGTGCAGAAGGAGCTAGGGTTGGAAATGAAGAGTGCTTGATCTTAAAGGACGTGAAAATGGATGATTGATATTTATCAACTATAATTGTAATAGTAATAATTTATGGTTTGACCAAAGCTTGAGCTTGACTAAACGCAATACAACACTACTTAATTCCTTTCACGAATATAAAGAATTAAAGATGAAACCCTTTTTTACCTTAAAGGCTAATTCACATGATCCGCCAAAGCAAGTGGCTCTACATTGATCTGAGCTTCCATTTGTTGAGGAATATTTGGATTTGGATGGTTATCAGCAGCAATTGAAGGTTTTGCAATCCAGTGGAAGAAGAGGTTTTTGATTATTTCCCAGCAATCGAAGAAGCAAAGTAGTTCAATCAATAAAAAGATCAAGTTGATGGCAACAAAGTTTTTGATGTTTTGGACTAAAATCCACAAGCCTGCCTCAACTGCGACTAGACCAGATAAGTGGTATATGAATTTAGTAGCTTTGAAACTCATATCACGCATGGATACAAGCGTATGAATAAAAAATAAAAGAATAATAATCTGATTCAAGAGAAAGAATAATAAAAGAATAATAAAAGTAAAGAGAGGTTTAAGAGAAACTAACCTGATTCAAGATTTAAGGACAGTGGGCAACTAAAAGCGAAGAAACAAGTTCTTTATTTATTCTTTATTGATAGCTGATACTAAATGACATTTTTTTGGTGATTTTTATGTCTTGAAAACGTACATTTAGTATCGGTTATTTAAATAACCGATACTAAATGTCACTTTTAGTATCGGTTATTTAAAAAACCGATACTAAATGTCATTTTTTAAAGAGGAAACACAATGTTGAAATGACATTTAGTATCGGTTATTTAAATAACCGATACTAAATGTCACTTTTAGTATCGGTTATTTAAAAAACCGATACTAAATGTCATTTTTTAGACAGTAAACACAATGTTGAAATGACATTTAGTATCGGTTATTTAAATAACCGATACTACATGTCACTTTTAGTATCGGTTATTTAAAAACCGATACTAAATGTCATTTTTAGACACTAAACACAATGTTGAAATGACATTTAGTATCGGTTATTTAAATAACCCGATACTAAATGTCATTTTTAGTATCGGTTATTTAAATAACCGATACTAAAAGTCTATTTTCTTAAAAAAAGGTTCTCAGTTCACATTTTTACCACACACACACTACATATAGTAGTGTGTGGTAAAAATGAACCTGAGAACCAAAACTAACATCAAACAACTAAAATTGAACATGAAATTCATAAAATGAGTCAATTAATCATTCATTCAAACTCACATTTTGCAAATAAGCAGTACATGATAACAATTAAATAGATACAACAACAAATATAATCAAGCACAAATTTCATGAACAACAATTTCACCCTAGCCTTAACTTTCTCAACCAAAGCATCAGCAACTGATTCCATTGCTTACACTTGCAGAATTTTTACCATACAATATTTGTGTTCTGTCCTGAAGCATATTTTGCTGTTGAATGATGTTCCACCTACTGGTTGCCCAGCAAAACAAGACTCATATAGCAATCCTAGCACCATTTGATAAACAAAATCTCACAATTCCCTTACAATTGCAATTACAGACTCTCAAAAATCAACTTCTGCTACGGCGTCGGTCCCTAATGCCATTTCTGCATAATAATTGAAACATAATGTCAGTACAAACCAACTACAGAGAAACCAATAACTTTACAAGGGTCTATATGCAGCAGCAAAACGACTAGGTTATTGCATTGCATCTATTCTATGATGAAACAGACGTAACAAAAATTCAGAGAGTGCAAATGAAGAGATTAGTCTTCACTCACAATTGTCAAAAAAAAGTCTTCACTCACATAAGATGCAAGATTTCTTCATGTTTTAGTTGACAAGCATAACATTTAAATTAGCAGAAAATTTATAAAAAGAACCCACAAAAATTTAATCAGATACCTGCTGTTCTGTCATTTGAAGAAAAGCGATAGTGTAGTACACCAATTCTTTGACATTAGCCGCAACCAACTATGAAAGCATATACCACAGATTAAAGGAACTGTGCAACAAAACACAACTAGTAGAAAGAAAACAAAAGATTTCAAATGTTCTGAACCACACCTGTCCTAGTCTTGAATTACCGACAATGGTCAACAGAAGTTCAAAAAGCTGTATTAAAAAATCAGATGCAAAACGATATTACGAAGTTATTATAAGAAATCAACGAAACACAAGCATAAAACTATACTTCCTATCTAAGAGATTAATATTGGCAAAACTTTTCCATTTTAATATAAACAAACCTCTTAGCAATGGTAAAACAACTAACTTCAATTGAGACTGCCAAGGACTTTTCTTTTCTTTTCTACAATTCCAAACGTCACAGGCAGCTAATTTTGAACACCCTTCTATCAGTGTTGGGACATCAAGACTTTTTATTAATCTCTCAGGAGTCGGGACTAGTGTAATTTACTATTACTTAAAAGCTAAGAAAATTTAACTCTTGATCTTTCCATTTGGTTTAATAATTCAATAAAACAATCATAAAACGCTAACTGCAGCTATTGTAACCTGGATAACAAATGAATCAAGGCTTTTCTCTGAACCATCAGAATCATATCTTCCCTCATACGAATCTTCAGTTCCCTCAATAGATGCTTGCTCGTAAACTCTCAAAGAGGAAACAAATGTATTCCACAATGGTCCCAATATAACTACAACAAACAGCATCTTGTAAAACAAATAAAAAATAGTACTAAAACAAAGGCTTAGAAACAAAACTATTGGAAAAAACATACCCTCAAATTCACTTTTAATGAGGCTTGAGAAGTTCTGAATAAACTGATTCAAGCACTTCAAAACCTTAAAGAAAGAGGCAATATCATGTTATAACAAAGTAAACTAAGGTAAAAAAAAGTGAAATTGACTTTTAAAAAACCAGACGAACCTCCATTCTGATACACCAATCATCTGGATTTTCAGATTGTACTGGAATTTCAAGAATAGAAGAAAATTGCTCCATCCATGGTTTAAGCAAAGGAACAATAAGAGAACTTGTTTCTGCCTAAACAGGACATTATCATATGTTATTAATAATTAAGAAGAAAAATATACTAACCCAACAATCTACAAGAACCATGCAGTTACTTAGTGGCAAGAAAATACCTTATAGACGCCACTCATCGCCCCCAACATAGAAGTGCAAGAATAGACAATTGAAAGGGCCTTGGTTTGTATGTATGTGTCATATATCTGCATGAAAAAAGAAAATAAAGAAAAAGTTGTCAGATGTGACAGAAGAGGCTTACTAGATTCAGATAATATAGAGGAGAGAGAGAGAGAGAGAACTGATTTGGAATTGTAAATTACAATTATTCGGATGCAGAGTTGAGAACTCATTTATTGCATACAGCGAGTCAGTTAGACTCAGTAACTAACTGAATATCTAATCTAATCTGTACTACAGAAATAATTACATACAATAGAAACTTGGGAAAGATAAGCTTGACACTTGACAGTATAAGATATGCGCTTTGCCAAATGTGAGGGGTCCAAGTCCAATAAAAAAGATCTTAACACAGATTGCATGGCTTAACTCCACGTTAAATAGATTAAACAGATGATTCCACCATCTCAGCAATCAATAACATTGTATGAAAAAACCACAAGGCATCACAACTAGAAAATTAGTACTCCATTGTGCATGTCCCAAGATTCTCCCCATACTTCAACCCCAGTCTGAAGTTTAATTCACCAAAGATGTAATCTTACATCTGAAAGAGCTAAGAACAACACGATGGAAGATTGTACATTGTCGAGGCCCTATGCAGCCCTTTTTTTTCTTTCAAAGCAAGGAAGCCCTATTTTTCACGGTAAACGCAAACGGTAATGCTCTAATACAATGCTGAAGAATACAAAGATAAAACAGTGAGAAAGAGTTGAGATGGAAAGGTTGTAAGGTTGAAGCTCAAAGATAAATGGCCCTAGTCTATATCTATATCAAAATTTATATGCTAAAGGAATGTTACAAGCATAGCCTGTCAATCGATCAGCCCTTGATGGCTCAATCTAGCTCCAACCAACCACAAAGAATCAATCTCCAATTAATCACCCCACATTTTAAGGTCAACACTTCTATACTTAATTCAATAAAGTTTATAGTTTTTTTTTCACTCATAACATATTCACTTGTATTCATATAATAGTCTTTCCAACAGCAACTTGGCCTCTTTCTTCCGAGCCAATGGGGAAGAAATAGAACGCCATGTTCATTAATTTCCCCCCTTGGATAAGCAGCCATATAAATGCAATATGCCACACAAAGGAAAGCCTTAACCATGAACGAGAAGAAGGTAAGAAGGTATATCCAGTAGACACTTGGCCAAAAGGAAACGCCAAGAAGCATATACCCTTTAACAGACTCAATGACGTCTCGAAATCAAATATTCTTGGAAAATCACGCCTCAACCACGGTGATAACAAATAGCCTTAATAAGAAACAATTAACAGTGAACAAAATTTCAGACTAACCCATTAGCATATGGAACTTCCTCACGCGCGCGGTAAGGAGGAGGTGACCTGCTGTAGCTGCGTCCACGAGGTGACACACTGCGGCGCCTAGCCGGGGAGCGCCCACGAGGACTGTAACTCCTGATTCATACCAAAGAAAGGTGTGACAAAACATACAAGTAATAATTATTATCCTAGCATAAAAAACACCCAACCTATCAACCATAAGAGAAATGACATGGTTACTGTTATGTCATATAGTAGAAAAATCCTGATGTATTAATAATAACTAATAATAACATATATTTTCAATTTTTAACTACTTCAATTAGTGATTAGTAATAAAAAAATACAATCTATAGGTGGATCAACAATTTCACTGCATGATCATTAGAAACATACAATAGAAAATATAATATAAGTGCAAAAACAATGACACCCTGCATCAAAAGAAAATATGGGAAGCAATCTCACCTTCGCCCATATATAACTTGGGCTTCTGCGAAATCGGGGTGGACTACGGCTACGGTGTCTTCCTGAACTACCACGATTGCGACATTCACGAGCAAAATGACCAGGTTCACCACACTCATAACACTTCAAGTCAGAACCACCTCCGCCGCCGCCACCACCAAAGCGGCCACGACCACCACCGCCACCTCCACCATCACGTCCACCTCCACCGCCACCTCTAGAATTGTGAGAAAGCTCTACCCTCCAACCATTATTGCCTGTTCCACAGATTGAAAATGAAAAAGGCTTAGTGAGAAAGCAACAAGAAAATAAACAATAAAAGATCATATTTGATACTTCAATGTTTACACCTAGAAAAGCAAACAACTGCTGCAAATAATGATGTTAGCTTTCACACAGATGAGTATGAAACATCATTAAAAAAAGGTATGAAGCAGGTAAATATTGGTTGCACTGAACCATAATGTTGTAAAACATATTGGTCTAAAGGATGATCATCTCACTAAAAAGATAAGTAGCATCAAAATGGGTAACAGAGAAGCTTGGATTACTTTATAATAATTTCTTACTACAACAATATCCAAACGTTATTTAAATAAGGTGGAGTTTGCTACAAAAGAACTAAAACAACATCACCGGGCTATATCAAGGACCAAATTTTCCAGTTGGAAAAAGATATTTTTTAATGGTTTCAACTTCAAGTGAAAAGAAAACAACTAACACAAGGAAACTGAGAAGCAGCATAATCCACACAAACACAGTGATTCAAACCTGAATCTGAAGTATGATAAGGCATTGATGAGCGTTATCGCATCTGAAGTTAGTCTTTAATGGCGGCGGCATCGTCGGAGAAGCGCGTCTGAAATCGAGAGATCAAGAGATTGGGGGTTTAGGGTTTGGTTCGATTTCTACCAATACAAAATGAAATTCAGATGAAGATGCGTAGAGTGAATTCGTTGAGACTCATTGATGATTCTGCCATCAGTTTAGGGTTTATGTCTGGTTCGATTCTTGTAAATTTTTTGTGTAAGAGAGAGGAGAGTGAGAGACGTGAGAGAAGAAGAGAAAGTATAGAGAGTGAGAAGGATAGAGTGACCAGAAGGAAGACTTGAGAACGCGAGAGAGTGGATGTGATGAGAGGAAGCTTTGTGCGTGAGATCTGTTTGTGCAGAGAGGAGGGTTTGCTCGCGAGAGAAGAAAGCTGAGAGTGAGAGAAAGAGTGTTTGAGTGAGAGAGAACGAGAATTAACACGTGAAATAGAAAGGGACCTTTAGTATCGGGTGTTAAATACCTGATACTAAATGTGTTTGTGATACACATTTAGTATCGGTTTTTTTAACAACCGATACTAAAAGTCTGATGAAAATTGAAAATTGATTAAACAACCGGTTTGTGATACACATTTAGTATCGGTTGTTTAAACAACCGATACTAAATGTAGGCGTGAAAATTAAAAACTTCCATTTAATTTCAAAATTGCCACCGCATCCACATTTAGTATCGGTTGTTCAAACAACCGATACTAAATGGTGCTGTTTAATGTCATTTTTCCACTAGTGATCTCAATTTGATTTTGTTTTTATTTCAGCCAATTTCATTCTTTCTAATTTTTTTTTCCAGATTCAGCACTTATGGCAGCAAAATTCATCTTAGAATTGGGGATTGAGGATGAAACATGGATAGTCAACAACTATCTCTTGGCTTTCTTTTTTACCATTGTTAAGATTGTATTTTTCTTGACTTGATGTAGAATTGCATGTTTGAATTAAAGATTTGTTTTTGAATTAAAGATTGAATGTTATGATTGTACGTAGCCTATGGAACAGGGTAATTATGCTTGAATGTAATTATTTATTGTGCTTCCTACTGATTTATTTCTTATGTTTATACATGAATGATACCTATACATGATATGATATGTGTAAATGTTGCTGATTATTGATGTTTGCTTGAGACTTTCACTCTTGATGTCATTCCTGAATTGCATGCATGATTGAAGTGTTAAATGTTAAAGATTGAGCATGTTGTGTGTTTTTTTTAAGTTAATTCATTATGTCTAAATTGTGTTAATTGAGGTTGGATTGGAATGACTAGAACCGTAGCTAAATTTTAGATAGTGTCCAGAGTATTTAATATCTCACACAATGCCCTTAAATATACAACTTCTGTTTTTTTAATTCCTAAAAAAATTGTCAATTTTTTAAGTTACAAGTGAATGTCGACCCGTGTTGGCACGGGTGAATCTTACTGATAATAAGGTACACTGCTTAACCCTCCTGAACGGTATCCATTGTAATGATGATACTATCCTTCAGACCGAAGCAACCATGTACCAATGTGGTTAACTATACTAGAAGTATAAATATGTCTGCTTTGGATGCTACTCCTTGTAATACTCTCATCCAGGAAGTCACTTAATTATGATGAAGTCACCATGGCTTTGAACCAAACGCATCCTTTCAAATCCAGGTTCGGATGAGTTTCAAGGGGTGTTTTTAGGAAATATTGGAATCTTATAGGCGAGGATATTAGCAGTTTGGTATCCCAAGCCTTTAGAATTGGTACGTTAAATGTAGCTATAGCTGAAACCTTGATAGCGCTGATTCCTAAAGTGGATTCCTCTTGGACTTTAAAAGATTTTAGGCCTATTAGCCTGTATAATACAGTGTACAAGCTCATCATGAAAATTCTAGTCAACCGCGTTAGGCCGTTCATTGACCAGACTGTTGACCCTTTCCAGAGAAGCTTCCTCCCTGGCAGAGGTACGAGTGGTAATGCAATTATTCTTCAGGAAGTTCTTCATTCTATACACTAAAGCAAGAAGAAGAAAGGTAATGTGGCTTATAAGATTGATCTTGAAAAGCTTATCCATGTGAGCTGGCAAATTCTAATGAATTGTTTGATTGGGTTTTGGCTTCCCTCAGATTACCATCAACCTCATTATGCACCGTGTCTCCTCCTCAATGCTTACACTTAACTGGAACGGTAAATTTAAGGGCTACCTCCTTTCTCTCCTACTAGAAGCTTGTGCAAAGGGAACAACTTGAGTCTTGAATTAAATAGTAACACTTGGTCACTGTCCCTTAGCTCCCTTTTCTGAATCCTCTTGTCATGCCAAACTTTGGTCTTGGCCTTGTACAATTCAGCACTCTCATAGGCAAAATGCCTCATTTCTTCTAACTCATTCAATTGCAATAGCCTAGCTTTCCCTGCTTTAGCATGATCAAAATTGAGCTTTTTGATTGCCCAATGAGACTTGTATTGAAACTCTAAAGGCAGGTGGCAAGCTTTGCCATAGACCAATCTGTATGGAGACATTCCCAAAGGAGTCTTGAAAGTAGTTCTGTAAGCCCATAAAGCATCATCAAGATGATTAGACCATTCCTTTCTTGTAGGCCCTACCTTCTTCTCAAGCATTCTCTTGATCTATCTGTTTGATAACTCAGCTTGGCCACTAGTTTGGGAATGATATGTTGTAGCAATTTTGTGTTTGACCTCATACTTGTCTAAGAGAGTTTTAATCAATTTGTTGCAGAAATGAGATCCTTCATCACTGATTATAGCCCTAGGAGTACCTAACCTTGTAAAGATATTCTTTTGTAAGAACTTGCTAACAGACTTAGCATCATTGTTAGATAAAGCAACTGCTACAACCCACTTTGACACATAATCCACAACAACAAGGATGTAAATAGTGCCAAATGAAGGGGGGAAAGGTCCCATAAAATCCATACCCCAAACATCAAAGAGTTCAATCTCTAGAATGTTGGTTAATGACATTTCTTGCTTATTGGAGATGCTCCCACTCCTTTGGCAATTATCACATTGTTTAACCAACTCATGGGCATCCTTAAAAATGGTAGGCCAGTAGTAACCAGATTGCAACACCTTTGCTACTGTTCTCATACCTCCAAAGTGTCCACCATATGTTGCACCATGGCAGTGCTGCAGCACCTTCTGCTGTTCTTCATCAGCCACACATCTTCTAAACAACTTGTCAGGGCACTTCTTGTAGAGGTAGGGTTCATCCCAGAAATATTGTTTGACAATATGGAAGAACCTCCTCTTTTGTTGGTAGTTCATACCACATGGAACCACCTTGCTAACCAGAAAATTGACAATATCAACATACCACAGTGCTGCAGCACTTATAGCCAGTAAGTGTTCATCAGGAAAGTGTTCTTTGATTTCACCAAATGTACCTGCACTTTCATTTTCCAATCTAGACAAATGGTCATCAACTTGGTTCTCCAGCCCCTTTTTATCTTTAATTTCAAGATCAAATTCTTGAAAGAGGAGAACCCATCTTATTAGCCTAGCTAGGTTTTGCATCTTTCTTAGTAATCAAATACTTAATGGCCGAGTGATCAGTGTAAACAATTACTTTTGTGCCAAATAAGTATGATCTAAACTTATCAAGTGCAAAAATCACAGCTAACAATTCTTTTTCAGTAGTAGTGTAATTTAATTGAGCATCTACAAGTGTTTTGCTAGCATAATACATAGAATGAAAGACTTTTCCATACCTTTGGCCAAGGACAGCTCCTATTTACTATAATCTTTCTATATGTTGACCTCGGTCGACACCCAATATTACACATCCTCAACGGGCTCGGCATGGTTCTCGACGGTCACGACTGAAGTTATAGGACGGGATGATACCTCGGCGTAATCGTCCGCGCTCGGAGAAGATTGTCTATCCAAGCCAGCAACAGGGACTGAGAAACTCGACCTCGCGGAAACATTCATGTATGTCGACCTAAACAGAGAATGAGACCCCTCGAGGGCCGGGACTGGTACTTCGCAATTGGCTTGCCGGGTGGGATGGTACGCCTCTCTTTACTCTTTGTTCGAGCCATCTGCAACAGGAGGCGCTACTAAATCACTCTAAGCTACCATCAACGCTAAGCTACTACCTTCCTCTGCCTCGGATAGCCTGAGGCAAATACAAGTCTTCTATTAGTAGACCAGGGCGACTGTCCGCGACAGAAGTCAGGCCCAACTCTATCATATGGTTCACGGTAATTTGGAACATTTGGTTGGCAAGAAACAAGGTAGTGTTCAAAGCGGAGGCGATCTCTATCCCAGAAATTGTTTCGGGCATTAAATATTGTGCATGGAGCTGGTTCAAGGCAAGGAAGGAGAGAAATTGTCGGGTAGATTGGTCGGATTGGCACACTTGTTCGTTGGGTTGTTTTTCTTTATTGGATCTCATGTATTGCTCTATGTAGTCGGGGTACTCTTTTTTGCTCCCTAGGTCTTTTTCCCACTCGGTTTTGGCCCTCAAAGGTTTTAACGATGCTCCTAGGTGTAAGGGGTTGGTACCCCCTTAATAAAATTGCTTATCTAAAAGAAAGCAAACTGCGGCCTATGAGTACGCTATCTCAGGTTGGACAAACAAAGCACTGTAATTACCATTCTTGAGTCTCCATAAAGCAAAGAGTTGAGGCTTGATGCAACCATTATTATGACTCCAATAGTTTCTTCAGTATAGTATTCCTTTAACCCTTCATTTGAGAATAACAAATATGAATTTGAAACCTCTTAGAGGACCTAGTATCCTGGGATAGGGGGTGCAAAAAATTTCACACATATACTGCTAAATTTGTAATAAAAATAAAACTTTATCAGGTTCAATTTGTGTTGCACTAGACCAACACAAATTAAGTAGCACTAATAAGTTCCTAAATACAAATTAAATAACACTAAAAAAATCAATACATTCAAAAAATACAGAACAAATTCAAATTAAATAAACTTTTTTTGTTACCGTATTATTGGTGCACAGTATCCACGGGCTTTGCTGGTGACTACTCTAGTCCGGGGGACCTAGCTGACCATCGGTATATCGGGCTTTGCCTGTCAGTGTGTTGCTCCCCTCCCAACTGAGTTTTTGCCACACCCAAAATTTGAAAGGGGATGTGGTGAATGTGGTGCATTAGAGTGGTGCAAAACTAGGAACTTTAGTGCAAAACTAAAAATATGGGAGCAAAACATATTTTTCAGAGGATGCAAAAACATTTTTTCCCTAGCATATCAGTGCTACTTTTATTTTTTCAGGGTTCATTTGAAACCTCTCAAATATATGGAAATGAATTGTCTACCTTGATGGCGTGAAAAAGTAGCTACCTTTAGGCAATTATAGACATAAAGAGGGAAGAGAATGTAGAAAAATACGGTGGGAAAACATGAGAGAGAAAATAAGAGACGAGAGAGATAGATGCAAATGTAACTACAATTTCCTACCCTCAAGGTAGAGAATCCATTAAACACGTATATTATAACTACCTTTTTCCGCAAGTATAATATTATATAGGTTTAAATATCATTTACCCCTGCAGATATCACCATAATCCATTTACCCCCTGTAAAAATAAAAGTTTTAAAATGCCCCTTGCAAATAATAAATGTTTCTAGTTATCCCCCTACAGGGGGTAACCGTAAACGATTTATATTTTGCAGAGGGGTAACCGTAAACGGTTTATACCCATTATACACTTAATGCTGTCAACATAATCTAACAGCAGGGGGTAACCGTAAACGGCTTATATTTGCAAGGGGCATTTTAAAACTTTTATTTTTACAGGGGTAAATGGATTATGGTGATATTTGCAGGGGGTAAATGATATTTAAGCCTATTAATATATATGAGAGGTGCTATTTGGTACGAATATTACCTCGAATAAACATAAGAATGACCGAGAGATGCTATTAACTTACTGCTTTGTAACCCAACATGGGGAGGATATAAGAGATAAAGGTGACCGGCTGTTATAAAAGTATTCTTTTGGTTTCTTACCGGTTAACTTTTGTACTCTTCATCATTTTTTCCTATATTATAGAGCAATAATGCTATTTTGACAAAAAATGCTACAAGAATTTTGAGAAATATACTGTGGGACCAGATCAAATGAAGAATTTACTTTACAATAAAAATAATAAAAAAGTAACTATGGGAGATATACGGTATATATATATATATATATATATATATATATATATATATATATATATATATATATATATATATATATCAAGTATATTTGTGTTCTCAACTATTTCGTGGATAGGATAATTAAGAACACAAAGAACAATCTCGCGTGACTAGGAAAATTGTTCAACCCTTCATTAGCCTCTCTGGGCGAAATATATAGTGTTACAAGCATTCATGGCCAATAATTGATGACCGTTACATAATTAAGAGATCAGTTACATAATAAAAGTGACAGTTACGGGTGGACGCCTAGGCTAAGGATGGGGCCGAGCGGCCTCTGGTGGGCGAGCATAAGTGGCTCCCCAGGATCTTAGTCCCTTGGCGCTGTGCTATCGATGCCGCGGTGTTGCAGTTAGGTTCGGCGCGGTTGTGAACACAGTCCCTCGAGCGACGAATGTGAAACGTGAAGTCGCTCAAAAATACGCCTACTCGTCGGTTCCCGGCTCTTCTTGTTATTGAGTGGAAACCGAACGTCAGAGTTGACGCTACACCGCCGATTTTGATTTGGCTGTAACGCTTTGACCCTCTCGGGAATTGTGTTTGACCATTTGTGAACGTTTCGCACTTCATTAATGCTCCTGTTTGTAACTTGTTCTCTTTGTAACTTGTTCCTCTTCTTTATCTATAAAAGGGGTAACATGGTGCCTTGCATTTGCTACTCCTTCCTCTTTGAGATTCATCGCTTCTCTTCTTTAGGTTTGTTTGGTATTTATGGTTTCTTTGGCCGTCGGATCGCTTTCCCCCTTTGGGCTCGCACACAATCTTAAAGTCCTCGGTGTGTTAAGATTGTTGGAGGCTCAAAGAAGGAGTCGTGGATTCCGGTATTTATGGATGTTCTTCGCTGTAGTTGATACTGGTTATCCTCGTTTGAGATTGTGTGAAGAGCCCAAAGGTGGAGTATGTCTGCGAGGTGGCATTGCCGCGCCTAATGGTTAATTATTCCTTCTCAATGTAGAGGAATTTTCCATGAGCCGCTGGCTTGGAGAATTTTTCCATTGACCACTCCCTTTGGATGGCCGCCGATTTCCCCGCTTCTTCCGGTGGATCTACAGAAACTCCGGAGGGCGACGCTTCGCTTCCCTGGCCGAGTTCACCGCAAAGTGCCTCAACCGCCTTGATGGAGCTACCAAAGCTTTGGTGACCGCAGACTACCACTTTTATAATGAGACCTGCAATTGTATTTTTGACTTTCATTGGGTTCGGCTCTAGGCCGACCGTTTTGTTAGTGTGCCATGTATTACGAACAACGATATGTGTTTATGAATGAAAATATTTATGACATGAAAATTGTTTTCCAGCTATGCTTTTATCTTTACCGAGTCTTTCTGGTGACGCCGCGGTCATCCGTGACGTCGCTTTTGACGTGTGGGCACGTGCGATGAGACGTGACTTTTGAATTGACAGTTAATGATGTTTTGATCCTCTGGAACTGTGTCAACCGTCCATCATATCGTGTGGCCGCCACGTGGCTTTACCCAAGCCGTTAGAATCGAAAAGGCTTCACATCTCAGCCGTTGATCGCTGAAACTCGAATGGTTCACTTAAATTGCTGTGTTTGAATAACTGAGTGTTTCCTTTTCCCCCTTTCGCTTCCTTCCTATTTTGCTCAACCAAACGACGCTTGCTTGTAAGGAGAAAAGTCATTACGACCATTTTCTGCGCCTCAATTCCTCCCACCATCTTCAGGTACGTTCATTTTCTCCACTTCTGATAGTTACTGTTGTTCTTCCTTTCTGTCCTTTGGTGAGTCGTGTAGTTATACCTGCAAAATTTATCCATGGTCTCTATAATAGATGTTAGTAGCGATAGTGAAGGAGAGGTTACTTCTGAAATTAGGTGTAGCGATGCCTTCTGTGTTGGCAGACAGTGTCCACGCTGTCGTTTAGACTGCATTAGGCAGAGTGTGCAGGCTATGAACACTGTGCTTGCCTCTGATGATGAACCCTCTCGTTCCACAGGGGCAATTTCGAGCCAATCTTCAATGGCTGGAAGAGACGCTGAAGACCATAGCAGTTACTCGGAAAGCATCGACTTAGAAGTGTTGGATTCCCACTCCGTGTTGGTGACCGAAGAATCATTGGAACGAATCCGGCCACTTCTTTGTCATCCGGTGGACGAGGGTGCTGCTATTGCAAAGCCAGTTGATCCGGACGAGTCAGTGTGTGATTGCCCGGGGGTTGGGAGTAAACCTTATACTTATATGTACACAACTTTGTTTGAACATCTAGGCGTTAGAGTTCCTTTCCCCGAGTAATACCGTGCGGTACTGCGGTTGCTAAATGTGGCACCAACTCAGCTTCATCCGAATGGTTGGGCTTACATGTGCGAGTGTCTCAATGTATCGGTTACCGCAGAGAAATTTCTTCATTTTGTGCGCTCCTCGGTTAAAGACCCCCCTCGCTGGGTATCTCTAGGTAACCACACCCGTAGGCCCTTTATGAAAGTGTTTAAAAGTAGTTACAAGTCTTTCAAGGACAGCTTCTTTCGGTTGGAAGCCGGGCCTCGTGATCCATTCTTGTTAGTTGATGAGAATAACGTTGAGTACTTTCCCCTTTACTGGACGCCGCACCCAAACAACAAATTTACAATTGAGAGGTGTAGCTTATCCCCGGCTGATCAGGAGGATGTAGACCGAATTTGGTCATACGTTCAATCGGGTAACCATCCCTGGGCATCCCAAATTATAAAGCAAGTTGACGACTCGGCCGGACTTATAGCATATCTAAGTAAATACTTGAACTTTGTGTCCTCTATCCCGCTATGCAGTTCTGTTGTTTTGATCTTGTATCTAATGTGTTGTGTTCTTACAGGACTTTTCGGTATGTCAACGCTGAGCGTAGAGGACAGACGCCGAATTCGTGAGGAACAAAAACGGAAGCAGGGATATACCACCGACACCGATGCTACAAAAACCTCTACTAAGGATGCTGCTGCCGAGAAGGAGAAAAGGAAATCAAGTTCCACACGGTCCACTCAACTGCCTCCCCCCAAAAAGCCAAAATCTGTGCCCGAGACCCCGGTATCTCCAGCTGTGGCTCGGGGTAAGTCTACGTTGTTCGAATCCACTGCTCCGGTTGACGCTGAAGACTTGGGAGATGCCTCTTGGCGGAGAGTTTTGGATGTAAAAAGGGTAAAGGATGGGTCGGCAAGTGGTTCCCTGAAGACTGCCTGGGATGTGCGGTATCCTTTAACGAAGGCTCTTAACCAGGTTTCGTTTCCTGGAGATGTGGAACGGGTGCAGAAGATGGGGCCTCGTCAGAGTCTGGTGGCGATCAAAACTTACAGTCTTTGGACTTCCATGCTAGCTCATCACTTTGAGAGCGCTTACGGGGAATTGATGGCTGAGGGGAATACTCATGAGGACCGGTTGAAATCTATGGAGCAGGTCTCGATCACTGCTGCGGCAGGAGAAAAAGTCTCTGGAGGAGGATTTGAAGAAGTATGAGCGTAACAAGAAAGTGATGGATCTGAAAGTCAAAAACATATCTGAGGCCAACGAGCAGTTGAAAAAGGATGTAGCGGTCAAAGAGCAGGAATTGTGCGGGTATAAAGAAAAACTCATTGCAAAGATATAATGATCCGGAGAAAGTAAAGAGGAAGCGGCCGACTATGCTTCCCAAGTGGTGACAGATTTGACCGCTGGTTTTATTTGGCTCGTAGCTGCCGCGAGTTCATTTTCCCACTTTGGACCCTCGGATATTTGATCCCGACAATATTGTGGTTGACGGCCAAATCATGGCCCCTATCGTTGGTAATCAAACTTCGCTTACCGCTACTCTGGGGATGGCGGAATACCAATCTTCGTCTCTTGGACCACGGATAATTTGGACAAGGTATTGAATGATCTGTCACGGATGGTGCTCTGGCGAATGAAGCTCCCGCGGCTGGTGATGGGGAGATGGCCGATGATTCTGAGAAAACTCATTCCGAGGGTCCTCTGTTTGATTTGTTTTTGTTGGATTTTTGATGACCTGCAGTTTGTAATTTTAATATTTTGAAGCTTTATGTACTTTGGTGCTTTACCTTTTATTTTGATCGCCGACTTCATTTTGATCTTGAAATGCATTACCTTTGTTTCGTAAGCTTTGTCCATCCGTGTTATAAAGTATAGCGATGCAATACAATACCGCGCCTAGTATTCTCATCGCGACCTGTTTTTACTGCATTCTTCGGCCTTTATTTTTCTTCCACACGACTTGCGTCGCTGGGTTTATGCTTCTCCTCCTTTATTATGCAAGGAGGAGGTTTCGTGAAAGATCGTCCGGTTTATGCCGTGGGATGCTTTCGCATCTACCGCGGTCTTGTTTTTGGTCCTCTTTGCCAGAAACTCGTTGATTTCTTAAGCAAACGTGATCCCTTAACTTGCTTTTCAGCGAGTCATGGTCGGTGTGTTGCTATACAAAGAGGGTTTCTTCGCATGTCTCCGCGGCTAACTTTTCAGCTAACCGCTTCATGGTCATGTGAAGTGCCTCCAAGGGGTTCGCGAACTCGTCAGTCCGGACCAAACTTGGTAGGTCCTTTTATCTTCGGTGCCCGGGGTCAACATCGAGCCAACTACTCGGTCCTTGCCGTTTCGGGACTTTGTTTTTCAGACGCATTCACGTATTGCTTGTATAAATTTTATTGCAAATAAATTTGGCATTTCAAACGTATTTGTAATCTTCGATTCTCTTTATTCAATAAGTAACAGTACATTTGGGAAGCTATAGGCTTCCTACAAAAAATACATTTATTGATACAAAAACAGAGAATCGGTTTTTCATCCTCGGCCCTGTTGGGAAGGCCGAAGGTTCTTTCATCCTCAGCTATAATAGAACCGAAGGTTGGTAGCGTTCCATGACCTCGGGATATTTCCCCCGTTGAGTTTTTCCAGCTTGAATGCACCTTGGCCGACCACGACTTTGATTCTGAACGGACCCTCCCAATTGGGAGATAACTTACCCACATGACCCTACTCTTTTGTTCGCGCAAAACTAGATCACCTTCTTTGAATGTTCTTTTCTTCACTTTGGAGTTGTACCTTTTGGTCGCTCTTTGTTTGGCCGCTTCTTCCTTAATCTTTGCCATTTCGGGCTTCTTCAAGCAAATCTAAATTGACCCGAAGTCTTTGTTGGATCCTGCATCGTGGTAGTTAATATTATTTCTTGGGCTAGGCTCCAATATTTCCACAGGATGAGTGCATCACTCCCGTATGTCAAACGAAAAGGGTTTCACTGTTGAAGATTGCGGTGTAGTATTGTAAGACCATAACACCAATGGCAATTCTTCGCCCGCTTCCCTTAGAGTCTTCTAACCTCTTCTTCAAACCACCAAGACCACCTTGTTTTGCGCCTCGGCCCTGCCCATTAGTTTGTGGGTGTTCTACCAAGTAAAAGCTTGGTAGATATTCCAAGTTTTGCGAGCTCAACAACCGAACCGAGGCAAATTGTGTTCCGTTGTCGTTACTATGGTTGCAGGAATTCCAAACCGGCATATTATTCTCTTCCAAAGAGAATTTTTTCACCCTTTCTCACGATATGGTCGCCATCGGTTTCGCCTCTATCCATTTCAGTAAAATAATCGACAAAGAACCAATGAAATTTTATCCGACCGGTGCGGTGGAAATGGGCCGAGAATGTCAATACCCCATACAATGAACGCCAAGCCAAGAAACGATTGCAAGTTGGTCGGTGGGGCTTTTGGAATTTTCGCGTGCATTTGACATTTGTGACATCGGCGGACATAGTCAATCGCATCTTTCTTCATTGTGGGCCAATAGTATCCTCGCACGCACTATTTTCAAGCCAAAGCCCGACCTCCAACATGGCTCTCGTGACACTCCTTCATGCACCTCCTTGAGTATTTCTGTGCTTTGTTGTTTGTGACACATTTGAGGAGCGGCATGGAGAAACCTCTTTTGTATAGCTCGGTTTCAATCATTGTGTAGTTAGTAGCCGCTTTCACCAGCTTTCTTTTCTCATCATCCCAAGACATTGACTCTTCACCCGCAGTAAGCAAGAATCTTGGTCATCCAGCAATCAGGGTCAATCTCTGTCGAGAAGACTTGGATTTGATTGATGTTGGGTTGGGTTATCATTTCTTGTATTACTGAATGGTTATTGCCAGGTTTTTTAGTGCTTGCCAGTTTTGCTAATATGTCGGCCCTGCTGTTTTGTTCTCTAGGAACATGTGTTAGTTCAAAGGAAATAAATCTGAGTTTTAGCTCTTGTACCTTAGACAAATATTTGGCGAGTAGCTCGTCTTTGGTACTGGAATGCCCCGGTGACTTGGCCGGTGACTAGAAGGGAATCGCTACGAACTTTGAGATGTTTCACTCCGATGTTCATCGCCAAGTTCATACCGCAATTAACGCCTCGATTCTCGCTTGATTATTCTTTGGCCTTGAAACCAAACGAAGGCGATTGTTCTATAAGCACATTGTCGTCCTCCAACGTGACCCCGCCCACCGCTCTCAAGTTAGATGATCCGCTCTCATCGATAAAGTCAGCAACGATATTCGGAATGGGTCTGCTCTCGTTTGGTGATCCTCGCTATTTCCACCATAAAATCGCTAAAGCTCGCGCTTGATTGCTCCCCTGGGCGATATTTGATATCATATTCGATAACTCGACCGCCCATGCCACCATTCTTCCGGCAATATCCGCTTGGAAAGTATTTGGCGAATAGGCAAATCTGTTTGACAATTCATCGAATGGCTCATGGCATCACGAGCTTTCGCCGCCAAAGTGATCGTGATAGGCTACCTTTTCAATCTTCTCGTACCGTTGTTCAGGACCTCCACATTCGGGTGACATAGTAAATGGGGCATTGCTCTTTAGCTCTTTCTTCAACTAGAATCGCACTCGCTGCGTGCTCTCAGAATGCAGACAAATACAACAATAAAACAGCCCACGGTGTAGGGGTTAGGATTGGTGGCGCGGCTAAGTATGCCTTTATCACCTCCAAGGCTTCTTCGCACTCACGACCATTGGGCTGCGCATTCTTTCTTAACAGTTGGAACATAGGCGTATTTTGTCACCGCTTGACCGAGGAATCTTGAGAGTGCCACTATTCGCCCGCTAAAATCTGGACCTCCTTTGCATTTGTTGGGCTTCGGCTTCTCGATAGCTCAAGCACTTTGCGGGTTAGCCTCTATTCCTCCGTGAGTCAACACATAACCTAGGAATTCTCCCGCTTGAACTCCGAAAGAACACTTGTCGTGGTTTAAACGCAACTCATGCCTTTCCAAAGAGTAGAAAAGTTTTTGGAGATTTGCAGGGTGAGACTCCTCGGTTGTCGACTTGACCACCATATCATCACGTATACTTCAATGGATTTCCCAATCTCTCGCCTCAAAGACTCTATCCATTAAGCGTTGGTATGTAGCACCCGCATTTTTCAAATCCAAAAGGCATTACGCAGTAACAATAGTTGTACACCGCTACCATGAATGTCGCTCTTCTCTTCATCCTCTGGACTCATCTTGATTTGGTTGTAACCGAGTATGCATCCATGAAACTCAGGAGCTTATAGCCGTAAGCTCGCTCTACCAAACCATCAATACTCGGCAAAGGGTAAGTGGTCTTTGGGACATGCTTTATTGAGATCCGTAATCCACGCACATTCGCCATTTCCCGTTGGACTTCTTCACCATCACGGGGTTGGCAACCATGTTGGATACTCGACCTCCTTTATGAATTGTGCCTCTACTAGCTTCTTTGTTTCCTCCCGTATAGCTTCATTTTTCACCGCCTTGCTTCCTCTTTCTCTCGGGCTACGGGTGCTACTGAGATGGGTTTAGTGATAGCCCGATGTGTGGATGAAGTTAGGATCATACACGGCATGTCCGAGGGGACCACGCGAATACGTGAGTGTGGATCGAGAGAAATTTAATCGGGCTTGATCCTCAAGTTCGGGAGTTAGACTCGGTGCCGATCCTTGTTTTCTCGATCTTTGGGCGGTCCTATCACTACTTCTTTCGTGAGTATCCACTGGCTTCAACCTTTGCTCCTCTTTTTGCCGGTCATACACCGCGGGTCTAGGTCTAGAAAGCTGCAGATTGAACTAACTCCTTGCCCAACCTTTCTCTCGAACCGTCTTTACCTCAAGGCGCTCTCTGCGTAACACTTTCTTGCAATAACTTGATCGCCCTTACCACACCTATCTTGCCATTAGGAAAGGGGATACTTCATGCACTGAGATGGGGATACGATACTATACGCCATCAAAGCATTAAGTGTCGGCCTTCCCACTATTATATTGTATGATGAATCTGTATCAACTATCATGTATCTCAGAGTTACAGTTTTTGCTGATTCTCCTTCGCCAAAAGTTGTTCTCAGGTCCATGTAGCCGCGGACCTCAACCTGCTCACCAGAAAATCCCACCAAAGTTCCAGGATAGCTCTTAAGTGCCTCCACCGGCGCAAATTTAAACCTGAAGCACGGCCAATACATAACGCAATGAGCCGCCTCCATCTACCGATGCGAGCTATTGAATAACCGCTGGTAGTGACGGAAATTACAATTGGATCGTCTGAGTGAGGCCGCACACCTTCAAAATCCTGCGCATCAAAAGAAATTGCGGGATATTCCGCATCAGTCACAGCATAAGTGGTTTCCGCAGAGGAAACCGATAGAATAGATCTTGCATATCTTCTTCGGGATGAGGATGTGGCTCCCCCTCCAGAAAATCCTCCGGATATCGTGTTAACTCTTCCCTTTTCGGCCGTTTCATGCTCGCCGCGCTTGCCTCTTTCTCCTCGCTTGGCTTGTACGTTTGATTGCTGGGCCGCCGGCTTTGGAGGGGCTGGTGCCTTCGGCTTCCCTTCTTCGCCTGCCTTGACGTACTTTTTAAGTTGACCGCGCTGAATGAGCTGCTCAATTTGCTGCTTGAGGGTCCAGCAATTGTCTGTGTCATGTCCCTCCGTCCGGTGGTACCTGCAATAAGACCCTGTACTCTTACCCATTACACCAACGAAAGGTGACGGTCGGCGTATCGATCCATCATGAAGTCCTTCGTCTAAAATCACCGACGGCCTTGCCTTCAGAGGTGTGAAGGCCAATTTCGTGATTTGGAGGACGAGTGCGCCGCCTTTGATTTTGCATGTGCGCTCTGTCGCTACGGCCGTAGGGTGCATGCTTGGACGGGTGGGAACGTCTCGGTGAGACCACGCGCCTTGGTGGTGCTTGCATATCCTTTTCATCCTTTCCGAGGGCAATGTCATCTGCGTCAATGTGTTTCTCTGCTCGGACTCTAATCTCATCCATAGTCCGCGGTTTCCATAAGGAAAGGGCTTCACTAAAGGTTCCGTTGCGAATACCTTTCATAAATGCTTTCACAAAAAATCTCTCGTCAGGATCATCCACTAAAACCGTTGACTTGTTGAAACGTTCTAGGTAGGCTTTCAGAGACTCCCCCGGCTCTTGGCGTACATCGAACATATCCTCGGCTAGCATTCGCTTCTTCTTATTTCTTTGAGAATTGTTGTATGAAACGGTGGCTAAATCTTCAAAACTTGCTATAGAGCGCCCGGTAGCCCTTGAACCATTTTAAGGCTACGTCGGCTAAAGTCCCGGCGAACATTTTGCAACTAATGGCGTCGGTTCCTCCACTGATCATCATCTGCGTTTGGAACGCATCGACATGACTAAGAGGATCTCCAGTACCATCGTATGTGGCAATGGATGGCTCCTCAAGCGCGGGGAAGGCGAGTACTGGATAGCGGTAGAAAAAGGTGGAACGCCGCAAAGGTGTTCTAGTGGCGTCGATCACCTGGGCGAAGTGTCTCATTTCGGTAAGCTGGGCTTGCAGTTGCACTTCCCTTGCTTCCAGAGCCTGGGCACGTATAGCTTGTTCTTCATTTTGACGGGCTTGATCTGCGTTCTGGGCTTGCAGTGTTTGAACGGTATGCAAGTTTGCTTCAATCTGGGATCCCGATTGCTAGACGAAAGCGCGCCATTATTCGGGGATTTTCGTGGTCACCATTATGCTAGTGACAAGTGAATCGGTTTAGAATTTAGTTGTGGGACGTAGGAAAAAGTTTTACCCGGCCACGGTGTGGCGCCAATGTTCTCAACTATTTACGTGGATAGGATAATTAAGAACACAAAGAACAATCTCGCGTGACTAGGAAAATTGTTCAACCCTTCATTAGCCTGCAGGCGAAATATATAGTGTTACAAGCATTCATGGCCAATAATTGATGGCCGTTACATAATTAAGAGATCGATTACATAATAAAAGTGAGTAGCATGTGGACGCTAGGCTAAGGATGGGGCCGACGGCCATCTGATCGGCCGAGCATAAGTGGCTCCCAGATCTTAGTCCTCACTGTGCTATGCTATCGATGCCATGGTGTTGCGCTTAGGTTGGTAGCGGTTGTGAACAATTTGTAACGTTTTTTCATTACATTTCGAGAAATATATATAAGATTGTTGATTATAGAGAGGTCCGCCAGTTCTCAACGAAAATAGAATCTTTTAATTATAATATATTATAATACTTGCGAGAATTCAGCTATCAATAAAGAATAAATAAAGAACTTGTTTCTTCGCTTTTAGTTGCCCACTGTCCTTAAATCTTGAATCAGGTTAGTTTCTCTTAAACCTCTCTTTACTTTTATTATTCTTTTATTATTCTTTCTCTTGAATCAGATTATTATTCTTTTATTTTTTATTCATACGCTTGTATCCATGTGTGATATGAGTTTCAAAGCTACTAAATTCATATACCACTTATCTGGTCTAGTCGCAGTTGAGGCAGGCTTGTGGATTTTAGTCCAAAACATCAAAAACTTTGTTGCCATCAACTTGATCTTTTTATTGATTGAACTACTTTGCTTCTTCGATTGCTGGGAAATAATCAAAAACCTCTTCTTCCACTGGATTGCAAAACCTTCAATTGCTGCTGATAACCATCCAAATCCAAATATTCCTCAACAAATGGAAGCTCAGATCAATGTAGAGCCACTTGCTTTGGCGGATCATGTGAATTAGCCTTTAAGGTAAAAAAGGGTTTCATCTTTAATTCTTTATATTCGTGAAAGGAATTAAGTAGTGCTGTATTGCGTTTAGTCAAGCTCAAGCTTTGGTCAAACCATAAATTATTACTATTACAATTATAGTTGATAAATATCAATCATCCATTTTCACGTCCTTTAAGATCAAACACTCTTCCTTTGCAACCCTAGCTCCTTCTTCACCGACTATAGATAGTTCATGTTAGATCTCCACATTCAATGGTAACTCAAGTTTCCTTTCAGAATACAAGAGTGTGTCTTGAACCAATAATCAAAACCTATTCTCATGGTTGATTATTGCCAAGACCCCTTAAGTACAAGCCTCTTTATCCCAAAGGTCCCAAAACTATTCTCATGTTTTGTTTCCCTTGTTTAATCCCATAATTCTAATATCAAAACTTCTTCTTTCGATACTTCGTTTGATATTTGGAATAAAACTTTAATATCAATGGGATTAAATTAGAATATAATTTTAACAAAATAGAGTTTAGACTTGGGATTGTTTATAGGCCTATCATTGGATTAGTCCCACAATCCCAAGACTAAAAGGAGTCTACTCACTCATGATCATAGTAGACAAAAACTTAGAAAAAGAAGGAGGAGACATACAAGATAAATAACAAGAAGATAAATGACGGAAATGTAAAGTGCGGAATTGTAAATGACAGAATGTAAAGTGCAGAAAATAAGGACAGAAAGTAAAATTGCAAGAATGTAAAGTGCAAGAATTATAAAGCACAAGAACTTAAAATGAAGAAAATAAATTGCATAAAATCTTAGAAATAAACTTTGAGTAGTGTTTGCTATAGCCTAAGATGTCCTAAGCACTCAGAATTTCGTGCTTTATATAGCCAAAGAGAAGAGACAAGTCACTTAAGACAATTTACAAGCCATTAAAAAGCAAACTGTAACATCTTTGGAATCTGATGCAGTGGCACGGGTCGTGCCAAATCCAGCACGGGTCGTGCAACCATCGGGTAGAAACAACTTTGCTTGCCTTTTCTTATATTTTTCAGCTCTTTGTTTCTCTTTTTGACTTGAAACTTTGTTTTTGCTCTTTTTAAGCTTAAATCCTTCATTTTCCTCAAAGATAGACCTAAAATTAAAACAAACACTATGTAGTAAAATAGCTCAAAAATAGAACTAAATTGCTATACTAACTATATGAAAATGAACACTAAAAAGACACTAAATTTGAGACTTATCAAACTCCCCCATGCTTAAATCCTTGCTTGTCCTCAAGCAAAACATTACAATTTATTTGGCAAATCTTTGAATGAAAATTATCGGCTTAGCACATGAATTAGAAATGATCTGGCGGTATCCAACAACATTTTTCTTCTCAGCTTAAGAAACTTTTCTGTTGAGCTTTATGTGCAGAGAAGATCAGTTTTGTGGTACTAGAACAACAAGTTAGATATTAACAACCAAATTCCCTAGCATCTTTTGCTTGGGTCATCCACTTATATGCAAACAATGCAATTGCCACATTCGGTCTCAAAGGAGTGCCTCTTTTTCCCAGTAGCCAATCGGTCTCAAAAGGGTACTCAAAGTATTTCCCTAGTAGCTTATGAAGCCTCAAAAAGGTACTCAAAGTATTTCCCTAGTAACCTATGACCTCAAAGGGATGTTGGGCTAAATTGTTTAGATTCTTTTCTATTTTTTTTTTCATTTTCATTTTTTTTTCTTTTTCAACTTCTTTCCATTTTCTTGCTCTTTTTAAGCAGCCCAACATAGACATTTCTCAAGAAACCACAATGCAGTAAGTGTCACCAAGGGAACTAAGTGGCTTTTTTTTCCAATCTTTCTTAGACATCCTAGTACCAGAAACTATCTTAGCAGTGTGTGTGTGAACTCGACAATAAGTATCAAGAAGCATATCTAACAGTTGAACACCAGCCAGAACATTCAAATTGCTAAAAATCAAAAAAGTTATCAAAAAAATGCCATAAAAAAATACTTCAAAGTTTCACAAGGATTTATCACATAAGAGGAGAAGATGACTCAACTACCAAATAAAGAAGAAGAAAAGACTAAAGTCACCCCCCCATGCTTGGACTAGACATTGTCCTCAATGTATAAAAAAGAAAAGCACATGAGAAGGGTAAAGAAAGCTCACATTGACTGGCATTTGTAGCTCTCCTTCTTATTCCAACAATGCAAAACAAAGGTAAACCTATGGGTTGCCTCCCACACAGCGCTCTTTTAACGTCACTAGCTTGACGAGTATGGTGATTATCCTAGATCCAACCTAGGGATGCTTGTCCCTTTAACTTTCCAGACCTTGAGGGGTTTTGAATTCTTCATCTTTCCCCCTAAATGTGACATTTTTCTTTTAACATCATCTACCCATGTGGGCTTTGTGAAAACATCTTTTCGACGAACACGTTTTGCCACTTTACTCTTGATCTTTTGTGGGGCTTTGTTGTCTTTCAAATCATTAGGTTTAGACTTTGATTCAAGAATCTCCTTGTTATCCATTTTGGATGAAAATTCAGGACATGCTTCTAGTAAGTGGGTATACTCGGATGCCATACCCTCATCATCACTCGAGAGTACACCAACCAAGCACAACTCTAATGGATCATCAAAGTGTGCTTTGTTTGACTCTAACAAATCAGTCATGCAACAAGAATTCTCAAAGGAAGGTTGTTTCATAGATTTAAATAAATCAAATTCTACCTTTTCATCACCAACATTGAATGCCAACTTACCATGTTTGACATTGATTATAGCTCCTGCAGTGGCAAGGAAAGGCCTCCCCAAAAGTATTGGAACTTGGGAGTCCTCCTCCATTTCCATTACAACAAAGTCAGCTGGTATAAAAATCTCTCCTACTTTAATAGGAACATCCTCAAGAATCCCAGCCGGATATTTAACGGAGCGGTCAGCCAACTGTAAAGTCATTTTGGTGGGTTTCAACTCTCCTAGACTCAACCTCTCACAAAGGGATAATGACATTAAGCTCACACTCACACATGGCTCTATTTATGGTCTCACTCCCTATCACACATGGTATGGAAAAGCTTCCCGGATCCTTAAGCTTTGGAGGCAATTTGTTCTGAATAATAGCACTACATTCTTCCGTTAGAGCAATTGTCTCATTGTCATCTATTTTTCTTTTCTTAGATAGAATTTCTTTCAAAATTTTTGCATAAGATGGCATCTGAGACAAAGCATCTGTGAACGGAATATTAATGTAGAGTTTTTTCAAAAGATCAACAAATTTTTTAAATTGCTCATCAACCTTAGTTTTTGCAAACCTTTGTGGGAAGGGAATTGGTGGCTTGTATGATGGTGGTGAGACATATGGTTTTTCTTTCTCTGTCTCTTCTTCTACCCCATCACTTTCTTTTTCACTCACATTATTTTCTTTCTCTTCACTACCCTTAGGTTCCGCTAATTGTTTCCCACTCCTTAATGTGACAGATTTATTTGGGCTTTAGGATTTGGTTCAGCTGTCCAGAAATGTTCCGGTGGTTCTAGAGGATGAAGCGACTTGTTGTTGAGCCACTTGAGTAATTTGGGTTTCCAACATTTTGTTGTGAGTGGAAATAGAGTCAACTTTTGATGTTAATTTTATGAGAGTGTCATTCAAAAATCCATTTTGGTTTTTAAACTCTTCATTTTGCTTTGTTTGTGTTACCACAAAATTTTCCAATAAAGTTTCCAAATTGGATTTTTGAGGAGTGAATGCCCTTTGATTTTGGAAATTTTGGAAACCAGGGGGTGTTCTATTTGCTTGGTGAAAAGGGGTGTTGGATGGAGGATTTTTATAGGAAAAATTTGGATGATTCCTCCATCCAGAACTATAAGTATTTGAAAACGAATCCCCTTTTTGAGCAAAGATTGCTTGCTCATTAGCATTAGGATTTGCCCCAAGTTGGCATTCTACCCCAGTGTGACCAACAATCCCACAAATTTCACAAGGAGGTACAGAAGAAGTAGAAGAAGGCGAGACAGCACTGACATTTAATTTTTCAAATTTTTGAAACAGTGCGTCCACCTTAGAAGTTAAATGGTCAAGAGCAGAGACTTCATACTTACCCGGCTCTTTCTTTGATGGAACTGGAGCAGTGACAGCTCTCTCACTTGTCCATTGGTAGTGATTTTGAGCCATGTCTTCAATCAGAGCATAAGCTTCTTCAATATTCTTGTTCATTAAAGCTCCACCTGCAGCTGCATCAACAGTCATTTTTGTGGTATACAACAAACCATTATAAAAAGTGTGGATGATCAACCATTTCTCTAGTCCATGATGGGGGCAAAGCCTTAGCATTTCTTTGAAACGCTCCCATGCATCATAAAGAGACTCCCCATCATTCTGAGTGAATCGTGTAATTTGATTCCTCGGTTGAGCGATTTTGCTTTGGGGAAAGAATTTAGCAAGGAATGCTTGCTTTAGTTGATCCCAAGTTGTGATGATTCATTAGGTAATGAGTGAAACTAAGCTCGCTTTGTCCCTTAATGAAAAAGGGAAAAGTTTTAGCCTTATAGCTTCGTGGAGTCACTCCATTCAATTTCAGAGTGCCACAATATTCAAGAAAAATTGAGAGATGGAGATTTGGGTCATCAATAGCGAGAACACGAAAATTGGTTTTTTGGACCATAGAAAGTAAAGACGGTTTAATTTCAAAATTATTAGCATCAACAATTTGGATGCACAATAACAAAGATGTGGCTCTCGCCAGAGGCGCTATGTACTCTTTGAGAGCACGATTTGCATTAGCTGCCATTTCTTAGTTATTGCGCAATTCTCTTCTTCTTCTATGAAAGTATCTCTCAATCTCGGGAATTGGTTGAACAATTTCACCAAGACTAAGAGTTCTTCGCATTCAAGAAAAAGAGAATTCGGAAAGTTTTAAAAATAAAACAAAAATTTCAGTCTAACCGGTACCAAAAAGTTGATTAATATCACTAACTCCCCGGCAACGGCGCCAAAAACTTGATAGGCCGTAAGTGCACGGTTTCTATCGCGTAATAAAAAGTATCGATCCCACAAAGACTTTTGTGATTACCAATTTCTTTTTTAGTGGTGATTAGCTAAAAGGAATGATTTTAGTAGAAGGAGTGATTGTTTGATTTAAAATTCAGAAATTAAAATAATCTCGGGTTATAGTTTCATCACAACAATGAGGAACCAAAAATAATTCTTTAGACCATTCACCAAATTATATAGTAGTGTATTTCAAAGACAAGGCAAATGAATATAACTAATGTCTCCTTTCAGTAGTACAAGAGCGTGTTTTGAACTAACAATCAAGCCTATTCTCATGGTTGATTGTCACCAAAACCCATTAAGCATAACACCTTTATAATGTCTCAAGAGTTTCAAAACTATTCTCATGTTTTGATTCCCTTGTCTAATTTCATAGTTCCAACATCAAACTTCACCTCTCTGCACCTCGCTTGATGTTTAAAATAAGATTTGAAGGACAATGAAATTAGATTGAAATATAAAACAATTTGGAGTGGAGAATAGTCTTGGGAATTACTAGGGACCTATTATTGGATTACTCCCAATAACCCAAGACCAAGTTTCTACTCACTCATAATTGAAAAATAAATTGCAAGAGTAATAATTGGCATAATGTAAATGACAAGAATGTAAATGATCAAGATAAAGTGCGAGAAAATAAGACGAGAAAACTAAAGTGAGAAAAATTAAAGAACAAGAAATAAAAGATGAAGAGAAAATTGCATAAACTTAGATTAAACTTTAGAGTAATTGTTTGCAATAGCCTAAGATGTTCTAAGCACTCGTAATTTTCGTGCTTTATATAGCCAAAGAGAATAGACAAGTCACTTAAGACAATTTACAAGCCATTAAAGAGCAAACTGTAACATCTTTGGAATCTGATGCGTGGCACGGGTCGTGCCAAATCCCAAGACGGGTCGTGCAACTATCAGGTAGACTTTCAGCGCAAAGGAAGAAAAAGTTCAGCACGGGTCGTGCCAAATCCAGCACGGGTCGTGCAACTATCAGGTAGAAACAGCTTTGCTTGCCTTTTCTTATATTTTTCAGCTCTTTGATTCTCTTTTTGACTTGAAACTTTGTTTTTGCTCTTTTTGGTTCTTAAATCCTTCATTTTCCTCAAAGATAGACCTGAAATTAAAACAAACAAAAGGTAGTAAAATAGCTCTAGAATTGAACTAAAAATACCAAACAACTTACTTAAAATATGTACTAAAAAGACAACTAAAAATGGACTTATCAATAGCTTTAATGGCAATACAGTATGATCAAAGCTACTAAATTCATATACCACTTATCTGGTCTAGTAGCAGTTGAGGCAGGCTTGTGGATTTTAGTCCAAAACATCAAAAACTTTGTTGCCATCAACTTGATCTTTTTATTGATTGAACTACTTTGCTTCTTCGATTGCTGGGAAATAATCAAAAACCTCTTCTTCCACTGGATTGCAAAACCTTCAATTGCTGCTGATAACCATCCAAATCCAAATATTCCTCAACAAATGGAAGCTCAGATCAATGTAGAGCCACTTGCTTTGGCGGATCATGTGAATTAGCCTTTAAGGTAAAAAAGGGTTTCATCTTTAATTCTTTATATTCGTGAAAGGAATTAAGTAGTGCTGTATTGCGTTTAGTCAAGCTCAAGCTTTGGTCAAACCATAAATTATTACTATTATAATTATAGTTTTTTTTTTTTAGATAAGCAATGCTTTCATTGAAGGGAGCACAAGGGGTGCCTAACCCTTACAATAAAAAACTTAAGGGAAGGGGGAGGGCCTCCTCAAAACCTCACTGAGCCAAAACTCATTGGGAAAAAGACTCAGCGAGGAAAAAGAGTACCCCGTGCAATAAGCACAACAGTGACTAACTCACTGTTTCTCCCCCTTCTAAAGAACACATAAAACCAAGCGTAAATTACAATTGTTACAACGAATTCAAACATCCCAATGGGCAGCTATACCGGGTCGACTAATTCACCTCGCAGCTTCTCGCCTCCTTGCCTTGAACCACTCCACGCCACATCCTTAATTCTTGCTATTATACGACCACAAGAGATCACCTCCCTTTGAAGATAACTCGTTCGTGCTAACCAAATAGTCCAAATAACCGCCATCCAAATAAGGTGTCTGACCCTGCTGCGTTTTTTCCCTTTCACAAACTTTCCACACTCCATAAAATGGTTGACAGTATTTTCCATATCACCCACCACAACCCCCATCCAAGCATAAATTCTCTCCCAAATTAATTTAACAACCCAACATGACATAAATAAATGTTCTACTGTCTCCATTTCCCTATTGCATAATACACAATTTAATCCATTTGATGATTGAATTATACCTCTCTTATGTAGCTCAAACCGAGTAGCAACCCGATGCAACAACACCTTCCACGCGAAGATTTGAATTTTAGACGGAGCTTCCTAAAAAGCGCTGCCCATTGCCCAAACACGTCCTCAGATAGGCAGCACTTCCTAAAAAACGCTGCCCATTGCCCAAACTTGTCCCCCTATAGGCAGCACTTCCTTAAAAGCGCTGCCCATTGTTTAATTTTTTTTCAGTTTTTGTGTATTTTCCTTTTTATATTTGCAACAAAAAAAATTAAATCATACATCCAAAATATTTTTTAATAGTGATATCTATGAATTTGTTGTATTTAAACCTGAATTAAATCATACATCATAAAAAAATTAAATCATACATCCAAAATACATCCAAAAAATTAAATCATACATCCTAAATTAAATCATACATCCAAAATTAAATCATAATTAAATCATACATCATGAATTTTTCCTTGATAAATATCAGTTTCATAAGGAAAAAATACAATATGGTTTGCAGTTCCTTTTTCCTGCATCCTAAGAATTTGATTACTACACTCGTCAGTAAAATGCAACTCAATTGAATTATCTGAATAAAAAGTGTGTGTAGATATGGGTGTTTATTCCAGGTAATCTACTTAGGCCACCTGACGGCTGACATAAAAAAATTTCAACCTTCATTTACTTTAAATAAAGATACTTTAAATAAAGATAGAAGAAACAATATGAACTTCCAATATATATTTCTTCAACCAAGGACAAGAAGCACATTCCAATCAAGATATCACTTACAATTCCAACTATACCAAGGAAAAAAGTGAATTTTTCTGGAAAGCCCTTTGATCAGTAGGCGATTAAAGAGAACTAGAAATTCAGATTGCTACAAGTTCATCTTAAACATGTACCAGAAAATGTCATAAACGAAAGATTAAAACAAGTTATTGATATCAACATGCACCCATTTAGAATATCCCAGTTAGAAGATTTGCAGCAGTGGAAATTGCAGCTCCAGTAATAGCACATTGCGCAATATGTTCATGAGATGAATCTTCTGATGCAAGTGCAAGTGTTGCACCAGTTATGGCTCCCGCAACTGCACTATTTTTCTGCACCAAACAGAAATATAGCATGATTAAATATCCAAATTTTCATAGTCTTTTACATATAATAATAAATCATAATAATTAATGATGTTATTTAGAAGATTACCCAGTCATGAGCTCCACGAGCTTCTTTCAGCCCATATGTCAGTCCTGAATATTGTCCTGCAGCCACTCCTGCATATTTTACAATAATCTGTAAGCTTCTTTTATCATCAACAAACAAACAAGCCTTCTAGGAGTACTAGTTCTACATAATTCTCCTTAACAGTGTTGTCAAATTGCAATTATAGCAGCGGTATACGGCTATAGCATAGCGGAATTTGAACAAACCGCTATTGCCTGCAAATTGTTCAAACCGCTATTGTCTGCAAATTGCAATATGCCCATTAGTACTGTCAAATAGTGGCTATAGTGGCGCTATAGCGGAATTATATTGTTGAACAATCAACAATTATTGGCAAAATTCACACACACACACAGCACAGACATATAAGTACATTTATAGATTGATGGAAAGTATAATTAATTACCCCATTGTAAAGACTCTTTCCCAGTGTTCTTCACCTGATGAGGAAACAAGCAAAAATGCAACAATTAACAAAAATAAAACGAATGAACATACGAAAAGGCTCACCTACTTGTTGAAAGGTAAACTTGATTTGGCCCATTGGACTAATCAAGTGTTAGGCCCATTTGGCTTTAGGGTTATAGTCTAAAGAATATTCTAGAAAATAGTAGAAAAGATTAGAAGTTGAATATGTAATATTAAATAAGTAGTTGAGAGAAGTGTGTAGAACTCTCTCACTTTCTTAGAGTGCCTAGAATATTCTCTAGATGTATGTAGAAAGTCACCCACTTGAAGTGTGTAGAAACTTCTCTAGAGTTATGTAGAACTCTCCCATGGAGCCTATAAATAGGGGAGAGCCTCTCATTTGTAAACCAAGCAAAGAAAAGCAAAGCAAAGCATTACTTGAGAAGTTCTAAAGAGCAAATCATTCTCTCACTTTAGAAATCATAGTCTCCTCTTCCCTTCCTACCAAAATCTTCCTACAAACCATTCTCCTTTCCAACAAAGTGGTATCAGAGCTTAGGTTCTGATAAGAAATTCTTTCATAATCATGGCGAGCAATGGAGTGTCATCCTTCCAAGTTCCGCTTCTAAAAGGGAGCAACTATGATAGTTGGTGCATCAAAATGAAGGCTCTTCTTGGAGCCCATGATGTTTGGGAGATTGTTGAAAAAGGCTATAAGGAATCACAAAATGAGGATTCCTTAACTCAAGCACAAAGAGATATTTTGAAGGATTCAAGAAAGAGAGACAAGAAGGCTCTCTTCCTCATCTATCAAGCATTGGATGAAGATGAGTTTGAGAAAATCTCAAATGCGACATCCGCTAAGGAGGCATGGGAGAAACTTCAAACCTCTTGCAAAGGAGCAGACAAAGTAAAGAAGGTACGTCTCCAAACACTAAGAGGTGAGTTCGAATCCTTGCATATGAAAGAGTCAGAGTCTATTTTCGAATATTTTTCAAGAGTTATCGCTGCGTTTCAAATCAATTAAAAAGAAATGGTGAGAAGTTAGAAGATGTAAGAATTATGGAGAAAATACTACGTTCTTTGGATACCAAATTCGAGCATATTGTTTGTGACGATCGAGGAAACCAAAGACTTGGAGACCATGACGATCGAACAACTCCAAGGATCATTGCAAGCTTATGAGGAGAAGCACAAGAAAAAGAAGGAGATCACCGAGCAACTCTTCAAGATGCAACTAAAGGAGAAGGAAGGAAATCATGGAAATGAGAGAGGCCTACAAGATCGAGGTCGAGGCAGAGGGCGAGGTTTTGGCCGAGGACAGTTCGGACGCCATACAAATGGACGAGGTGCAAATTTCACCAACAACAATTTCAAGAAGGGAGAAAGCTCAACCAGAGGGCGTGGACGAGGATCTCCAAAGATCAGAGAAACAATCTCATCACCAAGGTACCAATGTCAAGAAATAGGATGTTCTTATTGAATATCCAAAATGATGCGGCGAAGTGTCTCAAAGCTTGCTATAATGATGAAGCATGGCTTTGGCATCTTCGATTTGGGCACTTAAATTTTGGAGGCTTAAGTTTGATGTCGAAAACAAATATGGTGAGAGGGTTGCCGTCTATCAACAAACCTGATCAACTCTGTGAAGGATGTTTACTTGGAAAGCAGTTCAGGACGAGTTTTCCGAAGGAGTCAAACTCAAGAGCCAAAAAGCCGCTCGAGCTCATACATGCGGATGTTTGTGGACCAATCAAGCCAAGTTCACTCGGTAAAAATAACTACTTCCTCCTATTTATTGATGATTTTTCAAGAAAGACATGGGTATATTTCTTGAAGCAGAAGTCAGAAGTCTTTAACGTTTTCAAGAAGTTCAAAGCTGCAGTGGAGAAAGAAAGTGGTCGAGTGATTAAGGCTATGAGAACTGATCGAGGTGGAGAGTTCACTTCTAAAGAGTTCCAAGAGTTTTGTGAGGAGAATGGAATTAGACGCCCTTTGACGGTTCCAAGATCCTCGCAGAGAATGGCGTGGGCGAAAGGAAGAATAGAACAATCCTCGACATGGCTCAAGCATGCTTAAAAGCAAGAAACCGCCAAAAGAATTTTGGGCGGAAGGCAATGGCGTGTGCGATCTATCTATCAAATCGATCTCCAACAAGAAGTGTGTGGGGAAAGACACCACAAGAAGCATGGAGTGGAAGAAAGCCCGGTATCTCACACTTGAGAGTCTTCGTAAGCGTAGCCCACGTCCATATACCTGATGAGAGAAGAGTAAAACTCGACGATAAGAGTGAGAGATTCATCTTTGTCGGTTATGATCCAAACTCAAAGGGTTACAAGCTATACAACCGAACAACAACAACAAGATCGTGGTAGTAGTGATGTAGTCTTCGATGAAGAAGGACAATGGGACTTTGGACCTCACGAAAAGGAGTACGCTTTCTTTCCTCAATCTGAAGAAGAAGAGACAACTAAAGAAGTTCAACAAGCAGGCCCACATCACCAACATCGGAGAAGACACAGAGAGTGAAAGGATAGTGACACGCATACGAAGTCTCCAAGATGTGTATAATAACACGAAGCATTTTCACCGCTGAAGGATTGAAGATCTCTATGAAGAAGTTGAGACAACAGATAACATCACATTGTTACGCCTCTTTGCGATTTGTGAACCTATGAACTTTGAAGAAGCTGCGCAAGATAAGAGATGGAGACATGCAATGGATGAAGAAATTAAAGCTATTGAGAAGAACAACACTTGGGAACTCGTGTCTCTTCCAAAAGGGCATAAGGCTATTGGTGTCAAGTGGGTGTACAAGGCAAAGAAGAATGTCAATGGAGAAATCGAAAGATACAAGGCAAGACTAGTTGCAAAAGGCTATAGTCAAAAGGCTGGGATTGATTATGATGAGGTGTTTGCTCCAGTCGCTCGCTTGGAGACCATAAGACTAATAATCTCTCTAGCAGCCCAAAACAAGTGGAAAATTCACCAGATGGACGTGAAGTCTGCCTTTCTAAATGGAGTCCTAGAAGAAGAAGTCTACATCGAACAACCTTTGGGATACAAGGTGAAAGGACAGGAAGACAAAGTTCTCAAGCTAAAGAAAGCACTCTATGGATTAAAGCAAGCACCAAGAGCATGGTATAGTCGAATTGATAACTATTTCAAGGAAAACAACTTCACAAAGTGCCCACACGAGCATGCCCTATATGTCAAGGTCAAAAATGGAGATGTCTTAATCGTGTGCATATATGTGGATGACTTGGTCTTCACAGGAAGCAATCCAAACATGTTCGAAGAGTTCAAGAAGGCAATGATAAAAGAGTTCGAGATGACTGATATTGGATTAATGTCATACTATCTTGGCATTGAGGTAAAGCAAAAGGGAGATGGAATATTCATTTCACAACAAAGATATGCGAAGGAGATCTTTGAAAAAGTTCAAGATGGATAGTTGCAAGCTAATCAAAGACTCAAAGAGAGTGTAAAATGAAATTATCCAAGTAACGATGAAGCAACAAAGGTGAATGCTACAAATTTCAAGAGTATGGTTGGGAGTTTGCGGATCTCGACATGCACAAGACCGACATTCTATATGCTCATGGACTCATTAGTCGATACATGGAAAATCCGACCACAACTCATCTCAAGGCCGCAAAAAGAATATTTCGCTATATCAAAGGAACAATCAACTTCGCTTATGGTTTTCATCGATAATAACTACAAGCTCATTGGTTATATAGTGATGAGTGATTGGGGTGGAGATGGAGATGATCGAAAGAGCACCGGTGGTTTTGTGTTTTTCATGGGAAACAAACTTTCACTTGGATGTCAAAGAAAGCGACCAATAGTCACACTTTCAACTTGTGAAGTGAATATGTTGCAGCCCACATCATGTGTTTGCCATGCGACCGCTCGTAAATCTGTTAAAGGAATTGGGGATGTCGCAAGAGGAGCCGACCAAGATCTTTGTGGATAATAAGTCAGCTATAGCTCTAGCAAAGAATCCGGTCTTCCATGATCGGAGCAAGCATATTGATACCCGCTACCACTATATAAGGGAGTGCATAGCAAGAAAGGATGTTCAAGTCGAATATGTGAAGTCGCAAGACCAAGTAGGTGACATTTTCACTAAGCCCTCAAGCATGAAGACGTCGGGTTGAGAACTCTACTTGGAATGACAAATCAAGTTTAAGAGGGGTGTTGAAAGGTAAACTTGATTTGGCCCATTGGACTAATCAAGTGTTAGGCCCATTTGGCTTTAGGGTTATAGTCTAAAGAATATTCTAGAAAATAGTAGAAAAGATTAGAAGTTGAATATGTAATATTAAATAAGTAGTTGAGAGAAGTGTGTAGAACTCTCTCACTTTCTTAGAGTGCCTAGAATATTCTCTAGATGTATGTAGAAAGTCACCCACTTGAAGTGTGTAGAAACTCTCTCTAGAGTTATGTAGAACTCTCCCATGGAGCCTATAAATGAGGAGAGCCTCTCATTTGTAAACCAAGCAAAGAAAAGCAAAGCAAAGCATTACTTGAGAAGTTCTAAAGAGCAAATCATTCTCTCACTTTAGAAATCATAGTCTCCTCTTCCCTTCCTACCAAAAGCTTCCTACAAACCATTCTCCTTTCCAACACTACTATTGCATATATTGAAACTATAACCTCATTTATGGAACAGTAAGGTGATGTATATTTATTATTTATATGAACTCACCATGGCTTCAATGGATTTATTGCTGGTCTCTCCTGCATGTGCAAAACAATAAAATGTTACTATATTTTTCCCTCAATAAAATGTTACTAAATTTTCAACATCCATATTTAATTTGATAAATAGAAAATTGAATGATTTCAAGATTCATACACACACATATATATATATATATATATATAAACAATGTAAACGGAGGGATGTAGATGTACCTCTAAGACCATGTAAACGATGTTTCTTGGCAGCAGATAATTCTGTAGGCATGCCACCAAGATTATCAGTACCTACATCATGGACAGTTAACAATTATCGATTAATTTTCCACCCTATCATCATCATCATCATCAATATAACTATGGATTAGTTTTCCAAAATGAAAAATTGAATCCTCACACACACACACAAAGAGAGACATAAATGAAAAAGATAAATTCGTTTGATTCAAATCAAATCCAAGTGATCTAACTAATTAATTAACCAATTCTATATATCTGCAATTATTATTAATTTTTTACAATAATAAAAAAATTATAGCAAAATGAAGAATATATAGCAAAATTTGGTTTAGTAACCTCAAATAGTGCACAAATGCATTTCCAACATTACAATTGTAGAACATGGCATATGTCTGAGTCCATGACTGAGCATTAACCTCATATAAATCCTTATTGTCAACCCATGATCCACATATTTATAATACCATGTTTTGAAACCTATTTATATATATTAAGGAAAATGAAATATACAATAGAACATATGGAAGAAAATGAAAATGAAGCATTGGAAGAAAATGATACTGATATTAATAATCTGCATGTAGTGCCTCTCTAAACTTATTTTAGGCACTTTTAAAGATTTTGATTCCAAAGTTCCAAAACTTATGGCAATCACTGGTAAAACAACTACCAACTGTGCAGTTCTTAAAGGCGTGATTTAAACAAATTATTAGTGCCCCTATTTCTGTGATTTACCTACACTAAGTGAACTTGAAATGCTGGTCAATTAGCAGGGCTTTCTGCCAACTTGAGCAATCCCTTATGAGCAAGAAAATCTTCTGAGCTCCCCACATTTACATCCAATGCATACCTACGTAGTAGCAAGCAAATCCAATTACAAAGATAAAAAGTAAAACAAAACCAAAAAGTTGTTGTGATCACAAAAAGTTGCGCATTTTTTAAGTCCTCCATACTTGCATCATCACAAGTTTATATACTATTTTGTGTTACTGTGATCACCTCAAAATAAATTAGTGTGGTAGAACAATTTGGAAATATGCAACTCGGTTTAACTGAGCAAACAAAAAATCAAAAAAAGAATTAAATTAATAGGTAGAAAAAAATTACAAACACAAAGCAAGAATGAAACTCAACATGCTTAAAAGGGGATAACAAAATCAAAATAGAGAAAAACTACTGAGCAATAAAATAAGATTAAACGAAATTGAGCAAGAAATTATGAGTATAGACAAAAGGATTGATAAATAAATAAAGGAAAAATGGATTGAATCTTACCCTTGCTACGCTCTAACCGTCGGCACTTGTGAACTCTGTCACCAGCCGGCGTCTCTATCTGTCAAGCTTAAAACCCCAACGTGGGCACGGAGGGTTGCTCCGCTGCACTCGTACTGCCTGCTTCCTTATATAGTCAAAGTCTTAAATGACATGACATGTATGATTACTGCACTTATGCTTTGTGTGAGGAACACTGCAACTTCGATAGCCTGACAAAAGGAACATCAACCTTATAAGTGACCTATATTAAATATAGAAGATTATCGATGTACTCTCATACTTATTATCTTCCATGTTAAAGTCATGTATATATGATGTAGTAGAGATAACAAACATATGAAGCTTGACACTCACCAACTGTTAGTTCTACTGAACTACAGTGCAAAACAATTAAAAACAAAGATGAGACACATTAATCCTAACAGAAAGAAAGATGAGACAATTAATGTTCTTAACAGAAAGAAAGAGGAGAGAAAGAAGAAGAAGGGGAGTCAGAATTTTTAAGGAAAGTGGCAATTTGTTTCCATTCGTAATTCCTCCACACAATTTGTAAATCACCACTTAATTAGAATTCAAATCATTTAATTGCCACTTTGAATGATATTTATGAGTTTTTATTATTTGTCTCCCACACGTTTAGAAAGTCAGCCGAAATCCAAACACACCTCATCTGTTGATCCGTAAATTTAGCAGCTGGACTATTTTGTAGCCATTAGATTTTATTGTAAAATGAGGTGGCTTTTTCTGCTGCTTGCGTGGCTTTTATTGTTGCTGAAGTGGCTTTTATGAGTGAGGTGTCAACTCTTATTTAAATATAATAAAGATAAAGATAAAGATATCGTTAGCCAAGCGGTTTAAACTACCCTGGCCACAGGGGGTCGATCCGTTGCCTCCGGGTTCGATTCTTACAGTGAACAAATTCAGTGTTAACAAGTGCAAAAGTTGATCCTAAGTACGAGTGAAGATTCGTCTTTCGTTGAAAGCGTTGGGGACAGTTCGTGAGTAGCTAGCCAGCAACTGTTCGGACTACAAAAATATTAGGCTTCTTTAACATGTGTTTCGTCCTGGATCTCAGGAATTACCTGATCCGAGGAACTTCGGTGTCTTGCTTTGTGAACCTGGGTGATGAGAGTCGGGTCTTTGAAGATTGAGCTCGGATGGTCCGAGTTAGTCTCTGTTCCACGTCGGGTGGGGTGTACCTGCAGACACTCTGATGCCTATGTCAGTATTTGAGCGAGGCGGAATGTGCAATGAATGAGAGCGTACCTGGAAGCTTAAGCCCACGAGTGTTGTGAAGCTTAAGCTCGGTTTGAATCTCTTCACTTAGCCCGTTGAGCAAAATGCTCTCTAACATCTCCCTTTCTCTTCGTCTCAAAGGTGCCACAACATCTCAATTACTGTTGCGTCTGCTTCACTCAAAATAGGCTCCAAAGGGTTTCTCACCAACCCGGGTAGAAACCTTCTGATGACAACTTGTTTAAATTCATCCCACGTAGGTTTGGGATGCTGCTCTTCCCACCACTGAAACCAGTTCAGTGCTCTCTGCCGTCTAATGAAATCATCACCGCCTCCAACATCTCTTCCTCCCTCACACCATTAATTTTGAAGTAACTCTCCACCTCAACAAGCCATCCATACGCCTCTCCTCCTTCAAAAATAGGGATTTTGAGCTTTCGACCACGATAATGGTGTCGCGGTCTAGGACTCGTATCATCAGTGTCGTCAGAATTAGTAGAGGAATCATTGTTTCTGTCTTCTTCGTCGTCGTTCACAATAGTACTGCTTCCCGCTCATGTGCCGTCGTTTCTTCTTTCTGGGCAAGCGGAGCTCCATACGCTCCAAAAGGCCACGCATTTTAGCCTGGTTCGAACGCACCTCAAGAGTCAAATCATCAAACACTTGCTCGAGACACTACGCCAGCGTATTAGGATTTGCAGCGTTTTTTTGGGCATTGTTAGCGTTTTAAAACGCTAGAGAGCCGGGCGCTACTAATGCGCACACCCCATTAGTAGCGTTTCAAAAACGCTAGCCATTGACCCAGCGTGTTTTAGACATACGTAGCGTTTTATGTAAAACGCCAGCCATTGACCAGCGCTTTTTACAATTCCTGGCGTTTAGCGTCAGAAACGCTAGGGATTTCATAGCTCCTTTTTACTACCATTCCTAGCGTTTCATATAAAAGCGCTAGGGATGCTATAGCACCTTTTACTACCATTCCTAGCGTTTTATGTAAAACGCCAGGGATGCTATAGCACCTTTTTACTACCATTCCTAGCGTTTTTACATAAAACGCCAGGATGCTATAGCACCTTTATTAGCATTCCTAGCGTCAGAAAAACACTAGGGATCCTCTAGCTCCTCTTTACAATTCCTAGCGTTTTATCTATAAAACGCTAGGTATTGAATGAATTTTTTAACTTTATTTCTAGCTTTCACTCTAAAACGCTACCTATTGATGAATTTTTTTAAATATTTTTTTATTTTGGTTTGTTCTCCATTTTAATTACAACCTATAAATTCATTCCTTCCAACAAAATTCAGAAAATACATTCCAATCCAATATCATTCAAACAAAATTCATTCAACAAAATTCATTCAACAAAATTCATCAAATATTTCCAATCCAATATCATTCTAAGAAGTTTAATATAAATACAATATATACAACAACTAACTATTATGAAATTAACTCAAAACTTGCTACAAAAATCTAGAAACAAAAGCGCACCACACCCCCTTATTGTTGTAAGTTGTTTATCGAGTAATCTTTGGATGTTCTTACAGAAGGGAAAATACTGAAAAATAAAATAAAATCAAATTAGAATTAAAATGTTTATTAAATGTGAGTAAGTATTATAATATCAATATAAAAATAAATCTAAGTAGTTACCTTCATTGGGATTACTACTCATCTCCGAGTGATAATCTCTCTCATATACCTCATAACGTAGTACCCACAATCATTATTATTGGGTTGTTTAGGACACTACAAAGCAAAAGATTAGTTAATTGTCACATTTTTATGAGCAAAAATTCAATTAAAATTATAAGAATGATTTTTAAAAACTTACGATTATGGCTAGCCATCTTGTTTTACTCGTAGATAATCCCAAGTATTTTTCAAAGCATCGTAACGTCATACATATATATATAACGTTAAGTTGAACAAAATACATATATTAAATTATACAAATTAAAATTAGAGGGTTACACATACACACCTCTCAACCATCTCTAAGTCTTTCGTATACTCTGTAATGGCCTTGAAGTGAATCCAAATAGTAGACAACATTTTGCTTAGGGTTTATTGCAAAGAGTACCCAATGTTGCCTGCAAGTAAATGAATCACGAATGAGTACACATTTACACTATAATACAATCCTCAAAATAATTAAACAAGTGATTGAAGACTAAATTTCTCACCCATTATTGAGTAGTGCCAAAAATAAAGATTCGTCCTCCAAATGCTTGGCATCCATGAAGCGTGAAAGGATATAACTTTCCATTTCACTCTTCATAGCCATAATGCGTTCCTCTGTATTACCTCGGTGAAACACAACGATACAATCTGGACACAAGAAGAACAACTACGTGTCCAAGTTATGAAGTGGACCAGAAAATGATTGTACAAAAACCTATAAATAATATATATACAACTTTTCAGTTCCTCATATATATACTCTAATATATACTCTAATATAAACAACTATTGTGTACAAATAATTTAATACATACCTCTGGTATACTCTAATATCAGTGGCAGTGGCCCAATCCATTTCAACTACTGACTTTCGGATCCTCCATGTTGATCATTATCAATCTGTTTCGACCCCACAATGTTATCGGCCGGTAACATAATTTGGTCGTCGGGCTTCATTTTTTGAGTGATGTGGACCTTTATTAGATCGATGGACTTTTGGAATTCATCAACGGGAGATTGAACAACATGTTGGACTGGGACTGGCTGTATAGAAGTAGATGGTCGGGAGAGTTTGGTAGTGGAAGGGAAGGTCGGGACACTTTTATGGAAGGGAAGGTCGGGACACTTGTCCGGTACCTAGTATATATTAAAAATGATTAATTAGTTAGTTAACACACATTATATATAACAATGAGTCATTAACTTATTAACAAAAATATTGTCACTTACAACGACAAGTTGTTGTGCCATGCCACAAAAGTACTAAGTGATTGATCCACAAGAAATATATCCGCATTAGCAATTGGAACATGCAATGGTGTGCACTCTCTATTGAATAGTCTACCCTAACTCTCAAATGGTTTTGAGGCATGGGTAAATTGTGCATTGTGGCACTCAATTGGTTACATATCAAACCCATCGCAACCTTTCGATGTGGGTTTGCAATATATAGCTCACATTGTGATTATCCTAAATCAATTATAAAGAAAAATAAATATACATGATAATTTTATCAAATACATATGTACAAAAAAGCAGTCGAGTTTTGTTAAATACCGTGTTGAAGGGATGGTGCACTATCTCGTGCGCTATGGGAAGTGCAGCAGTGATATAGGTTCAGCAGGGGGTGGGTGCGGCGGGGATGGTGCACCAATCCTTTGTTCCAAGAGAGCGCTTAAACATCCTGTCTCTCTTCCATTAATACAAAGAACATTCTTGGATAGCTCGTCATACTTTGCCGCCATGACTTTACAATCCTCGCACCCCTTGCTTTGGCTCTTTGGCCAAAACACGGTTGTAGGAGGAATCCCATATCCATAACCTCTAATCCGACCACTGTCTCTCTTCCCTTCCCAAGGCACGAGCAAGGACATCTTGTTGACCATCACAATCTGTTAAATCTCCTTGTGATACAGATTGTGATATGCTTTGTCGATGCACAAACATAAATAACGGATAAAATTAATAAACAAGTGTCAAGAGAAATTTAATCGACAATAAAAATATGTCCATGTGTCAAAAAAATCGAGTAACGGATAAAAATAATAAACAAGTGTCAAAGAAATTTAATCGACAATAAAAATATGTTCACGTGTCAAAAAAATCGAAGTCATCAAAGAAATTTAATCGACAATAAAAATATGTCCACGTGTCAAAAAAATCGAGTAACGGATAAAAATAATAAACAAGTGTCAAAGAAATTTAATCGACAATAAAAATATGTCCACGTGTCAAAAAAATCGAGTAACGGATAAAAATAATAAACAAGTGTCAAAGAAATTTAATCGACAATAAAAATATGTTCACGTGTCAAAAAAATCGAGTAACGGATTAAAAAAATATAGTCGGACACACAAATTCCAACTTGCTAGGAATCATAAAATTAAAATTACAATACATGAATTTTGGAATACTTACAATTTTGTCCTTGACCTCCTTAGTTTTCGGATCCACAATCTCCCCATCATTGTTTTGTCGGGCCTCTAACTGCATAAAGATACAACGATCAAGGGATTCTTGAGTTGGATCTTTCCCTCTGCAAATAACTATTTAAGTTTAATAATTGTTAATCAACTGTAAATTAAAAGATTCATTAAATCATAATAAATTAAACTAATTGTGTCTTACCAATCTTTCTTCAAGAATTTGATATCCACTTGAACCTCCTCTATAAGGGTACTCGGGATTAGAAGCTCTCACTTTATTGGCTTTGCTTTTTTCTATTTAAAAACATAAGTATACATTAATGAATGATATCTTGTTGTGAAATATATATATATATATATATATATATATATATATATATATATATATATATATATATATATATATATATATAACTTAAATAATTAATATACTAACCAGAAATCTGGATCTCAGAGTGCGTATATCTACAAATTTGGTCCAATCCTCCTTAGTTATAATTCCAGGCATACAATCTTTGGAGGCTCTGTCTGATGGTCCCATCAGATGTTTGAGATACTTTTTCCCACATCGTTCTATATGCCCGATGCAACCTTCCCGCTTCCTTGAGTATCCAATCTCTTGGGCATCATCGACATCAAAGTGTTTCTACTTATACATAAAAATGGATTAAATAAATACAACTAAAAATTCACTAAATAAGATTATTAAAGAGGTCTAAAATTATATACCGTATTAAGGACCAAAAATCATCTTTCAGTTTTTAGGCAAAATCGTATTATCTTTCTCATTCCAACTTTTTATTGAAATTGGAAAGATTTGTTTCACCTTAGTACCAATAAAGCTAATTAAATTTGTGCCGTTGTCTCCAATTGGCAAACCTTTAACACTCCATCGGACCTTAAATAATTAAATCATTAAATAATTAGATAACTTGGAAAGGTAGAGAACAACATTAATAATTAGTAATTAACTTACCTTATATTTCTCGTGTCCTTTACTTATCCGATGGACTATATTCTTTTTCGATGTAATTCCTCGGGAGTGAACTTCTTTGTGTTTCTATCACCCCCATCACCACCCTGACTACTCTCATGATCACTATGTGATGACATCTCACTTGCAATGACCCAAATGAAATAGACTCAGTGAGTTTTAGCTTTCTAATTGTTTAGAACCAACAAACACTTAACAAAATATAGAAGAAGCCATGCACTAAGTAATGATGAAAGCCATGCACTAAGTATATAACCTAGAGTAAACATACATAGGAAAGCCATGCACTAAGTATATAACCTAGAGTAAACATATATAGGAAAGCCATGCACTAAGAACCTAGAGTAAACATATATATGAAAGCCATGCACTAAACAGAGAAAACCATGCATGCACTAGGAAAGCCATGCACTAGGAAAGCCATGCACTAGTCAAGTTAATAATGCTATCTAAGCCAAACTAATCTAACAACTAATTAAATATAACATTGAGCTAAGTAATGAGAAAGCCATACAAAAGATACATAACAAACCATAAAAACCGGTGAGAGTATGTTGCGAAATACCTTTTGAAAGGGAGAGAGAGTGCGAAAAAGGAAACAAATGGGTGCTTGTGCTGCGTGGTAAGATAACACCAAGAGAGAGAGGATGAACGAAGAGGATGGGTTTACTGCGTTTTAGGTTTCTGGTCGCGCGTTTATGGGTTTCTGGATGATGAACGAATACGTGGAGTGTGGGTTGTTCGCAAGGGATGAACGAAGAGGATGAACGAAGAGGATGGGTCGTTTGGTTTGCCTGGGTCTCACACAGAAGGGATGAACGAAGAGGTTTCGGGTTTTATTTGGTTTTCGCAAGAGAGGAGTTAGGTAGATGAAGAGAGACAGCGTGAGTGTGTGTGAGAGAGATGAGAGAGCGCGCCTTGTAAAAATTTTAATAGCATCCCTAGCGTTTTAACATAAAACGCTAGGGATGCTATAGCGCCTCTTTACAATTCCTAGCGTTTTCTGTAAAACGCTAGGGATGCTATTAAAATTTTTACTACCATTCCTAGCGTTTTATGTAAAAACGCTAGGGATGCTATAGCGCCTTTTTACAATTCCTAGCGTTTTCTGTAAAACGCTAGGGATGCTATAGCACCTTTTTACTAACATTCCTAGCGTTTTATGTAAAAACGCTAGGGATGCTATAGCATCTTTTTACTACCATTCCTAGCGTTTTCTGTAAAACTAGATCTCATGATCACTAAGTGATGTCATCTGACCTGCAATATAACATAATCCATGTTATTGTTAAATTTACAAAAACAATATAAATATTATCTATTAATAAAAAATAACGAGATATCATTAAGTCTATATTACCTTTTCCTTTTCCTAGATAAAATTTTGTTTGCAATTCGCGTCTTGGTATTTTTTTTCCGACGAATAATAATTCCATCATTATGATCTTTTCTAAAATATACAACATCCTCTATAGAAGTATTTTCCCCTATTATTGGTTCCGATGTTTCAAGAAAGGGTCGTCCTCAACACCAACATCATCGGGTGCTTCATCATCATCGTTGTTATACACAAATTTTTGTCATCAATAGAACAATAGACCAATTGATATTAACTGGATCAGTGACATAAAACACTTGTTGAGCTTGCGATGCTAAAATAAAAGGTTCATCTTTATATCCTAACTTGTTGAAATTCACCCGCATGAACCCTAATTCATCAATCAGAAACCAAGATATTGTCAACCCATACACATTTGAACACAGTCTCTGAAACATATTGTAATCCAACTCCCATATGTGTTCAATGAAGCCAAAGTAAGACATATTCGCATATATGGGATTTCTATCTTTGCACTCGGATTCATGCATAGAATGAGCTACAAGAGTCACCCCACTATTTTGCATTTTACTCGATCATCTTGTTCTTTTGTATAGAAAGTGCACTCGTTCATTAGATAGCTGTTGTAAGAGAAGACATGTATATTTGGACCTTTTGCTAACCATCTCAATCTTTTTGAAATCAAGTAGGATTGAAACACACTCACCATCAATGTGATGTTTTAGCCACACTATGAAACTCCTATTGTGTTCTTTTGCTAACCAAACTTGCTTCTTTCAGGAATTGACTCTTAAGAATCTCCTTGTGCTTGGCAACATATGAATCAACCTCACTATCATTGTGAAGAACGCACAAGTGTGCTTGCTCTAGTTCTTTCCTTGATACCATCACTAATTTAGTTCCTGTCATCCCTTTACTAATCCTTCCTTCATGACGAGACCTTGGCAAATCCCACATAATATTCAAGACTAGATAGATAGCCCGTGCAAAACTCAATAGCCTCTTCAACTATATAGCGCTCAACAATACAACCCTCGTGTCGTGATCGATTTTTCACATATCCTTTTAATATCTTCATGTAACGCTCAAACGGATACATCCATCTCATGTAACATGGGCCACACAATTGTGTCTCTCTAACTGAGATGAACTATTAGATGAATCATTATGTCAAAAAGGAAGGTGGGAAATACATCTCAAGCTCACACAAAGTGTGAGTAATTTCTCTTTGCAATGTTGGCAACTTTCCGAGGTCAATCATCTACTACAAATCGCCTTAAAGAATAAACAAAGTTTGGTTAAGGTGTCGACGCACTTTCTTAGGCAAAATGGATCTTATACCAATGGGTAGCAAATTCTCCATGAGAACATGACAATCGTGGGACTTTAGAGACTTTAACTTGAGGTCTTTAATTGATACAAGAGTCGCCATATTTGAAGAGTATCCTCTGGAACTTTAACTCCATGAAGAAACTCACAAAAGACAGTCTTCTCCTTTCTAGATAGAGTATGAGTCACGGAGGTAGATATGTACGTGTACCCTTCTCTTTACCGGACCCAATTCGGTCTCAAACCCATACTAACCAAATCCAACCTTGAGTTGATGGTATCTTTAGTCTTACCCGACATATTGAGTAAGGTACCAATGACACTTTCAAGACATTCTTTTCAACATGCATCACATCAATGAAATGCCTTACATATAATGACTTCCAAAGATGGCAACTCAAAGAAAATCGACTTTTCTTCCACCCCGTTTGGCAATCTCTCCCGCAAAAGGCTTCCCAAATTTAATGTTCAAATCTTCCACCTTTTCAAATACTGCTCGCCTGCGTCAAAGGCGGGGAGCTCTACGTGTTTCTGTATTCCCATCAAATGCCTTTCTCCACAATCGATAGTGATGAGTTGATGGCAAAAATCTACGATGACCAAGATAGATATTCTTCTTACCATGTTCCAACCACATCCAACTGTGTTATCTCTTCACATATAGGGCATGCACACCGCCCTTTGTTATCGTGCATCAGATAGATTGTCGATGCAGGAAAGTCGTTAATTGTGCCAAAGATCATAGCCCTCGTGGTGAAACTTTCTTCTCTCGAACCCATCATACACCTCTACCCCAATCTCCCACATTTGCTTCAAGTCTTCAATTAAAGGAGCCAAGTATACATCAATATCATTTCCGGTTGTTTGGGCCCGTAAATTAACAAAGACAAAGATCATATATTTGCGTTTCATGCAAAGCCACGACGTAAGTTATAAATCGCCAAAATCACGGGCCATGTATCTTTGTGGGAGCTACTCGATACCGTGCGGGTTAAATCCATCGCCAGACAATGCAAGGCGTAGGTTTCTCGGGTCATCCCGAAATTAGGATACTCAATATTGATTTTTTCCATTGCGGAGAATCTGCCGTGGTGTCGAGCATACCATCTTTAATCCTTTCATCCTCATGCCATGTCAAGTGTTTTGCATCTTCCGAACTACGATACATGCGCCTAAATCGAGGAATTATAGGAAATACCACAACACCTTTTGTGGAGTGACTCTTTCTTCTTATAGCGCGGTGCATTACATTTAGGACACGACTTTAACAACGCATGTTCATTCCGAAATAAAATGCAATCATTCTCGGACAAGCGTGTATCTTCTCATAGTTCAAGCCAATAGACCCCAACATTTGCTTTGCATCATACGTCCGAGAAGGAAGCACATTATCATTCGCAACATTTCTTCGAAGTGAGAGTAAATCCAGAAAGCTCTTATCCCAGTCCATCCGTGGCGAAGTTTTCAAGTTATACAACTTGATCACGACCAATAATTTTGTGAATTCATTACAACCCGCATACAATGGTGTCTCGCATCGCTTATCAACTTCTCAAACATTTCAGACAATCATTAAGATCCTCTTCAACCACCTTTGCCATCTCTTCAAATTCGTTCGCATCAAATGAATGTGTTCCGGTGTGTCAACCGTGGCGCATATCTCTTACTAATATCATTCATATTTGAAGATTCACCTTTTTTTCTCACCGTGCATTATCCAACAAGTGTAACTTTGATCAATTCCATTCGCCTTTAAATGTCGTGGTCAACTCCTCTGCAAAGAATCGATTTTACATAACAACACCTTAAACAAGGACATTTCATACCACTAGAAGTCCCTAAACGCTCAACAAAGACAAATTCACAAAATAATCCACTCCAAATGTAAGCATACTCCTTGGATGCACGACGATTGGCGGACATCCAATTTCTATCCATAATTGCCAAATATTTATAATAAAATCCTCGAGAAGAGAACTTTAACATATGACCCATCAAGCAATTCGAATATAATGAAGAATCATATAGTCTAGTCTTCCAAACAATTAATTTATGTGTAACAAGAAGAGGCTAGTGGTGAAAAAAAAAGAAGAAGAGTCTAGTGTGCACAAGTGACAAAACTAATATATTTCTAAACTAGAACCCACAATTAATATCTAACAAGAAGCAGAGAAAGGAATGTAAAACTCACCAATGTTGTCCGAGTGAGAGAGATGATGTTCATCGAGAGAGATGATTTTCGTTGAGAGAGATGATGTTAATTTGAGTTAGGGTGTTAGGGTTTTTGCGTTTCGGGTGAGTGATTTTGCGTTTACGGGTAAGAGTGTTAATTGAAAGAGGGAAGTAGCTCAATGGGAAACAAAAAAATTATTTAACCATACCTAGCGTTTTCTAAAAACGCTAGGATCTATCTAGCGTGTTTTCTAAATACCTAGCGTTTTGAGTAAAAGCGCTAGGGATATGTCTAGAGTGTTTACTAAATACCTAGCGTTTTATAAAAACGCTAGGGATCTATCTAAGCGTGTTTTCTAATTGGCTAGCGTTTTGAATAAAAGCGCTAGGATCCGTCTAGCGTGTTTTCTAAATAGCTAGCGCTTTCTAAAAAAATGCTAGGGATCTATCTAGCGTGTTTTCTAATTGGCTAGCGTTTTGAATAAAAGCGCTAGGATCCGATCTCAAGCGTGTTTTTAATTTGCTAGCGTTTTTGAGTAAAAGCGCAGGGATCCGTCTGGCGTGTTACCTAATAGGTAGCGCTTTTTTTTAAAAAACGCTACTAATTGGTAATAGCGTGTTATTAAAATGGGTAGCGTTTTTATAAACGCTACTAAAGCCATGCGATCTCTTTTACTGATTACGGCGTAGTCTTGAAGCTCTGTTCTAAGATCTCGGTGTTCCTTTATCGCAGCTTTTCATACCATTTTCCCAGCTCCGATGAATCGTGAGCTTTGATACTAATGTTAACAATCGATCAAACAGTGAAACGAAAACATATTCAAAATGGGAAATAGAAATGATTCCTTTGTATTCAGTGAGAAAAATAGAGGAAATAATACAAGTTTCTGGGTAAATATGGATGAACAGAACCGTACAGTGCTCAGAGCTATGAGAGCCCGCCCTAATTGCCCAATCCCAAGTCCAAAACTTGCTTACCTAAATTATTCACAGATCTTAGGTTTTATTCCCTGACCACATAGAAACATGGGCCAATACTACTGTGCCACCACACCAAACCGTGTGATGTCTCCACTACTTGGAGCCAATGGCCTTCTTACCCTTCCTGACAAAAACATTTTCAAACCTGCCTTTTTTGCTTATAAAAAAAAATAAAAAATGTTATCGTGGTAAACCCCCCCTCCCTCCAATATCTATCTTGGCATTATTGATTACTTTCTCTTTCAAGTCCCTCATTCCTAATCTACAGACTTTTCAGATGTTCTACACAAATTAAGCGACAATTAATTAGACTAACAAGACTAAAATATCTCTTCAGAGTTATCTTGGAAAGTTGAAATCAAAATAAAAGAGTTAATAATTGTTTTTGATTTCTAAAAGACTCAATAAATATGAAAGATACATTTAGAAAAATTTGGTGAATTGTGCATTGGATTTTTAAAAGTATTATTGTTTTGGAACAAAAATAAACTAACAAAAGTACCAAAAATCAAGAACGGAGAGAGTATTTCTTTTTGTAAATGAAATTCGTCCATATTATAATAAACGTGTTTCTTTTTTTTTCTTTTAAATAATTGGAAGGATAGCGAAGTGGTGTATTTTATTTGAAAGGACAAAAAGCCCCAGAACTGAAACACCTCTCTCAAATGCTATATTTTAAAGTGAAGAAAGAAGCAATTAAATCTGGAGAAAGAAGCAATTAAATCTGGAGAAAGAAGCAAATTATTCCAGATACCATTTTGAGGGCCTTAAATATGGTGGTGGTGGTCTTTTATTTTTTATTTTATTTTATTTTATTGTGGTAGTATTAAAATACGTATTTTTAGGTAAAACAAATTATTACAATACCATTTTGACCCTTATATTTAATAAAACTTAAATATTAAATTCAGAGATTTATGATAAAGTTTGAGTTTTTAACGCAGTAGAAATTTGCATGGTTTAAATACAATACTTACAGACAATCCTTAATGTTTCCATAACTTAATCACTAAAGTAAAGAATTTCTAAGTTCTATTCATGATGAAGAGGCTGGAGATTGCAATAATTTTTCAAGGCGTTAATCCTAGTTTTATTTATAAAAAGATACAGAATTTTCACATTCTATCAACACATTTGCGTCAAAAAAAAATCAAAATTATTTTGCGTCAATACTTTTCAAATGATTGGTTCCTGGAAGGATGTACCAAAAAACAAGGAAAATTTCTGGAAGGATACTAATTTGTTAAGGATAGAGTAATGTAGGTTATACAACTTAACTTACATTTGCTGTTAATGATGGTTTTATTTTATTTTTATAAGTCAAAGTTTTATTATTGTGTGGCACAATGGATACCACACCCAACTACACTTCACATGGTAGTCAACTATGTTTATGGTAGTTGCCGTACATTCATGTGCTTTTTATTTAGTCCTTTGTATAAAACTGAAATTAATGAAGCTAATTAAGTAGTTCATTTGGTTTAATTTGTTTTAATTTCTTTCTTATTTTGCAGATAACCAATGAGTTTTTTTTTGTTGACAATATTAGATAATCAATGAGTTAATTTCTTTCTTTATGTAAGTTGTTTTTTACATATATATAAGGTAGCCATTGGTTTAAACCCCCTTCTCTTAATGCAATAGCTGTTACACAATCCTATAAGGCCCTTTCTTTCGCATTCGACCTGTTGAAGGAAGGAAGGAGGTTGAGGGAGAACGATTATGATAACAAGCTTCTTTTATTTGACAAAATGTTCTTAATTAACAAGCTATTATACACCTTTAATTTTTAACCCCCATCCGTCTATTTCTTGAAAATTGAAATAATATAAAAAACCCACCAAAGCAATATCAGAAGAAAAAGGAAAATAAAATTATTTACAACTTATACACAATTTGAAGACAAGTTGTTTACTTGCATGAATCCAATAATTTGTGAATGATAGAGTAGACTGGTAAAAAGAGCTAGGAACACAAAATCTCTAATCTATGACGTGGCACAAAATGATAGAATCGACTGGAACACGTATTAAGGTTATCGACTGGAACACGTATTAAGGTTCTATCAACTGGAACATGCACGCGCGTATTAAGGATATATTTCCAACCATTGCAATGCAACTGGACGATGAAACGATGGAAAAAAGAAAAGACAAGAAAAAGGTAGTAAGAGTAAGATATGATTGAATTAAAGCATTAGCTAGCCAAAAGGTAGTAAGAGTAAGATATGATTGAATTAAAGCATTAGCATTAGCCCATTTCATTTATTGTGGACCAAAAAAAAAACCCATTTCATTTTTTTCTCAAATTGGTTCAAAAGTGCCAAAAAATATTAAGAAGCAAAATCAGAGGTTAACAAAAAAAGGTAAATTCAAATCATTTTTAGAAAATCATGCTGCATAGTGAAAATGAAAGAAAATCAACACTTAATGCACAAAAGTTGAATCTTGTTCAATTAGACAAAAATCAAAACCTTGTCTCAGAATTGGTACCCTTGAATGTGGGCAAATAAGGCATGGAGAATGACATGGGTAGGAACATATGGAGTTAGAAACGCCAACATAAGGTTGTCGTTAATTTCCCTTTCTATTGCTAAAAACCCTAACAAAGGAATTCAAATCAAGAGGTAGGGAAGCATAAGGGAGTTGATCAGAGCTCTAATTTTGGTGCTGTACAAATACACGATGGAGCTAGTGGGCAGGAAGCTGGTGCGCTTTCTATCGCCAGTCATTTGCAGTAAGAAGGAAAAAGATTGGGATCTAGTGTGAAGAGTCTATCATCGAACCCAATGAAACTCTAAGATCGAGTGATGAAACCTTGTAAAACTAGTGAGCGATACACCACCTAAAGCATTTGTGCGCACTAGAAATCGCCTCGGATGCATACTCCCCCTGGTCCTATATGTAAAAGAAAATACAGACGTTCATTGAATAAATGATGTATCTATACATCTGTTATTCAATGAACATAAAACTGCATTTTTCTTTTATGAATACTGCCTTTTTTCACAACATTTCTTACAATTTTGACTTAAAAAAGTGACTCTACACAACAAATTTTAAACCAAACACACTATGTAAATAAAGATTCTAATCATTCAGTGCATTCAGTCTAACCTAAAATTGGACCCTTAAGTTGAAAAGAAAATGATACTCATTGGTCTAAGCACAATGGACCTAACATAAACTATATTTAGCTTAATTATTCAAAATAATTCCCTAATGATACGGTCCACATCGTTAATTACAGAATTAAATACAGAAAGAAAGAAGAACAAATCCTCCCCCAGTTAAGGCTAAATAAACGAAAACCACATAAAATTCCCTTTTGCTCTACGTATTTGGGTCTTTTTATACAAAACATGTGGTTAGTTCCCTTTCACATGCCCATGGCATCAAAAAAGACAAGCATACTTTTACCATGCATAGATAATGATATAGGTTGTCTTCCAATTATAACATGTCATATAAGTAGCATGCACCGCTCAGTACTGTTTACATTGATTTTTTCCGTTTTTCACATAAGGCTATGTATGGCACCACATAATGGGATATAGTGGATGACATTATCAAAAAATAGTATTATTAAAATTGATTTAGCTCTACTTTTGGATAGTAAATTTGTAAATAATACACACAATAGTGGCAATAATGAATCGAGCTAACTCCAACTTTCACCACACGTGTCCTCTTATTTAATGGCTCAGTTTCCACCGTGAGAAGGACTCCAACTTTTGTACAAGTTCAGTTGGAGTTAAATAGAACCCAGCAGTTTATTTGTACAGGTTCTTCAAATATTAAAGGAACAAGCTTAATCATAGGAGTGAGAAGGACTCCATCAACAATTAATTTAGTTTAAAATAAAGTTTTAGAAATACTCTCTCCCTCCCACTTTGTTTGCAGTTTAAGGTTTTAACACACCCTTTAAAAAAATGATTAGGAGTTTAGATTCTTTAAAAAATATTGTCTAATTTATCATTTAACCATTTATCTCTCTACATAGATAAACGTGAATCTTTTATTGGAGGTAAAAATTGTCATAACTAATAAGAGTATAAGGGTAAAAGAACTTTAAAAGTTTCATTGGAAATCTAAAACAACAATTAATTTGGAACAAATTGATTTGCTAAAATAACAAATAATTTGGGACAGAGAGAGTATCATCTGAAGAATCTTCTAGATGGTGAATTGTGTTTGTTGGAAAACAAAATGAAATTAATTGTTACCCTAGAAAATCAAAAGGCATAAAATCGAGAGGTATATTAAAATATAACAGTGTAAACTTGTGGCATACACGGTGTGAACAAGGAGCAGATTTATGCAAGAAGAATCTGACTTAAATTCCACCTCAAGGTTTTGAAGTGTGGCAAGAACTCTATTAGGAGGAGAGAAACATACGAACCGACACAAAGTTTGGTAGTGTCGTAGTCACCAAGTTAAAGCAAAGATAGATTAGTCATCGACAAATTGCTGGTGGAAACTGCACACTAAAAATATGGTAAACAAAAAAATACATGGTGTGAAAAGGCTTCAAAACAAAACAATTATGTGTAGGCATACGTGTAAATTAACATGTATTTTTTTATTCTACCAAAAAAAATGCATGTTAATTTACAATTAACTTTTGGAATAAAAAATTAATACATGAAATTAAACTTAGTTTAAAATAAATGATTTAACAATTTAGGTATTATATTTAAATAATCGCATTCTTAGATGAACGACCATTTAAGTCCCTTATCGGTGTACCAATCAGATATATCAAATACTAACAATTGATGGGATTACATCAATTGATATGTAATGTTGACGAGTTACAAGTTGACACTCAAAGTAGGCGTTCCAATTATGCTTACGCAATGTTGACCAAATAGCTGGTTTCTGCGACGGTACAAGACTAATGATCACACGCCTTGGTAAATATGTCCTTGAAGGCAATGATATATCGAGTCGCAACATCGATTTTATGGTTTACATACCGCGACTGACCCTGACACCTTCCGATTTGCGAATCCCATTCAAAATTCAAAGGAGACAAATTCCTCTTGGTATATCTTTTGCCATGGCGATTAACAAAAGCCAGGGTATTCTTTAAAGCAAGTTGGGGTATATTTACCGCGAGTCCTGTGTTTTCTCATGGACAGTTATATGTTGTTTTATCTAGGGTAACGGCAAAACAAGGTTTACGAGTGTTGCTTTCACACAGCGAAGGTGATTCACCACCGATTACCTCAAATGTTGTATACCATGAGGTCTTCAAGAATGTAAAATAAATTAAGCAAAATGACAACATCGTTTTATTGTATTTTTCTTATCCACTATATTATATACCATTCATTCAACTACTTATAGGAAAGTTATATTATCAATACTAATCAATCGAGAGAGTATCGCCACTCAGGCCCGTGCAGAGCACGGGGGAGAGTCTAGTTAGCAATAGAAACAACAAAAATGAACAATTGGACCTACGTACAATGAATCAAACAACTAAAATTTAGATTATGCTTGACCTAGCTAGAATTATCAAGGAATGGAAAGCAGAGAAATTAGGAATTGGAATTCCATTCCTTAAAAACTGAAATGAATGAATATTTACAAGTAGTGATTGCATATTTATACATTGAGGGATCAGTTTGGGAGTTGTAACTAACTCAACTGATTAACAGGTAGTAAAACTAACTAGTGAAGGTAACCTAGAGTATATCTGATTATTCTGATATTCATCTGCACCCAATATTCAAGAGCAAGATATTTTTTGAAAGTTTGAAACCTGAAAATGTATATCTGATTATTCTGAATGCAATGCTTAATTCCTGTGTACTCATATCGTGATTAACAACTCATAAAATGCAAAGATGATGCCAAAATGTGAGGGAAAACAGATAGTAAATGCAGAAAAGGAATTAAAAAATAGAGATGTAGAGAGAGATATTCACCTCTGGGAATCGTCAATGGCGGCCGTGTTCTGCGAATGTGGATTCTCCGGACAGTCATGGCCTTGGTCTCGTTGCCGGACCTCCCTCAGTCACGCGCGCCTCCACCCAGGAGCACGAGCAGCGCCCCAGCTAATACCATACCCGTAGCCTCTCAAGGCCGCGTTCTCGTGCGGTTGTTCTCTTTCTCTCCCAGAGTTCTCTGCCATCGCCGCTTCCTTCTTCTCTTCCTCCTTCGACAGGCAGCTTTCTAAGTTCCAATAGTTTTTTCACTCAAAAAAAAAAATGGGTTTTGCTTTTCCCACACCCCCTCCTACTCTTTCACACCCCTTAACTCCAAATATTGCAAAAATACCCTTAAGTAGAGTGCGTGTTTTCACCGATTCAGGAATGGGCAACCGAATATATTCGGTTGAGGTCAACCGAACAGGTAAAAAGGTGAATGTGGTGTGAGAGTCCATTTTTTGTAATAAAATAAAGTGTTCAACACTCACATGCGAACTCGTTCGCATGCATTTAACGCATCTTGAACAGTGAAATTACGCACAAGAGTATGTGAAGTCAAGATTTAACACACACGAACGATGTCATTCGGACCTATTCGAAGGTCCGTGTTCGAACAGGTGAAATTTCGTGAAAAAAAAAGAGGTTTTGGCTGGCCTTTTGGTCTTTTCACACCCTTATGGGGTGTATTTTGAGTAGGAAGGGGTGTGGGAAAAGCAAACACCAAAAAAATAAGGCTTTCGTTTATTTTTTATTTTTTTGACCAAGGCTTTCTTTTCTTTTTTTTGGACTTTGTTTTTCCCGCACCTCCTCCTATTCAAACACACCCCTAACTTCTTTTATTTAAATATTTAAAAATATTTTTTAATTAAAAAGTTAAAACTAATTTTTTTAAAAAATTAAATAATGACGTGACAACCACGTGTAATTATATATCTTGGAAATCACCCTCTTTGTCTAACCTGTTAGTAAGACAACATCGGTTCATGACTTGTCATTTTGCACGATCGATCTAGACTTTAATTGGACTTGCATTTCCATATTAGATACCTCCATTTTCATTTGGATAACAATGCATTATTAAGTAGGCAAAATATCTCCCGAAATCCCTTAACTTTTTTGTAACGAATAGGTCTCGTATGTTTTAAATTCATTGCACGGTGACCCTTTTTTGTAATTTTTATTTGACTCCGTTACAAAAATGCTTAGTTGGCTGTTAAGTTGTCCATGTGGCTGTTATTTGTGCTTATGTGGCAATTTACTTTGATGACTCATTATTTTTTTAATTAATGTTAATTAAAAATAAAAAAAAGTATCCTCTTCTTCCCCAGAACATGTTGAACCAGCAAAGAAGTTCAACCGAGTTTCCAGAAATTCAACCGAGTTTCCATGTTCTCAATCATTAAGTTATTCAAAATTTCGCATTAAAGCAATACTGTCATGCCATAAAGGGATGAAACTGAAAAGAAAATCTGGGTTCGATTAAATAATTCCATCTCCAATATGGGTTGGATTGAATGCGAAATCCCCAATCCTCTCCCCCGAAATCAATTGTTGCGAAATCCTTAAATCAATTGCTCCGAAATCCCCAATCTTCTCGTTCGTATTTCGTTCTTCCCAAAATCGATTCGATTTCAGAAACGGGGTTTCGAAAATAGAGTGGGAAAAGAAGAAGTGGAAGGCGAGAATGTTGTTAAGTTTTTGGGTTATGGTAATAGTAAGCATGGTGATTTTGATTTCTGGGTTATGGGTTTTAAGATCTAAAACCCTTTCCCCATCCCCACAAAACAAAAACCTCGAATTCTTCTCATCACAATCTATCTCTATTTCTCTAACCTTCTCACCAAAAACCACCTTCTTAGCATACGATGATGTTTCATTATTATGTATATCCACATCCATGTGTTCCCTTTTCAGAACAAGCAATTGATAATTCTTCGAGAACGTGGGTTTGAGAAGCAGACGTGGGGTTGCAGGAGAGGAAGAAGCATCGGATGAAGGCTTCACATCAATTTGGGGATCAACCTTTCTTTTATTTTTTTAATAAAATTATTTATAAATGATGTGTAATGCCACATAGTTAAAAAAAACATGACTCAGATGGACCACATAAGCAACACAATGGCCCACACATATGATTTTTTTAACGGATATGGACGGAAAGGGTATCTGTGCAATGTTTTTAAAACATAAAGGGCTTAATCGTTACAAAAAAAGTTAAAGAATCTATTCGTTATCTAAAAATAAGTTAAGGGACTCCAGGAGATATTTCGCCTATTACATACCCTATCCCAAACCGCCTAATACATTCCTATGCCCCCTTCACTTGTACCCCACAAAAACTCCCGTTGAATTTTAATCATAGCATTAAGAACAAGGTAATACCCTATTTAGTCCCTGACTTTTTAAAAAAGTTCAATTTGGTCCTTGACCTTTTAAATATTTTAATTTAGTCCCTCACTTTTACAAACGTGTATCAATTTAGTCTCTCAGTCAACCATGGTTAGTTAACAATGTTAACAGAGCTGATGTGACAAATCTCAAGGACCAAATTGATACTAAGTTATATAAGTTAGGGACCAAATTGAAACACCCAAAAAAATTAATTTCCACTCATATATTTAGATCTCTTTCATCTTCAATTTCATTTGTAAGTCTAATCAATTAGCTTTTTGGACCACAAAATACCAGTAATCATATTTAACAACTTGTCATTCAATTCAAAATTCTAATATATATGTCATATTGGAACTTTCTTCCTTTCTTGTTATTTTTTCTCTACTAATTTAAACAATATAGAGACCTTAAACACATACTAATGTTTGTTCTTCATTATTCACATGACGTTCTTAATACTTTATATTTCTTACCTCTCTGTTGTACCTTAAAATATCAAATCTTTGTAGTGAAATATTTTGTTTATCTTTTAAACATCTGGTTTTTGGTCTGTTAATACTTGATGTTATGGCTTTTGAGTTTTGACACTATTTTTTACAAATTTGAACCTTGGAAAGAAAGTTTTCTTGAAAAATATGAAGAACAAACATTATTATGTGTTTAAGGTCTCTTTGTGGTTTGGATCAAAGAAGAGGAAAAATAATAAGAAAAAAGAGAAAGTTCCAACATATGACATATATATTAGAATTTTGAATTAATTGACTCGTGTAATGCAAACCATGGAGTTTTAGATCCAAATAAGAAACTGTATAGACTTACAAATGAAATGGAAGATGAAAGAGATGTAAATATATGAGTGGATTTTTTTTTGGTGTTTCAATTTGGTCACTAACTTATATACCTTAATATCAATTTGGTCCTTGAGATTTGCCACATCAGCTCTACTAACATTGTTAACTAACCATGATCGACTGAGGGACTAAATTGATACACATTCGTAAAAGTGGGGGACTAAATTGAAATATTTGAAAAGTTAGGGACCAAATTGAACTTTTTAAAAAAGTCAGAGAGCAAATAGGGTATTACCTCCATTAAGAACCACCTTCGGAGCTTTATAAAAGGATAAAAATTATAGATGGATGTTATTTAGGACTGAATTAAGTAATGTTACACGACCTCCAACAAAGAGCATGCGACCTTTCCAAGAGGAAAGCCTTTTGCAAAGCTCTAAAATTGCTTTTCAAGTAGCAGTTCGCCTGGGATTAGCTCTGACCGATATCCCCAGAAATTTGAAAGGCATTGTGAAAAAAAGTGGAAGTTGTTTCTAAAAAGTCATCCGAGATGTTAATACCAATAAACTTACTTTTGTGAAAGTTTACCTGTTTATTTAAAGCGAAAGAGATAAGTGTGTAATTTCAGCCTATTTATTATTGTTTGTAAAGAAAACACGACTTTGTCATTATTTGGTTATCTAAAATCGTCACGCAACGGGATGCATTCCTTGCTTTCCCCTGAAAATCCAAGTTTACAAACTTCTAGTTTAAAGATGGTCCATACTCTCCATAATCAAGACATCTGTTAAATAGATGCCTTATTAAATTTGGCTTGTGTTATGGAGAAATTCTGCATATTCTATTTGCACCCCCTTTACTCAAAAACAAACTAATTGGGCCTTCAAACAGCCAAGGCCCATATTCACTCATCAAAGGGCCCATAATGCGCCTCCACAACGAACGGACCAGATCATCACACTTAAGTGCCTCTTAAGCCTATAAATACAGCATTTATTATGAGAAGGAGGTAGGCATTAATTATCACAATACTTGCATTAACTCTTCAACTACTGACTTTAGCATCGGAGTGACTGTGCAGGTACACCCAACCTCAGCTCGGAATATCAAACTCGGACGTTACCTATATTGATCAAAACCTTATCATCTACCAACTATCTCGGATCTTACATATCCACAGATATGGTACAGAACAACTTGCATGTTCCATAATACTCTTCTCACCTACTACTAGTAGTATATATTCTGTCGGCAAATGCAAAGCATTCACGTTTCAATCAACAATATGTATTTTGATCAGAAAAGTTAATACAGATACACTAGTACACCCCTTGAAACCCATCCGAACCAGTAGATTTGAAAGGATGCATTTGGTTCAAATCCATGGTGACTTCATCATAAGTGACTTCCTGGATGAGAGTATTACAAGTAGTACCATTCAAAGCATACATATTTCTACTTGTAGTATAGTTAACCACACTGGTACATGGTCGTTTCGGTCTGAAGGACAGTATCATCATTACAATGGATACCGTTCGGGATGGCTAAGTAGTGTACCTTATTATGCTTTCTTCTAGCAATAGTCTGAGTGTGGAAGAACTTGGTGTTGTGATCTCTAAGCATGACCCAGTTCTCTCTAGACTTTTGGAACCAAAGAACACCTTGTTGGAAAAGAACCTCATTATATTGTTTTTGAAGCTCTTGTTCCAAGTAAACAAGCCAGACAAATTCCACTGTCTCCAAGGATCATTGGATACCCACTAAGCGTCTTTCAAATTTGTGATTCCTCTTGCCACTACGCCCAAAGACATCCTTATTGAATTTAATAGACACATACCTGACGTAATGTAAAGCACTCACATGATTTCAGTTGCGCCTAAGTTCCAAGAATTTTCACCCACATTTTGATAATTAGGATGAATGATCCAAGAAGCTTCAAAACGAAAGGGGGGGGGGACCTCTGAGCAAGGCATCTGCTCTAGTCTTATAAAAACTATCTCAGCTCTGCTCAGTTGGGCTAATAATTTCATTGAAATCTCCCGTTAAGAGCCGAGGACCATTGATAGCATTTTTTATGATGCGAAAATGATCCCAAAGAGCAATATGAGACACATGAGCAGGGCTAGCGCGGGCCCCAGAAAAATACCAACTATTATTCCTAACATCAAGCTTGATTGTGATGGCCTTGAATAACCACAAGCCCCCAGATTGTCCCTGAGCTTCAAGAATAACTACTTTAGAGTACCCTGAGTTGTTCCAAAATAGTCTAGTTTTCCCATATATGTAGACTACGCGTGTTTCCATAAAAACAAGAATAGTAGGATGATGCTTCCTAATGAGCTCCATGAGATGGCGCTTGGTTTTTTTATGTTGTTCCCCCAGATATTCCAGGTAAGCACCAAATATTCTTGGAATTCTAGCATCATGAGAAGAGATGAAGCAACCAAGAAAAACCAAAAATCATACCTACATGTCTTGAGCTCGATCCTCCCCGCCATGGAAGTTTTGAGCACCACTTCACTATCTTCCAATTTATTGCTCAAATGGACCTACGTTGGGATATCTCTCGTAGCCTGATCCGCAAGACCACTAGTACGTACGTTAGCATACTGTTGATTAGCTCCTCATCAAGCTCTGTAAAGGAGGAGGTGCCATTGGTGAATAGAGGTCATATGAATAGTAGGAGCACTTGACGAAGGCCCACTGTGATGGGCTCCACCAGCTATCACTTTAGGCCCATCGATTGACAATCATTGCAGCGGTGCAGTCTCAACCAATCACTTTAGGCCCAACACTGTTTCAGGCATGCAATCAGAAGGATATTTCGGTGGCAAGTATGGGAGCTAGGATGGTTTGGAGGTAGGTGGGTATGGAATTGGAAGTTATTTGATGATTTTTGCGTTGCTGATGAAGAGGAGGCTGATGCGCTCAAGGTGATTCTACAGGATGTTATTTTGTCTAATGACAGAGACGACAAGTGGCTATATATGGGAACCTGAGAATAATAACTTTTCTCTGTTAAATCATGTTATGGCTGGCTGGTTGATTTTTCTGCAGGTACAAACAGCACGTTGAGCAAGGAAACTTTGGAGAATTGCTCAAAGGTACGGTGTGGAAGTGTGATGTGCCTAAAAGGTATTAATTCTTGCGTGGAAAATGATTATCAACAGAATTCCCACTCGTGACTTGCTAGCAAGGAGATGAATAATTTCAAACGCTCACGAGAGGTGCTGCGTTTTGTGTTTTGGAGAGGAGGAGTCCATAAATCACCTTTTCTGCTACTGTTGCGTTTCGCAGGGAGTATGGCGTGCAGTTCTTCGCTGGCTGGGGTAGGAGCTGATTGTGGAGCGAGAGGTAAAAGCTAACTTCAGAGCTTTCGGCGCATGTTTGAAGGGATGGAAATTGAAGAGGGCGAAATATCTAATTTGGATGACGTCAATTTGGGTTATTTGGATGGCGTCAATGGGGTTGGTTTATTGCTCGAAGGGGTAGGAAAACAAATTCTAATTTTATTGATTGGATGAATTGTCCAGTGGGTTGCTTATCACTAGCGTAACCACAATTTGGGGATACTCTTTTCTTCTTGGGTATGTTTTCCCAAAGGGTTTTGGCCCTTGGAGTTTTTAGCGAGGCCCTCCGGACACCATATCTAAGGGTTGAAATTCACCCGCATGAACCCTGATTCATCAATCTGTAAACCAGTATTATTGTCAACCCATTCACATTTGAACACAGGCTCCTGAAACATATTGTAATCCAACTCCCATATGTGTTCAATGACGCCAAAGTATGACATATTCGCATATATGGGATTTCTGTCTTTGGCACTGGATGCATGCATAGAATGAGCTACAAGAGTTACCCCACTATTTTGCATTTTACTCTGATCATCTTGTTTTTTTGTATAGAAAGTGCACTCGTTCATTAGATAGCTGTTGTAAGAGAAGACATGTATATTTGGACCTTTTGCTAACCATCTCAATCTTTTTGAAATCGAAGTAGGATTCAAACACACTCAAAGCATCAATGTGATCTTTTAGCCACACTATGAAACTCCTATTGTGTTCTTTTGCTAACCAAACTTGCTTCTTTCAGGAACCCGACTTAAGAATCTCCTTGTGCTTGGCAACATATGAATCAACCTCACTATCATTGTGAAGAACGTACAAGTGTGCTTGCTCTAGTTCTTTCCTTGATACCATCACTAATTTAGTTCCTGTCATCCCTTTACTAATCCTTCCTACATGACGAGACCTTGGCAGTCCCACAGAATATTCAATACTAGATAGATAGCCCGTGCAAAACTCAATAGCCTCTTCAACTATGTAGCGCTCAACAATACAACCCTCAGGCCGTGATCGATTTTTCACATATCCTTTTAATATCTTCATGTAACGCTCAAACGAATACATCCATCTCATGTAACATGGGCCACACAATTGCGTCTCTCTAACCAGATGAACTATTAGATGAATCATTATGTCAAAAAACACAAAGTGACAGTAATTTCTCTTTGCAATGTTGGCAACTTTCCAGGGTCAATCACTCCACTACAAATCGCCTTAAAGAAGAAACAAAGTTTGGTTAAGGTCTGACGCACTTTCTTAGGCAAAATGGATCGTATACCAATGGGTAGCAAATGCTCCATGAGAACATGGCAATCGTGGGACTTTAGAGACTTTAACTTGAGGTCTTTCATCGATACAAGAGTCGCCACATTTGAAGAGTATCCCTCTGGAACTTTAACTCCATGAAGAAACTCACAAAATACGATCTTCTCCTTTCTAGATAGAGTATGAAAGTCACGGAGGTAGATATGAACGTGTACCCTTCTTTACTGGGACCCAATTCAGGTCTCAAACCCATACTAACCAAATCCAACCTTGAGTTGATGGTATCTTTAGTCTTACCCGACATATTGAGTAAGGTACCAATGACACTTTTGAAGACATTCTTTTCAACATGCATCACATCAATGAAATGCCTTACATATAATGACTTCCAGTATGGCAACTCAAAGAAAATCGACTTTTTCTTCCACCCTCGTTTGGCAAGCTCTCTCCGCAAAAGGCTTCCCAAATTTAATGTTCAAATCTTCCACCTTTTCAAATACTGCTCGCCCAGTCAAAGGCGGGGAGCTCTACGTGTTCTACGTATTCCCATCAAATGCCTTTCTCCACAATCGATAGTGATGAGTTGATGGCAAAAATCTACGATGACCAAGATAGATATTCTTCTTACCATGTTCCAACCACATCCAATCTTTGTTATCTTCACATATAGGGCATGCACACTTCCCTTTGTTACTGTACCCAGATAGATTGCCGTATGCGGGAAAGTCGTTAATTGTGCCAAAGATCATAGCCCTCGTGGTGAAACTTTCTTCTCTCGAACCCATCATACACCTCTACCCCGTCTCCCACATTTGCTTCAAGTCTTCAATTAAAGGAGCCAAGTATACATCAATATCATTTCTGGTTGTTTGGGCGAGAAATTAACAAAGACAAAGATCATATATTTGCGTTTCATGCAAAGCCAAGGCGTAAGTTATAAATCGCCAAAATCACAAAGCCATATGTTGTGGGAGCTACTCGATACCGCGTGCGGGTTAAATCCATCGCAGAGACAATGCAAGGCGTAGGTTTCTCGGGTCATCCCCAAAATTAGGATACTCAATATTAATTTTTTTCCATTGCGGAGAATCTGCCGGGTGTCGTAGCATACCATGTTTAATCCTTTCATCCTCATGCCATGTCAAGTGTTTTGCATCTTCTGAACTACGATACATGCGCCTAAATCGAGGAATTATAGGAAAATACCACAACACCTTTTCTGGAGCAGACTCTTTCTTCTTATACCGCGATGCATTACATTTAGGACACGACTTTAACAACACATGTTCATTCCGAAATAAAATACAATCATTCGGATAAGCGTGTATCTTCTCATAGTTCAAGTCAATAGACCCCAACATTTGCTTTGCATCATACGTCCGAGAAGGAAGCACATTATCATTCGGATACATTTCTTTCAGAAGTGCGAGTAAATCGGTAAAGCTCTTATACGTCCATCCGTGGCGAGTTTTCAAGTTATACAACTTGATCACAGCCAACAATTTTGTGAAATCAGTACAACCCGCATACAATGGTGTCTCTGCATCAGTTATCAACTTCTCAAACATTTTAGGACAATCATTAAGATCCTCTTCAACCACCTTTGCCATCTCTTCAAATTCGTTCGCATCAAATGAATGTGTTCCGGTGTCAACCGTGGCGCGATATCTCTTAGTAATATCATTCATATTTGAAGATTCACCTTTTTCTCACCGTGCATTATCCAACAAGTGTAACTTTGATCAATTCCATTCGCCTTTAAATGTCGTGCCAACTCCTCTGTAGTAACTGATTTTACATAACAACAACTTAAACAAGGACATTTCATACCACTAGAAGTCCCTAAACGTTCAACAAAGACAATTTCACAAAATAATCCACTCAATGTAGCATACTCCTTGGGACAGACGATTGGAAGACATCCAATTTCTATCCATAATTTCCAAATATTTATAATAAAATCCTGAGAAGAGAACTTTAACATATAACCATCAAGCAATTCGAATATAATGAAGAATCAATTCATATAAAAAAAAACAAACAAAATTTCCTCTTTTAACATTTTTTCAATTCCACTCCTTATTTTCCCAAGCTATATCTATCTCATATTCTATTTCTATTCTCGGTCCTTTGGTCAAGACAACGGAACCATAGTCTAGTCTTCCAAATAATGAACTTTATGTGTAACAAGAAGAGGCTAGTGGTAAAAAAAAAAGAGTCTAGTGGGCACAAGTGACAAAACTAATATATTTCTAAACTAGAACCCACAATTAATATCTACCAACTTTCCTAATTGTAATTTACAAGAAAAAATTGCAACAAGAGAAACATGAAACAAACACCAAATAGGCGAACAACGAAACCAACCTGAAGAAGAAGAAGAAGATGAAGTACTAGTAGGAGCTAGGGAAGTAGCTCTGGGTTTCTGGGTTTTGCGTTAGGGTGTTAGGGTTTTGCGTTTCTGGGTGAGTGATTTTGCATTCCTGGGTGAGTGTGTTCGCTGAGAAAGGGAAGTAGCTCAATGGGAAACGAAAAAAAATTATTTAACCATACCTAGCGTTTTCTAAAAAATGCTAGGGATCTATCTAGCGTGTTTTCTAAATACCTAGCGTTTTGAATAAAAGCGCTAGGGATCTGTCTAGCGTGTTTAATAAATACCTAGCGCTTTATAAAAAATGCTAGGGATCTATCTAGCGTGTTTTCTATTTGGCTAGCGTTTTGAATAAAAGCGCTAGGGATCTGTCTAGCGTGTTTTCTAAATACCTAGCGTTTTCTAAAAACGCTAGGGATCTATCTAGCGTGTTTTCTAATTGGATAGCGTTTTGACTAAAAGCGCTAGGGATCTGTCTAGCGTGTTTTCTAAATACCTAGCGCTTTCTAAAAAATGCTAGGGATCTATCTAGCGTGTTTTCTAATTGGCTAGCGTTTTGAATAAAAGCGCTAGGGATCTGTCTAGCGTGTTTTCTAATTGGCTAGCGTTTTGAATAAAAGCGCTAGAGACATGTCTAGCGTGTTACCTAATGGGTAGCGTTTTACCTTAAAACGCTACTAATGGTGTAGCGTGTTATTAAAATGGGTAGCGTTTTTTTATAAACGCTACTAAAGGTGGCCTTCTCTTTTTACAATTATGGCGTAGTGTTAGTTCACGGACTAACCATCTTTCATTAATGTCAGCATCTCAAATTCGCGTCTTAGGGCTTGGAATTGGGCGCGCTTCACCTTCGTGGAGCCTTGGTACTTCTGCTTAGGCGACTCTCAAATTTCTTGTCCTTTGTAGTGTCTAACTTCAAGATTGTCTCCAATAGGCTCCTTTCAATAGGCTGGAACAAGTAATTCTTGGCATTAAATTCTTCAATTTCGCATCGTTCGCTGCTTTCTTATATTTTTAGGGTGAAATTAGGGGTTAGGGTTTGTTTGTACTTGGGTCGACTTGAAAATCCGGCCGGGGGTAATCAGAAGTGGTGGCTCGGATCTGAACTACTCCTCCGTGGTCGAGGTCGCTGCGGTGGCGGAACTTGGAAGCACTCTAATGCTTAAGTTAGCACTAGAAGTGGAGACGTGTGTCAAGAATGAGAATGTACCTGGTTCCAAAGGGGTATGGTTCTATTTATAGACGCAGATGTTGCGTCCCGGCCGTCGGATAAGTCGCGTCGATCGGGGCCGTTGATCTCGCTTCCGCATCTAGGTTCGGTTCTTGGCCTGATCTTGATGCCGATTTGGGCTGGTCAGGGCGGATTGATATTGGGTCGGGACCATCGTTAATTCGATGTTGCGCCTTTAGTTCGCGACTGACGCCCTTGATGTCCTGCTCGGTGGGCCCGAGGCCCAGACCGAAACAGTTTCTCCCCAAGTCGGGGTCGTATGATGGAGAACGACCTCGGCTTGAATTAGTCTCGAAAATTGCCTCCTACAACCATCACAGATTCATGATCCTGTCGTTTTGGTGGAGTCGATCGTAGGCCTGTTCTTTGGTTCGGTAGTCGGATCCTTGAGGTTGAGGAGGTAATCTGCTTTCTTGCCACCGGAGTCGCTGCAGATTCTTTCCCCAGTCCTCGATTGAGTATTGAAGCTCGGAGCCGAAGAGAGGGTAAGGCTCGCGCAGAGCTGGTATCGGAGCCGTTGTGGACTCCTTCCCGGCCCGGTCCTTGAATGAGCATTGAAACTCGGAGTCAAGGAGAGGGCAGGGCTCGTATAGAGTTGTGTCGGAGCCGTTGTGGACTCCTTCCCCAGTCCTTGACTGAGCATTGAAGCTCGAAGTCAAGGAGATGGCAAGACTCGTGTGGAGCCGGTGTCGAAGCCATTGTCGACTCCTTCCTCGGTCCATGACTGAACATTAAAGCTCGGAGTTAAGGAGTAGGCATGCGTGATTCTTCGTCGGCCTCGCCTGATGCCTTCATCCGCCGAGGGGCCAGCTCGGGTCGGATTCCAGCGAGAGAGACACATTATAGCTAGGTAAGCTTTCCGGTTGTTCTTCCCAAACACCATTCATCTCACTTTTTATTTTTATACACCTTTCTTACCCTATTAACCTCATTTCGTTTTAATCCTTTCTTACCCTACAATCTTTTTTTCTGATGTGTCACCCACAAAGTGGTTTAAAGCCATACAGCTTATACTCCTACGTGCACTCCTTCATATACCAAATGGCCAGGATATGTGTTGTGCATTGCTGTACAGTGTCAGTGTGTGTGACTCCTATTGCTATATAAATGTTACCGTGGTAATCCCCAATATTTATCTTGGCATTATTGATTACTTTCTCTTTCTATTTCTTTTTGTAAATGAAACTCGTCCATATTATAATAAAAGTTAATAGTTTTAGTGGTAGGGAGCAAAAATATCCTCCTAACCCCCTAAACTCTCTTCCTAATTTATTTTTTGGCCACCTCCAAAACCCTCCAAATTGAGAATTAATAGTTTTATTATATGTTATTCTTTCAATATTTTAAAATATTGAAAGAACTAAACTCCAAGAAGACAAATTGCTTCGGGATTAAGAAAGGCAAGAAGAAAAACCTGAGTCTCCTTCCTATGAAAATATGGACCACTTTAATCTATAGCATATCTCTCGTATTGATGCCACGCATCAAAGTCCAATACGGCGACCTATGAAAATCAACAACCATACACCACCACGACTACCATACCGCTCATGTAATTTTGTCGTTTCTTTTTCCACTCCTCTCTTTCTCCAAGCATAATGCAAATTTTCATAAAATTTTAAAAATGTTTGGTCTTTTTACAATTAAGTTGAATTTAATGTATATGATACTTTTTAAAATACAAGTAAAATATCATTGTCAAAAAAAAAATACAAGTAAAATATGGACTATAAGATTTAATAGCTACATATATTCAATTTCTATAGTTTTTGGTATGCATAATCATTGTCATAATTAATATAAAACTATTTGACGATTGGATCAGTAAAATTTAGAGTCTAGAAAGAGATATTAAGTGGAGTAACTCTAAAAGAATTACTCTGGGAGGTATACGTTGTAATGTTTATCATATCATCCTTGAAAATTGAAGCTGGATTAAATTATTTCACCATAGGATTCTTTTTCTTTTACTCAAACAAACACTGTAAAAAAATTGACTTTTACGCACGGACAAAACCCGTCACTAAAAGTTAAATATATGTGCATAAAAGAAATTTTGACTTTTCCCCATGGCCACTTTTTCCGTAGAGAATGTAAGACGTCAGTGGTGGATCTTGACTAAAGTTGGGGTGGACCGCTAATGGAAATTCAGAAACGCGTGAATAGAGATGCCAAAAGATAAGTACAATTAAAATAGATAAATATAAATTAAAATTATTTATAAAAAAAACTAAATGATTGGCTCCCTTGTATATGTGGCCAGCTAGATTTCCCAATATATAAATCAATTAGCATCAGGAAAGATAGTAAAAACTACACTAATAAGACAGTAATCAAAAAAAATTAAGAGATTAAAAATGTAATTTTTATTTCACTCAGAAACTCAATCAAACTTGTTTAGAAAAAATAATTTTAAATCTTTTTTTAGTCTAGGGATCTTTGACCCCACTCCAAATAATTTTAAATCTATTTGAGCCTAATATTAAAATTCTAAATATATTTTTCTATCATACATCTATTCATAATATCTAATTGTATAAGAGATTCAATAGCAATAAAAATATGAATAAAATTTACACTTCAACAACAGATATATCATAATCATAATTATATTCAATTGAGAGTTGTCCACCTAAGCTTTACACATCATCATTTACAAAATGTTATGTAATCATAATCATAATCATAATCATAAGTAATATAATTCACGAATGTTGCCACATAAGCAACCAATAAAACAATTACACATAGATCTCTGAAAAATATGTGGCATTCCACGTGTCCAGCTTCTATTACCACTGCAGCGCGATGAATGGTCTTGATTTGGTGGTGCCAAAACAATAAAGGGAAGGACGGCCCACATATACAATTAAGTGGTTTAAATTCAGAAAAATTTCAAACACAATTGTCAACCAAGGTTAAAGTGAACCTAAAATTGTGGATCCACAATCAATCCTATTAAATATGGTGAATTACCAATAAAACCAAAAAAACTAAAAATAGCTGGAAACCTTCTATCGCCTCAGATGCATAGAGAAATGAAGCACTCTTGCAGCAAGAATACTGTAACACCCTCATATTTCTATCTAGTAGAAATACTAAAGTGTCACTCTTTAAAGATACATCGGAGATACATTTCCTAGAACTAGATTTACATCTTTACAAGAATAAGAAAGCGATACATAACTTAGAATAAATTCAAGTTATAAATCGAAAACAAAGATATCTGAGGAAAACCATAATCTAATAATGAAGAACTACGTCTTCCATTTCCTTCTCGAGCACACCATCCACTCGTGCCATAAAAGATCTTCTTCCCCCTGTTTCTCTGAAAAACAACAACATTTGTAGGGTGAGACAACTTGTCTCGGTGAGTCTTACCGTGACCCTTACCTATCACTCGGTCCATTTATAAAACATTAATTAATTTCTTGATTTAATAAATAAACCATGCACGTTACTAACTGCACAATACCGACTGCACATCTGCTAATCCCGGTAAACCGTGCATTCATAACGTCAAAACAATTGTACCATTATACCGATCGCACATCCGCTAATCCCGACACAAGACATTAATTCTCTTTAGCATAACACCGATCGCACATCTGCTAATCCGGTGAACCCTATCATTGAAGGCCTAGGTTTAGGGCCCATGACCTCCCCCTCCTAGTATGCTGCTAAGGTGGTGGTCGTCACCCGGACTATACATAATATATATATATATATATCAGACATAATTTTACTCTATGATATAAATTCATATCATACGGTTCTTCTTATGAACCTGCATAACCAGTCCAGACACCAAATTTTATTCTTAAAACAATTGTTCCCACACGTTACTCTAAGTTTCACGGTTTAAAAGAAGTTTGAAGCCAAACGGAGCGCGAAAGCGAAACATCGGGAATTGAGTACATAGGAACTTCTCAACTCAATGCCCAATTCCGTTGATTTAGTTCTCCGATCGATCCTAAAAGCGTATTTCAATCCGAAGTCAACCACGCACGCACTACAAAGACACATATATTCAAATCCAAACATAACAATTCAAAAATCAAAGCATTATGGTTTCGTTTTAAATTTTCTAACACGTGTCATTTTCGTAAAATAGCGTTTTTGACTCTAAAATTCTCGAAACTCCGAATTTTGGAAAAATCATTCAAACACAGCTCAAAACGATATTTAAATTCCCTAAGCGAGTAAAACTCACCTCGTGTGATGAAAATCACACATAACCGAAACTCTCCGAAGCTCGATTGATCCATAATACACGAACCCGCTCCGGATCCGCTCCAACTCGAAACCCAAGCCTCCCAGACCTTAATTTGAGCTTCCCACACCGTAATCTAGCTTCAATTTCACTTAAATCTCCATTTTCTTCAAATTGGAGCTTCAAACCCTTTAATGGTAAAACGAAATTTAGGAGGAATTAGCTCACGAAACTTGTATCATTAGGAAGAGGATGAAAAATGGAAGAAAACAAGACCAAAAGCCCCTTACCCGGTGTTGATTTGAGAGAGATCTACTCTCTCCTTCCTCTTCTCCCTTCGTCCCTCTCCTTTCTCTCTTTCTCGTTTCTTTCTTTCCTCTTCTCTGTTTCCCCACTTTCTCTCTCTATTTCTCTCTTTCTTTTATTTCATTTCTTCCTTTGACTTTCTTTTATTTGTTTCTTTCTTTCACTTTTTTCTTTCTTTTCTTTCCTTCTCACCCGTGTTCTCACTCTCTCTCTCTCTCTTTTTATTTCTTTCTTTATTTCACACAAGTGAGAGTTAAGAGAGTATTTGGATATTTTTGGTATCCTAGAGCTCATTTAACATGAGTGGTATAATTCCTAAAATACCCTTAGAGTACTAATTTCCGCTCAGTTATGCATTTAAATTATTTTCTCTAGCAATTATAAATTGCTTTCAGAATAACCTCTCATATCGTGACTTGATTTATTACCTATTCAAGTAATAAATCATTCGTTAATTTATTAATTTGAAATTAACGAAATTAGGGATGTTACAATCACCCCAACTTGGGAATTTTGTCCTCAAAATTGAACAAACATACTTCAAGAGAACAAATACGGATATCTAGTCCGCATATCGTCATCCAATCCGCATGAAACTTTCCGGTCGACAAACCATTCCCAATCTACTTTAGCATTTGGAATTGTTCGCGTCCGAAGTGTCTTCTCTCTATGTTCTATGATATGACTTGGATAAGACTGAAATGACACATCAGTCAAAGATCAATCATTCCAACTCAACGGTTGACAGGGATTGGAAAGGTACTTCCTCAATTAGGATACAAGAAACACTTCATGTAAATTGGACAATACAAAAGGTAAAACTATACAGCACACCACTTAGCACCATACACTCGAGGATTGAGGTTCTTCGCCATAATGCTCTACTATTAATGGTCGCTGAAACTCTTAAAATACAAGATCACCAGATTCACATCCTAATGATCTTCTCCTTAGGCCAGCATAATCCCTTTTTGCTGACCCCAAGCTATCACCAAGTCTCACTATATACACAATAGTTGTTAATTCCTAATCATGAGTTGGATAATTCTCCTCATGAGGCTTTTCTTACATGGATGTATCGGCTACCACTCGTTAATGCAACATCATAACACATCCTAAACCCTACCGAGGTGTCACTGTATATTTGAAATCCCAGAGACGGTTCAGGAAGAATTTGGATGAGAACAAAAGTCAATCTCTTTTACAACTCTAGAGGAAATATTCTTCTTAATTGAAATCTCTTCCAAACAAAGAGTCCCCTTACAAGTTAATCGAATGAGTGAAAGAACTACGCCACTCCCGACTAGATTGTCACAATTCCCGGATACTCCACTCTGAGACATCCCAAATATTACACTTCAAAGGTTTAGCATCTGACTTCTTTTGATTTCCACCTTTGGTATATCCGATGGTTGCAGCGATCCAATGATCTTTGATGCTAAGAGAATTCCATTTGAAATTTACATGGTTACCAAATAAAGAAAATTCTAGAGAAACGATTTTCGTCACTTGGATTCCATCAACCATAGCGATACAAGGATCTACCGATCTTAAATATCAAAATATTCGCTAAATTAGGGACTAACTCATTAATCATTAATGGTAGTAACGATAAGAGTTACTAATGCAGCTTATGAACCAACAATCTCACGCATTACAGGTAGATTACAGGTCAAAACCCTTTGACGTTTTATTTAATAGAAACGACATAGAGCTGAACCAGTTACCTTCCATGCAAAACAACACTTCTTGACTGATTCCTTTTTGAATACCATAGATATCAGTTACATTATATATATATATAGCCAAAGCCTTATTACAATATCGCAGATATTTCTCGTACTCTCCTCCATATTTACAGCCTCGTACAGTTTCTGCTTATCAATATTATATACTTCACTTGAAATTTCATCATCATTGTCCTCAGAATCATCATTTAAGGCATTGACCTTAACCTTTCCTGTACTTTTCCTACAATGGTTTCCACTTTCCCATACAACTTATAGGAACTTGATTAACATCTTTTTATTCCATTCCCGAAAACTCGTTTCCCATCAAGCTATGTAATGGACATGGCCGCCGATAACTGGATGGCACTCATGACCCGTTATTTGATTCTAAGAAATGACCGCAGTAAGGGAAAATAAAATATCACATGTGAGGGAAAATATACTCAAGCAGATTAAGCAAATCGCCTATTCTTGGCAAAGGATACTTATTCCTAATAATAACTTTGTTCGACTGGCGGTAATCCATACACGACCTCCTGCTCCCGCTTTTCTTTCCAACGAGTAACACAAGAGCACCCCAACTTGTAGTAAACTGGGGAACATGAAAATAAGGGTTTTTGTCAATTTCGATTTGTATTTGTGAAACATGAAAATAAGGGTTTTTGTACTATTAAGGTTCCAACCCCTAATCACCATTTAGTGACTCAAGCATTGTCATTTGGTATGTTATGATTGTTGTTTTTGTATTTGGTATTGTATCTTTTATATTGTATGTTATTAGTTGACTAGAATGTGTTTGATAAAATGTTTCAATCGATATTTTGGCTCACTATAATTAAAGAATAAAGAAGAAGGTTATACTCACTTTTTGTTCTTTCTAAGTTTTGGTTATATTGAACTTAACTATTGTTCATATTTCAAATTTCACTAAGATTCTGTAACTTGGTAAAAAAAACAGTGCAGTAACTTTAACCACTAGAAGTACATGTGTGAATTTTTTGTTGAGAGATTAGTAATTGTAGTACCATTCATTGGTTTCTGTGTAGATGATAAAGCTAATAGAAGTTTCGACCAATTTTGATTGGAGTTATACTTGATATGTTCAACTTTCAAAAGCTTATCTAAAAAAAAAATGTTCAACTTTCAAAAATTGGATGTTTTTGTGTATATTTTTAGTTACTAATTCATGGTTGTTCCATATTTATATGGGTTTTGCAGCTGTTTAAGAAGGCAGTAGAGAAACACTTAAAAAGTAGGCATATGCGAATTAAAGGGCAGGAATCGAGCCAAAATATACGTGGCATGGTTTTGCTAGTTTTTTTTATCACAGGATTCAACAACAATTTTTTTTTTTGACCCAAATTCAACAACAATTTAGTTGGTTAACCAACTAGTAATTCGATCTTTTCTCCTACCTACAGTAAATTTCGTAGCATGTACTTATCATGTTCCCGTTAATTTTTAGTTTTCGAGTCTTTCGGAATTATGAGTCTCTTTGGTAAAAAAAAGAGTTCTAATATTATTTATTTTTAAATAAAGAGTTCTAAGAGCATGTCCAAATCACAGACTAGTAAAACCGAGTCGATGAACACCTTGACAAGCTCTCTGCAACCAAATGGCTGCTGCTATGATTATGAAATACCATGTGCTTTAGCGGTGAGATTTATGGACTTTGAGGTGAATCTTTGGTGTGCAGAATCTATTCTGTTTGAGGATCTAGATCACTTATAATTTGTTTTTCTAATAAATTTACCCTGCGTTAATTTGTTTTTCTTCTAATAAGTTTACCCTGCGTTGAAAACATTACATTAGAGATCAGCCCATAAGCAAATTTATTAACTTCATGGTACTAGAGAAGGGGTTTTGGTTCCCATATTTTAATTTTTAGGGTTCATGTGTGTTGTTGCCATTAATATGTTTGTTGGAGGCTTTGTCCAAGAAGCTGACCTCTCTTGTTTTCCTTTTCATTTGTTTGGGGTTGCAACTCATTGGATTGCTCCTTATTTTTATGTGGCGTACATGCAGTAATATATATATGTTGAAAGATAAGCTCGAGAAGTAGGGTATCACTATGGAACAAACAGATCACTATGGCAACAACTAAGGGCAAAATGTTCATTTACAAATTATTTGATTTTTCTTGAAATGAACATTTTATAGTTTCTTTGAAATATGTCTTTTCTCCTACTCTCATTTTAGCCAAAACAGATTTTTTTCTTTCTGAGGTAGGTTGGGAGGTTTCTTTGAATCATGATATTTTTGCGCACGAGGTTTGCTTTTTCGGCTCTGCACTATTTCCTTCTCTTTTTAATGGTGAATTGAAGTACAAATAATTGAATAGACAACATATGAACAATTATAGTTATTCTAATTAAGGCTTGGTATAAGACTATATCAAAATGATAAGTTTAATAAAAAGGGTAAGTAATCTGACCCTCTCCTCTAACATTTTATCTTTTGATTTGTTACTAAGTAATGTTGTGCCATATTGTTTTAGCTGAAACTTGAGGGAGTGGAGTACAAAATTCCAGATCCAAAACTACTAGCAGAGGTAACTGACAATCTCTACTTTAGGCATTTTAAATTTCAAATGGAAAGAAATAGCAATCTCCAAGAAGAAACAACAATTTGAAGCAAAAATGGATTGTTGTGTTGAAATGTGAACCTATTATTTGTCTAGAATTGATCTTAAGTTATTTGTAACTCGGATGTAGCTATTCTGGAAATGGTGGTCTTTGATGCTTTGAGGGTGTTTCTGTGAGTTGAAGTTCTGTTATAGAAACACAAGTCCTGGCCCATTTCAGGTGCTCCATCTTACCCATTTCAGTATGCAGCTTCGTCTCACCATGTCTTCTCAATTGTGCATGTAGGAGCTGTTAAATCACACATTTCTATTTGGGGTTTATCAATAATTTACATGCTTAGATTTTATGGCTCTTTTAGTTCTTGCAGTTTGTTCAAGTGTTATTGAGGGGAAGTCCTTATAATATAATGCTTGGTGCATGTAGTAGAAAATGATATCTTTATTTGCTTTTAACTTTTTAATGAATAAGGATTTTTATGTGTTTCCTAATGCTAATGGTGATTTGCATTTGACATATTTGCAGTTATGAAACAGGTTTCCTCATATTTTATTCCTTCAGGCAACAGGAAACTCAGGAACTGGTATTTTATTCCCATATAGTTGCTTTTGTAAGAGCCAAACATCAATTTATCACACCAAAATCACTTTTAACCCTCCAAAATCACTTTTAAGTGCTCCAACCACTAAACCAAACATACACTTAGTATGACATATGCTTATTTATGTTTTCTTTTATAGGATTGAAATCATTGTTTCAAAAATTTGGACTCATTAATATGTTAGATAAAAGTTATTTCTGTTGATGAATCTTTTGGTCCATCAGAAACTTGAGCACTAAATTTGGCTTTAAATTAGAACTGAGGTGATCATACAATGTAGTCATAATGTCTTCCACTACTCTCTAACAAATAAACCTAATCAATATTTTATTTGTTAGCCTATTTAAACAGAGGGAAACTATGATGGCTGATTTATCATTGCTTCTTGTTCTATTTACAAGAATAGAAAGCTTTAGATTGCTTCGCAACCTGTGTGATCGACTTGAACTATTTTTTTTCAAGGCAAAACTATATTGATGTTAACTGTTTGATAATGCTAGCATCAAAGACAATAAAATGTATTAATATATTCTATCCTAATGTCATAGATTTGAAATTATTCCCCCCAAAATGAAGGCGTAGACATTTTTTTCCTTCTTCCCATTTATCTTCATTTTGCATGTTTGCAAAGTTAAGTTAATTTATGGCCATAGGGTTGACTAATTGGTATTTTGACTTATCTTCTGAACAGGATTAAGATCCTATGCCATGATATCAATGTCCATATTAACACCGTGTATCCCAAAAATACCAACCTATAGTTCATTTGTAGCCCATTATAAGTCTCTTAAAGAAAACTTGAGAATGATAGTATCTCACACTCATATTAAAGAGATTTAATGGTACTTAATTATGATTGCCCATAAGTTTCTCAGCTGCAATACATGATACATAATATCAAATATATATGAATAACATACTTATTTTTATGGCATATATATTAGCAAATATTGATAGGTAGCATTACACACTCATATTAAAGAGAAATGTAAGAACAAATCAACTTCAAGAGACAATGAATTAATTTATTATGTAGTCTGCATTTTTCATGTGATTTCTCATTGTACTTTATAATTGTTTTTCTACTCAGATTTCTTCTCAATTTCACTTTGGCCACGGCTACATCCTTGCACCTAATCTGTTTATGCCTTTAAGTAGGTAGCTTAGAAGTAGACAAATCACAAATACACTATAATTGATTAATATATGACTAACAATCTATTTGTTGGAGAATGAGGTGTAAGGATGCATTTTTGCAACCTTTATTTCTTACTTTAATATCATATAATTATAATTATATTATTGATAATGATGCTTAGATAATCCTATGTTTAGCCTTCAAAATCTTATTTAGTTCGAGTTAATTCTATGGTATTTATTTTGTATCATTCATTAAAAAGGCATATAATTGTAGAATGTACGTATTATTCATTTTTTTTAAAACAATGTATCATTCATTTTGTGCCATAGAATTGTAAAATGTACAAGTCCACTTGAGTTTGAATGACTAAATTACTAAAATGAATAAGGAAACAAAATGACAAATTATATAAACTTGAATATTAAAATTATCTCAGTCTCAAAATCATAATATTTTTGTACTAAAAAAATGTATACCCGTGCTGTCACGGGTGATGCAAACTAGTAGGGATGTAAAATAGGCGGCAGCCATCTCATTTTACAATATAATCTGAAGTTTAGTAATAGTCCAACTGCTAAATTCACGGATCCGACGATTCTGCTTGAGTTATATATAGGCGCCTTGTTATGTATTGTTCCTTACTGATCAACGGTCAATATCCCATAAAATTGCGGCTGGCTGTGGTCCCTAACTGTCATTGAAATCGATTCCCATAACTCTTCCCTGACAAAATTCCAGTTTTTTACACCTGTAAATACAATATGGATATAGCAGTTGTTACTTATGAACATGCAATTCGTATTGCAAAGCAGAGAAGCTGATATTTGATTCATAGATAGCGATCATCATCTTCATGTAAGTTGTGATAAATTGCAATATGACTACTTTTAATATATTTTGCATCATATGATGGATGTGTAGAGAGAGGACTTTATGTATTTTCAGGATTCATCATATGTTGTGATGGCACATGCATATATATCATTGGCATAATATCATCTACAGCGTAAAAAACCACTACTTTTATGTAAAACTTTAGAGATTACTCCTTCCTAGATATCAAATCCCTTGTTTATCCTCAGGTTCAGTGTTGATGGCGCAGTTGCGGACCACACCATATAAGCAATTTTCTTCTGTTTGATTTGATCTTTTTTTCTTCTTTTGTTTGATTTGTGTTTTTTTACACACACACACACATATAGACTTTCTATCCTGAAACCAATGAATCATGACAACAACTTCGGACTACTAACTTAATGGTCAATTTCGAATTGGTTTGGCCATTTTCGTTAATGATTTGTAACTTTTATCTGTTTGAACAAATATATATGATGCAGGAAATTTATGTATTCATTGTTGAGCTCTTTTCTTCGTTGTTTATTTTTGATCAAGTGACATGGTTTTAAACAGAGATTCGTGGTGTTATCATATTTTGATATGTTTACTTTTCAAATTCCATTAACACATTCAAATTACCAGAAATTGTCATTTGTTGCATATTGATCATTTATTTCAAGAAAATGTGGTTTAAGTTTATGATTCTATTAAGTACACGCTTTAGCTTTGATCATATATATAAGATTCATTCACTTCTTAACTAATGTATTGAAAAAAGTTTAGGATTTTTCAATGTATATATTTTCTCATCAATTGTTTTGGCCAAGTATATTTTTTCAAACTGAGATGAGGAAAGGAGAACCCACTGTGCGGTTTTCTCTGATATTGAAGTTATTAGAGGGAGGAACTAGCAAGTTATTTTGTATGGAAAACTTTGCCTGCTTCTACAGGTAAAATTGTTGTTAATCAAGGTATATATATATATATATATAGTAGATTTTGTATTGCTAAGCATTTGTTCTAGGAAAAATCTTTCACTCACCAAAAAATTAATATAGTATGATGTTTAATTTCAAGTTAAGATGATGTTTTAATTTTTGTGAAACAAAGTCTGCTAATTGGATAAATTTCACTTAATTATTAGCTACCCACCCCACTAAGTCTGCGCGCGTAACAATTAGTTGATGATATCCATCTTGAACCATGAGGCTGTAGAATTTTGACACTTCTTTATAATTTTTCTCCACTTTTTCACTAAAACTAACAAGGGTTGGTATGGACTATTTGCAGGGTGCAAATATTAAACGGTCCAAAGATCTTTACCTTTACCTTCGGCAAGAAAGAACACACGGAGGCATAAAAGAACGCGCAGCCTTCCGGTTTCCTTTCTCTCTCTATCTGAGCTTCTTCGTGTCCTTCCTTCACCGTCTTCAAGCTCTGCTAGGGTTTCAATGGAAACCCAGCAGATCACCTCCAAACCACAAACAGAGGCCACCACACGATAGATCGTGGCTTCCTCTTTCAAACCCCTCAACCAATTTCTTTGATTGAAGCTCGAATGTGAAACCCTAATCTTCTTGCGTGGTGAATCTGAAACCCAAGTTGAAGATTGAAGTCAAAAAGGTAGAGATCTTTCTTTTCTTGTACCTGTTGATTTCTGAACTACTACAACAGACCCTAACTGTGTTGTTGTTTTTCCTTGTATGAACGCCCTCTGCAATTTCTGGAACCACCTTGAATCTTCACCTCTTGAAGATTCAGAACTGAACCAGTAGATACAAAGGTAACCTCTTCTTCCACTCTCTCTTAAATTTCTCTCTTTCCTCACTCTTTTCTTACTGTGTATGAATACAAACCCTAACTGGTCTTATTCCTTTTCTTGCGAGGTTTCTCTCTCACAAAAGCAACACAAAGAACTTGAAGGACTTAGAAAAAACTCAGAGAAGAAGAGATCCAGAAAAACTTGAACAGAAAAATAAACTGTAAATTCTATTATTTTATTTCTGTATGTTTTTATCTATACAATTTGACTGAATGTAAACTACAATATATACAAGTGTTAGAACTTGAATTAGGTAGAGAGAACGTTAGTTAGGCAGTTACTAACTGCTATAACTAACTGTGGAATAGTGCTAACGACTCTATTTCTTTTTTAAACATGTTTTTTCTGTTTGTAAATGTATTTAGCCAATTAGCACTAAGTGTTGAATTAGCTATTTCAACACTCTCCCTTAATTCAAACACTTAGGTTGAGTAGAGCATTAGAATAGAGCTAAGCTAATAGGAAACATAAAACCCAAGACAAGCCCTTGGTATAGCCTTAAAAAATAACCTTTGGAACAAGCCTCCAAAGCTGACTTTCCGAGGAGTAGTCATTCATTTGATTTGAATGAAATTACTCCTAATTCCCTCCTTAGCTTAGCAAACAAATCTCCTTTTAGAGCTTTAGTAAAAATGTCTGCCACTTGATCTTTAGTAGGACAGTACTCAACCTGTAATTTACCTTTTGAAACTTGGTCCCTCAAGTAGTGGTACCTTGTTTCAATATGTTTGGTTCTGCCATGAGCCACAGGGTTCTTAGCAAGGCTCAGGGCAGACTTGTTGTCAATTAGGATAGTGGGTGGTTGGTTCAACTCAACCAATAGCTCATTTAGCAGTGTTTCAAGCCAAGCAGCTTGGCATGCAGCACTGCTAGCTGCTACATACTCTGCCTCACAGGAGGACAGAGCCACAACTGATTGTTTCTTTGAACTCCAGGATATAGGTGCCCCTAGGAACTTAAACAGAAACCCAGAGGTACTTTTCCTCTCAATTTTGTCTCCACACCAGTCAGAATCTGTGTAACCTAGCAATAGAGTAGTAGTTTCACCATTTCCTTTAGGAAACCAAATACCATAGTGCAAGGTACCTTGTAGATACCTAAGTATCCTTTTAGTAGCCCAATAGTGGACCTTGAGTGGTTTATTCATAAACCTGCTCACAATTCCCATAGCATATAGAATATCAGGCCTGCTGTGACATAAGTACCTTAAGGACCCTATCATCTGCCTGTATTCAGTAGGATTCACTTCACTAGTGTCCTCCTTAGTTGTTTGAGTTAGATTACCTTCTGCTGGTGTCTTGGCAGGATTACAATCCTCCATTTTAAATCTGGCCAACACTTCCTTAGTGTATTTAGACTGATGTAAGATTATCCCATCGGAGTTCTTAGGAATTCCATTCCCAAAAAAATATGACAACCTTCCAAGGTCTGTCATTTCAAACTTAGCTTCCATAGATCGCTTGAACTTGGCAATTTCTTTTGCACAATTGCGCCATAAGCATGTCATCAACATAGAGACATATAATTAGAAAATAGGTTTGTAGAGTACCTTTGGTGTAGACACCATATTGCGAACCACACTTATTGAACCCATTTTACGTGAAGAACTTGTCAATACATTTATTCCATGCCCTAGGGCTTGCTTTAACCCGTAGAGAGCCTTGTGTAGATGATAGACATAGTTCCCTTTACCTTTAGTCTCAAAGCCTGGGGGCTGCTCAATGTAGACTGTCTCCTCTAGTGGTCCATTGAGGAAAGCAGATTTCACATCAAGGTGATATAGTTCCCACCCTCTATTACAAGCAATGGCAGTAACTAACCTTATAGTTTCGTGTCTTGCTACTGGTGAGAACACTTCAGTGTAGTCTAGGCCTTCCTTTTGCTGAAAACCCCTTGCCACCAATCTGGCCTTATATTTAGTTACCTTGCCATTAGGATCTAGCTTGACTTTGAACACCCATTTTACACTAATGGCCTTCTTACCTTTAGGTAAAGTAGTTAGGGTCCATGTTCCATTTTTTTCTATGGACTTAAGCTCCTCTAGCATAGCTTCCTTCCACTCTTTAGATTTTAGAGCCTCTAAGTAGTTTACAGGTTCTGCATCTGCTAGCATTGCAAAGTGGATTAGGTCACCTTCTTCTGTTACCTCATCATCATTTATAATTTCATAGTCTGCTAGATTCCTAGGAGTTCTTCTAGGTCTCTGTGGTCTGACTGCAACTTGACCATTAGGCAATCAGAATCGCTTCTTGATAGTTTCTTCTTCTTGAGGAACACCTTCCTCATCACCTGAAGTATCCTCTTCACCTTGCTGAGGTACTTCATTTCTGTCACCAATAGTTTCTGAGTTATCAATAGGCACTGAGATTACTTGTTGGGGTTCATCCCAAACCCATTGCTCCTCCTCTAGGACTGTGACATCCCTAGAGACTTCAATTTTACCACTTGTAGGGTTGTACAATCTGTAGGCACCTGTAGGGTGATATCCAACTAGAATCAAAGGCTTGCTCTTGTCTTCAAGTTTTGTTCTTTTAGGGTCAGGTATGTGGCTGTAGGTTAGAGAGCCAAATACCTTAAGGTGACTAACATTTGGTTTGTCACCTGTCCAAACCTCCTCAGGAACTTTGTCTTCAAGTTTCTTTGTTGGACACCTGTTGAGAATGTAGGTAGCTGTAGTAATAGCTTCACCCCATAGCTTCTTAGGTAGACCCTTCTGTTTGAGCATAGATCTGGCCATGTCTAGAAACGATTCTGTTTCTCCTTCTCGCAACACCATTGTGTTGTGGAGTATAAGGGGTTGTAACTTCATGGATGATGCCTCTGTGGTGCGAGACTCCTCAAAGTCTTTTGAGGTGTATTCACCTCCTCCATCGATCCTTAGAATCTTTAGTTTTTCGGTTACTCTGTCTTTTTTCCGCCATGTCTGAAAATTTTTGAAAATTGCTAGGGCCTCTCCCTTAGTCTTTATTAGGTAGATCCACATTTTTCTTGAGTACTCATCTACAAAAGAAATAAAGTATTTATTACCACCTAGTGATAAAACATCAAAGGGGCCACAAATGTCACTGTATACAACATGCAGCAGATCCTTTGATCTGTCTTGTAACTCTTTTTGAAAACTCTTCCTAGGCTGTTTGCCTAGAAGACATGTTGTACACAGTTCATTTGGAGCCTCTATTTTAGGCAAACCCATTACTAGACTCTTAGTACTTAGGTTTGTCAAGCTTTTGTAGTTTAGGTGCCCAAGCCTTCTATGCCATAAAAACTTTCAGAACTAGTAGTTGCACTTAGGCACCTTGCCTCTGAAGAGCAAATACTAGTCTTGAAAGTTCTGTTTTTGGCTAAAGGTGTGGTCAACAGAAGCTTACTTTCAGGATCATATAACTTTAGTTTTAGGTCTCTCATTACAATAGAAAATCCTTTTTCAAGTAATTGACCTAAACTAATCGAGATAGAACACACACACACGAGGACATAAAAACATTTTGAATCATAACTGTCTTACCATCCTCTCTTTTAAACAGAATGTTGCCCATACCTTCTGCAGTAATTACCTTATTGCTGGCACACCTGATAGTGGTCCTTTTACTAGGATCAAAATCTACCAGCCACTCCTTGTTGCCAGTCATGTGAATTGAGCAACCTGAGTCTAAATACCAAATCTCAGTGATGGTTTTACCATCACTGGTAGTTATAGCAAAAACAACAAATTCTGACCCTACTTCTAGTTCCACATTAGTTATACTAATTTCCTCCTTAGGTTCAATTTTAGACATAGTAATAGGATCATTTGTTATAGCACTAAATACTACTGGGCCAGAATCTGAATCTGAGTCTTCTTTGGCCACATTGGCCCTTTGCTCAGATTCTTTGCCCTTATTATTTTTCTTAGACCAGCAATCACTTGCATAGTGACCATACTTTTCACATTTGTAACATTGAATGTGTGATTTATCTTTTTTAGAACTGCTAGTATCATTACTAGGCTTATTAGATGAGTTTCCTTTAGAAAACTTACCTTGGGGCTTACCTTTAGGCCCATTGTTTTTGTTGGGCTGCTTGCTGCCACCCTTTCCTCCCTTCTTACCTTTAGATGGTATGAAGAAGGCTTGACTGTCTTCATCTGAATCTTCATTTAGCAGATTCAACCTTATCTCTTTAGCTTCTAAACGACTTTGTAGTTGCTCAACTTTAAGATCCTCCACCTTGCAGGTATCTTCTAGTCCGTTAACTGCAACATAGAACTTTTTAGTTAGAGATCTAAGTATTTTTCTGCAAATGTCTTCATCCTTTAAGGTTTCACCATTCAGTTTCATGGCATTGGTGATTTTCTTCACTCTGCCAAAGTAGGTGATGATGTTCTCATCACCCTTCATCTTTAAGGCTTCATACTGAGCCTTTAGGGCCTGTAGTTTTTCTTGCTTTGCTTCTGCAGCTCCATTATAGTAAGAATCCAGAATGTCCCATGCCTTCTTGGCACTTTCCACATCCCTAATTCTGTCAAAATTTGAGTCATCTAACCCAATTTGGATAAGATGAAGTGCTTTATAGTCCTTCATCTCATCTTCTTCATATTGCTTTTTTTCTTCTGCAGTAGCAGTAGCTAAGGGTTCTTTCAACCCTTCCCTCACAATCTTTAAGACCCCTTGACACCCAAATACTGATTTCATCTGGTGACTCCATCTGTCCCAGTTAGTTCTTGTCAAAACAGGCACTTGAGTGCAAAAACTAGGATTCATTTCTTTATGTGCCATCTGCACACACTTCACAAAAACTTGTTAGTAATACACAAGCTACACAGCTAGCTACTGTGTAGTGAAAACAGTTAAAGAAAACTTAAAGAACTGAAATTTAACAGTTTAGAGTTTGAGAAATTGTCCTTAATTTATCCCAGAATTGATCTGAGCTCTGATGATACCATGTAGAATTTTGACACTTCTTTATAATTTTTCTCCACTTTTTCACTAAAACTAACAAGGGTTGGTATGGACTATTTGCAGGGTGCAAATATTAAACGGTCCAGCACTGTTACCTTCAGCCCGGCCCAAGAAACACAAGGAGACAGACAAAAGAACGCATACAACGTACGCAGCCTTCAGTTTCCTTTCTCTCTCTATCTGAGCTTCTTCGTGTCCTTCCTTCACCGCCTTCAAGCTCTGCTAGGGTTTCAATGGAAACCCAGCAGATCACCTCCAAACCACAAACAGAGGCCACCACACGATAGATCGTGGCTTCCTCTTTCAAACCCCTCAACCAATTTCTTTGATTGAAGCTCGAATGTGAAACCCTAATCTTCTTGCGTGGTGAATCTGAAACCCAGGTTGAAGATTGAAGTCAAAAAGGTAGAGATCTTTCTTTTCTTGTACCTTTAATGTTGATTTCTGAACTACTACAACAGACCCAACTGTGTTGTTGTTTTTCCTTGTATGAACGCCCTCTGCAATTTCTGGAACCACCTTGAATCTTCACCTCTTGAAGATTCAGAACTGAACCAATAGATACAAAGGTAACCTCTTCTTCCACTCTCTCTTATTTCTCTCTTTCCTCACTCTTTTCTTACTGTGTATGAATACAAACCCTAACTGGTCTTATTCCTTTTCTTGCGAGGTTTCTCTCTCACAAAAGCAACACAAAACCCTAACTGTATGTTTTTATCTATACAATTTGACTGAATGTAAACTACAATATATACAAGTGTTAGAACTTGAATTAGGTAGAGAGAAAGTTAGTTAGACAGTTACTAACTGCTATAACTAACTGTGGAATAGTGCTAACGACTCTATTTCTTTTTTAAACATGTTTTTTCTGTTTGTAAATGTATTTAGCCAATTAGCACTAAGTGTTGAATTAGCTATTTCAACAGAGGCCACTACTCCTCCTTCTTGTGCCTGTGTAAAAACTTTGCTGACAGCTCCATGTTGTTGTCCATGGGGATGGGGCCTATTTTTGGAGAAACATGACAGACAGACTGTTCTACTGGCGTAAGTCTTTCTTTCTGGCTAAGTCAAATGATAATGACGGCGCCAAACATAAGGACACCATCCCTTCTCCATTTTCCACCTTATCATAACGTGTAATAATATTTGTAGCCAAGTTTCAACGTACGTACATCTTAATTATAATAAGCGACTCTATCCTATCCCTTCTACTATACACCAAATATATAGCTGTGGAAATAATTCACATAAACGACTCTGTCCGACCCAATCCTCGCCCCAGAATAATACCTCTGCACCAGGATGTTCAGGAATTTGAGGAGGCTACGTACGTACTGCATCGGAGCTGTGGGCCGGCCTTGTTCTATAAATTCAGCAGCTAGCACGTCACATACGTGCATGAAACCGAACGGCTCTTCGTCTCTCCTTCCCCAACACAACAGGTAACACAATTACTAGAATATTTTTATAAATTAATTAACTCACCAAAACTTGAGTTACAAACTTACATATAATATCATAAGTAATGTAAATCACGAATAACTCCACCTAAGCGTCCACCTAAGAAAAGCCACATAGATCTCTTCAAATATGTGGTTTTACATGTCATTAACAGTGGAGCCCACAAATACACGCTGGATGTCAGTAATTTACTAAACACAAATTCACACTCACTATTAATTAACTCAATGAACCCACACAAATTTCACACTCACTTTTGATACAAATCTTATGATTATGTTTAGTCAGAAATAATTAAGACAATTAAGACAAATTTTTAGCTGTCAAATAGTCAAACGGTTATGACATAAAATGCTATAAAATCCTATGTAATATTCAAACGATTATGATATAAAATCCTTAAACCCATGCCATTATTGATGTCCATGATATGTAATGTTCAAAAATTCCTCCACCATTATTGCCTTAATAAAACTGTGATATTCAAAAATTATTGGCTTAATTAAGTGATTTATATTACTTATGATATATATATATATATATATATATATATATATATATATATATATATATATATATATATATATATATATAATAGCAGTTGAGTCATAAATGCTTTAACTCGAAAAATATATATATGACTAACAATAGCAGGACACGACAAACTTTGTTTTCCTTATATTTATTTTTTTGAATATAAAAGAATGTGTTTGTGGATTTCAAATCAATGCTAGAAACTATGAACAATTTGTCTATGTAATAATTAACATAATGGTATTATATGGAAGGTGGAAAGGGTTGAGAACAAGACTGCGCGCATTTCCATGTCTCTTATTTGTATAAGTTCCAAGCTCCATACCAGGTGATGAGAAGCAAGGAAATGCAGCCTGTAAGCCATACACAGAACAATTTTCCAGTAAATATCCACTAAAGATTCTGTGAACCACTAATTAGTATGATATTTATGAGTAATATCCGAACTAATATGTTTATGATCACATATTTCATATAATTTTCACCAAATAATGTGTTTATGATCAAGATCATATACTAATGTGAAACCATTGTGTCATGCTATCAGGAACCTGCGTATGTGGTGATCGCATGCATCACACATGTCCATTCAAACAACGCGTAAGTTTTGTTGTTTACTTTGGATCGTTTAGTCTTAACCACTGAAAAATCGAAAATAACTGACGTGTATTCTTTTACTGAAGGTCCGGCATAGATGTGACGGTTCGGGATCACACCGGAACCGCAGTTCTCGCACTTAGAGGCATGGATGTTGTCCACTTCTACGACATGCATTTACCTGGCCATGATCCTCGGCATTCTGTAACACTCTTAACTTGACATGAATTGTGTGGCAATTATTTATTATGCTTTCTTAGTCTAAATAGTTAGAGCTATTTTCTTAGGTTCCTTTTATGTTACTTAACCAAAATCTTTGCTATCATCAGGAAAGTACTCTGTACCGATGACTGTTCTTATGATGCTATTTTATCATAATAAGTGCTATCTTAGGTTTCCTTATTCTAAATTGTTAGAGCTTTATTCTTAATTAGCCCGTTCATCATTTGACAAATTGTCATCACGTTTATAAATAATATTTGAAAATATTTTATGATTATTTATATTAGGCAAATGGTTGGACACACCAATATTTTATATTGGTGAAATTTTGTGCTCTTTCCTGCACTATTCTTATGATGTTCTTTATCACCGTATTTTGTTCGTTACAGTATTGGTTTGATTCTCAATTTGCTCAATTTCACTTTTTGATATCCCCCTTAACAAAACAGATTCTGAATCGTTAATGGTTTAATGGATTGTTGTGGTAATTTGGTTGCAAGTGTTTCTTATGTGCAGCTGTACAAAAGAACAGGAAGCAACTATCAGCTAAATCAATTTAACTGGGAAGCCCAAACAACTTTACGTAACTCAATTTTCTAATTCTACACATACCATATCATAATACAAACCTTAGTTTTAAAGATTAACTCTTCAAAATGCACCCAGATACGACTCATTGTGACCTTTAGTGTTCCAATTTCATCACAAGAAAGGGTTAATCAATCAGTAGTTGTAATGACTACTCAAAATCATTTTTTCATAACAATAACCTCCCCATCATGTACAACATACGAATATGCACAATGATACTCTAATAGATCTGATATGAAGCATTCAATAAGGATTGTAATTCATAATATGTTAAAGTGAATCATTAGATACCCAATTGACAAAACAAGGTAAGCCAAGACAAAGAACCATGTGGACAAGTAGGCATACCTCTTTTCAATCGCGATTGCCGGTGTGTTGAAGCAAAACCCCAATTTGATCTCGGGCGCTATAGCATGTGGAGGAACCGAAGCGATGTCGTTATCTCATTGTTGACCACCAACTTGTGATTTTGGCGAGGAAGCCATGGTGGATTTTGGTCGTACATGAAAACCAGGCAACGCGAATCAATCGGGTTATTCTCAATGGGGAAAGTGAAGATTCAATAATGGTAAGGCTGGATACGGGTTAGTGGAGTTGAATAATATTTTAGAAGTAAATGTCGGAAATAGCCCTGGAGTAGGTCTACAAACCCATAAATACCCTTTACTTTCAATTCAAAAATTAAGGTCTCACAATTTTATATTTTTTTCACTCCATTGTTTTGTATCTTAACACACATCCATATGTGTTTTTTAAAATTAAGTCATTCAAATATGTGATACAAAAAAACATTTTGAATATGATTATCTTAAATAATTACAGTTATATATATATATATATACCATTTCTTTCATTAGGATTTATTCAGCTCTTCCAAACCTTCTCTTTCAGATCGATCAGTGTGTGTGTTTGTGTTTTATTTTCAATATCTTTTTGATATCAATTTGTTATTTAGAAAAACCTACTATTACCATTAAGTAATACTAGGTGACAGAATAGAAAAACAAGTTTTTGTCATAAAAAGATAGAAAGACAAGTTATTGAGATCTGCATGTATCGGTAAGTAAAACGGAGAAAGTTGGATCGTGCGTGGCATATATATATATATATATATATATATATATACATATAATCTGTATCAGTAGCTTATTTTAATATATATAAATTCACCTGTTTGGTTATTGCATTTGTTTTAGCTGTGTAAACTAACCTTCTATGTATTTTATAAGTATATAATATGTGTCAACACTATAATTTATATGTTGTTGGTCAGGATGCTTGGACGCAACATTTACCCCGTACTATCTAAGACAAACAAATGCAATAACTTAGATGCTCATGTACTGTATTTTTGGTTATCATCTTCGTTGAATAAATCAGTTGTAATTTAAAGAAAATTAAAACAGGGTATATCATGTTTATCATTTGGTATATTTGTTGTACAGGATCTAAAAGGTAAGTTTGTTGCACTACGCCAGCGTATTAGGATTTGCAGCGTTTTTTTTGGGCATTGGTAGCGTTTTAAAACGCTAGAGAAGCTGGCGCTACTAATGCGTACACCCCATTAGTAGCGTTTTAAAAAACGCTAGCCATTGACCCAGCGTGTTTTAGACATACGTAGCGTTTTATATAAAACGCTAGCCATTGACCCAGCGTCTTTTTACAATTCCTAGCGTTTTCTGTAAAACGCTAGGGATCCCATAGCTCCTTTTTACTACCATTCCTAGCGTTTTAAATAAAAACGCTAGGGATCCCATAACTCCTTTTTACTACCATTCCTAGCATTTTAAATAAAAACGCTAGGGATGCTATAACACCTTTTTACTACCATTCCTAGCGTTTTATATAAAAACGCTAGGGATGCTATAGCACCTTTTTACTACCATTCCTAGCGTTTTATATAAAAACACTAGGGATGCTATAGCACCTTTTTACTACCATTCCTAGCGTTTTGTAAAGCGCCAGGGATGCTATAGCACCTTTTATTAGCATTCCTAGCGTTTTTCAGAAACGCTAGGGATCCTCTAGCTCCTCTTTACAATTCCTAGCGTTTTATCTATAAAACGCTAGGTATTGAATGAATTTTTTAACTTCATTTCTAGCGTTTTCACTCTAAAACGCTACCTATTGACTGAATTTTTTTTTTTAAATATTTTTTTTATTTTGGTTTGTTCTCCATTTTAATTACAACCTATAAATTCATTCCCTTCCAACAAAATTCAGAAAATACATTCCAATCCAATATCATTCAAACAAAATTCAGTCAACAAAATTCATCAAATATTTCCAATCCAATATCATTCTAAGAAGTACTTACAACATAATATAAATCCGATATATACAACATATATAATAACTAAACTATTATGAATCTCAAAACTTGCTACTACAAAAGCTAGAAACAAAACGGCACCTCCCCCTTCATTGTTGTAAGTTGTTAAAAGTGAGTAATTCGGATGTTTTTACAATTTTGGAAAATCTTGAAAAATAAAATGAAATAAAATTAGAATTAAAATGTTTATTAAATGTGAGTAAGTATTATAATATCAATATAAAAAAGAAATCTAAGTAGTTACCTTGGTTGGGATTGTTACTCTGTCATGAGTGATAATCTCTCTCATATACCTCATAACGTAGTACCCACAATCATTGTTATTTGGTTGTTTAGGACACTACAAAGCAAAAGATTATAACTTAATTGTCACATTTTTATGACCAAAAATTCAATTAAAATTATAAGAATGATTCTTAAAAAACTTACAGTTATGGGTAGCCATCTTGTTTTACTCGTAGATAATCCCAAGTATTGTTTCAAAGCACTGTAACGCCATACATATATATATATATAACGTTAAGTTGAACAAAATACATATATTAAATTATTCAAATTAAAATGAGAGGGTTACACATACACACCTCTCAACCATCTGTACGAAGTCTACGTAGACTTTGTAATGGCCTTGAAGTGAATCCAGATAGTAGACAACATTTTGCTTAGGGTTTATTGCAAAGAGTACCCAATGTTGCCTGCAAGTAAATGAATCACGAATGAGTACACATTTACACTATAATACAATCTTCAAAATAATTAAACAAGTGATTGAAGACTAAAATTTTCACCCATTATTGAGTGGTGCCAAAAATAAAGATTCGTCCTTAAAATGCTTGGCATCCATGAAGCGTGAAAGGATATAACTTTCTATTTCACTCTTCATAGCCATAATGCGTTCCTCTGTATTACCTTGGTGCCAGACAACGATACACTCTGGACACAAGAAGAAATACTTCTGTGTCCGTTGCGAAGGGACCAGAAAATGATTGTACAAAAACCTATAAATAATATATATACAACTTTTCAGATCCTCATATATATACTCTAATATATACTCTAATATAAACAACTATTGTGTACAAATAATTTAATACATACCTCTGGTATACTCTAATATCAGCGGCAGTGGCCCAATCCATTTCAACTACAGCTTTCAGATCCTCCATGTTGATCATTATCGACTGTTCCAGTCCCACAATGTTATCGGCCGGTAACATAATATGGTCGTCGGGCTTCATTTTTTGAGTGATGTGGACCTTTAGAGAATCGATGAAACGGAATTCATCATTGGGAGATTGAACAACATGTTGGGTGGGTGTATAGAAGTAGATGGTCGGGAGAGTTTGGTAGTGGAAGGGGAAGGTCGGGACACTTTTATGGAAGGGGAAGGTCGGGACACTTGGGGTACCTAGTATATATCAAAAAATGATTAATTAGTTAGTTAACACACATTATATATAACAATGAGTCATTAACTTATTAACAAAAATATTGTCACTTACAACGACAAGTTGTTCAGGCCATGCCACAAAAGTACTAAGTGCTTGATCCACAGTAAATATATCCGCATTAGCAATTGGAACAGGCAATGGTGCAGACCCCTCTATTGAATAGTCTACCCTAACTCTCAAATGGTTTTTGGGCATGGGTAAATTGTGCAGTGTGGCACTCAATTGGTTTCATATCAAACCCACTGCAACTTTTCGATGTGGGTTTGCAATATATAGCTCACATTCACAGTTATCCTAAATCAATTATAAAGAAAAATAAATATACATGATAATTTTATCAAATACATATGTACAAAAAATAGGTCGAGTAATAATAAATACCTGTGTTGAAGGGATGGTGCAGCTATCTCGTGCGCTATGGGAAGTGGCCAGGTGATATAGGTTCAGCAGGGGTGGTGCAAAGCGGGGATGGTGCACCAATCCTTTGTGCCAAGAGCTGCTTATACATCTTACTCTCTTCCATTAATACAATCCCCGCACCCCTTGCTTTGGCTCTTTGGCCCAAACACAGTTGTAGGAGGAATCCCATATCCATAACCTCTTATCCGACCCTGTCTCTCTTCCCTTCCCAAGGCACGAGCAAGGACATCTTGTTGACCATCACAATCTATTAAATCTCCTTGTGATACAGATTGTGATATGTTTTGCTGATGCACAAACATAAATAACGGATAAAATTAATAAACAAGTGTCAAGAGAAATTTAATCGACAATAAAAAATATGTCCACGTGTCAAAAAAAATCGAGTAACGGATAAAAATAATAAACAAGTGTCAAAGAAATTTAATCGACAATAAAAAATATGTCCACGTGTCAAAAAAAAATCGAGTAACGGATAAAAATAATAAACAAGTGTCAAAGAAATTTAATCGACAATAAAAAATATGTCTACGTGTCAAAAAAAATCGAGTAACGGATAAAATAATAAACAAGTGTCAAAGAAATTTAATCGACAATAAAAAATATGTTCACGTGTCAAAAAAAATCGAGTAACGAATTAAAAAAATATAGTCAGACACAAATTCCAACTTGTTAGGAATCATAAAATTAAAATTACAATAAATGAATTTTGGAATACTTACAATTTTGTCCTTGACCTCCTTAGTTTTCGGATCCACAATCTCCCCATCCTTGTTTTGTCGGGCCTCTAACCAGACAGTACAACGATCAAGGGATTCTTGAGTTGGATCTTTCCCCTCTTGCAGTAACTATTTAAGTTTAATAATTGTTAATGATCAACTGTAAATTAAAAGATTCATTAAATCATAATAAATTAAACTAATTGTGTCTTACCAATATTTCTTCAAGAATTTGATATCCACTTGAACCTCCTCTATAAGGGTACTCGGGATTAGAAGCTTTCACTTTATTGGCTTTGCTTTTTTTCTATTTAAAAACATAAGTATACATTAATGAATGATATCTTGTTGTGAAAATATATATATATATATATATATATATATATATATATATATATATATATATATATAACTTAAATAATTAATATACTAACCAGAAATCCGGATCGAGAGTGCGTATATCTACAAATTTGCTCCAATCCTCCTTACTTATAATTCCGGCATACAAATCTTTGGAGGCTCTGTCTGATGGTCCCATCAGGATGTTTTGAATACTTTTTCCCACATCGTTCTATAAGCCCTATGCAACCTTCCGGCTTCCTTCAAGTATCCAATCTCTTGGGCATCATCCACATCAAAGTGTTTCTACTTATACATAAAAATGGATTAAATAAATATAACTAAAAAATCACTAAATAAGATTATTAAAGAGGTCTAAAATTATATACCTGTATTAAGGACCAAAAATCATCTTTCAGTTTAGGCAAAACTCGATTATCTTTCTCATTCCAACTTTTAATCGAAATTAGAAAGATTTGCTTCACCTTAGTACCAATAAAGCTAATCAAATTTGTGCCGTTGTCTCCAATTGGCAAACCTTTAACACTCCATCGGACCTGCATTAATTAAATCATTAAATAATTAGATAACTTGGAAAGGTAGAGAACAACATTAATAATTAGTAATTAACTTACCTTATATTTCTCGTGTCCTTTACTTATCCGATGGACGATATTCTTTTTCGATGTCATTCCTCGGGGAGTGAACTTCTTTGTGTTTCTATCACCCCCATCACCACCCTGACTACTCTCATTATCACTATGTGATGCCATCTGACTTGCAATGACCCAAATGAATAAGACTCAGTGAGTTTTAGCTTTCTAATTGTTTAGAACCAACAAACACTTAAACAAAATATAGAAGAAGCCATGCACTAAGTAACAGTGAAAGCCATGCACTAAGTAACCTAGAGTAAACATACATAGGAAAGCCATGCACTAAGTATATAACCTAGAGTAAACATATATATGAAAGCCATGCACTAAACAGAGAAAGCCATGCACTAAGTAACCTAGAGTAAACATACATAGGAAAGCCATGCACTAAGTATATAACCTAGAGTAAACATATATAGGAAAGCCATGCACTAAGTATATAACCTAGAGTAAACATATATAGGAAAGCCATGCACTAAGAACCTAGAGTAAACAGAGAAAGCCATGCACTAAACAGAGAAAGCCATGCACTAGGAAAGCCATGCACTAGTCAAGTTAATAATGCTATCTAAGCTAGACTAATCTAACAACTAATTAAATACAACATTGAGCTAAGTAACAGAGAAAGCCATACAAAAGATACATAACAAACCATAAAAAACCGGTGAGAGTATGTGCGAAATACCTTTTGAAAGGAGAGAGAGTGCGAGAAAAGGAAACAAATGGGAGGAGCTGCGTGGTAAGATAGCACCAAGGAGAGAGAGGATGAGCGAAGAGGATGGGTTTTTCGCGTTTACGTTTCTGGGTAGCGCGTTTATGGGTTTTACGGATGATGAGCGAATACGTGGAGTGTGGGTTGTTCGCAAGGGATGAGCGAAGAGGATGAAGCGAAGAGGATGGGTCGTTTGGTTTGCACGGTCTCACACGAAGGGATGAACGAAGAGGTTTCGGGTTTTTCTTTGGGTTTTCGCAAGAGAGGAGTTAGGTAGATGAAGAGACAAGCGTGAGTGTGTGTGTGTGAGAGATGAGAGAGCGCGCCTTGTAAAAATTTTAATAGCATCCCTAGCGTTTATACATAAAACGCTAGGGATATCCTCTAGCGCCTCTTTACAATTCCTAGTGTTTTCTGTAAAAACGCTAGGGATGCTATAGCGCCTTTTTACAATTCCTAGCGTTTCAGAAACGCTAGGGATGCTATAGCACCTTTTACTACCATTCCTAGCGTTTTATGTAAAACGCTAGGGATGCTATAGCACCTTTTACTACCATTCCTAGCGTTTTTGTAAAAACGCTGGGGATGCTATAGCACTTTTTACTACCATTCCTAGTGTTTTATGTAAAAGCGCTAGGGATGCTATAGCACCTTTTTACTACCATTCCTAGCGTTTTATGTTAAAACGCTAGGGATGCTTATAGCACCTTTTACTACCATTCCTAGCGTTTTATGTTAAAACGCTAGGGATGCTATAGCACCTTTTACTATCATTCCTAGCGTTTCACGAAAGAAACGCTAGGAATTGAATGATTTTTAATTTTATTTCTAGCGTTTTCTCTTAAAAGCGCTATGTATTGACTGATTTTTTTTTAAATATTTTTTTATTTTTGTTTATTCTCCTTTTAATTACAACCTATTAATTCATTCCTTCCAACAAAATTCATCAAATATCATTCCAACAAAATTCAGCCAATATCATTACAATCCAATATATAGATACACACACATATGTACATATCACCAAAAGACCATATTAAACTAACAATTACTTACAACATAATTAATATATATCCAAATCATACAACATAATAAGTAACTTACATTATGAAACTCAAAAGTAGCTACAAATTAAAGCTAGAAACATATATATAAAGACAACCCTCAATGACTACTGTCTTGACCACTAGATCTCATGATCACTAAGTGATGCCATCTGACCTGCAATATAACATAATCCATGTTATTGTTAAATTTACAAAAACAATATAATAATTATCTATTAATAAAAAATAATGAGATATCATTAAGTCTATATTACCTTTTCCTTTTCCTAGATAAAATTTTGCTTGCAATTCGCGTCTTGGTATTTTTTTTCCGACGAATAGTAATTCCATCATTATGATCTTTTCTAAAATATACAACATCCTCTATAGAAGTATTTTCCCCTATTATTGGTTCTGATGTTCTGAAGAAAGGGTCGTTCTCAACACCAACATCATCGGGTGCTTCATCATCATCGTTGTTATACACAAATTTTTTGTCAGTCAATAGAACAATAGACCAATTGATATTAACTGTATCAGTGACATAAAACACTTGTTGAGCTTGCGATGCTAAAATAAAAGGTTCATCTTTATATCCTAACTTGTTGAAATCACCCGCATGAACCCTAATTCATCAATCTGTAAACCAGTATTATTGTCAACCCATTAACATTTGAACACAGGCTCCTGAAACATATTGTAATCCAACTCCCATATGTGTTCAATGAAGCCAAAGTAAGACATATTCGCATATATGGGATTTCTATCTTTGTACTTTGGATGCATGCATAGAATGAGCTACAAGAGTCACCCCACTATTTTGCATTTTACTCGATCATCTTGTTCTTTTGTATAGAAAGTGCACTCGTTCATTAGATAAATTTGTTGTAAGAGAAGACATGTATATTTGAACCTTTTGCTAACCATCTCAATCTTTTTGAAATCGAAGTAGGATTCAAAACACACTCACCATCAATGTGATGTTTTAGCCACACTATGAAACTCCTATTGTGTTCTTTTGCTAACCAAACTTGCTTCTTTCCGGGAATTGACTCTTAAGAATCTCCTTGTGCTTGGCAACATATGCATCAACCTCACTATCATTGTGAAGAACGTACAAGTGTGCTTGCTCTAGTTCTTTCCTTGATACCATCACTAATTTAGTTCCCTGTCATCCCTTTACTAATCCTTCCTACATGACGAGACCTTGGCAAATCCCACAGAATATTCAAGACTAGATAGATAGCCCGTGCAAAACTCAATAGCCTCTTCAACTATGTAGCGCTCAACAATACAACCCTCAGGTCGTGATCGATTTTTCACATATCCTTTTAATATCTTCATGTAACGCTCAAACGGATACATCCATCTCATGTAACATGGGCCACACAATTGTGTCTCTCTAACCGGATGAACTATTAGATGAATCATTATGTCGAAAAAGGAAGGTGGGAAATACATCTCAAGCTCACACAAAGTGATGATAATTTCTCTTTGCAATGTTGGCAACTTTCCAGTGGTCAATCACTCTACTACAAATCGCCTTAAAGAATAAACAAAGTTTGGTTAAGGTCCGACGCAATTTCTTAGGCAAAATGGATCGTATACCAATGGGTAGCAAATTCTCCATGAGAACATGACAATCGTGGGACTTTAGAGACTTTAACTTGAGGTCTTTAATCGATACAAGAGTCGCCACATTTGAAGAGTATCCTCTGGAACTTTAACTCCATGAAGAAACTCACAAAAGACAGTCTTCTCCTTTCTAGATAGAGTACAGAGCCTGCGGAGGTAGATATGTACGTGTACCCTTCTTTACTGGGACCCAATTCAGGTCTCAAACCCATACTAACCAAATCCAACCTTGAGTTGATGGTATCTTTAGTCTTACCGGCATATTGAGTAAGGTACCAATGACACTTTCGAAGACATTCTTTTCAACATGCATCACATCAATGAAATGCCTTACATATAACGACTTCCGGTATGGCAACTCAAAGAAAATCGACTTTTTCTTCCACCCCGTTTGGCAACCTCTCCCTGCAAAAGGCTTCCCAAATTTAATGTTCAAATCTTCCACCTTTTCAAATACTGTTAGGTCAAAGGCGGGGAGCTCTACGTGTTTCAGACTCCCATCAAATGCCTTTCTCCACAATCGATAGTGATGAGTTGATGGCAAAAATCTACGATGACCAAGATAGATATTCTTCTTACCATGTTCCAACCACATCCAACTGTGTTATCTTCACATATAGGGCATGCACATCGCCCTTTTGTTCTGTACCTGGATAGATTGCCGTATGCGGAAAGTCGTTAATTGTGCCAAAGATCATAGCCCTCGTGGTGAAACTTTCTTCTCCGAACCCATCATACACCTCTACCCCAGCCTCCCACATTTGCTTCAAGTCTTCAATTAAAGGAGCCAAGTATACATCAATATCATTTCTCGGTTGTTTGGGCCCGAGAAATTAACAAAGACGAGATCATATATTTGCGTTTCATGCAAAGCCACACGATAAGTTATAAATCGCCAAAATCACGGGCCATGTTGTGGGAGCTACTCGATACCGTGCGGGTTAAAACCATCGCAGACAATGCAATGCGTAGGTTTCTCGGGTCATCCCGAAATTAGGATACTCAATATTGATTTTTTCCATTGCGGAGAATCTGCCGTGTCGAGCATACCATCTTTAATCCTTTCATCCTCATGTCATGTCAAGTGTTTTGCATCTTCGAACTACGATACATGCGCCTAAATCGAGGAATTATAGGAAAATACCACAACACCTTTTGTGGAGCGGACTCTTTCTTCTTATCTCATGGTGCATTACATTTAGGGACACGACTTTAACAACGCATGTTCATTCGAAATAAAATGCAATCATTGGACAAGCGTGTATCTTCTCATAGTTCAAGCCAATAGACCCAACATTTGCTTTGCATCATACGTCCGAGAAGGAAACACATTATCATTCGGCAACATTTCTTTCGAAGTGAGAGTAAAGCGGTAAAGCTCTTATCCGTCCATCCGTGGCGAGTTTTCAAGTTATACAACTTGATCACACCAATAATTTTGTGAATTCATTACAACCCGCATACAATGGTGTCTCTCTGCATCGCTTATCAACTTCTCAAACATTTCGGGACAATCATTAAGATCCTCTTCAACCACCTTTGCCATCTCTTCAAATTCGTTCGCATCAAATGAATGTGTTCCGGTGTCAACCGTGGCGCATATCTCTTACTAATATCATTCATATTTGAAGATTCACCTTTTTCTCACCGTGCATTATCCAACAAGTGTAACTTTGATCAATTCCATTCGCCTTTAAATGTCGTACCAACTCCTCTGCGAAGAATCGATTTTACATAACAACACCTTAAACAAGGACATTTCATACCACTAGAAGTCCCTAAACGCTCAACAAAGACAATACTCACAAAATAATCCACTCCGGTGTAAGATACTCCTTGGATGACGATTGGCGGACATCCAATTTCTATCCATAATTTCCAAATTATATTTATAATAAAATCCTGAGAAGAGAACTTTAACATATGATCCATCAAGCAATTCGAATATAATGAAGAATCAATTCATATAAAAAAACAAACAAAAATTCCTCTTTTAAAATTTTTTCAATTCCACTCCTTATTTTTTCAAGTTATATCTATATCATATTCTATTTCTATTCTCGGTCATTTGGTCAAGACAAAGGAACCATATAGTCTAGTCTTCCAAATAATTAATTTATGTTTAACAAGAAGAGGCTAGTGGTAAAAAAAAGAAGAAGAGTCTAGTGTGCACAAGTGACAAAACTAATATATTTCTAAACTAGAACCCACACAATTAATATCTAACAAGAAACAGAGAAAGGAACAGAAAACTCACCAATGTTGTCTGAGTGAGAGAGATGATGTTCACTGAGAGAGATGATTTTCGTTGAGAGAGATGATGTTAATTTGAGTTAGGGTGTTAGGGTTTTGCGTTTCTGGGTGAGTGATGATTTTGCGTTTCTGGGTGAGAGTGTTAGCTGAGAGAGGGAAGTAGCTCAATGGGAAACAAAAAAAAATTATTTAACCATACCTAGCGTTTTCTAAAAAACGCTAGGGATCTATCTAGCGTGTTTTCTAATTTGCTAGCGTTTTGAATAAAAGCGCTAGGGATTTGTCTAGCGTGTTTTCTAATTTGCTAGCGTTTTGAGTAAAAGCGCTAGGGATCTGTCTAGCGTGTTACCTAATAGGTAGCGTTTTACTTTAAAACGCTACTAATGGTGTAGCGTGTTATTAAAATGGGTAGCGTTTTTTTATAAACGCTACTAAAGGTGGCGATCTCTTTTTACAATTCTGGCGTCGTGTTGACACTCTGGACGAAGCAGTCGTCGATGGTGTTGTAGAAAGCAATATTGATGGTGGTACCCGTGGAATTAAATTGAAGTTGGCCAGACTTTTGGAGTCAATTAGCTGCCTGTACATTGAGTTACCTGTAGATTATGCATTCAGATCATTTTCAGTTAGACTTTTGTTGTTTAAGAGTCTTTTATTCAGTTTTCTGTTTGGTGTGTTTGAGGATATTATTATCTTTTATATAATTAGATCGTGCGAGTCATATACTTTTTAACTTCATTATATTGTTACTTTAGAATTTGTGTTCTTTCGTCATGATCTTTGCCCATTATACATAACATTTTCATAGTGAAATAATTTCAAATTAAATTAAAAAAAGAGGATATATACCCGTGCTGGCACGGGTGATATATATACATACTAGTATATTGATTCATATATGTAACCAAAAATTGAGTTACTTATCTCAACAATACAAACGTTCTAGAACATATTCCAAGTTCTTGAAATATGATTGGGCTTCAAGCTTATCACAGAAAAGGATTAGCCCAACATGCATGGAGCAATCCATCAAAACAAGGTAGGTGTTCACACTCTTGATTGACATTTTCATATCTATTTTTCAAGAGATCGATTGGCAAAGTGAAGGACGTTTTCATATCTAAAAAGGTAAGAGCCCACACAAGAAACCACAAGGTAATACCCCTTCTATTAAAAGATGTCATAAAAATGAACAGTTCTTAAATGCTACCAAATGGCTAAAATACAACAATTTTTACACTACGAAAAAATTGACTTTTGGCAACGGACAATAACTATCACCAAAACTGGAATATTCGGAGGTAGAAGTAACTTTGACCTTTTTCACGACCACTTTTTTCTTAGAGAATGTATGACATCTAACACACATATTTGTTCATGGGTAAAATTTCTCTCTACGACCCAATACCTTTTTTACCTTTGGATTTTTACTGTGGGTATATCTTTCCATAGATTATTAACTTCAAAGTTTTACTTCTACCTACGGTTCTGCCTGTCAGTAAAAGTTATTTCTTTCGGCTAACATGATTTTTACTTCTACCCACTGTATGGCCCATCACTAAAAGTGATTTCTTTCATAAATTAAATCATTTTACTGAAATTATAAATTATAATTTATTGGCAAATTTACCATTTAATCGCCAACTTTAATTATAAGTTACCCAATACATATATAAAGAATTTATTGGCAAATTATAATTTATTGGAACATTGGATACCCACTAGGCGTCTTTCCAATTTGTGATTCCTCTTACCAATATGCCCAAAGACATCCTTAATGAATTTAATAGACACATCCCTGACGTAATGGAAGGCACTCACATGATTCCAGTTGCGCTTAAGTTCCAAGAATTTTCACCCACATTTTGATAATTAGGATGAATGATCCAAGAAGCTTCAAAACGAAAGGGGGGGGGGGGGACCTCTGAGTAAGGCATCTGCTCTAGTCTTATAAAAACTACCTCAGCTCTGCTCAGTTGGGCTAATAATTTCATTGAAATCCCCCATTAAGAGCCGAGGACCATTGATAGCATTTTTTATGATGCGAAAATGATCCCAAAAAGCAATATGAGACACGTGAGCTGGGCTAGCGCGGGCCCCAGAAAAATACCAACTATTGTTCCCAACATCAAGCTTGATTGTGATGGCCTTGAGGAACACATCAATGATAGCAACATTAACAATGGCTCCATTTTGTTTGAATAACCACAAGCCCCCAGATTGTCCTTGAGCTTCAAGAATAACTACTTTAGAGTACCCTGTTGTTCCAAAATAGTCTAGTTTTCCCATATATATAGAGTACGTGTGTTTCAATAAAAACAAGAATATTAAGATGATGCTTCCCAATGAGCTCCATGAGATGGCGCTTGGCTTTTTTATTGTGTTCCCCTAGATATTCCAGGTAAGCACCAAATATTCTTGGAATTCTAGCATCATGAGAAGAGATGAAGCAACCAAGAAAAACCAAAAATCATGCCTGCATGTCTTGAGCTCTATCCTCCCCGCCATGGGAGTTTTGAGCACCACTTCACTATCTTCCAATTTAGTGCTTAAATGGACGTACGTTAGCATACTGTTGATTAGCCCCTCATCAAGCTCTGTAAAGGGGGAGGTGCCATTGGTGAATAGAGATCGTATGAATAGTAGGAGCACTTGACGAAGGCCCACTATGATGGGCTCCACTAGCTATCACTTTAGGCCCATCGGTTGACAATCATTGCAGTGATGCAGTCTCAGCCAATCACTTTAGGCCCAACACTGTTTCAGGCATACAATCTGAAGGATATTTCGGTGGCAGGTATGGGAGGATGGTTTGGAGGTAGATGGGAATGGAATATGGAGTTATTGGATGATTTATGCGTTGCTGACACTACAAAAAACACGGGGATTAACGAGGGACATATCTGTCGCTAACAGGCCCAATTCCTTCGCTAATGTCCATTTGCGAGGGAATTAGCGATGGACATATCGGTCGCTAATATCCTCTCCTCGCTAATTCTCTTTAGCGAGGGAAATTTGTGTCACTCACTAATTAGGTAGGGACTATTCCGTGGCTAATTCTCTCGCTAAATCTGACAGCACACTTCCCAAGTCTGACCGGCACACTTCTCAATCTGAGTGTATTATTATTATTATTATTATTATTATTATTATTATTATTATTATTATTATTATTATTGTTATTACTATTGTTATTATCTCTATATATTAATACACTAACGCATCTTTTCACCATTTGGAGGGGAAATTTTTTTTCCCACCATTTACCAATATGTCCCTCATTTTGTACCCCAACTGTTTACCAATATACCCCCACTCTATATTTTTGGACCGACATACCCCCACTCTATATTTTGTGCCCCACCATTTACCAATATACCCTTCATTTTGTACCCCACTGTTTACCAATATACCCCCACTATATATTTTTGGACCGACATACCCCTGACAATTTTTTTTCTCCAACACTTTTTTTTTTATTATTATCAAAATGTACCCCTCATTTTGTACCCCACTATTTACCAATATACCCCCACTCTATATTTTTGGACCGACATACCCTTGACAATTTTTTTTTGTCCAACACTTTTTTTTTATTATTATCAAAATGTACCCCTCATTTTGTACCCCACTGTTTACCAATATACCCCCACTCTATATTTTTGGACCGACATACCCACGACGACAATTTTTTTGTCCAACACTTTTTTTATTATTATCAAAATGTACCCCTCATTTTGTACCCCACTGTTACCAATATACCCCACTCTATATTTTTGGACCGACACACACGACAAAAATTGAACCAACTGATTTATCTCTATATCTCTCTTATTTAATACACAATCGTTGACTTCCCCACTTTCGGTGGGAAAATTTTATTCCACCATTTACCAATATAACCTCATTTTGTACCCCTTGTTTACCAATATACCCCCACTCTATATTTTTGGACCGACATACCCCCACTCTATATTTTGTACCCCAACATTTACCAATATACCCCTCATTTTGTACCTCACTGTTTACCAATATACCCCCACTCTATATTTTTGGACCGACATACCCCTGACAATTTTTTTTTGTCCAACACTTTTTTATTATCCACTTTTGGTGGGAAAATTTTATTCCCACCATTTACCAATATACCCCTCATTTGTACTTACTTGTTTACCAATATACCCCCACTCTATATTTTTGGACCGACATACCCCCACTATATTTTGTACCCCACCATTTACCAATATACCCCTCATTTTGTACCTCACTATTTACCAATATACCCCCACTCTATCTTTTTGGACCGACATACCCCTGACAAATTTTTTTTCCCAACACTTTTTTTTTTAATTATCAAAATGTACCCCTCATTTTGTACCCCACTGTTTACCAATATACCCCCACTCTATAATTTTGGACCGACATTGTTGTCTCATCCCACCAAGGGCTATTGTTGCCTCTTCGTCTTATATATATGTGTTGCGTATTTTTATACCCCCCTTATAAAATGTTGATGTTTTTTCGAAACTACATCTGTAGGCTTGTTAATTCGTATCAACCACTAAGTTTGTAATACATAATTTTTAAATTTTTTTTTCACAACTTATAACCACGTCCTGTGCATCGCACATGTGTAGAATGAGTCCTCTATATAATGAGCTTTTGGACACGCCTAGACTTCATCCCACCAAGGGCTATTGTTGCCTCTTCATCTTATATATATGTGTTGCGTATTTTTATGCCCCCTTATAAAATGTTGATGTTTTTTCGAAACTACATCTGTAGGCCTGTTAATCACCTCCCCGTGCATAGCACGAGCGTGTGGCCTAGTTATTATTATCATAAGGAGAAGGAGAAGTGTTGGTGGTGGTGGTGGTGTGGTGGTGGTGGTCGTAGAGAGAGAAGGAAAAGAGTAAGGGAGAAAGAGAGTGAGATCTATGTGGTGGTGGTGGTGGTGGTCGTAGAGAGAGAAGAACAAGAGTAAGGGAGAAAGAGAGTGAGATCTATGTGGTGGTGGTAGTGTGGTGGTGGTGTGGAAGAAAGAAAGAGCTATGTGTTGGTGGTGTGAAAGAAAGAGAGGGTGAAGCTCGTAGGAGAGAGAGTGGAGTGAGAGGGTAGCTACTTTGGTGGTGGTGGTGGTGGTGGTGTGGTGGTGGAAGAGAAGAAAAGAGAAGAAGAGAGAAGAAGAAGAGAGTAAATGAGAGAGAGTGTTTGGTTCGGATTATTATAAAAAAATATGACAGTTTGCGACGGATTTAGCGAGGGACTATCCCTCGCTAATCCTCGCGTTTCCCAAGCCTACCTGCCACGGTCAGAATCCTGCAAAGTGTACTGTCAATGTCAGAAACGTGTGTCAATTAGCGAGGGACGTGAAGATTTATGTCGCTAAGTGCCTTGAAAAACGTGAAGCTCAGTTTGAAATTGGCGCCTTACATTTAGGGACTGATATTCCGTCGCTAATTGCCACATGTCTGTCGCTAATTGCCAATTTTGCGAGGACTCTTTTTCCCTGGCTAATTCTGTCGCTAATATTTGCTTTTGCGAGGGACTTAATTTTCCCTTGCAACGTCCCTTGCTAATTCCCCGTTTTTTTGTAGTGTGATGAAGAGAAGGCTGATGCGCTCAAGGTGATTCTTCAGGATGTTATTCTGTCTAATGACAGAGATGACAAGTGGCTATGGGAACCTGAGAACAATAAACTTTTCTCTATTAAATCATGTTATGGCTGGCTGGTTGATTTTTCTGCAGGTACAAACAACATGTTGAGCAGGGAAACTATGGAGAATTGCTCAGGTGTGGAAGTGTGATGTGCCTAAAAGGTATTAATTATTGCGTGAAACGATTATCAACAGAATGCCAACTCGTGACTTGCTAGCAAGGAGAGGAATCATTTTAAACGCTCACGAGAGGTGTTGCGTTTTGTGTTTTGGAGAGGAGGAGTCCGTAAATCACCTTTTCTGCTACTGTTGTGTTTCGCAAGGAGTATGGCGTGCAATTCTTCGCTGGCTGGGCAGGAGCTGATTGTGGAGCGAGAGGTAAATGCTCACTTTAGAGCGTTTGGCGCATGTTTGAAGGGATGGAAATTGAAGAGGGCGAAATATCTAATTTGGATGGCGTCGATTTGGGCTATTTGGCAAGATAGAAACAGTGTCTTATTTGAAGGAGTTCCGACAAATGAAGTAGCAATTGTAAATTGCATCAAACAAGTATTAGGGGGTTGGTTTATTGCTCGAAGGGGTAGGAAAACAAATTGTAATTTTGTTGATTGGATGAACTGTCCAGTGGGTTTCTTATTACTAGCGTAACCACAATTTGGGGGTACTCTTTTCTCCTTGGGTATTTTTTCCCAATGGGTTTTGGCCCTTGGAGTTTTTAACGAGGCCCCCCGGACACCATACATAAGGGTTGTGGCACCCACGCATTATAGATTTGGTTCTGCATAGAAACACTTTAACTACGGTTCTAAACATTCCAAATTAACCTCAATTAACACAATTTAGACATAATGAATTCACTTTTAAAAAAACACACAACATGATCAATCTTTAACATCAATTAAACAATCATAACATTTAACACTTCAATCATGCATGCAATTCAAGAAAGACATTAAGAGTGAAAGTCTCAAGCAAACATCAATAATCAGCAATATTTACACATATCATATCATGTATAGGTATCATTCATGTATAAACATAAAAAATACAACCGTTAAAAAACTAAATTGTAGAAAAGAAAGCCAAGAGATAATTGTTGAGTATCCATGCTTCATCCTCAATGCTTATGATCCCCAATCCTAAGATGAATTGTGCCATAAGTCCTGGAGATTATCTGTGAAAAAAATTTAGAAAGACTGAAATGACTGAAATAAAAACAAAAATAAATTGAGATGTGAAGCAAATATTCATTGTAAAAAATCAGTGTGGTCTATTTTTCAGTCGGGACTCCTAAAATTAACAAAACTATATTGACAATGTGCAATGTTTGAAATTATATTTAAATGTGTAATGTTTCTATAAATGTTCATTTATAATAAACAAATACATTATAGAGAAAAAATAAGATAAAAAATTAATGCGTAAAGTCTTTCATTGAGAATTATCGAAAGTAATGATGAAATTATAAAAACAACGTTTCCCGTTGGAACTTAAAAGCAAAGTTAACATGTATAAATGAAAATTATAAAAAATACTATTTTGAAAAAACCATATAGTAGTAGAATGTTGGTTATAAATACCAGTTCAATAATAGTAATTATACGGAAGAGATGCAATAATAATAGTATTTATTTTAGAGATTAAAACGTAAAAACCTAAAATTTATAGGGACAAAAACATATTTAACCTAAGAAAATATCTTTAGCCTCAAAGCATAACATGTTGCTTAAATCTATGACTGGTTTTCCAAAAACGCCATATTTTAGAGGATTAAAATCATATTATAGCCTTAGTGTTTTTTTTTCATATATATATATATATATATATATATATATATATATATATATATATATATATATATATATATATATATATATATATATATATATATATATATATATATATATATATATATATATATAAAGAATTAAAGATTACGTGACGTGCATTGTTGGGAAATAGCGGTACCTATTCCCTCCTCTGTGAACGCAAAACGGGCACTATGCGGAAGCGTAAAAATAAAAGAGTAGAGAAGAAGAAGACACCTGCAGAATTTTTACGTGGAAAACCCTCTCGGGAAAAACCACGGGACCTAGTCCAGTTAAAAGATCTTCACTATGAAAGTAGGATTACAAGTGTTTCTCTCAATCTCTGAGGATCTCTCTATGAATCTCACCCTCTCGGATGATATACAATTTTTCTCTCTATAGAACTCTCTCTTTCTCTCAAAGAGGAATACAAAGATACTCTCTAACTCTCTTAGGATTTATTCACTTGGATGTGATATGATGTTGCAACTCTTCACAAGTCCTCCTATTTATAGGAGAAGAATGTGGCTTCTCCAAAAATAGTGATTAATGGAGGATATTAATTTCCACAATTCCAATGTGGTCTAGAAACTTCAAATGCATTCTTCAAAGATGAATGTGCATGTCTCAAGGTCAAAAGAAAAAATTTCAAGACCTTGGAATAGTCATCCCCCTTTCCCATGCATTGTGACTTGTGCATCACAATTAAGGAGGGAATTCCAACAAATCTCCCCCTTCCAGACTTAATTGGGGGGCACCACAACACCAGCACCTTGGCAACAATCTTCAACCTTCTTGGTTGGCAATGACTTAGTCATCATATCAGACCAATTCAAATCTGTATGAATTTTCTCTATCTTCAATCTCTTCTCATCCAACGCTTCTCGTATCCAATGATACCGGATGTCAATACGTTTTGAGCGTGAATGGAACATGGGATTCTTGGCTAGATGGATGGTACTTTGATTATCACAATTCACCACATAATCATCTTGATCATGCCCCATTTCTCTTAGAAAGTTCTTCATCCATAACATCTCCTTGGAGGCTTCAGTGACTGCTACATACTCTGCTTCAGCGGTAGACAAAGTCACACATTTTTGAAGCTTTGACTGCCAAGAAATAGCTCCCCCTGCAAAGGTAATCAGATAACCTGATGTTGACTTCCTTGAATCCACATCTCCTGCCATATCTGAATCTGAATATCCAATAAGCATTAGATCTCCATTGCCAAAGCATAAGCTTCTTTTGGCAGTTCCTCTTAGATACCTTAGTATCCATTTAACAGCTTCCCAATGCTCCTTTCCTGGGTTTGATAGGAATCTGCTAACAACTCCTACAAAGATAACTAATATCCGGTCTTATGCTGGACCATTGCATACATAAGGCTACCCACAGCAGAAGAGTAGGGCACCTTGTTCATTTCTTCTTTTTCTTCTTCACTCTTTGGACATTGAGACTTGCTAAGCTTGAAATGTCCAGCTAATGGGACACGAGCAGGTTTGGCATTGTGCATGTTGAACCTTTTGAGAACCTTCTCAATGTAGTCTTCTTGTGAGACCCACAACATTCTTTTGGAACGATCTCTAGTAATTTTCATTCCAAGAATCCTCTTCACTACACCCAGATCTTTCATGGCGAAAGACTTGCTCAATGCCTTCTTGAGAGCAGCTATTTTTATTTTATCTTTCCCCACAATTAACATATCATCAACATACAAGAGAAGTATGATAGACTCACCATTTTCATAGTTCTTCACAAACACACAATGGTCTGCGGAGGTCTTCTTAAAATTATGTTGGCTCATAAAGGAATCAAATTTCTTGTACCATTGTCTTGGAGCTTGCTTCAGACCATAGAGACTTTTCTTCAGACGACACACTAAGTGTTCTTTGCCTGGTTCTTCAAAACCCTCTAGTTGCTCCATGTAAATTTCTTCTTCTAGGTCTCCATGTAAGAATGCTGTTTTGACATCCAGTTGTTCAATCTCTAAGTCTAGTTTTGCTGCTAGACCAAGAATTGCTCTAATAGATGTCATCTTCCCCACTGGTGAGAATATTTCATCAAAATCTATGCCTTTCTTTTGGTTGCACCCCTTAACAACAATTCGCGCCTTATACCTTGGGTTTGGGTTGTTCTCTTCATTCTTGAGCTTGAACACCCATTTGTTTCGCAACGCCTTTCTTCCTTTTGGTAATTCTACCAAATCGTACGTCTGATTCTCCTTTAAGGATTGAATCTCTTCTTCCATGGCTTGCAACCATTTGTCTTTGTCTTCCATCTCAATGGCTTCTACAAAGCTTTGAGGTTCACCTTCATCAGTAAGGTTGACATATTCATCTGAGAAGTACATTCTTGATGGTTGCCTCTCTCTTGTTGATCGCCTTACTTGGGGTTCCTGTTGAACATCCTCCCTTTTGCATAGCTTTCCATGCGTGATGTACAGAGAGCCCCAAGTAAGGCGATCAACAAGAGAGAGGCAACCATCAACATATCTGGTTGGCCAAAGCATGCAGCTCTTCGTTGATCGGAGCTTCCATTTGTTGAGGAATATTTGGATTTGGATGGTTATCAGCAGCAATTGAAGGTTTTGCAATCCACTGGAAGAGGTTTTTGATTATTTCCCGGAGCTTTGTGATCATTTCCTGGAGGTTGAAGAAGCAAAATGGGGAAATGAATAAAAGGAACAAGTTGATGGCAAACTGTTGGACATTTTAGTGTAATTGATCTCATTATTATGTTAGAATAAGAGTGCACGCTTGTTTTAACATAATAAGGAGAGTTGGCAGTGCTAGTTTTGCCAAAGAAGAATGTTTTCGCCCAAAGATGATGTTGGCGATCTTGGGTTTTGCCCGGCAAAGAATTTTTTCGCACGGTGATGTTCTTTGCCACGCACTTTTCTCTGCATTTTACCCAATCGCGCGTGAAGCACGAATGAGGCGCCACTTAAGCGCAAGTCTCGCGCGTGAAGCGCGAACGGAGCGCCAGTGAGGCGCGATTTGGCATGAAATGCTGTTTTAAGCGCAAAAATCGCAGTTAATCGCCGCTTTTTCATATAAAAAGCGTTGTGAATCGCATCAATCCCTCTGGGCTTCATAATTATTGATCATTCTGGTTCAGAAAGTCATAAGGAACACCATCTCCATACAAATAAACAAAACTCTTGAACACAATCTTACGATTTTATCCGATTGAACGATTTTGGTTGAACCCGAAATTTGATTCAATCGAAAGTGTTATACACAACTTCTTGATTTATCCAAGAATCATCTTGAACTATTCGAAATTCTCCAACAAAAGATTGAATCAAATTCTCTGAAATGACGAACGATAGTTCGAAGATGACAAGCAAGTTTGCGAAATTGGACAAGTTTGAAGGGCAGGATTTCGAAGATGGCGGAAGAAGATGCACTTTCTCTTGACAACATTGAAAGTGGTGTATGTTACGAGTACACCAATGCTTGTATATATGGAAAACGAAAACGGATCAAACAAGGAAGGCCTCAAATGGGAGAACGATGATTATATTTGTCGTGGACACATTACGAATCGGTATGTCCGACTCTCTTTGATATTTATCAAAATGTTGAATCGCTAAGGAATTATGGGACTCTCTTGAAACCAAATATATGGCGTAAGATGCTTCAAGTAACAAATTTAAGTTAGTAATTTCTTTAATTACAAAATGATTGATTCAAGGCCTGTTATGGAACAATATAATGAATCACTGCGAATTTTGGTTGGGCTTTACTCAACATGATTTGAAAATGGATGAATCCATTGTTGTTTCATCTATAATTGATAAAGCGCTTCTTCTTGGAAAGATTTCAAGCATACCTTGAAACATAAGAAGGAAGAGTTGACTTTGGTTCAACTTGGTAGTCATTTCATGATTGAGGAGTCACTGAGGGCTCAGGAAAATGACAAAGCAAATGATAAAAATGTAGCAGGTTCCTCTTCCGTTAATATGGTAGAGGAAAGTGGAACAGTTAAGCAAAATTACAAAGGTAAAGGTAAGAAACGAAAGTTTCAAGGAAATAAGAACAAAGGTTCAAACAAGCAGACAAAATTGTCATCTTTGGAAGTGTGGGAAACACTGGTCATCTAAAAAGAGGATCAGGGTGTTCAAAGAAAAGAACAAGGCTGGTCCAAGTGGATTGAATGATCCTGAAAAGCAACAAGGTCAGATTGTTGTGAATAATTTTAATTCGAATACGAATTCAAATTATGTATCACTAATATTTGATGCATTCTATGTGCAGGATGATGATGTTGCTTGGTGGTTTGATTCGGGAGCAACAAGCCATGTGTGCAAAGATCGTCGTTGGTTCAAGGAATTTAGACCAATTGATGATGGCTCTATTGTGAAGATGGGCAATGTTGCGACTGAACCAATCCTAGGAATAGGTTGTGTTAATTTAGTTTTTACTTCCGGAAAAAGTTTGTATTTGGATAATGTCTTATTTGTACCTGGTATTCGTAAGAACTTATTGTCTGGTATGGTTTTAAATAATAGTGGTTTCAAGCAAGTACTTGAAAGTGACAAGTACATCTTGTCAAGACATGGTTCTTTTGTTGGATTTGGTTATCGTTGTAATGGAATGTTTAAATTAAACATTGATGTTCCTTTTTTTCCTGAATCTGTTTGTATGGCCTCGTGTAGTTCTATAACTAATATGAATAAATCAGAAATTTGGCATGCTAGATTAGGACATGTTCATTACAAAAGATTAAGAGATATGTCAAAAACAAGTATGATTCCTCCTTTTGATATGAACATTGAAAAATGCAAAACTTGTATGTTGACCAAGATCACTAGGAAACCTTTTAAGGATGTTAAAAGTGAGACTAAAGTCTTAGACCTTATTCATAGTGATTTGTGTGATTTGCATGCTACTCCATCATTAGGTAATAAAAAATATCTTGTTACTTTTATTGATGATGCATCTAGGTATTGTTATGTATATTTATTAACTTCAAAAGATGAAGCTCTTGATAAATTCAAAATCTATAAGAAAGAGGTAGAACTTCATAAAAATGGTTTAATCAAAACTCTTCAGCACGGATAGGGAGGTGAGTATTATGATCCTGTTTATTTTCAATCTACCGGAATGATACATCAAACTACTGACTCCTATACACCACAAGCGAGAATGGTGTAGCTGAAAGGAAGAATAGAACCTTGAAAGAAATGGTGAATTCTATGTTATCTTATTCAGTCTAAGTGAAGGATTTTGGGGTGAGGCTATGTTGTGACTGTTACTTGTTGAATGTAATTCCTAACAAAAGGAATAAGGTTACCCCATATGAACTTTTGCATTAAAAAGACACCAAATTTGAGTTATCTCAAAATTGGATGTAAGTTTGTGGTCGACTTACAGTAACCTAAAAGGAAAACCTTAGGTGAAAGAGGTATAGATCGCATATTTATTGGATATGCTTTGAGCATTCTAAAGCATATAGATTCTATGTGCTAGAATCTAATGATTCATTCTTCGTGAACTCGGTCCATAGAGTCACGGGATGCAATCTTTGATGAACAAAGGTTTACATCTAAACCTAGGCCAAAGAACATGAATACCATGTCAAAAGTCTCAGTTAATAATGAGGATATACCTTCAACTAGTACAGAAACAAGAAAAAGTACGAGAGTAAGAAAGACTAAGTCATTTGGTGATGATTTTCAACTCTATTTGGTTGAAGGGTCAAGGAATGATGTTGAATTTCAATATCAATATTGCCTCAATGTTGAGGAAGATCCAAAGACTTTTAGTGAAGCAATGGCTTCAAGGGATGTAGCATTCTGGAAAGAAGCAATCCAAAGTGAGATGGACTCCATCTTGCAAAATAATACCTGGAAATTGGTTGACTTACCTCCTGGATGCAAGCCATTAGGATGTAAGATGATCTTTAGGAGAAAGAAGAAAGTGGATGGTACTGTAGACAAGTACAAAGCCAGATTGGTGATCCAAGGCTTTAGGCAAAAGGAGGGTATTGATTTTTTCGATACATATGCTCTTGTTGCTAGGATATCCACTATTAGATCGTTGTTAGCACTGCGCTATCCACAACTGGTGATTCACCAAATGGATGTGAAAACCGCATTCTTAAATGGTGAATTGAATGAAGAGATATACATGAAGCAACTTTGAAGGGTTTGTTATGCCAGAAATGAAAATAAGGTGTGTGTTTACCAGAAAAATCCGGTTTGGGACTTTTCGGTTTGACAACGTGAAATTAGTAGAGCGCCACCAATATTTATTTTTAGGAAAAACATTGAAAAAAACCTTTTGAAAAGAGGGTGGTCTTTGAAAACTTAGAGATGTAGGTTCGGAAATTCGGTTGCATGGGAAGGTATTAGCACTTCACGCGCCTTTTTCTACCGAAAGGAACCATTAATTTGATGTGGTTTTGAAATGTTTGATTTGAAATATATTGTTCTACTTTTTCTTTTCTTTTCTTTTGTGAAATGGTTTTATTGAAAACAGGAAAGAGACATGTTTTTGGTATCTTTGAATATCAGGACAAAACAAAGATTTTTGAAAATGGTGCTTGACGGGACATGAACCCGGTCCTCACGTACCTCGCGAGAATGAGGATCAAAGCTACGTAGTTCTCGTTTTGCGCCTCAAAGCGGCTTAGGGGTTTAGGTTTTGGAGTTTTTGAAATAAGACTCGAGTGTTCGCGAACACCAAACAAGCAAAGGCTTCGAGTTAACTCGAAAGAAAGATAAAAAAGAGTTGGAGCCGGCAATCAAACAAGCAATGGCTTCGAGTGATTACGAGCGACAACATTGTATTATTCTTTTTTTGAAAATTGTTTTGAAAAAGGTGATGAGCCTTAGTGATAATTACCACTAAATAACTCATGTTATTTTGGAAATTTGAATTGGTTTTTTTTGTTGTTTAATTAATGTGTGGGAGCTTTCATAATAGTCAAACAAGCAAAGGCTTCGAGTGACTATCACTAATAACTCCTCATTAACGATCAAACAAGCAATTGCTTCGAGTGATGGTTAATGATTTGCTTAGAAAATGCCTTAGGTTTTTATTTGAAAACAATTGAATTTGAGTTTGAAGAAAAGAAAGTAGAACATAACAAATCTTTTTCAAGTCAAAACCGAGACAACAATGAAGGCATAAGCAAAGCACATATGAGGAATATTTACAAGTTGTCATGAACAATTGAATACATGATTAATTAAATACACGATTGAGCAAGTATATGAGTGTATGAGCATGCAATTGTAGAATACAAGGTATGGCATTATTGAATGCATGATTAGGCTAATGCATGAATGCATGAACATACATGTGTGGAATACAAGACATGAGATTAATATATGCATGGGCATTTATGAGAGTATGAATGCAAAAGATGTAAACTTATATGAATACATGAATGATAAGATGCAAAGTGTAAGAATCTTTTGGGTGTTTTTGCAAATAGACAAGTGGTAAAAACTTGTGGTAAAAAGTTAGTAAAGAGTAAGACAAGCATGCATGAAGTGTAAGGTAATTACTTAATGAAATAGTAAAGTAAAAAGTAAAAAGGTTTTCTCTTTTTTTTTACTTATAGTAAAATGCTAGTGAATGGTAAGGTAAAAAGTGAAAAAACACATTAACACTATTACACATTTCCACACAAGATCAAACACACATTTTAAGCATTGAAATGAAACCTAAAAAGGAACCCTAAGGCCGAAACCTCATATGGTCAAAATATCAAGTTATTTCATGCCCAAATTGATGATCAACACATGAAACAAGTCACACAAATCAAGCTTTTCATTTACATAAATCAAAAAGAGGAAAGAAAACATCAAACCCTAGTTTTTAAGGCCTAAGGCCGAAACCTTATATGACATAAACAACACATTATTTCATGCACAAATTCATAATCAAACACATGGAACAAATTATGCAAGTTTAAGCACATCAAGCATTTATTTACACAAAAATCAAAGAGTAAAAGGAAGGCAAATAAAACCCTAATTTGTAAGGCCTAAAACCGAAACCCTCACACTCAATGAATCAAACCAAAATCTCAACTTGCAAGTTATGACATGAACAAGGGATGCATATATCACATGTAAATTATTTATTCATGCAAATATGACAAAATAAGTATGAAAAATGCAAGAACATGGTTGAAAAACACAAGAAACCTCTCTCAAGGCCAGGGTTCCTTCAAACACCCAAGGCTCCCAAAGTCCTTGACATAGTGTTTGAAATGAACCCTCTAAGCCTCTTAGAGAGGATAGAGGAGTAGAAGGGAGATTCACATGCTAATGGTGAAAATGCAAAAGATAAGATTTTTACCTCAAGATCAAAGCTACACAAGAATAGGAGAATGAAGATCAAAACCAAAACAAACCAAAACCTTCACAAATCACCAACAATGCCACGCAAATTTGAAGAAAGCAAGCTCCTTTATGGAATCAAGGATGAAAAGAAGAGGATATGTGAATGTGGAGTAGATTTGAGGTGATTTGGTGGATGAAAATTGAAAAGAGAATGGAAGGGAATGAAGGAGGGGGTTCGGCCAAGAGGAGGAGAGGAGAGGAGAGAATGCTAGCTAGGGTAAAAAATGAGAGTGTGTTTGTGTGAAGTCTCCTATTTTTGGATTTTATATGAAGTGAAAATTTAAAGGGTAATTAGGACAATGTGCTTCTTGCAAACCAATAGGATTTGAGATAAATTTTGAATCAATGGTCAAGATGCAAGATCACATGGATTGAGGGTAATTAAAAACACAAAATGGGGGAGAGAGAGGGCTGGAATGCGCAGCTTAGGAGTGGTGGTGAAGGATAATCTCAATTACAAAATGGTATTTTTCTATAAAGCTTATTACACAAGTGCCATTTTGATTCAAATGAAGGGTGAGGATTGTTTTTCACACTTGAATGGATGGCCATGATTTAATATAATTTGCAAGAAATAAAAATAAAGGAAAATGGGAGGTATATGGCTGAAGTGCGCAGCAAGGGAGTGTGGGAGAGTGAGTGGAATTGCAAATTGTACTATTGTACTATCCTTATCCTTTCACAATTCAAAAGAATGTAGAATATTCCCTTCTAGATCTTTCTTCCTAATTCATGCCATTTTGGGCCCTATCCTATGATTCAATGATTGGGCTCTGAGTTTTATGATCTCACCAATCCCAAAATTGATTTATTTGCCCCACCTCAAAGGAAAAGACCATTTTACCCCTATATCCAAAAACTAAGTTTTTAGACCAAAAGGTTTAATATTTATGCACAAAAATAATCACAATGGAGCACAAATATCCTTTAAATAAATCATTGATTATTATCCAACTATTTGGGACAAAAAAACCGTTTTTATTGTGAAATGACCAAAATGCCCTCTTACTCAAAAAACCCTAGTTTTTGTTTGAAACACATTTCCACTTCAAAAATGTTTTTTTCAACCTAGGAGTGACCTCTAGTACCTTGAAATGCATGTTGGATGACTTGTTTTGAGGAATTGCCCTTTATTTGCAAAATGACCAAAATACCCTTTTGCACTGAAAAACCCTAATTTGTCTAAAAAGTGCATTCCAACTCCAAAAATGATTTTAGACACTTTGAAAGGACTTTAAAAACTTAAATGCAATGCATGATGTTTTTTTTACTTTTTAATTTAATTATTTTTGGGGAAAATTAGGTTTTGACCTAAAAGTTTAGGACAAAATTGGGGTATGACAGCTGCCCCTCTTTATCTAGATTTTAACAAGGAATATGAATTGGCCGAAACATATTCCGAGGCAAAATAGAGATAAAGAATTCAGAAATTATACCGATTTTGTTTTCCCAGGAAAAACCCGAATTTTCTTTTTGTTTTCTAATTTTCTTTTTGGGTGAATGAATGCCACCCGAAACAATCAGAAAAACAAGAAATAAATTGGTGCCCACCCTCAGGCGGCAAAAGCAAGAAGTAAATTGGTGCCAACCCTCGGGTGGCATAAACAGCAAGAAATAAAGCAATAAATAAAACAGTAAAGAAAGTACCGTCCTCTGATAAGGCGACACTGGCGAGTGCGGTAAAGAAGGAGCGCCATCGCTCCAAGGAACATCTGGGTTTCGAAGGAGCATCCGCGCTCTAAAGGAGTACTTGGGCTCAAGGAACACTTGGGCTCTGAAGGAACACTTGGGCTCGAAGGTGGCCTATTCGAGCGCTTCGAGGTTCTCGTGATCGCCGTAGAATTGATACACTTCACCTGATGGACTTACGCTATGCTTTACACCGCACAACTAGTCCAAGGGACGCGAAGTGCGGGGCCGATCCGCCATGCTCCGTGATGACTTGGCGAAATGAAGGACACGAGGTCCGAGGGCCGATCCGTCATGCTCCGTGATGACTTGGCGAAATGAAGGACACGAGGTCCGAGGGCCGATCCGTCATGCTCCGTGATGACTTGGCGAGATGAAGGTCGAGTTCAAAGTCATTGAATGGATCGTTGATTTGAACTAAACCGGAAGGACTCGTGGTCCGATGATTCGCTCGGTGCTCGATAACGACGGATCTCGGCGGTCGCCTTGGTCTGAGGGGTGCGCGGTCCCGGCGGATTCACAAAATCCGTTGATTGATCGATTGAGATAGCCATTGTTGGCGCATTGAATCGAGGTACCGCATATGTCGATTGATGCAAGGAATGATGCATGAAGCATGGGTGCATGTTATGCAAAGGCATGTTATGCAGAGTATGTTATGCGAGTGCATGCGATGCTATGATTTTGATGTGATGATGCATGTGGTGGACTATTTTCCTTTGTTTTTGATTCTTTTTCGATTGTTTTTCACCGACTTTGCTTTTTACGGTTATTCGCTTTTTTCATGTTTTTGTTTATTTTTCTTTTCGATCGCCCTTTTTTTTTTTTTTCTCGACCGTTCATTTTTGCTTTTGACAAGGCTTATTCTTTTCTTGGTTCAACCGACTTCCGATTAGATCTCTGTACGAGACACTTTTGCACTGAAAAACTCTAATTTGTCTAAAAAGTGCATTCCAACTCCAAAAATGATTTTAGACACTTTGAAAGGACTTTAAAAACTTAAATGCAATGCATGATGCTTTTTTTACTTTTTAATTTAATTATTTTTTGGGGAAAATTAGGGTTTTGACCTAAGCCGGACAAAATTGGGGTATGACAGTGTGCAAACTGATGAAATCTCTTTATGGCTTGAAACAAGCACCTAAACAATGGCATCAAAAATTTGATGAAGTTGTGCTGTCTAGTGGTTTTGTTCTAAACCAAGCAGATAAATGTCTATACAGCAAGTTTGATACTCATGGCAAAGGAGTTATCATTTGTTTTTATGTAGACGACATGTTGATCTTTGGTACTGACCAAGATCAAGTTGATGAAACTAAGGCATTTTTGTCCTCTAAGTTTGATATGAAAGATATGGGGGAGGCGGACGTGATCTTAGGAATAAAGATCAAACGTGGAAACAATGGCATCTCCATCTCTCAATCACATTATATTGAGAAGATATTGGAGAAATTTAATTTTAAAGATTGTTCTCCGGTAAGTACTCCCATTGATCCTAACCTGAAGCTACTACCTACTAAAGGTACAGCAGTGTCTCAACTTGAATACTCAAGGGCGATAGGATCACTCATGTATGCAATGATTAGTACTAGGCCTGATATAGCTTATGCTGTTGGTAAACTTAGTAGGTTTACAAGTAATCCTAGTTCTCATCATTGGCAAGCTATGAACAGAGTATTCAAGTACTTAAAGGGAACCATTAATTATGGTTTGACATATACTGGATTTCCTTCAATTATTGAAGGTTATTCAGATGCAAGCTGGATAACCAATATGGAAGATTATTCATCCACAAGTGGTTGGGTATTCCTCCTTGGAGGAGGTGCTATCTCTTGGGCATCCAAGAAACAGACTTGCATTACAAATTCAACAATGGAATCTGAATTTGTAGCTTTAGCAGAAGCTGCTTGTAAAGAAGCTGAGTGGCTAAGAAATCGATATATGAGATTCCATTGTGGCCCAAACCTATACCTCCCATGTACATCGGTGTGATAGTCAAAGCTACTTTGGCTAAGGCATATAGTCAAGTGTATAATGGGAAATCTAGACACTTGGGTGTTAGACACAACATGGTTCGGGAGTTAATCATGCATGGTGTTATATCAGTGGAGTTTGTGAGAACTCAACATAATTTGGCCAATCATTTAACCAAAGGGTTAAGTAGAGATCTCGTGAAAAGGTCGAAATTTGTGGGATTAGGATTAAAGTCCATCTGAAATTTCTTATGTTAAGATACCCAATTCCCATCTAATATGACGTTAGGTCTTTGAATTCAATGTGGAAAGCTTAACATGTGGAGATTGGAACACATCATCGAAAGAATCCCAAAAGACATGTGTTCGGTTCTGTAAGTTAAGGAGGTTGAAGTATAACTTCTTAATGGTTCTTTTGAAAAATTGCATTTGCTGGTGCAAGAAAGAAAAGGACTACCTATATAAGCATGAAGTTTAGCCGCTTCAAGAAGCTAGGACTTGGCTTTGATATGCTTATGAAGGATAGGGACACAGGCTAGTAAACTAGTGTCGAGTAAGAGTAATGTTTTAAACTATTGTGCAGATTACCTTCATGTATTCATTATGAATAGAAAGGGTTCAAACTTAGTGACACCCTCGATATTCGAATATTTGAAACGTGTAATTAGCTAAGATGAAATTCAATCATCACGATATTTCATTTATGCGAAGAGTTTGTTGTATGATATGACTTTGGTGATTTGATCGAAGAATTACGCTAAAATGGGGAGGTTTGTTGGACATTTTAGTGTAATTGATCTCATTATTATGTTAGAATAAGAGTGCACGCTTGTTTTAACATAATAAGGAGAGTTAGCGATCTTTGGTTTTGCCTAACAAGCAATGTTTTTACGCCCGGCCAGATGATGTTGGCGATCTTTGGTTTTTGCCCAAAGAAGAATGTTTTTCGCTCGCCCGGTGATGTTCTTTGCCGCACGCCTTCTCTTTATTTACGCTTGTCGCGTGAAGCGCGAACGAGGCGCCACTTAAGCGCAAGTCTCGCGCGTGAAGCGCGAACGGAGCGCCGATGAGGCGCGATTTGGCATGAAATGTCGTTTAAAGCGCCAAAAAACCGCCGTTGATCGCCGCTTTTTCATATAAAAATTGTTGTGAATCGCATCAATCCTCTCGGGCTTCATAATTATTGATCATTACGTTGAGAAAGTCATAAGGAACACCATCTCCATACAAATAAACAAAACTCTTGAACACAATCTTTCGATTTTATCCGATTGAACGATTTTGGTTGAACCTCGAAATTTGATTCAATCTGAAAGTGTTATACACAACTTCAAATTTATCCAAGAATCATCTTGAACTATTCGAAATTCTCCAACACAAACTAGTTCCAAATGTGGGGGAGTAAAATCCACAAGAGTGCCTCACATCCGACTGAAGCAGATAAGTGGTATATGAATTTAGTAGCTTTGAAATTCATATCACCTATGGATGAAAGCGTATGGATAAAAATAGCAGTCAAGAACAGCATCACAACTGCATTTTCTGGTTTGAAAGAGTCAGAATTTTGATACAGTACTGCCATAAAAGCTAACAAACAGCCGATCAGATTATTATACGGTGGAAGCATGGTGGTGGACTGGTGACTGACAATCTCTGCAGTGAAGTGCTAATAATTAGTAGAGAGACCTACTTGCCAAAAAAAATAATAGAGAGCTAGGTTAGAGATAATCTGACCTGATAACAACCACAAGCAATTGAAAGTTGAGAAAGATGCTCTCTACTTTCTCAGTCTCAAGAATATTCAAAGAAGATTTATGTGTTGTTTCCTTAAAAATAGTCTAAATTATGGTGATGAAGTGCTAGGAATTAGTAGAGAGACCTACCTGTCAAAAAAAATAAAAGAGAGCTAGGTTAGAGTGAATCTTTTTTTTTTGATAAGTAGGTTAGAGTGAGAAAGAATTAGCAATTGAAAGTGGAGAAAGAAGCTCAGATCTACTTGTAGCACATATGGTCGCTTCTCGCTTGTGTTCAATTATAAATAAATAATCAACATGCAACCAAGCAACTATGTTACGCATGTATGAAATATGAAAAGCAACCAAGCAACTATGTTACGCATGTATGAAATATGAAAAGCAACCAAGAGACATCCATGTGTGCGAAACGGAGAAATGCGAAATAAGAGACATGCGAAATATAGTGGACCTACAGCAGACGTGTGGGGAGGGTTGGGTGTAATATCCATGTTGGTTTCTTGCTGTAAGTTATTTACCTATGAGTTAACTTTTTATATTGGCATTTGATGAATATCGACAACATTAGATATTGATTCGTAACCACTGATCAATGATCAATATTTGATATATGCGTACCCTTTTTTTCCTTCAATATTTGATATACTCACCAACCAATTTAACCCTGACCTTGTGGTCCTTGTCTTCTTAAAGGCACAGATGAATATATCTTCTTATATATACGCGGCTTGTCACTGCCGCCCGCCATTTTTTTTTCTCTTTTCCCTTTTTTTCCTTCAGTTTTTTCTTTCTTTTTATTTTTTTTTTCCTTTTTTCATATTTTATTGTTATGTATTTCTTTCTTTTTCTTACTTTTATATTTGAGGACTATTTTACGGTCTCGAAAATTTTTACATGTTTAAATATGCGAAGTTTGCTCTTCAATAATCAAATCGGTGAAAAAAAAGATTTAATTTAATGACAAAATACGAAAAATGAGATGCTAAATAGTGTGCTTTGGTGTACTTTATGGTGAAAGAATAATAACTTCGTGACAAAATACGTAAAGTGTGATGCTAAACAATGTGTTTTCATGCACCTTAGGGTCTAGAAAAAATTAACATGTTCAAATTTACACAAAGCTCATTACTCAATAACCCATTTGGTGAAACAAATATAATTTCACAACAAAATACGTAAAATGCAATGCTAAATAGTGTTTTTAGGGTATTTTAGCATCAATTTGTTTTAATTATTCAAATATGGGAACTTCGTTCCTCAACTTCAACTTTGTATATGTTCTTATATTTTATTAGTGGTTTTAAATCACTCTGCATTATATTTACCTATGTGTTTCACTTTTAATTGTGTTGTCTTCGTTTCTCTCTAATTATGAGTTAACTTTTTATATTGGCATTTGATGAATATCGACAACATTAGATATTGATTCGTAACCACTGATCAATGATCAATATTTGATATATGCGTACCCTTTTTTTCCTTCAATATTTGATATACTCACCAACCAATTTAACCCTGACCTTGTGGTCCTTGTCTTCTTAAAGGCACATATGAATATATCTTCTTATATATACGCAGCTTGTCACTGCCGCCCGCCATTTTTTTTTCTCTTTTCCCTTTTTTTCCTTCAGTTTTTTCTTTCTTTTTTTTTTCCTTTTTTCATATTTTATTGTTATGTATTTCTTTCTTTTTTTTACTTTTATATTTGAGGACTATTTTACGGTCTCGAAAATTTTTACATGATTAAATATGCGAAGTTTGCTCTTTAATAATCAAATCGGTGAAAAAAATTATTTAATTTAATGACAAAATACGAAAAATGAGATGCTAAATAGTGTGCTTTGGTGTACTTTATGGTGAAAGAATAATAACTTCGTGACAAAATACGTAAAGTGTGATGCTAAACAGTGTGTTTTGCGGTACCTTAGGGTCTAGAAAAAATTAACATGTTCAGCTACACAAAGCTCATTACTCAATAACCCATTTGGTGAAACAAATATAATTTCACAACAAAATACGTAAAATGCAATGCTAAATAGTGTTTTTAGGGCATTTTAGCATCAATTTGTTTTAATTATTCAAATATGGGAACTTCGTTCCTCAACTTCAACTTTGTATATGTTCTTATATTTTATTAGTGGTTTTAAATCAAACTCTGCATTATATTTACCTATGTGTTTCACTTTTAATTGTGTTGTCTTCGTTTCTCTCTAATTATGAGTTAACTTTTTATATTGGCATTTGATGAATATCGACAACATTAGATATTGATTCGTAACCACTAATCAATGATCAATAATATTTGATATATGCGTACCCTTTTTTTCCACTAGTGCAAAATAAGGAAAAGAAATAGACATTTAAAGTCACGCGCTCAGATGCCTGCCTTGATATAAGGACGCGGTGGCAAACTTGTAATAAACTCGAAAACTTTTTTTGGCTCGCTAGTTTTTAAGTCAAGCGTAAAATATGCGTGACTTCAAAAGTGGAAAATTTTAACATTTTAAGACAAACCGTAATATTGCTTGACTTCAAAAGTATTTCACAATTAAAAATAAAAAAATAAAAACGTAAAAGCATCATCTTCCTCCGTTCATCACCTATCGTCTCTCTCGCGCTCTCAACCCTCTCACTCACAAGCAGCACCACGTCTTCTTCCTCTCAACCCTCTTGTTCTCTGAACTCTCTCAAATCGAAACCCTAGAAATACCAAAACCCTTGCAATGTTTCCCTCTTCCTCGCGGTCATGGAGAAATACACAGTAAGAAAAGATGCCTGCCGGTCATGGTTTGAGATCTCGCACGAGAGACTCTTTCTCGCGCATTCGGAAGAAGAAGGGTACCATTGCCCTCACCACTTACTCTCGTGACTTACCACATCGGGCGACTATGTTGATATTAGGGTTAACGGCGCCGCCCACAAGGGTATGCCTCACAAGTTCTACCATGGTCGCACCGGCCGTGGTGTCCGAACGTTACCAAACGCGCCATCGGTGTCGAGGTTAACAAGCGGTATACACTTCTCTTCTCTTTATAGATTCTCAATCGCTTTAGTTCGAGCTTGTTGATATTTGTTTTGTCCCCTTTTTGTTGGATCTCGTGCTTTTGTTTCTAGGGTTTTAGTTTCTAGGGTTTTATCCGAAAGCCTATGTGTTATGTTTCTTTGAACTCGTTTTGATTTAATTTGTTTCGTTACGTGTCTAATTTCTCGACGCATTCGCGTTCGTATTGTAAATCTTTCGGGATTTGTAATTTGTTTTGTGTTGATCTTATCAAAGCATCGCATTCATTGCAAGTAAGGATACTTTCTTGCTCCATTAGCATTTACCACGTCTTATATATGTTGTTTGGATTTCACAGAGAGGTGTTCGTACAAAGAGAGAAGAGAGGAATCACACACAGAGAGAGATAGGAGAGAAGATAAGCATGCGAGGAACACCGATTAGTTTTGTGTTTGCTAGATAGTTTTTACACAAGGCTTTTGCTTAATGTGAATTTATAGCCAAACTTCAAGATGACAATGCATTTCATTTAGTTTTGATGGTGGTGATTTTATATCCTGTGCTTTTGGAATTTTTTTGATTAAAAATGGCTGCTATTGAAGTGATTCTAAGTTTATTGAGTTGATGTCTCATATCAGTAATGTGCACTTTGCAGTCGAGAAGATAGGATTGGACTACATGGACGTTGAAGCCTTGAAAAAGTGAACAAAAACAAGAAACTAGTGAAGAAGCTAGCCAAGAAGTATCATGCCTTTTTAGCTTTCAAGCAAGCAATCACAAGCGATTCCTCGTCTTTATATACATGTGGTGGGTAGTTATATTTACATAATATACATCAATCTTAGTTTAGTTTGAATCTCACTCTGAATCTCCTTAAGGTTTCAATTCAATTCAATTCAATAATCACTTTCTTATTCATATTTTTCTTCCGGTTTTTAGGCACACGTTTTATTATTATATATTACTATCTGTTGAAAGTTTAATTATTGTCTAGGAAATCGAGATTGGAAAGGTCGTGAATCTTCTCGTAAGGCATCAATCGAAGGAGATTGCTTTGAACTCTCACGAATTCTTATTGAGTATGAATACCATTCTTCATGCTACATTAATACTCTATATGCTTTAAATGTCTTCTATTATAGTTTTGATTAATAATTAATATTACTGTGCTAGTTTTGCATATGAGAAACAAACTATTTATTCTAAACATAGCTATTGAATTGTAGGGACTGGAATGAGTGGTTCAAAGTTGACACACCTATTACAGGTATAAAAAAATTTAACTTCCTTTATTTGATATTCATTAAGATTTAGTTACTTTTTTTTACACCTATTTATAGCACTGACACTTCCAGTTGAAGATGTGTCCGGTGCCCTACACGTATCGTGTTAGAAATCGACTTTTCAAATTAAAACCAGTGTTTGCGTGTCCAAATTAAAAACATCTTTAAAGTCAAGCATTTAAAACGCCTGACTTAAAAACATCTTTAAAGTCTGGCGCGTGACTTTAAAAGCTATTCACAGAGGCTGGTCTAGAGAGAACACGAGGAATTAAAGTCAGGCGGTTAAAAGTCTGACTTAGAAACAAACTTATGAAGTCAGGCACTCGCGCGACTTTAAATCTCCTGACATACGAAGTCGCCTTAATAGAAGTCACGCTGGCGCGTGACTTTAAATGTCCAATTTGTCTGACTTTAAATCCCTTTTCTGCACTAGTGTTCCTTCAATATTTGATATACTCACCAACCAATTTAACCCTGACCTTGTGGTCCTTGTCTTCTTAAAGGCACAGATGAATATATCTTCTTATATATACGCGGCTTGTCACTGCCACCCGCCATTTTTTTTTTCTCTTTTCCCTTTTTTTCCTTCAGTTTTTTCTTTCTTTTCTTTTTTCCTTTTTTCATATTTTATTGTTATGTATTTCTTTCTTTTTCTTACTTTTATATTTGAGGACTATTTTACGGTCTCGAAAATTTTTACATGTTTAAATATGCGAAGTTTGCTCTTCAATAATCAAATCGGTGAAAAAAAGATTTAATTTAATGACAAAATACGAAAAATGAGATGCTAAATAGTGTGCTTTGGTGTACTTTATGGTGAAAGAATAATAACTTCGTGAAAAAATACGTAAAGTGTGATGCTAAACAGTGTGTTTTGCGGTACCTTAGATTCTAGAAAAAATTAACATGTTCAGCTACACAAAGCTCATTACTCAATAACCCATTTGGTGAAAAAAAATATAATTTCACAACAAAATACGTAAAATGCAATGCTAAATAGTCTTTTTAGGGTATTTTAGCATCAATTTGTTTTAATTATTCAAATATGGGAACTTCGTTCCTCAACTTCAAATTTGTATATGTTCTTATATTTTATTAGTGGTTTTAAATCAAACTCTGCATTATATTTACCTATGTGTTTCACTTTTAATTGTGTTGTCTTCGTTTCTCTCTAATTATGAGTTAACTTTTTATATTGGCATTTGATGAATATCGACAACATTATTAGAAAATCTAGACTTTTTATCTATGGAAGATCAATTTCAATTTCAATTTTAATTTTTTTTCTAATCTTCTTATCTAATTTATAGTTATAATTTAATTTTTTTCACGGGTACTTCAGCCACATTTACGATAGAAATCTCCATCATATTCTTTGTACTTTGTATACGTGCTTCTATTTTATTGGTGGTTTTCATCCAACCTTGCATGATACCCACGTGTTTCACTTTCTATTTGTGTTTTCTTCTTTGATTTGATAATTTTGCACCAACGAGTATTAGAAGCATACTTAAATTGGTGTTTATATTTTTAACTTTCCTTTAATTTGAGAACCACGTCATATCATTTACTATCACTTAAAACTTGCAAAGATTTACCCATGGGAATTTCGGCCACATTTACAATAGAATCTCCATCAACTTCCTTCAAATTCGCATATTTTTAACTTTCCTTTATATTTGAGAACCACGTCATATCATTTACTATCACGAAAACTTGCAGCATTTACCCCGCGGGAATTTCGGCTACATTTACACGAAAACTAGTGTCGAGTAAGAGTAATGTTTTAAACTATTGTGCAGATTACCTTCATGTATTCATTATGAATAGAAAGGGTTCAATCCTTAGTGACACCCTGATATTCGAATATTTGAAACGTGTAATTAGCTAAGATGAAATTCAATCGTCACGATATTTCATTTATGCAGTAGTTTGTTGTATAATATGACTTTGGTGATTTGATCAGTAATTACGCTAAAATGGGGGAGGTTTGTTGGACATTTTAGTGTAATTGATCTCATTATTATGTTAGAATAAGAGTGCACGCTTGTTTTAACATAATAAGGAGAGTTGGCGATCTTTGGTTTTGCCCAACAAAGAATGTTTTCTCGCCAGCAGTTGATGTTGGCGATCTTTGGTTTTTGCCCAAAGAAGAATGTTTTTCGCCAGCAGTTGATGTTCTTTGCACGCCTTTCTCATTGTTTTACCCAATCGCGCGTGAAGCGCGAATGAGGCGCCACTTAAGCGCAAGTCTCGCGCGTGAAGCGCGAACGGAGCGCCAGTGAGGCGCGATTTGGCATGAAATGCTGTTTTAAGCGCAAAACTGCTGTTGACTGCCAGTTTTTCATATAAAAATTGTTGTGAACTGCATCAATCCCTCTGGGCTTCATAATTATTGATCATTCTGGTTCAGAAAGTCATAAGGAACACCATCTCCATACAAATAAACAAAACTCTTGAACACAATCTTCTGATTTTATCCGATTGAACGATTTTGGTTGAACCCCGAAATTTGATTCAATCTGAAAGTGTTATACACAACTTCAAATTTATCCAAGAATCATCTTGAACTATTCGAAATTCTCCAACACAAACCAGTTCCAAATGTGGGGGAGTAAAATCCACAAGAGTGCCTCACATCCGACTGAAGCAGATAAGTGGTATATGAATTTAGTAGCTTTGAAATTCATATCACCTATGGATGAAAGCGTATGGATAAAAATAGCAGTCAAGAACAGCATCACAACTGCATTTTCTGGTTTGAAAGAGTCAGAATTTTGATACAGTACTGCCATAAAACCTAACAACCAGCCGATCAGATTATTATACGCTGGAAGCATGGTGGTGGACTGGTGACGGACTATCTCTTCAAGATTAATTTATGGGAGAGGATTGACTTTTTCTTTTTTTGAAAATCAAAAGATCATATTTTTTGATCAGTAATCAAAAGAATGGTGACTACTTTCAATATCAGAGAAAACAAAAGAATAATAAAGGAGAGACGAGTCAAATAAATAAATAATACAGAGGTTACAATGAGAGTATTTATAGGTAAGGTAAGCTTGGTCCAGTATTTATAGGTAAGGTTAGTCGCGTCATCTCGAGAATGGAATTGGGTTGAAGAACGCCAAACACATTAGAAAATTGCTGAAGCATTTAGAATTAATCCAAAATATTGAAATCTCTTCTTCCATCCCCCTAAAATATAAAGTGCAACTTGCAGGAGCATGGGAACATCCGACTTATGTTAACACATCATATGACATCATGTAGCAGCGACTAGCACAGCTTCAAATGATGAAACATGCGCAGCTTCAAAACCGCTACCTTTAAAAAAACAATTTTAGCCCAATTTTTTGACAAAAAAACATACAAATATACGGATACAGATACTAATACGTATTATATTAGTATAATTTTTCTTTTTTCTTCTTTGGAAGTCGTGGGGCCCATACAAATATGGAAGATATGGGGTCTATTTGTATATTTTTTTGTCAAAAAATTGGGTTAAATAGCATTATTGTTAAAAAAAGGAAGGTAAGCGAATGCTTCCTTTTTTTTTAAAGCAAGCATATATTATATATAAAAGTACACGGGGTACTCACTCATATACAAACAAGAGATATCAACCAAAAATAGGTCGAACAATACAGCTACTACTTGCAGAGATAATCAATAGTATCAATAAACTTAGGTCGTCCCAAACAATTTGAAGATCATGTGCAAATCTTAAAATTTGGGCCCCGAGGAGGTCAAACTTGTGAGGAACAAATTTAAAAATTTATTCTAAAAATTAATCAATTATATTAATTTTTGAAAGTTGTAATTAATTTTAAACAAATCATCAAACATTTGGTATGAATTAAATATTTTATAATTAATTTATATAATTATTTTTTTCTATGAAGCTAATATATTAGTAAATACCTATTTGTTATCGATAAAATATTAGTAAAATATAAATGACACGAACAAGTATAATTAGAAAAGAATAAGCCTATATACAAAATAAAATAAAAATAATAGGCCAACGTAACTGCCAAAAAAGTTAAAGGCCAACATATGGAATTCTAACAGCAACATTTAAAAACAACTATTTTTTTGTCCAAGTTTAAAAACAACTTTTATTACTACTAATGCTTTCTATCTAAAAATATAAAATGAGGAGAGAAAAAAAAAGCTAAAATACTCCTAAAGTCTCTTAATTTAATTTAAAGTAACGATTTACTTTTTTATCTTTTTTTTGTCCCAATTAAATCCTTTATTTCTTAAATTTTGAGCAAAACTATCATTTTCTGTTAGCCTCCATCCAACTCCGTTAAAAAATACCTATGCGGCCATTATAGTGCTGATGTGTCCTTTATCCTGCTGATGTGGCATTTTAAAAAATTATCCACCTTTTGTCAAAAAAAAAATTATCCACCTCATTTTGAATTAAATTCTATTAAAAATTAAAAACTAATTAAAATATTTTATTAATTCTTCTTCTTCGGTCAAGCTTTCATGTCCAGTCCACATTCATCAAATTAATTCTTCTTCTTCCTCACTGTCAAGCTTTGGTTTTCCCCTACTTAATCATCTTTTCATAATTCCTTTGTTCCACTTTCGTTTTTCCCTTCTTATTCTTCCTTTCGTTTTTGATCTTGTCAAGCTTTCGTTTTTCACATCTTTGATTCTTCTTTTTCGAAACCCAATACAGATCTGAAACGAAAATCAAAACCCATTACATGTGTATAGCTGAAAGTAACGAAAACCAATCCCATTACAGATCTGAAATGAAGAAAATCGAAACCCATTACAGACCTGAGGTGCAACAATGGGGTTTGCAGTTTCGATTCCGTTGAGTTCTTTCATAGGAGCTTTCATGGATCTGCTAGAACTAGTTCTTTTTGCATCCACTTAGTGATGATGTTGACGCCTTTTTCTAGTGATTTTCTGGAGTTGGTGTTTCGGGTTTTGCCATTACACCATTGTTGTTGCAAAGAGAACCTGAACATTTTAGCTTCTTGAAAGAATATTTTTCTGCAGCAAAACATGAAGAAGAAGATGAAGACATCACGTAGAAATAATGTTTTTGTTTTAGAAAATAAAAAAAAATAATTTAAAATGACATGGATTTTGACACACCATCCGATTTGGCATCCACGTCAGCAGCTTAACAGCAAGTTGTACAATCTCTGACGGCGTCAGTCAAAAAACGTAGAAAAGGATTTGTTTGCTTAAATTTTGAAAGATAAAAGACCTATTTGAGACAAAAAAAAAATAAAGGACTAAATCATTATTTTTAATAAAGTTAAGGGGCCCCAGGAGAATTTTAACCAAAAAAAAAAGGCAAGCCATCTTATTTTTTTCGAAAGGCAAACATATGATATATATATATATATATATATACAATCAAAGAACTAAATCCAAAAACAAAAGAAGCACAGACACGAACCACTCATAAAATAAACAAGATGCGACATTCCCCCTTTCCTGGAACCAGCACCAAGAGAAGGAAAGAATCCTGTCATAAGATCTCCGATAATCTTGAACACCTACTGAAAAAATACAATTGTTTCTCAAATCCCAAGTAACCCAGAGAACTGTGTGTCAGATAAGCGTCAACGCACATCTACACCTAGCTCGACCACCAATGTGAATGAACTACATAAACAAAGACCGAATATCTTGGCAAAACACAAAATCAAAACCCAACCAACTAACAATAGCGTACCACAACCCAGAAGCAAACCTACAACCACAGAAAAGATGAGTAGCTGACTCCTGGAAATCTCCGCACAAAGTACAAACAGTAGCAGCAACATCGGTAATCACTCCTCTGCGAAACAGATTTGTCCGAGTAGGCACCCTATCCAAGAAAAGCTACCAAGAAAAAGGCAACCACCTTAAAAGGGGCAAAACTCATCCAAATCAAGTTTAGAGACCCAAGCACTTGATCAGAGAGCCTCAACACCCGAGAGAGTTAGGAGCATTTAGTTTTCTAATTTGACAGTTAGGAATTTTGTTAGATAATTAAGATTATGTTATTGTTGTTATTTCTGTGTGTATGTTGGAAATAGAGCAACTGCAGGGGATCAAAATTTGTGTCTGCACGTGTGTTTGTGTGTGTGCACACGTGTGTCCGTGTGTGCACGCGTGTTGCTCATGCCCTTGCGGGGTAGCCTTATTGACAATTAGTCCTTAAGGTTACTTATGATGTCCCTACATATATCTCAAATTTGATTATTAAAGAAATGCACTAAGTTTCTTTTGTAAAAAAAAATATCTGATTTGCAAAAATTTATTAAAAAATAAATTACTATAAATTTTACAAAAAAATAAGTTCTTTCTCAAATTCTATCATTTCTTTTTTCTTTCTATTTCTCTTTTTTCTCTCATGTAAAAAAAATAGTAACCACTATCAAAAATCAACCAATCATCAATACAATATGCTAGCAAATTTACAAAATTAGACACTTTTGCTACTTTTTTTTATAGGCAAGGTTAGTAGTTAATTGTTAGAGGAGTGGGGAAAATGTTAGTTTTCGGGGTTTGAACCCAAGACCTCCTTCTTACTCCTTCGATATTCCTTAGCTCGACAACTGAGCTAGACACTTTTGCTACTTGATACCTCACATTTTTTGGGAGCAATATTATACTTTTCTTCACTTACTTATTAGCTTACTTTTTTATTCTTTCTTTTCATTCAAATATTTTTTCTCTCCTTATCCATTATTCATTAATTCTCAAATTCTCTCATTTCTTTTCATTTCAATCATTTTCTCTCTCATTATCAATCATTCTCTCTTTTCTCAAATTCTATCATTTCTTTTTTCTTTCTATTTCTCTTTTTTCTCTCATGTCAAAAAAATACTAACCACTATCAAAAATTACAAAATAAATTTTTTAAATAATTTAATAATTTAATTAAAATGACTAAATAAATATGAAATGATCGAAAATTTACTATTTACTACAATCTACTGAAACTACTAAAACCAATTAATTCAACTACTAACAATTGTTAAAAAAAATTAACCACTATCAAAAATTACAAAATGACTTTTTTAATAATTTAATTAAAATGATCAAATTAATATTAAATAATCTACAGTTAAAAATATAAATATGTGGCAACGGGAGCGACAATGAGAGACTGACAATTAGAGTGGCAATGAGAGCGACAATGAGAGACAAACAATGAGATTGACAACGAGACGGACAATGGGAGCAGCAACGGTAGTAACAACATGACATCAACGGGGGTGCATATTGTATATTAAATCGCATTTTCTTTCTTTCTAATTTTTACTTCTTTATTAAAATTAGGAGAAGATACTGACTTTTTTTTTAACTTTTTAAAACACAAGTCTTTTAATCAAGTTGAAATATAGTCTTTTTATCGAGTTTTTCCTTTTTCTTTTACTAAACATTGCAATTTTCAAAGTATTTATAGATTCATAACAAACTATAACAAATATTGTGACACCCGTGCGTATGCACAACAGGGCCGTGTATGGACATTTAAGGGCCTAAGGCGAATATGGTAAAGAAGCCTAATATTTTTTTTAGTTTGGACCGTTGCCTGCTACTCATGGAATCCCAACACTTTCAATGAAAGACTAATCTTCACTCGTACTTCGGATCAAATTTTGCACTTGTTAACACTGAATTTGTTCACTGTTAAATGGACTCTCGTGTTGAATCCTTTCTCAAAAGGAAATTGCTTATAAAACTATTCCAATTTTCTATAGAATTGCATCTAAAATATTTTTTTAATATGCCTAGTACTTGATTGAATTTTTTTTGACATATACAGAACGAGTTATTAGTCAATTTGTTCCTTGAAATTTCAAAAAAAAATCAATTTAGTCCTTGATTTTTGCAAAAAATATTTCAATTTAGTCTATTTAGTATATCAATTTAGTCCCTATATTTTGTGAAAAATGACTAAATTGAAACACTTTTACAAAAGTTAGAGACTAAGTTAATGCACTCCATCTTAAGAAATAGACTCAGCTAGTAACCGGGTTCGATCTCCGATGATGGAACAAATTGGAGTCTGACTTACGGTACTAAGGAATTTTTTAGTAATTATTACAAAATTGGCATAATAGTCATTTTCCATCAATGAAAAAATCCAGTAACCACACAAACACTAAATTGTGGTTAGTATGTACTAACCACCCAAACACTAAATGGTGGTTGCTCACCAGTCAAACGCTAAATTGTGATTAGTCATGTATACTAACTATTGAATTGTTGTATAATAGTTACCAAAATTTTTAGTAATTGTTATTAAGGAATTCTTTAGTATCTTGAGTTTTTGCCCTTATATATTATATATTCACTAATGATCGAGTCAAAAAAAACCTCCAACTATTTTCTCTCTTTAACCAACACCGTTGGTCTAGTGGCATAAGCTATCCTGAGAAACGGGGGTCGATTTGATCCTCTCAGGTCCAACTCTTGTAGTGGACAAACTCGGTGTTGTCCAGTATAAAATTTGCTCCTAAACACGAACAAATATTAGTCTTTCATTAAATGCGTTGAGACACTCGGTAAATAGCAAGTAATGGTCCAATGAAAAAAAATACAATAGTACTTATAGACAGTCCCTCTGGATTCTGATTGGTGAAGCATTGACCGTGAGTTGTAAAGAGTGCGATAGAAAGGATGCTGATTGGTTGTTTTTGTCAATGTCTCTCTGGATTGCTCACTCTCTCAAAGAGTTGACCTAATTAGCTTTATAAAGAGGATTTCAAGCAATCTTGTAATTAGTATTTTCCCTATCAACACAACACAAAGTACATTTTGATGACATTGGAGTTAGGTTCAATTCCAATTATGTATCAAAGTGCAGTTACAAACACTTTCTAACCAACAATCCCAACTATATGTTGCTGTTCTAGCTTCACTGTTAATGTTTTTTTGTTTTGGTACAAGGTTCCCTGCTAAATATGTTTTGTCATATGCAGAATTAGCATCTATCTATGGAATTACCAGCTACCACTACAAATGCATCTAGTAGATGGGCGCGTTTTTTTTTATCCATGGGCGCGCTTTTGGTATTCACAACAAGGTGGTGTGTGTGCTATTATTCACTCCAACAATGGGTAGCGCTTCCAAAAACGCCACCCATTGCAAAACACGTCCTCCCTAATACTTAGCGCTTTTTAAAAAGCGCTGAATATATCATAAGCGTCCTCCCTAATACTTAGCGCTTTTTAAAAAGCTACTGAATATATCCAAAGCGTCCTCCCAGATACTTAGCGCTTTTAAAAAGCGCTGAATATTACCCCTTATACCCAGCCGCTTTATTAAAAGCTACTGAGTATTGCCTATTTGTGTTATTAAATACCCAGCCGCTTTATTAAAAGTTATTTGAGTATTGCCTATTTGTGTTATTAAATACCCAGTAGCTTCATCAAAAGCGCTGAATATTGTCTAAATTTTTTTTTAATTTTTTCTGTTTTTGTGTGTTTTCCTTTTTATATTTACAAATTACCTGCATGTACCAATCCAATCCAATACATAATGAGAATCAATTTGCTAAGAGGAACACAAATTACATATAATGAAACAAATTACATAAGAGGAACCAAAACAAAATAGCTAAGAAGTTTCATTATCTAATTCATATGTATCCAAAACAAGCTATCAAGTTACAATATTATGAACCAAAAACTAGCTAGGCTAACTTATATGTATCCAAATGAAACTTTAAAAAAACGGAGAGATAATCGCACCATTCTCCCTAAGCTCAAAGAATCGCTTCAACAGAGTATGTGTTGCTTTGACAATCGCTAAAATACTGAAATTATATAAATAAATAAAATTAGAATTGAAATGGTTAAATAATGGAAAGAACCACTATTAAATCGAAATCATATAAAAATATATTATAAGTAGATACCTGACGGGGGATAGTCGTTTTCTTTCGGGTAATAATATCCTTCATATACTTCATGACGTAATACCCACAATCAATGTTATTCAATTGTTTAGGACACTACAAAACATAATTAGATTAGTTAATTGTTAAATTGAGTTGAATATAGTTTTTTGACAAAATAATGTAATGTATAAGTTAGAAACTTACAACTATTGGTAACCATTTGACCGTTAATTTATCCACTCCCCAATATGTCCTTAAACCATTTGAATAGAATGTCATATAACTATATTAATAACAATATATACATATATAAGTAAAAGTAAGAAATGCAGAATGACACAAAATAAACACACCTGGTAAAAAGCTCCACAAACTCCAGGTGGTTTTTGTAATGATTTTGAAGTGAGTCAAGGTAATACACGGTTTTTTTCCTAGGATTAATTGCATACAAAACCCAATGTCTCCTACAAAATAAATTTAGGAATAAGTAATTGACTACTATTAAAAAAATGCATCTTATATAAGAATTAATGAGTAAAAATTCTTACCCAAAATTAACTTGATGCTAGAAGTAAGACATCATCATCGGGTTCTATTTTGAGCTTCAATGAAGCGGTCATTGACATAAGTTTGAACAAAGACTGGTTTTGTTCCACAAGTGATTCATAATTTGGCAGGCTGGGATTCACTTGATGAAAGGTTGTACTTTCCGGACACAAGAACAAATATCTATGTGTATGTTCGGAAGGGACCACAATGTCCTCGTACAGCGTTTGTATAAAAACGCTGGGTATATGTGAGAACGAGCCAGGTCATGCGCAGCGTTTGTATAAAAACGCTGATTATTCCTGGCGTAATGTAGAGTCATGCGCAGCGTTTGTAGGGAAACGCTATTTATTAGCTAGCGTGTTTTTGTGATAAGCAGCGTTCTTTGAGGAAACGCTGCTCATGGTGGCGCTCATTTTAAGCCAATCTGGCGTAGTGTACTACCCGCTGTTGTTGTCTTAAATTAATGAGAAGTATTTTTTCTTCGTATAAACCAGGGTATCCTCTGCACGCAGCTGTAGAGACTAATCTCTCAAGCCGGGTATGACCACAATTGGTAGGAAATTTCTCCCTCAAATGATTTAACACTGCTGCAAGCTCAAGGCTGGATCCAAAGTCAAAACCTTGGTTAAGTCTTAAATGAGAGAAGTATGCTAAACTATTCTAATTTCTTAAATTTTGTATCTTCTTAGCTATATATCCTATTTTCTTTCTCTTAAATCAATGAGAAGAATGCTACGCAACTTGCTTATTTTTTTTGAATGAATGAATGAATGTCCCTTGTGAAGACTTGTTGCTAAAACAGATATCAAAAGAGGGAGGAAAACTAACAAGTACAATTCTACAAATAGAATTCAATACAACGGGATTTGCTTTTTCTTCAACGTAATGATGCTCCTTATTTTGCCAAAAAAACAGTACATTAATTAAGCTAATTCCCAACAAGTTGAAGTTGAACTCAACTTCATCTCAAAAGCAGGGAGGGTTTTTCCTCTAACTTGATAAAAGCAAACACTTAGAAGTTAAAGGGTCACAAACCACAATCAAGATAACACACAGTATTTTCCTTCCATAGTCATCAACATATCACAACTATAGCTAGCATGGAATCATGTTTAAGACGATATCGAACATCGTGCGAGGGAGGGCTAAACATACATACATATATAAAATACAAGTAGATGATTTTTCTTATTATCTGCAAAATTTGACAACACATAAATTGGGGACCGGGATGTGATGAACCTTCATATCATATCATATATTATATATAAGACATCACGTAGAAATAATGTTTTTGTTTTACAAAATAAAAAAAATAATGACTCAGTAAAAATAATAATTTAAAATGACATGGATTTTGACACACCATCTGATTTGGCATCCACGTCAGCAGCTTAACAATAAGCTGTACAATCTCTAACGGCGTCAGTCAAAAAACGTAGAAAATGATTTGTTTGCTTAAATTTTGAAAGATAAAAGACCTATTTGGGACAAAAAAAAATTAAATGACTAAATCATTATTTTTAATAAAATTAAGGGACTCTAGGAGCATTTTAACCAAAAAAAAAGGCAAGCCATCTTATTTTTTTCGAAAGGCAAACATATATATATATATATATAAATGAGAGGAAATAAAGTCGACTACAAGTACCCAACCTCAAATACAATCAAAGAGCTAAATCCAAAAACAAAAGAAGCACAGACACGAACCACACATAAAATAAACAAGATGCGACATTCCCCCTTTCCTGGAACCAGCACCAAGAGAAGGAAAGAATTCTGTCATAAGATCTCCGATAATCTGGAACACCTACTGGAAAAACACAATTGTTTCTCAAATCCCAAGTAACCTGTAGAACGTGTGTCGATAAGCGTCAACGCACATCTACACCTAGCTCGACCACCAATGTGAATGAACTACATAAACAAAGACCGAATATCTTGGCAAAGCACAAAATCAAAACCCAACCAACTAACAATAGCGTACCACAACCCAGAAGCAAACCTACAACCACAGAAAAGATGAGTAGCTGACTCCTGGAAATCTCCGCACAAAGTACAAACAGTAGCAGCAACATCGGTAATCACTCCTCTGCGAAACAGATTTGTCCGAGTAGGCACCCTATCCAAGAAAAGCTACCAAGAAAAGGCAACCACCTTAGAAGGGGCAAAACTCATCCAAATCAAGTTTAGAGACCCAAGCACTTGATCAGAGAGCCTCAACACCCGAGAGAGTTAGGAGCATTTAGTTTTCTAATTTGACAGTTATGTAAAGTGTAAAGATAAAACCTTATATCTTTCTTTGCAGCAAATTAAAACACATCCATGTACATACATATATAGCTCACAAATGATACGCCTGAACTTCTTGTAGTTCTATATTTGGATGTTGAGCTGGATCTGAACGTGTACTAGTAGTCCATCGAATAAAGAGGTTGGTGATTTTATCCACCAAGTTAAAGAATCAGAAAGAGGTAACTAGTAAAAGGAACATGTTGAAGAGACAACACTTCCAAAACTCATGGAGTATAACCCAAAGGAGTGTCTCACATCCAACTACACCAGAAAAGTGAAATATGATCTTAGTAGCTCTCAGTTCCTTGTCACCCATGGATGCTACAGCATGACAAAAAATAGATGTTAAGAACAGGAATACAGTTGGGTTTGTTGGTTGGAAAGTGTTTGTGTCTGAGTTTTGATACATAACTGCCAATGAACCTAACTCCAAGGTCATAAGAATACTGTAGGTTTTTTCCATATTGTCTGTGATTCTGTCGCTGTGTTGAATGGACGGGGAGATATGGAATGTATTTCAGGTGCTAATGTACTAGTGTGTGAGAATTTGAGCTTGTTAAACCCTCCTTTTCTACCACACTCTATTTATTTACAAAAAAAATTTATTCTGTCGCTGTGTTTTATTTATAGTGATCTCTTCATACTATGCCTATTTAGCTATGCCACCCCAACATTTAATTAATAAAATATATATAGCTGTGCTCGTAAGGCTGAAAGTGAAAATGGCTATAGAAATTCAACAATGTTATATAGACATATATTTTTAGACAAAAATCGACAAAAACCAACTTATAATACCAATTAACTAAGTTTTTTAGACTATTAGCCAAGTGATCAATTAACCAAGTTTTTTAACAACGGCTCGAAAACTGTGAAAAAACAGGTTGGCTAATAGTCTAAAAAACTTGATTAATTGGTGTTGTAAGTTGGTTTATGTCGATTTTTGTCTAAAAACCTATGTCCAAATATCATTTTTGATAGAAATTCACCCAAAAAAAAAGGAAAATAGCTATAGTGCATTGCTTCTTTGACACACTATGTTATATTATTATTATTATTATTATTATTATTATTATTATTATTATTATTATTATTATTATTATAATAGTAAGAGAATGAAGAGAAATGTGGAGTGGCTACTTGGAAATTGAAAGAAAAGAAAGACGACGAAGACAAAGGTGGAGGAATATTATTATATTTTCTCTTGTTTGATTTTCAAAATTTGAGGTGAGGCTAGAGTTGCCTATCACGTTATATATATTTTCTCTTGTTTGGTTTGCAAAGTTAAGGTGAGGCTATGGTTGTCTTTAGAAAAACGTTATATTTTTTTTGTTTGGTTTGCAAAATTTAAGGTGAGACCACCCAGGGTTGCATTTCGAAAAACATAGGTAATTTACCCATGTTCACTTGTAGTATTTCTTAAATTTTGACACACACATCCTATTAATTTAATATTAATGTGATCTATATATACAATATACAAATATACACTCAATGCTTTGATTTCAGGCCAACTTGTATTCATACTATATTCTTATGAATGAAATGAACTAAGTTTGTTTGTGTCAAAAAAAAATATACAAATCAACCAACAGGTTGGGTGAAATTTACTCTTAATGTGAGCTCTTGATCACTTTTGAAAAATGTGGGTAACTTACCAATCTCACTCATTCAAAATTTATCACATATATCCAAATAATTTAATATGAACATTAAAAGAAAGGAAGCTATATGACCCGATCAAAAGGTGGTCTCCAAACTCTTCTCAATGTTAAAAATCCTTTATTGGAACGTCAGGGACATTAGCAACCCTGATACAAGAGTAGTGTTAAAAAAGCTTTGCAAAATGCATAAGCCTGATTTTTTGTTTATTTCTGAACCTTGGGTTGAAATTGATCAGATTCCCATTAATTTTTTCTCTAATTTGCAGTTGAAGTTGTTTGCTGAGAATAATAGAGGATCATTGTCCTCTAATCTTTGGTGTTTTGGTACAGATGCTTATAATCTTGCAGTTATTTCTTCTTCTAGCCAGCAGGTGGCTTTCTCTATAGTTGTGGAAAATCGAACTCTCTACTTCTCTGATGTGTATGCAACGTCCAATAATATTATCGCTAGGCAACAACTTTAGAGCGACTTGACTAACTTGCTGCGGGATCACTCTGCTCCATGGGGTTTTATTGGTGTTTTTAATGCAATTTTGGGTGCTCATGAGCACAGAGGTCAGGGGCTTTCTTCAGCTATTTCTTGATCCATATTCCTACGCGGGGATCTCAATAGATCCATATGTAACGAGGATTGACTTAATTTTTTGGATAGTGTTGATTGTTTGCACTCTTATTAGAAGTAAGTCAGATCATTTTCCGCTTCTCCTCCTTATGAAAAAGGAGTCTTTACAGCAACATTCCTCTTTTAAGTTTATGAAAATGTGGGCTCAACACCTTGATTGTAAGAGGCTCGTCTCCGAGGTCTGGCAAACCCCTGTTGTTGGCTACCACATGCATATCTTATAATATCAGAAGTTGAAAAATTTGAAATCCAAGCTAGAAGGACTGCAATACTATCGTTTTTGGTATTGTTTTCACTAATGTTAATGAGGCTTTAGCCAAACTTGATAATATCCAGGGACAGATTAATAATCTAGGTGGTTCCGATGATTTATTCTCTCTTGAGAAGGAGGCTCAAACTAATTTGCAATATGCGCTAAATTATGAAGAAGCATATTGGAAGTAGAAATCTAGAGTTAACTGGCATAACTTTCGGGATAGAAACACTGACTTTTTTCATAAAATGACAAAAATTAAAAATGTTACCAAGAGGATATCTGTTATGAAGAATGGTGATAGTATTCTTACCATTGCTGCTGATATTGAGAACCACATTTTGCACTACTATCAGAATTTATTTTCGGTGAATAATGACGTACTGTCGTTCCAATGATCTTATTTGGGATGTTATTCCCTCTTTAGTTTCGGAACAGGAGAATATTATGCTTACTAATTTACCTTCTCTGGATAAGGTTAGAACTGCAGTTCTCTCTCTCAATGTGATGGCACCCCTGGTCTAGATGGTTTTGGAGGTTTCTCCTTTCAAGAGTACTGGGATATTGTCGCTCAAGATGTTTATAATGCTGTGCTGCAATATTTTCAACAAGGTTAGTTGCTCCCTAACTTTAATTCTAATATTGTTGCTCTGATTCCAAAAGTTGATGGAGCTGATAGAATAGAGCATTATAGACCTATAGCTCTAGCTAATTTCAAATTTAATATTATCACTAAAGTTATAGCTGACAGACTTTCTCTAGTCGCTAGCTCCTGCCATTATCTCTAATAATTAAAAGAGATTTGTGAAAGGTAGAAACATCTCTCGATTGATCTGCGCATGACCTCGAATCTATCAATTTGCTTTGAGAAAAAGTCTTTTAGAGGCCAATTAGCCTTGAAAATTGACATTAAAAAAGCCTTTGATACTATAGACTGAAATTTCTTACTTCAAGTTCTGGCTTTTTGGCTTAAATGAGAAGTTTTGTTCTTGGATTAATATTATTCTTCACTCACTAAGCTCTCTTTTTTCTGTTAATGGCCATGTTGTTGGTTTCTTTGGTTGCAAAAGGGAGTTAGACAAGGAGACCCTTTGTACTCTCTTTTATTTTGTTTGGCTGAAGATATTCTTAGTCGAGGCATTTCTAAACTTGTAGTAGATGGTAAGCTTCAGTTCATGGTTGGCCCGCGAGGTTTCTGTATGCACAGTCATGTGTTATATGCTGATGATATAATGATCTTCTCTAGAGCTACTAAAAAGTATTTCTAGTTTGATGAAATTCTTTTTCGCTTATGAACAAGTCGCAGGCTAGGTTATCAGTAAAGAGAAGTCTAAAATTTTCACTGGCAGCATATCTTCCTCTCGTGTTACTGCCATCTCGGCTTTGCTCGATTTCTCTAAAGAATCTCTCCCTTTTACTTATCTTGGTGTCTCTTTATTCGTCGGAAAGCCTTGGTGAATCCATTTGTTGCCTATTGTGGATAAGATTAAGGCTAAATTATCTTCCTGGAATGGTTCGTTATTATTTGTTTTGGGTAGAGTTCAGCTGGTAAATTTTGTCATTCTGAGTATGTTGGTCTATAGCTTTTGCATTTATGCTTGGCCTGCTAATCTCCTTAATATTGTTGACACTTGGATTAGAAATTTTGTGTGGTCCTGACGATGTTACTACTAGAAAATTGTTACTGTTGCTTGGCATACGGTGTGCAAGCCCTTTCAAGAAGGTGGTCTGGGTCTTAAATCTATCAAAACATTCAATAGGGCTGGTAAGTTAAAGCTTGGCTGGAGTTTCATTTCTACCAACCTCCAATGGGATATGTTGTTGAAAGCTAGGGTCTATAAAAATAATAAGCCGGTGATCTATCATGTCTCTTCTTCTATTTAGTTGGGATTAATAATCTAGGTGGTTCCGATGATTTATTCTCTCTTGAGAAGGAGGCTCAAACTAATTTGCAATATGCGCTAAATTATGAAGAAGCATATTGGAAGTAGAAATCTAGAGTTAACTGGCATAACTTTCGGGATAGAAACACTGACTTTTTTCATAAAATGACAAAAATTAAAAATGTTACCAAGAGGATATCTGTTATGAAGAATGGTGATAGTATTCTTACCATTGCTGCTGATATTGAGAACCACATTTTGCACTACTATCAGAATTTATTTTCGGTGAATAATGACGTACTGTCGTTCCAATGATGTTATTTGGGATGTTATTCCCACTTTAGTTTCGGAACAGGAGAATATTATGCTTACTAATTTTCCTTCTCTGGATAAGGTTAGAACTGCAGTTCTCTCTCTCAATGGTGAGGTCTAGATGGTTTTGGAGGTTTCTCCTTTCAAGAGTACTGGATATTGTCGCTCAAGATGTTTATAATGCTGTGCTGCAATATTTTCAACCAGGTTGGTTGCTCCCTAATTTTAATTCTAATATTGTTGCTCTGATTCCAAAAGTTGATGGAGCTGATAGAATAGAGCATTATAGACCTATAGCTCTAGCTAATTTCAAATTGAATATTATCACTAAAGTTATAGCTGACAGACTTTCTCTAGTCGCTAGCTCCTGCCATTATCTCTAATAATTAAAAGAGATTTGTGAAAGGTAGAAACATCTCTGACTGCATCTGCATAGCCTCCGAATCTATCAATTTGCTTCAGAAAAAGTCTTTTGGAGGCCAATTAGCCTTGAAAATTGACATTAAAAAAGCCTTTGATACTATAGACTGAAATTTCTTACTTCAAGTTCTGGCTTTTTGGCTTAAATGAGAAGTTTTGTTCTTGGATTAATATTATTCTTCACTCAGCTAAGCTCTCTTTTTCTGTTAATGGCCATGTTGTTGGTTTCTTTGGTTGCAAAAGGGGAGTTAGACAAGGAGACCCTTTGTACCCTCTTTTATTTTGTTTGGCTGAAGATATTCTTAGTCGAGGCATTTCTAAACTTATAGTAGATGGTAAGCTTCAGTTCATGGTTGGCCCGCGAGGTTTCCGTATGCACAGTCATGTGTTATATGCTGATGATATAATGATCTTCTCTAGAGCTACTAAAAAGTATTTCTAGTTTGATGAAATTCTTTTTCGCTTATGAACAAGTCGCAGGCTAGGTTATCAGTAAAGAGAAGTCTAAATTTTTCACTGGCAGCATATCTTCCTCTCGTGTCACCGCCATCTCGGCTTTGCTCGATTTCTCTAAAGAATCTCTCCCTTTTACTTATCTTGGTGTCTCTTTATTCGTCGGAAAGCCTTGGTGAATCCATTTGTTGCCTATTGTGGATAAGATTAAGGCTAAATTATCTTCCTGGAATGGTTCGTTATTATTTGTTTTGGGTAGAGTTCAGCTGGTAAATTTTGTCATTCTGAGTATGTTGGTCTATAGCTTTTGCATTTATGCTTGGCCTGCTAATCTCCTTAATATTGTTGACACTTGGATTAGAAATTTTGTGTGGTCCTGACGATGTTACTACTAGAAAATTGTTACTGTTGCTTGGCATACGGTGTGCAAGCCCTTTCAAGAAGGTGGTGCTGGTCTTAAATCTATCAAAACATTCAATAGTATTTGGTAAGTTAAAGCTTGGCTGGAGTTTCATTTCTACCAACCTCCAATGGGATATGTTGTTGAAAGCTAGGGTCTATAAAAATAATAAGCCGGTGATCTATCATGTCTCTTCTTCTATTTAGTTGGGATTTAAGTATTGTATTTCTGTGATTCTCGAGCACTCAACTTGGAAGCTTGGAACTGGTGTTAGAATTAATTTTTGGACGGACTCCTGGCTCTCTAGGCTTATAGTGGATATCATTGGTATACCTCCTAATGTTCACAGGGACCTCAAAGCTACTGCTAGTGATTTTGTTGTAGACAGTAGATGGTCTATCCATACCGATTTCATAAATCATTTCCCCCAAAATTACTTCGAAATTTAGAATATTGTTATCCCTAATACCTCGGTGGATGATCAATTGATGTGGGATTGCTCTAACTCTGGAGATCTGACTTTCAGAGATTCTTACTTTTTCACGCTCCCGCTGGGCAGGTTGTCCCCTGGACTAAGATAGTTTGGAAGCATTTTATTCCGCCCTCAAAATCATTTATTCTTTGGAGGGCTATTCATAATAAGATGCCTACAGATGACCAACTTTAGAATAGAGGATGCACTGTGGTCTTTGTTTGTAGCATATGTGGCAGTGATTTAGAGACATCTCACCACCTTTTCCTGGTCTGCCCTTTTGCCAAACACATTTGGAATTGGCTCGGAGGACTCCTAAGCCTTAATATTTCAGAGCATTTTATCCTCGACTTCTCATGGTTGGAGTCCTCAATTGAGTGACATTGTATGTGCTTCTATTGTAAACATTTTTTGGGTGATATGGTACTGCAGGAACCACACTAGATTTTATAATCACGTGATCCCCTTACATACTGCTATCAATTTAATTATTTTCAATGTGACTTTAGCAGGAAATGCCTCTAAATCCACAATGTCTTCTACTGCTGCTGAATTTATGATTATAAAAGCCTTTAATGTCAATGATAATTACAGAAGTTCTTCAACCACCAAAGAGGTAATTTGGACCCCACCTGCTCCTTACATGATTTAATGCAATACGGATGGAGCTCCTAAGGGGAGCCTTGTCCCAACTGCTTATGGTGGTATTTTTAGAGACATGAGTGTTGTTGTGCCCTTCATACTGAGCTTACTGGAGCTATGTTGGCTATTGAGATTGCTTTTGATAAAGGTTGGATGTCTTTGTGGTTAGAATGTGAATCCCAATTAGTTGTTTTGGCCTTTAAGAATTGTAATGTTGTCCCTTGGAAGCTCCGCAACAGATGAAACAATTGTTTATCCTTGACTAGACAGATGAATTTTGTTTGTACCCACATTTACAGAGAAGGTAATGTTTGTGCTGATAAGCTTGCAGGTCATGGAACAAACTCAAGCGGCTTTACCTGCAGGTGGAATCTCTTCCCGAGCTTCATTGCAGAGGACTTTTTCACAAATAGGTTAGGTTTGCCTAATTAACTACAGGTTTTGTTAGTCCCTCTGTTCCTCGATGGGTTGGGTTCGCCTTTCACATCCTATTTTTGGTGTGCTGAAGATGATTGTTTGCGGCTCTGGTGCCGACCTGGTTGGGATGAGAGTCGTTATAGTGATGCTTTTGCGCACCTTGATAGGTTTGCTTTTATTTTTTTCAGTTATCTTGATGTTTATGCTCATGGATTTTGGTCTAGTCCCCCCCATGTTTTCTGTCATTTTTCTTTTTTTTTTATCAATAAAATTTAATGGGAGTACTATTTCCTTCCTGCTGCTTTTTCCCTAAGAAGGGTTTTGTATCAGAAGGTTTTAACGAGGCTCCATATCCCTTTCTTTTGTTTTAAAAAAGATTAATATGAACATGGTGTAAAAGCTTACACACACACATATATATATATATATATATATATATATATATATATATATATATATATATATATATATATATATATATATATATATAGGTAAACCAATGTATTCTCCACACATGATGTGGAGACTAATCCTTCAAGGTATCAGAGATCCTTTAAGAGGTTAAGATAAATTAGATTCTTTTAATGCTCTTGCGGTCCACATCAACGTCTACCAACAAATATATTTTTTATACGCACCGACCAGGGCTCAAACTCAGGACTAAATGGTTAAGGGGTTCAAGTATCTACCACGTGCGCCACATCATATTGGTAAGCACAAATATATTTTAAGTGAGACATATAGTAGATTCCACAAAAAAAAATTATTGTTATCAATTTTGTTTTTTATCATTCCAGGCTTATGTGGCATGCAGTAAATGAGGTAGAGTCCAGCACGGCACAATAGCAAATAATTTTTTTATAGATAACATATGCAGCGGCGGACCTTGGGACACGTGCAAAAATTTTCAAACACACATATCGCTAAATTTGTAATAAAAATAAGACTATCAAGTTCAATTTGTGTTGCACTAGACCAACACAAATTAAGTAGCACACTAATAAGTTCTTAAATATAAATTAAATAGCACTAAAAAAATCAATATATTCAAAAAATACAGAACAAATTCAAATTAAATAGACTTTTTATTACTGGTGCGCGGTATCCACCGGATTTGTCAGTGACTACTCTAGTTCGAGGGACCTGGCTAGCCATCGGTATACCCGGCTTTGCTAGTCTTTGTGGTGCTCCCCTCCCAACTGAGTTTTTGCCACACTCAAAATTTGAAAGAGGATGTGGTGAGTGTGGTGCATTAGAGTGGTGCAAAACTAATAACTTTGGTGCAAAACAAAGAACTTGGGTGCAAAACATATTTTTCAAGGGATGCAAAAACATTTTTCCCTAAGGTATCAGTGCTAATTTTATTTTTTCAGGGGGTTTACTTGAACCCCCTCAAATATATGTAGGTCTGCCAATGAAAAAAGAAAATAATATAGGGACTAAAAGTGCCAAAAAGTTTTAGAGGGACTAAAAACTAAAATTGTTATATTTATAGGGACTAAAAATATATTTAACCCATTTGTCAAAATATATATATATATATATATATATATATATATATATATATATAACCCTTGAATAAATTAGCTACATTTTTCCAAAGACAACTGCAAATTTACGAAAAAAAAGGCTTAAATATCATTTTGATCCCTACAAAATGAGTGAAAATCTATTTTTGTCCCTGCAAAAATAATTTTGTAATTCTTATTATGCCTATTATGCCATATATTGAAGTTATCTCCAAATTGAAGTTGAGTGGGTATAGTAGGCATTTAATATTTGTTTTAAGTGACATGACAGTCCACGAGTGCTAAAACGTCTACGTCAATGTTGCCAATTGTGTTAAAATGTGGCAAATCAGCTTAAAAATCAAAGTAGAAACCAAAATGAATTAAAAAAATATTTTGCATAGACCTTCTTAAAAAAATTATTTTTATAGAGACTAATATAGATTTTCGGTCATTTTACGAAGAGCAAATTAATATTTAAACCAAAAATAAATGTTTTGACGGGACCCACACAAAAACAGGATCGGCCAAAATAGATAGAAAGTTGCAAAGGACAAAACAAAGTAATCAAAAAAAAAGTTGGAAAGGACAGTATATTTCATGAAATGACAAAAATACCGTTTATAATAAATAATAAATAGTTTATGCATGCACATTGTCTTTTTTTTTTTGTCATTTCACGTTTCTTTTCTATATTTTTTTTTTGGTGAGAAATAAGGGGAACAACCCCACAGAAAACGAAACTACAAAATAGCAAGCCCGTCTTTATCCAACTGAAGAAATGGGTGAATTAAGACAGGTGCAATGTCGAAAATTAAACAATTATACGGAATTGAAAAACTAAGATTAGCGAGAGCATCAACTACCAAGTTATGGTCTCTAAGAACCTTTGACCAACTAACAAAAAGACCATCATTAATTAACTCTCCCACCCTATCAATGATGAGAGAAATTATCATTGTGAGAGCATCACCGACCAAGTTGCCAAGATAGAATCAGATTGCACGCACAAATTGAAGACAATTTTTTTGATGAAATATTTATTCATCATCCAGATAGAGTTAAAAATAGTATAACATATACTATTTATAAATACAATATTCTTTATATATCTACTTTTATAAATAGATAAATTTGTTTTATTTATTTTGTCTATAAATAACTTTTAGACTTAAATACTTGTTACCCTTGCAAATATAGCTAGCCAATATTCAAACATCCCCTATTTAAAAAAACACCCTGCAAAATATAAAAATTTTGAGCTACCCTCTTTTCAGGGGGGTAAATGAATAATTTTATGTATTACAGGTGGGTAACTGGATAATATGTATTTTGCAAAGTGTTTTTTAAATTTTTTATTTTTGCAGGAAGGCAGATGGAATATAAATCAAAAGGAGAATCAGAATAGTGATTATTTTGTTTGCAGGAAGGCACCATCAATTTCTTACCACTGTGAAATTCCCAAGATTCTTTTATTTGGTCTTCTTGGTGTAATATACTTCATCCTCGCTCCTTTGATACTATCATTTCTCTTGGTCTACTTTTGTCTGGGATACATCATTTACTGCAACCAGTTGTTAAATATATGTTTACGTGCCAAAGTACCAGACTAGAGGAGAGTTTTGGCCTACAGTGCACAATTACACAATTTTTTTCTGTGATGACCAAGCAATTCAAGAAAGCATTAGCATGTTGTGGTGGATTTCACTTTGCTAGTGGCAGACAAGATTGTTCTCTTTGTTGCCTTCATGGCTTGTTTCTTTGGCTTCTATTGTGTCTTCATTGGCTTTGTATGTTGTTTTGATGTAATATTCTTTTAGATTTGATATGTACTTTTCTATTGTTCATGTCAAGCTAGAAGTGTTGTGAATAACTTCTAGCTTGCGGGGGACTATTAGATATAATTAGTATTAGGAATTAGAAAATTAGTTAGTGTCTAACTAACTTAGTTTGATTAGTTTAGAAGTTAGTTAGTGCCTAACTAACTTAACTAGATTGGTTTAGAAGTTGTTACATGTGTAGTTAATTTTCTATTGGAGTTAACTATAATTAAACACTTGTATATAATACTATTGTACCATCAATCAAAATATAGATAGAGTTTATTTTTCCAATTTTATCTCTTTCAATTGAAACTCATTCTTGGAACTCTTTCATCTCCTTCATGGCCTCAATGGCTTAATACATTGCATCCATAGGTGACATGGGATTAATAACTACTATGATCATATACCACTTTTAGGGTGTAGTTGGATGTGAGACACTGTTGTGGATTCTACTCCCTGAGTTGTGGAAGTGGTGTGTATTCTACCTCTTTCTCTTACTGGTTACCTCTTTATGCTTCTTTAGCTGTGCTGATAATATCAACAAGCTCTTCCTCCGATGGATAATATCAGCAAAATCTTCATATGCTGCTCAAGAAACAAATATGGAACAACGGGAAGCTCAGGCTCAGGCGTAAGATTGTGACCTGCGAACATGCAATTAGATGCCATGCGGCTTGGTTTGGTGCACGTACCTATCGGGTTTGCTTTGAAGTTTGAATCGTTTTCTACTTAAATTGCTCTGTCTTATACTCCCTTTCATCTTTGTAATAAAACTTTACTCATGAGAAAGTCTCTCGGCTAATGTTGAGTACATAGCCTTTTTTTATTTTTATAAATTGTATGTGAACCTCTGGAAATGTGTTTCCAGGTATAAAAGTTATGTCTTATGACTTTATTATTACTATTTGGGAGTTGCATTATGTAAAGGATTTTGAGTACATTTATACTTATAACTAATAATTAATAATATAACAAAATATCGCATTGTCTATATTCTTTTGTGCTTAGAAAAGAAGATATAATTAGAGGCCGAGGAAGAGCTTGTTGATATTATCAGCGAATTTGTACGTTTTATGTGTTCTTATTAAACTAGTAACTTAGTTTCTTTTTTGAGTTTTTAGTTGTGTTACTGTAACAGTAATTAGTTAACATAATTGTATGGTAAAACTGTTAAGTTTAGTTAGTTAGTTTTAGAGTTGGTTAGAGTTAACACAGGTTAGTTTTTCGGTTAGGAATACAGTTAACCAAGGATGGTTAAATACTGTACATCAAGTTGTAATCAGTTAGTTGAACATTGTTGAATGAATAGAAACTTTACTCTTCTTTTTCGTTCATTCCTTTTTCCAGTTCTTGTTCAACATTTCCTTCACTCAAATTCAATGGAATTCTGATAAATCAATATGGTATCAGTCGCTTTCCGCTTACGCTTCACATCATTCTTCACGATTCGTCATCAAACCATTCGTTGATTCCTCAATTCTTCAATTTCGAGAATTTCATCTTTGTCTTCCTCGACAGTTCTTGATCGCAGTTCCTCTTTCATGGGGAATATCAATTCCACGTCTAGTCCGTATTATATTCATCCCTCGGACAATCCCAGAGCTGTGCTGGTCTCCAATCTTCTCAATGATTCAGGGACAAATTACGGTTCTTGGTCGCGTGCTATGACCATCGCCCTCGGTGCAAAGAACAAATTGGGTTTTATCGCCTCCATTCCCAAGCCGACCACCGCTGCCATTACTGCAGCTTGGGTTCGTAGCAACCACATGACCACATCGTGGATCTTGAACTCAATTTCAAAGGATCTCCACAGTAGCGTTCTCTATTCTGATTCTGCGGCGACGATTTGGAAGGAATTAAAGAACCGATTTGAGCAGAGTAATGGGCCAAGGATTTTTCAACTCAACAAAAAAGTTCTCAATTGCTCCCAAGGTATTCTTTTCGTTAGCGCTTATTACAGTAAATTCAAGGGTTTATGGGATAGTTTAGCTGAACATAATCCAAAGAACACTTGTAACTGTGGTGGTGTCGATTGCTTGGTTTCCTATCTGAATCGTCAAGACGTTTATGTCTTTCTCATGGGTCTCAATGAGGTTTACAGCACTGTGCGTGGGCAAATATTTCTCATGGAACCTCTGCCTGATATTAGCAGAGCTTTTTCCCTTGTAATTCAAGAGGAAAAACAACGTGAGATTGGTCATACTTCCATGGAAAATACCTCTCAGATTGCCTCTGCTGTTACTACCAAAGGTGGCAAGAAAGACCAACCCCAATGCTCTCATTGTGGGGTTTCAAATTGCACGGTTTCCCTCCTGGCTACAAGAAATAGAAGGCTGCTGCAACTCACCAATCTGTGCTACAAGTCACTACTGGACCTGGTGCTTCAACCGAGACTACCATTGATCATCAACAATACCAACAATTGATTCAGTATATGCAGAACCAACTTGCTAAGGCTTCTGTCACTGATAGCACAGACAAATCAGGTGAAATTGTTCTTCATTTCACTTGTTCTTTAAGTTTGCTTCATTTGGTTTTTACTTGCCTTTATATGAATGATTGGATTTTTGATTCAGGGGAAACTACCCAGATTTGCATCTCTTTGGCATCTTTTATCTCATATACCATGTTGCATAATACATTTGTAACTCTTCCTAATAATCATAGGATATCTGTTTTAGCAACTGAATCTGTGAAACGGTCTTCTGGATTAGTTCTTCGTAATGTTTTGTGTATTCCTAGTTTTCATTTAAACATTATTTATGTTGGTTGCTTACATCAAGATCCAAACTATCATGTTTCTTTCTCTAATAATGAATTTTTTATCCAGGATGCCCTCCATCAGAAGGTGATTGAAAGGAGTAACTTTCATGATGGCTTATATTTTTTTACCTCACGTATTGCTTGTAATTCTGTACCATCTATTTCACATAGCTTGAATAAGATTAGTTCTGTTTCAAATGGTCAACTATGGCACTCTAGGTTAGGTCATGTTTGAGATGATGTTTTGAAATCTTTGTGTAATAAACTACCTTCTTTGAAACATATTGAATGCAATAGTGATTTTTGTTCCATATGTCCCTTATCCAAAATGCATCGCTTGCCTTTTATTTCACATAATCACTATTCTGATTCTCCTTTTGATTTAATTCATTGTGATGAAGACCAAGTCTGAGGCTCTAACTCTGATAATGTGCTTCTTTAAGTTCATCAAGACTCAGTTTGAGAAGTAAATTAAGGCTATTTGTACTGATAATGCTAAGGATCTAGCATTACACTATTTTCTTCAAAATCAAGGGACACTGCATCAATTTTCCTGTCCCCACAGACCTCAACAAAACTCTGTGGTGGAGAGGAAACATCAACACCTGCTCAACGTGGCTAGGGCCCTCTATTTTCAATCCATGGTTCCTCTTGAGCACTGGGGAGAGTGTGCTTCCACTGCAACTCATTTGATCAACAGAACACCATCTACTGCCCTCAAAGGTAAACCTCCTTTTGAGTTACTCTACAAGCATGAGCCTGACTACTCATCATTACGCATATTTGGTTGCCTTGCCTTTCCCTCAACAATTCCATCCCAAAGACACAAAATTTCCCCTAGGGCCACCCCTTGTGTCTTCATGGGCTACCCCATTGGAGTCAAAGGTTACAAGATTTTTGATCCTACCACAAATAAGTTGCTCATTTCTAGAGATGTGATTTTTTGTGAAACTATTTTCCCCTATCATCAAACATCTCCAAATGAACCCTCAAACCTCCTTTTTCCAGTTACCCTACTTCCCAAAGTTTCTGACCATTCCCAACGTTCAACCACAAATATTGCCACTCCTTCAAACAATGTCCTTCAAACAATGTTCCAGTGGTCTCTATTACTATACCAGATGGTCCTATTGATGTTTCTGATCCTCTTTCAACCACATTACCAGAACACACGTAGATCCTCCTGCTCCTATTGAGTCAGAACCAATTTTACCTGAGATAAATGCACCACAACAACCCGAGCCTAGTCAACAAGCCTTAAGACGTTCCTCTAGACCTCATAACCCACTTGCTCACTTAGCTATCTATGACTGTAATTCTATCCATTATCCCATACAGTCCTTTCTCAGCTATGCTAATCTCAATCCCTCTTATAAACACTTCATCCACAATGTTTCCTCCATTTTTGAACCACAATTTTTCCACCAAGCTATCAATTATCCACAATGGCAAAAGGCAATAGCTGATGAGTTAATTGCTCTAGAGGCAAACAATACTTGGACAATAGTCACTAAACCTCTTGATAAGAAAACTGTGGGATGTAAGTGGGTCTACAAGGTTAGTATCATGCTGATGGGTCCCTTGATAGATGTAAAGCTGGACTTGTAGCTCAAGGTTTTACACAACAATGTGGCATTGATTTTTTAGACACTTTTTCTCCGGTAGCAAAACTTACTTCTGTCAGAATTTTGCTTTGTTTAGCTTCTCAATTCAATTAGCATTTGTTACAATTGGACATTAACAATGCCTTCCTTCATGGGGAGCTTCATGAAGAGGTTTACATGAACCTTCCTCTTGGCTATCCAAGTCAGGGGAGAATAAGGTATGTAAATTGAATAAATCTATATATGGCCTTAGACAAGCCTCGAGGCAATGGTTTGCCAAGTTTAGTGCCACAATCACTTCTTTGGGGTTCAAAATGAGCTCTGTCGATCACTCACTATTCACCAAAGGTTCTAGAACAGATTTTATTGCATTGTTAGTCTATGTTGATGACATAGTCTTGGCTGGTCCCAAAAAATGCCTTATACAGGAAGTTCAAACTATGCTTCAACATCATTTTACGCTAAAGATTATTTGGTGAACTGAACAGTACATCTATCACATTGAAAATATACTTTGCGGTTTGCTAATTGACACTTGGTATACCTCTGCTAAATCGGTTTATGTACCCATGGATCCTAGTGTAAAGCTCAATGATACTGATGGACAAACTTGTTATTGATTGCTTTGACTGAAGTCACTTATTACAATACAATAGGTTGTCACACTAATAGCAGTACTAACTTATGCACTGGACATAAGGTCCAATAAAAGACCCAAAATACAACAACAATTAGAAATGATACTTACAAACTCTCCTTTAAACTGGAGAGCATCAGCAAACAATTTACAATCAAAGAATCATTCTAATACAGATAAAATGAAAACAAAATTCATTCTAACACAATAGAGGTATGCATGTCCAGACATTTCTTCAGTTTGACAAAAGTTTCGTTCTTTACTGGTTTAGTTAGCTGTTCAGCTAACTGATCTTCTGTGCTGCAGAATTTCAATTATATCACCTCTTCCTTGCAGAGATTTCTAAGGAAGGGAAATCTCAAATCTATATGTTTGCTCCTACCATGCATAACTGGGTTTTATGATAATTTAATTGTTGAATTATTGTTGTGAACACTCAATTTTTAACGTTATTTTTGACGTTTTCTCGAAAAATTACGAAAAATGCATTTTTTGCGTCTTTTGCGTGTTTAGGCGTCGAATACGTCATTTTACTCGTTTTTTTTACTTTCGCGCTATTTTTACTCTTTTTTAAACAAAAGATATATATAATTCGAAACTACAAAAATAGTAAGTTTTATTTAATTTGTTTAAGTAAGTTGTCTTTTTACAATAATCCAAAAATAATAATAAAATAAATACTAAATTAAATAAAGCAGCGTCGGCACAATGATTCGTGGCTCGGTAGGAGGTGATTTGGATCCGATCCAAACCTACAAACAAAAGTCAGGCCCAGTCAAACCCAGTCAAATGTAATTAATGCAAAAACCTAAAATGTTAGTATATAAACAGGGTCTAAACACAGTCAAAGGAGGAGGAAGACGGCGGAAAAATGCACAGACAGCAACCATATCACAAAATAGCATTTTGATCTGCCAAAAAATTGTAGAGGGGGAAGCCACCACCACTCATACCCAAACCACCGTCACCCACAACCTTTCTCTTCCCCCCACCAATCACAAGCCGCCGCCCCACCATAAACCACCTAAGGCGAACCACCGTCCCTGACGGTAGCGCGGACCACCCAACGCTAACCTCTCACGCCCAACTACCACCACCTCCTAACACCATCGTAAACCCATCTCCACCGAACCACCCCCCACCGTAAACCAGAAACCCCGCGCTCATCCTCACACCACCGTTGGTCATCCCTCTCCCACCACCATAAATCATCCTCTCCCACTCCCACAATCACAAAAAACAGTCCAGCAACAGATCTAAAAACAAGACCCAAACAGACAACAAGAAAATCGAAAGGGAAGGAGAACCGAAAAAAAATCGAAAGCAGCGAACCAGAATCAGTCCCCGGCGTGGAGCGCCGCCGCGGCTTCGTCTTCCACGGCGAGCCTCTCGCGAACTCCGGCGAGGCCTCCTCCCCCACCATCGCGAGCTTAGGCGTGCCTTCTCACTCTCTCTTTCTCTCGGACCTCACCCTCTCTCTCACCGTCGCAAACCCACCTCCGATCTCACCCAATACCCAAATCGAACCTTCCCCTTCTCCTGTTGTCTCCATCGCCTCCGTCTCTCCCTTTTATCCTCTCCTCCATTTTCTCTCTCTTCGAAACTCACCCTTTCTCTCTCTAATGGCAGCGCATGTGAGGAGGGAGAAGGAGGATATGGTGGGTTTCGTAACACCTGATCTCCTTTCTTGTTGTTTATTTATTTATTTAAATTCTATTTTTATTTTTATTTTTTGTATTTAATTTTTAGTTTTTCGATCTAACTACTTACACCCCCTCCTTTAATTTGTGCACCTCTAGCAAGCCCACCTCGATGATGGGTTAAAAGCGCGATTGGGCCTTTCGATTCTGCACCCCCTTTGGTTATTTTAATTTCAATTGTTATTACTATTATTTCTTGTTTCTTTTTTAGTTATTTATTTATTTTGTTCCAAAATAACAATAACATAATTAGGATTTGGTCGACGACGCGTCTTATCAAATCGCAACACCATTTAAGAGACCCGAGTTGTACAACTTGGTCCTAAACCACTTAAAAATTAAAACCGAACAACACGTCTTTTTCGAAAAACCTCAAATCAGTTTAGTACTATGTAGCACCTATTTTCAAAAATAAAAAAAATAGGGGTTCGGCCGAGATGTACATCTTGTCAATCCCGGTTTAAGAGACTCGAGTCGTACGACTTAGATCTTAAACCCCTTCAAAACTAAAATCAACCCAACCAACAAATTTTCAGGAAGAACTACGTGACTTTTGAGTCTCTCATCGCACCAGAGAGTACGTAGGCGCAGGACCTCCTGTCAAAGTCAAAATTAAAATTTTCCAAATTAGTCCCTATTTCATTTCCTTGTAAATAATTGATTATTTTTCTACCATTTTTATAAATATTATTTTAGGGTAAATAAAATAATTAAACGGCTTAGTAATCGTTGCGCAAATCAAATTTAGGGTGCTCGTCTTGGGACAGATGTGTTAGGGTGCGAGTGAAACTAGTTTTCACCCCTTCCCTTCGCATAACCGACTCCCGAATCCAACCTAGTTACGTAGACCAACTAACTTCAAATTAGGTTTTTCTCAATTTTCCTATTACTAATAAATTGGGTGGCGACTCCTCGAATAATCTATTTTTGAGCCGTCCGCGTCGAGACCCCGGTCACGACAATTGTCACACAGCAGTGTTAAACACTTCTTCAGCTTCACTGGTAGAGAATGTCTCGATGGGCTTCTTCGTTGAGCACCAAGAGACAGCTCCAGAACTCAACTTGTAACATAACCAGTGGTGCTTTTCCTGTCCTCTATGTCACCTGCATAATCACTGTCAAAGTATCCTAACACTTCTTGTTTCTGCTTTCTCTTATACATAATTCCAAGGCTAGTAGCGCCTCTCATATATCTCAAGACACGTTTTGCAGCAACAAGATATTTCTTAGTAGGTTTGTCCATAAACATGCTAATGAGACTAACAACATACATGTTGTCAGGTCTAGTAGCATTCAAGTACACAAGACTCCCAACTATTTTCTTAAAACAAGTAGAGTCTACACACTTTTCTTCATCATTTCTGGTAAGTTTACTGCCAACTACCACAAGGTTTGTCACTGGCTTGTTCTCTTCCATGCCAAACCTGCTAAGAACCTCATCAACATACCTCTGTTGCTTTACAAAATTTACCTCATCATTCTGGACACCTTCCACACCTAGGAAATAACTCATTTTTCCTAGATCAGACATGTCAAAGTTCCCTTTCATAGACTCTTTGAACTGGTTTATTAAAATAGTATTCCACGTATACAACAAATCATCTACATACAGGCTGACTATGATGATATCAGTCATGTTACCAATTTTAGTGAACAATGTATGCTCATGTGAGCACTTTGAAGCCTTCCTTGTTGAAATATGACTTGTTGTACCAAGTTGTGGGGCTTTCTTTAGCCCATACTGTACCAAGTCGTGGAATATCCTTTCCCTTCTTTGCATAGCCTTTTGGTTGGTCAACAAAAACCACTTCATCCAACTTTCCATCAAGGAAAGAACTTTTAACATCTAGTTGGTAGATATTCCACCCTTCTTGAGCAGCAACAGCTAAAATGCATCTGATGGTGTAACATCTAGTAACCAAAGCAAAAACTTCCGACTATACCATACTCCTAAGCATACCCTTTAGCAACCAATCTAGCTTTGTGTTTTTCAACCTTCCCTTGTACATCATTATACTTGGTTTTGTAAATCCACTTAACCCTAATTTTCTTAGCACCTTGTGGAAGTTCAACTAAAGTCCATATGTATCATTTTTCTCTATGGATGATAACTAACTTTCCATTGATTTCCTCCACTTCTCATGTTTCACACCTTCTGGAAATGAGATAGGATCAGCAAGATTTTCAAAAATAGCTAAACTGTGTACATTCGCTCCTTCTCCATCACTTTCTAAGTTATCATCTAGGACAAAATCATCCAAATATGCTGGTCTTTTTCTAGAGCATTAGAGGATTCACCCCTAGCTTCCTTCCTTTGAACTGAAACATGCTCAATACTGTGACCATCAGTACTCTGATCATTAGTACTTTGAGCATCAGAGTTCCCTTAATGGTTGTTCTTATTGGTATTGTCTGTGAAATTTTCCTCCATAGATTGTTCAGCACCACCTTCAATAACTAAACACCCTCCATTTTTACTCATGTCAGCATTTCCACTCCCAATTCTCATTTTCATCAAAAATCACATCTTTACTTATCATGATCCTTTTGGTACTAAAAAGGAAACTCAAGCAACCCACAGAAATCAATCCCAAGATGGAAAGAACATCACGAGTTTGCTCAAGTGCAGAAAATAAAAGGATAAAGTAAATTGCCTTCAAATAAAAAGGGACAAGAGTGGAGCACTCAATTGTCGAAAAGAAATTGCATTGAATTAAAATAAGTTTGAAAATACAAAGTGGTTGGCATCATAAATACATTGTTCATCGCTATAGCCAGAGATCCTGTGTTATTGGATGTGTTAGGCGTAATGGGTTACATAATAATATGAAATCGCCCTGAGTTGAACTCCTATTTATAGAGTTAGGAAAGTAAAATGTTGTGGACACATGCCATTATTTGAAAGTGGATAAAAAATAAATAAATTATTTAATGATTGATGTCAGTTTTCCCTTGGCGTCTAAATGTTCCACACCTGTCTTCTTCAGTTCGGTATTTATCCGAAGCATTTTCTTTAACTGCTCTTGTGTGTTGCTCTAATCTTCGAAGTTTCACCTTCAATATTTCCCTTGAAAGCTCTTTTCACGTCATCCGGAAAGTGTTGTCTTTTCGCGATTATTTTCTTGAATCTCCGAGGTTGGCTTCTAAAGTACCTTCGAGTATAAATAAAACTCCTGAGCCATATCACCTTCGAATATTGTTCTACTTACTATTTCCCGAATTATCCCTTTTTTAGTGTCATGCTAACGTGTCTAACAGCTAATTTTTAATCCAAAATTCGGCTGTAAAAGATGCCCCCAAATGTTTGTTCTCGTCGAAAGTGAGAGAGGGAGAGAGAAAGAGAGAGAGAGAGAGAGAAACATTTTAGTAGCTTTTAATCTGTCACTCAGGCGAAACGTCGCCTCAGTTATTGGGAGTTTATTTGTCACACATTGTTTCAATGACGTATGCGACGCTCTATGACCCTGGCGTCGTTTCCAAGAGATATTAATTACACTTGCACGCTTTAATCAACAACTAATCCTAAGACTTATAAATACCCAATTTGGAGTTGATCATTTACTTGGTCATTTTCTTTTCTTCGAGTTGCAACTTACTGGCGTGGATCTTCACTTTCGAGTTACTCAAAGTAACTGTTTTCAAACTTGATCGTGGTGCGTGTGAGTTGTTTTCAACACACTCGCCACTACTTTCGTGCTTATCGAGCACCATTAGCCCACGTCTTTTCAATCACCTCACTATCTTCAGCTTAACTTTCATTATAAAAGGAACTTGAAGAGTTTTAATTTCGAACTTAATATTTCGCGATTCTTCAAAACAAGTTTTACTCTTTACCCTTTCTCGTAAAAAACCAATTTATTTCTTCTTCACAAAATTTTGCCATTCCTTTTGCTTCGAATCAAGCAACCACCATCAAATACGATGACAACGAATTTGCTCATGATCCAGAGGGAACAAATACCGAACAAACCCTTTGGCAATCTCAAGTTCTTATTCCCTTCTCAAATTCTGAAAAAGTTCATGCCTTCTTGGGACCCATCCACCCTCCTTTACATTGCTGGCAGAAAGTTCCTATCCACTTCCTTCCTGAAGATAAATCCAATTTGGCATTCGAGAAACCTATCGATCTTAGATTTTTGGTCAAGCATTCGAGAAACCTATCGATCTTAACCCAAAATAGAGAAAGAATATGTACCCCATGCACTAGCAATCATAACACCAGTAACAACAGAAACGAGAGCCAAATACAGCCTTATTCCGGGATTCCTCTGACAACTTCACTACAGCTTAGGCTGACTTTAGCTCTTTCAGAGCAACTTCCTTCTCCTCAAGATCCAGGTTACACTCCTCTCGCAGTTCTTAAACAACCACATTACGACAACAGTCAAGTTTCTCCTGACGATCATCCAACTCTCCCTCTACCCAATGCAAAGAAGCATAAATACCCTCCTTTGTTTCGCAAAGATGTGTCGACTTTGACTTGCTTCATCAATTTTGTTGCCAAGCTGGTCGAGCTTCACCACCAAGTTGTAGGGCTTAGCCAGAAACGTCTCGTAGTCTACCCGAGACAGGTTGGCAAAAGTGGCGGTAGAGGGGTTAGAAGGCCTCGACCTCTTAGGCTTGTATACCTGATGGTTTATGTTTCTTTGATTTAGGGGAGTTCCCTTGCAGTTGGACGCCCAAAGGGCGCTTGCTGTTATCGGATTGGTGAGTACCGACTAGCCAGACTTCATTAAGCATCGAAGAGGGATTCACCCTAGCCCCTGTATCCGACACAAAAATCAGCGTATCAGGACGATTTTGTTAGGAGGCACCCCCCTCCTCCGAGTTGAATATCATCATCACTGCAGTCACCCAAGCCTTTAAGTCGATTCAGGATGTTGGCCGACGTCATCTTATCTGCAAATAAAATAACACACGCCAGACTCACATGACTAGAAGTTAACCAAAAAAATAGATAGAGAAAAGAAACGAAACTTTTCCCAACCATGAATAACTCACATCTCACTTGAAGTTCCAGCTTGGACAAGGCTGTTGGTATCAATCAGACCCTTCCCAGAGATATACTTCGACGTCCAAAGTCGAAGAACCTTCAAAGTCCTCCTGTCCTTCCTCGAATAAGTGTTGGTTTTCACTATAAAATGGTCGTACGATCAATCGAAATTGAATTGCGTTGCTTCTATCTGACCAATAACACACTACCTTGGCCGTCGAAACCTTGTTGATCATGAAGACATAGAAACAGTCATCTTTGAAGTTCTTCACCGACTCACAATAAGCATCAAAGAATTTGAACTCATCCTCTTCTGTAGACTCACCCATTTATACATCGTCGCCCCATCTTTGCCCTTCTCCACTTGGCGAACCACTTCAAAAAGAGTGAAGAATAGCATAACTAAGGAAGGTCATCTGAAGAGTTGCGTCATGATTTCAAAGACGCGAACAAGTGTCCAGGAAATGGGGTGCAGCTGAGAGGGGAAACCCGAAGCCAGCGTAGTACCTCTCTCTCAAAATAGGTGAATGGAGGTCAGACCCGCAACTCGTCCAACAAGATGGGGTAGGAAAAAAATTGTAATGCTTGGATGGAGAACCCACCGCCAAGATGGAGGGGACACCTTATACTTTCCACACTTGACCGTTGACACTTAGCAACCTCTCGTACGAAAGACACTTGACCGTTGACACTTAGCAACCTCTCGACTTGGGTAACCTCCAAGTAAGAAACAAGGTCCAAATCGGGGTGATACATTTCTGTCGTAATCCCCTCACGGCATTCCCCACCGAGGATTCTCCCTCAAATTCTTGTTCTGACTCGTTCTCGTCGTCCTCATAAAGACTCTCAAAGTCGGTCTCTGTGTTCTCCTCCTCCGAGCTCATGCTGGTATGAGCTTCAAATGAGATTTGGCCCTTTATTTCCCATACTTAACACCAGCGCCAGACGCCTCTCCTCTACTGACATGAGAATCTCTTACAGCTGTCTTGGGTAGGTTTTCCGTACTTAGGGTCTCTGGGCGTCTGTTTCGTTTGGGCCATACACCTACATGATGAAAAGGGGATCGACATCAGCAAGTTGCGTGAAAGTAAAGAGCCGACTTGAACGACGATGTCAAACTCGGCGACCCCATTCGCTCCAAAGAGGAAATTCGAGGTAAGTCAGCCCAACCTGACCTCAAAAAAGGAAGTAAATTTAAATAAAGCAGAAAGAACAAATACCTCGGGACTAAAGGCAGAGTAAGTCGATGAACTACCACTATAAAAGTTCACCGGAAACTGGAAGTCTTTGCCGGAAAAGCACATCGGTCTAATGAGTAGCAAGTCAGAGTGATTGTGTGAGAAGAGAAGCAAACATCAAATGAGGAAAGGAGGTCTCGTTCTTATACACTGGGAAAGGGCGCAAAATTCCCAATATCAAAATGTCGCCTCATCAAGACGAGACGTCGAATCGACCAACGCTAAAATTGAGGCAACACCCCGCCAAAGCACGCCAATTGAGGGATCTTCATCAGGTTGTCATCAATGACAATACTATTCCCACGTGCTTTAAACTATGTGAAAGGCCACGCGCCTGACTGAGATGCTCCAAAGCGTCTTACCTCCATCTCGACTTTCAGGCCGTGATCTTATCTCGACCTCGGCCTAGAGGGCAACTGTTCTGGTATGAGCTCTACTACGGACTGACCTTGAGGAACCACGTTGGGAAGCCCTGACCTCACACTTGAGGAACCACGATGGCCATCCTGGCCCACTCACGACCAAGGTGGGACTTAGACGAATATCTGGCTCTACACCTGAATTGTGATTCACGTCATGCACAGATCAAGGGCCACGATCAACCCACATCCAACAGCTCATGGCCAACTCGCCAGGTCCTATAAAACCTACTCGTCCTCATGCGCCAAGTACGAGATCATTATCCATCTCACCACAAACTTCTATACACTGACTTTGGCGTCGGAGTGTGTAGGTCCCACACCCAAGACGGCCAGCAGCTCGAAGCTCGGAGGATATGTCGATCCCAGTCATCTCAACCTCGACTCAGGTCCTATCCTAGGACATTAAGTTTCAGGCCAAATTTCAAATTTGGCTTGTTATGACCAAAATGCCCGAACCAACACGGGTCGGGTAACCTACTTTTCCACCTCTAATTTGATAGGTTTGGACTGATCCACTTCCAACGGGTCCGGCCCGACATCCGGTGGGTCGGCCACATCAATCGTTGAACTCGCATGTCATTCGACTCTTGGGTAAAGTGAAGAATTTTAAAAAATATAAAAAAAAATTAATAATTTTAATTACTCTATCCAAAAGTGGAGGGACGAATGAATTGTATCGATTTGTAACGGGTTACGGTACCCCTTGTACCCCCATTTAATAAAATTTTGACTTATAAAAAAAAAGAATTTTATGAATGAAGAATTAATTATCTCATCCAAACAAATAATATTGAAAATGAAAGATTTTCAATTGATGTATTTGAATTGCCTAGAATTTAAAATTTCCTAGAACTTTTAAATGCCCCATCCAAACACACTCTTTTGTGGCCATCACAACCCTTCTCAACTATAGGATCCGCGCTTGCACAAAGCTGTAACGTAAAAAATGGGTTGGGAAACAGTACCATGGGAAAAACTTATAGTATTCTAATGGTTTGGAAGTTAGCCCTTTTTTTTTTGACAATAGGTTTGGGGTTAGCCTTTATGTTTCAAAGGTCGGACACACCCTTTCCTAGAATTTACCATTTAAATTCAACAACTATTTAATGTTGGATCTGTTTTTTGGAATGATAGATTTTGTTGGGGCCACACAACAGCATCTCTCAACTATAATTAAGATCATACCGTTGAGAAAGCTGAAATGTAAAGAAAGGGTTGGGTAAGTAGAGAGATTAATGGAAAAAGCATATAGTATTCTAATAGCTTTGGAGTTGGCTTTTATGGCCATTATGTTTCAAAATTCAGACACAAACCCTTTTCAACCAACAAACCAAACTGTATTTCTGTTCTTGATTGCTATTTTTTGTCATACTGTTGCATCCATGGGTGACAGGGGATTGAGAGCTACGATGGTTATATTTCACTTGTCGGGTGTAGTTGGATGTGAAACACTATTGTGGGTGATGCTCTTTGAAATTTGGAAGTGGTGTGTATTCAACATTTTCCTTTTAGTGGTTACCTCTTTCTGTTTCTTCAACTGGGCGGATAAAATTAAAATCATCAACCTCTTCCTTTTACTTGATGTCTCTTTCTACCATTTTATTAACTGGTGGGTGAAAATCACCAACCTCTTTACCCAATGGACTAGTGCTACACCTTCGGATCCAAATAATGGAACAGCAGGAAGCTCAGACGTATGATTTGTGACCTATATATACGCAAATACATCCCATGTGATTTTGCTGAAAGATATATACAAGGTTTCATTTCATTTTTATCTAGAAATATATAAGTATCTATCTATACTTTTGTCCTAAATTATGTAAGAACAAAGATAAAAGAGAGGGAGGGATGGCTCATTTCATCCAGATCACCAATGTTGCCAAACTTTGCAGATAATAAGAAAGATCTACGTGTATATCTTATCTCTCTCTCTCTCTCTCTCTATATATATATATATATTTTTTTGACCAATATATATATATATATATATATATATATATATATATATATATATATATATATATATATATATATATATATATATGTATGTATGTTTAATTAGCCCTCCCTCCCTGCAAAATGTGTTGTTCCTTGCATTATTCAAACCATTTTTCTGGCTCAGCTAGCCTCTTGATATCATATAACTGTTCAACCCAACAAAGGCATGTATATCAGAAGAAAAATGGGGAAAAAAAAATAAAGCTAGACATGAATATGGTCATTGATTGCTGGCAGACTTCCTGGACAGCGATGTGAAGAACCACTTGCAGATTCAGACAACGAAGAAAAGGACAATGTTTCTGATATGGTTACTGCTACGGGTGGTTTTATTTTTTTTTACTATACGTGTTTTTTATTTTGACAAAGTACGAGGGAGGGGTTTTGTTGGTTGGCTTACTATGGGATTCTGGTGGGGTTCAATTTTGTAATGATCGATCATGCATTTTCTAAATTATTTTACGGTGCCCTTATTCTCTTATCTCCTTTTCCAAATTTCAGGCAATATGACCCAAAAATGGAATATCAATATGTATCATCATAGACTAGGATTCAAAACGGAAAAGTCAACTTATTATACTATACCGGGTGAGTGTTCCATCATCTTAAACAATCTATTCTATAGTACTTGAGATATGATGATGATTTTGTTTGAAAGCAAAGATTTAATTTAAGGGAGTACGAAAGGTATTCCAATCTAATATAGCCCTCATTAAAATCTCCACGACCAACACCTATAGAAAAAGAAAAAAGAATATCTAAATATATATATAAAATAGCGTCAATACAACAACAATAATGACGTGTAATACAATGAGGGTAAACAATATATAATACAAACAATATCAGCATCTTACCAAAACCAGACATCACTTTCTAAGAGCATGAATTAAGGTCCAGTGCAATTACTGCAGCAACGTAGGCGTAGCTGACCCATATGGAATGAATCAGATCCTAAACCATATCACCAGCACATGCGCTGCAGATAAAATGGTCTTACTATACTGATTGTACGTACTAACTTGTAACTCTAATTCAACGTGGGTCATTTTCCAAATTAGGGGTGGCAATTTCTACCCGCAAGTAAGGATCTCCGCGGGGACCACCCCGAATAGGACTCGTGGGCGGAGGATTTTTCCTCGTGGGAATGGGGACGGGAGAGAAAATCCCCCCGCAATCAATGTGGGGATGGGGATGGGATCATACCCCCGTCCCGCGGGGACCCCGCCTCAAATAAATTACATAAATATACTTATTATAGATATATATTATTTATAAGTAATTAATTTTTTAGTCTTTTTATACGTGTTTTGAATTTAAAATATTAACAAAATATTAAATTGTTCTAACTTTTATACTTTCCAAATATTAAAATATAAAACTAAGACTAACATTTATATTTTTTAATAAAAATATTAAACTTTTGAATTTTAGTCTTACTTTTTATATATTTTTCTAATTTTATTATATTTTAATTTATATTTTTGTTAGCTATTGAGGTCCCGCAGGGACCGTGGGAATCCGTGGAGATGGGGATGGGGGAGGAAATGTCCCCGAGGTGGAGAACGGAGATGAGGATGGGGGACAATTTGGCAGGTGGGGATGGGGAGCGGGGGAGTACTCTCCGCACCCGCCCCGCCCCATTGTCATCCCTATTCCAAACATACACAGTAGGTGGTTGCTGCCTACGTTCATGTGTTTTTTATTTAGTTTTTTTTTCATTAAATCAATCAATATCTATATATCTATAAGTAAATGAATTTCCAAGGGAGCCTCCACAATAAATCTCATGATTTTTAATTTTAATTTTAAAAAAATTTATCCATTATTAAGAGCAATGAATAATGGATAAATAATATTTTAATTTTAAAACTTTTGAAATACCCTTATAAATTAATTTCACCATTAAACTAAATAATATATTATTTAGTAAAGCAATATATATTGGTTATTTTAAATGTTTTTTTTTACGCAAGTTATTTTAAATGTTAGGTATCGAGCATCTTGAATATTATATCAAAAATAAAATTTCTAATGATCTTGCATTATTATCAATTATTTTTCGAAAACAAATGCTTAAAATAAGACTATATATCCATCAATTAAAATTTTAATTTTATTTCAAGTATCAAAATACTTAAGATATGACTATCATAGTTTTTCACATAATAATTTTAATAAGAATTTCACATAATAATTTTAATAATAATTTTTATATTAGTTTTTTAATTAGAAAATGGAATGTTTTTATTATTGTTTTTTTAAATAATTTCCACATAAAATATTTATTCATTGTTTTTTTTTATGCGTAACTGAAGCTTTTAATGACTGAACCACATAAGAAAGAATTAAACAATCCTTTAGTGTTATTGATGCAAAACTGTTGTTTTATAGAATTAAACCATCAAAAGTATTTTTTTAAACAAGGTCATTCAAGTGATACGAAAAATATATATATATATATATATATATATATATATATATATATATATATATATATATATATATATATATATATATCAAGATAAACCAATTGTATATAAATCAAACTTTTTTGACAAAGAAATAAAAATAAAACAAAGTTTTTTTAACAAAATATATTAAACAAAATGGAACTTTAGATAGAAATTTTATTAGGGGAGAGAAGTCATTACATTAATTTGGGTGATTGGCTTCCCATGTATTAATTGTTGTAATAAGGAAAATAATACTAATCATAAATATTTATAACTGATGCAATAGGTTATTTGAAAAGATTAGATAGTTTCTTTAACTTTCTTTTTTTAGGCCTATAGGTGTATTTTAGATGCTATATAAAGCATATCATTTGTTGCTCATCATTGAGATTTTTGGAGAAAAAACACTATTATTCAGCTTTTGTATCATAGAGGTAGTAGAATTTTTTTAACCTTTCAATATATCATTTATATTCTCCTTCATTTTCTTGGTGCAATTGTTTTGTAGGTTCCTCTATTTGGATTTTGAGACATAAGTTTAATGATTTAGTTGTGATGACATTTGGAAGCAAAACTATATGTATACTCTCCTTAAGGTTGTGTAACATTCACTTTGACATTGTAGAAGAAAAAAGCAATTGTACACATTTTTAATCTTTGACGTAGTAGAATTTTTAATTTCAATTAATCTTTCGATATCATGTGTATTCTCCTTTTTTCTTATTTCTTTTCGATTCAATTGTTTTGTTAGATTTTACTGTTTGGATTTTGAGGCACAAGTTCAATAGTTTAGTTTTGATGTCACTTGGAAGCAAAATTGTTTGGGTATATTTCGGTTTTTCTTTGCCAATGATGTGCAGGATCATCCCAAAAATCACCATTACTAAGTGTAACTTACATTCGTTGCATTCCTTTGAGGTTGTATCAGAAAAAACATGTTATTCACCTTTTGTATCTTTGGGGGTAGTTGAATTTTTTTAAAATCTTTCTATTAACATGTATATTCTCATATTTTTTCCTCATTTCTTTTCAATAAAATTGTTTTGTTAGGTTCCAATATAGGACTTGGATGGACAAGTTCAATGGTTTAGTTGTGATAAGTTTCGGAAGCAAAACTGCATGGACATATTTCACATTTGTTTTGCCAATGTCGTGTAGGGTCGGCCCAAAAATCACTATTACTTAATTTTTTTTTATTTTTTTTTTTAGATAATCAAAGTTTTCATTGAAGGGTGCACAAGGAGTGCCCGGCCCTTACAATGAGATAAAGGGAAGGGGGAGGGCCTCCTCAAAACCTTCCAAAGCCAAAACTCATTGGGAAAAAGACTAAAGAAGGAAAAAGAGTACTCCGCACAAAAGATGTGCCACAGTGAATTTAGAACAATAATTCACTGTTTCTCCCCCTACAATCCCACATAATCGTTTACATACCACAGTAAAAAAGACACAAGAATTACAACATGAAGAAACATCCCATCGGACAAAGAAACCAGTCCGCCCATGACACCCTACAATTTCTTCCACTCCTAGCCTTGAACCAACACCACGCCGTGTCCTTAATACCCTCAATGATTCTTTGGAGTGAAATTACCTCGCCACTTGAACATGATTTTGTTTCGCCAACCGGAGATTCCATATAGTCGCCATCCAAATAAGGTGTTTGACACCTCTTTGCTTCTTTCCCTTAAGTAGCTGTCCAAACTCCACATAATGGGTTGTTAAGTTATCAATGTCTCCAACCGATTCTCCTATCCACCCAAAAACACTCCTCCAAATCCTCTTTGCAACTCCACATTCCATAAATAAATGTTCCACCGTCTCTTGCTCACCAAAACACATCACACAACATAGCTCGTGTTGAGATTGAATTATTCCTCTCCTATGCAAAGCAACTCTAGTGGCAACACGCCTTAGCATAACCCTCCACGCGAAAACTTGAATTTTAGACGGAACATTGCATTTCCAAATTGATTTAAACGCAGCAGAATTTTCGGCCTGCATGTGTAGCGCTCAGCTGCGCAGAATTTTGCAAAGATTAATTCGTAGCACTTTTTACCGTAAAGCCCCCAGCGCAGCGTCCGGCACCCAAAACCACCTATCCTCCCGATCAACCAACGAAGCAGTCGCAACATTTCTGGACAGCGAAGGCAGAAGGCCGTGAGTTCTGCAGAGTCTGCGGACCGCATGGCTGCGACCTTCCTTCGGCGCAAAACATTGTTGCAAAGTCGTTCCACCTCCAGCCCGCTTCCGATCAATGACCAAACTCCTCCACCGATGCCTCCTTATACCTGCAGAAATTATATAAATCCGGAAACAAAACCTCTAGCCTTTCCATACCTAACCAAGCATCCTTCCAAAATCTCACTTTCTTCTCATTGCCCAACTTGATTTTCACCACTTTCTTGAACCATTCTTCTTGCAAATTACTCTCCTCTTCAAGCAAGCACAAATCTCTCCACCACAGTGATTTTTTCTCCCATCCTCTTCTATTTTCCGACATATCCGGCCATCTCTCCCTTAACTCATACCTTTCGACCAATACTCTTTTCCAAATAGCATCATTGTCTTCAACCAAAACTCGCCACCTCCATTTCAATAATAATGCCACATTAAACAATTCTAAGTTTTTTATACCCAAACCCCCTTGCTCCTTTGGTAAACACATCGTCTCCCACTTCACCCAAGCTACCTTCTTATTTTCTTCATCACCACCCCATAAGAACCTTCTTTGTATTTTTGTAATCTCCGCTATGACTTTTTTAGGAGCTTTATAAAATGAGAAGAAATATAAAAGAAGCGCAGCAAGCACCGAATTAATAAGTGTAATTCGACCCCCAATTGATAGTTGCTTACTCTTCCAACTACTCAATCGATTCTTCAATGAGTCGATAATCGGTTGTCATGTAGACGATCTTCTTGGATTAGCTCCAACCGGGACCCCCAAGAATTTGAATGGAACTTCTCCTCTTTTGCATGCCAAGAAATGGGACATCCCCTCCATTATTCTATCCTCCACATTCAACCCAAGGATACTGCTTTTTGCAAAATTCACCTTTAACCCCGATACCATCTCAAAACTTCTCAGCATTGCTTTCCAACACCATATGCTCTTTTCTCCCCCTTCACAAAACAAAATCGTATCATCGGCAAATTGTAATAATTCTATCGAGAGGGCGTTGTTTACTTGAAACCCTCTAAGATTGCCCGATTCCATTCCTTGCCTTACCAACCCCGCCCATTTCTTGACCACAATCAAGAATAAGAATGGCGCCAATGGATCCCCCTGTTTTAAACCTTTTTGAGCCACAAACTCCTCCGTAGGGCTACCGTTGACTAGGACTGAGATAGAATTAGACGCGATGCACGTCCTCATCCATCTCCTCCATCTGGCCCCAAAACCCAGCCTACCCAGCATATACTCCAAAAAGGCCCAACTCACCGAGTCATACGCTTTTTCAAAGTCCGCCTTCATCACCACACATTTTTGCTTTCTTCTCTTGGCCATGTCCAGAATCTCATTTACCACTACCACTCCATCAAGTATATTTCTACCAGCCAGAAACGCATTTTGACATTCCGATATCACCCCCTTCAACACCTTCTTCAACCTTCCCGCTAGAACCTTTGCAAGCATCTTGTACAGACACCCTATGAGGGATATGGGCCTATACTCTCCGAGCCCTTGTGGATTCTTATTCTTGAATAAAGCGCAATGAATGATGCACTAATCGCCTTTGTGCTTAGTGAACTCGTGTAAAATTCTTCAAAGAAATGCAAAACTTCCGTACAATAATGTCCCAAAGACTCCTTAATAAATTTAAAATTGAATCCGTCAGGCCCAGGGCTCTTGTTACCATCACATTCCCACACCACTTCTTTTATCTCCTCTAAGCTAAACGGCTCAACCAATAGTTCATTTTCCAGTCCAGAAATTTGCTTGAAATTCACCCCATCAAGTGTTGGTCTCCTTAGATCCTCTTCCTTGAACTTCTCCTCAAAATGAGATTTGACCACTTCTTTCACCTCCCCTACACCCTCAATCCACTCCCCATCCACCATAAGTTTTAATATTTGGGTCCTTCTTCGATTTCCTTTTACGCATGCATGGAAGAACCTGCTATTTGAATCACCCTCCGCAATCCACCTTATCCTTGCCTTTTGTGCCAATAAGCTCTCTTTTGCGTGAAGCTCTTTCCAAAACTCCTCATTTAACTTGATCCTTCGCTCATCATCTATGCCTCCCCCCTCAGATGCCACTTTATCAATCTCGTTCATATCTCTTACTATATTTTCTATCTTCAAGTCTTTATATGCAAACACCTCACGATTCCATATCTTCAACTTTTCCTTCAATAACTTCAATTTTCCTTTATCACAAAAGAGCGCCCTTCCTTCCTCAAAAGATGCCCAAAGACCCTCTCACAAAATCCATAAATTCCTCATGTTCAACCCAGCAGTTGTTGAACCTAAAGGGCTTAGGTCCCCAATTAATATTTGAGCACACCAACCACACTGGACAATGGTCAGATATCTCTCTGTCACCTACCCATTGTGCTTTAACATCCCACTTTGTAATCAAGCTTTCAGTCAGCAGTATTCTATCTAATCTACTCGCCCTTCCATCGGATCCAAAGCATGTAAATTTTTTTCCCAACATCGGAACATCCACTAGTTCCAAATCTTCCATAAAAGACACAAATTCTCTTGCCTCCCTGAGGTTGAAACTAGACGAACTACTGACTCTCTCTCGCTCTAGATGTCACAGCATTAAAATCACCTGCTATGCACCAATCACCTGCCTCAAAATCATTCTTAAGAATTCTCAGGTTTTCCCATAGCCTCCTTTTCCCGGCCATTGTGCAAGCTGAATACACATTCACCAAATAACACAGACTTCCCTGAACCTTTGCACATATACCAAGAAAGTGTTCCCCAGAGAATGAGAACATGACCTCCAGACAATCTGCTTTCCAAATGCTCAACAACCCGCCTGACATACCATTAGCATTCTTACCCACCCAGCTGAACTCAGTATCGCCCCATATACTACCAGTCCTCCTGTTTGTCAAATCCGAGCATTTGGTTTCCTGTATCATGCATACCTCAATCTTTTCATTAATAATCAGTTTCCTCAGGCGCTTTCTCTTAGCTGCGCCCCCTCACCCCCTCATATTTAGAGTTGCAACCTTCATTTGGAACCCTGTTTTTTCTCCTTCCTACCCTTTGCATTCTGGTCCCTTACTTCTAGGACTCTCATTTTTTCTGCATATTCTTCATTACTCCCCTTACCTGTAACACCCAGGTTCTCCTTTGCAAAACTCCACATTTTTTTAGCAATAGAAATCTCATGGTCTATTAAGTATCTATTGTTACAAACTTGAATTCCCGAATCTCCCACTGAGACTTCACCTATTGAAGCTCCCGCCTCATTATTACTGAATGACATCGAAAGGTTGGCTCCTGGGGGATTGCGAGCCACAACATGCATGAATGAGTCACCCTTTGATCCCTTTGAGAGACTTGCTGACTTTATAAGCTTCCTTGCCTCCTCGTTTACAATACCGATTAAGACACCCTGGTCTACTTCCACGTCATTGTCACTGTTATTGTTACTTGACCAACCTTGCTTCTTGGACGTTTTCCTCTTGGTTCTCAAAAGTGGCCCAAAAGAATTACTTAGTGTAGGCCCATCCAACTCACCACTTGAACCCCCTTTCTTAGATAACACTATTTTTGGCCCACTATTTGTTTCGTGCACCCCAGAGTTGCAGTCTTCTACCTCCCTACTAGACCCTTCAATGTTTAGTTTTTTCCCATTCAACAAGGAGTTAATAGTGTCCTGGGCAACATTACCATCATCTGTTGGGATGTAGTTTTGTTGTTCCATTTGTTCCTTAGGTGTCTCCTCAATTATAGTTTCCATAACAACTTCCTCTTTGTTAGTTTCCTCCTCCTTTTTTTCCTCTTCAATACTCTCCTCCTCTTTTTCCTCCTCCTCATCCAACTCCTTCCTCGAAACCTCCCTACTTGACACCTCCTCAATACTCTCCTCCTCCTTTTCCTCCTCCATATTCTTCCCCTTGTTTTCCTCTTCAATAATATCTCCCCACTGCCCCACTTTTAAATTCTCCCTTTCCAACAAACTTTCTATCACAAGCTCTTCATCAACTTCCATGTCTTTATTGGTATGAGGGTCAAAGTGGAATAAGGGTACATCATCCTCATCGCTTTTTGAGTCGCTACTTGCGGACTCCTCCTTTTTCTCCGCCTCATATGCCGGAGCCAGACCCTCCCAATGCATAGGCCCACACCACTCCTCTAGGACCTTGATGTTAAAAATCTCATCATTAATATTGGCGTTAACTACCATATTACATACATCAAAACCTCTCGTGCGGATTAAAATTCGAGCAACATCCAGTGATTTCTTCATTCTAGTATTCTCATCCACCCCCAAGAACGTCCCAAACTTTCTTGCTAGTGCAGCAAAAAATTCATTGTTCCAAGCATGAACTGGTATCCCATGACAGCGAACCCACACCAGCCTCTCTGTGTCTACTTCGGAAGGTTCCCATTTTCTAATATCATCAAACTTCTCATTTACCCAATCCGGTGCATTATCAATCAAGTACTGTATTATTCCTTCCTCCACTTCTTCTAAGAGAGCAAAGTTTGCTCCCATAGGCGTTGCCTTTACCGAGAAAAAGCCTTGCATATTAAACCATTCTTGGATCATGTGAGTACTTCCAGGATACTTAACTACCCCCACGTACATTTTCTTGAACCTATCTAGTTCTTCTGGGGCTGCATTATACCATACACCACACAAATTTTTCTTCCTAAAATAAACTATCTTCTGCTCATCCCTCCTGTGACTATTATTTCTGTCTGCGTTGCTGTGGAAGGTCTTATTTTGAGGCTTTTTCCTACCTTGACCGTTCAAGTTCCAGCCTCCCATAATGCCACGGCGGTTCACTTCCCTTCCACCAAAAACTGGCCCGTTCATCACCCCTGCGGTTCCCAACCCAGTCGGCTTCCCCTCCTGTTTGTTTTCTGTTACGTGACTCTTCATTTCCCCACCCTTCTTCTCCTTTGAAATCTCCCTCCACACCTTACGCAACTTCAACTTTCCATTCCCCATAACTGACATCGGCTCGCATCTCCCTAACCCCGCCTCCTCCTTGTTGCGAACAAACCGAGGAAGATTAACATGGATCTTGTCCGCTCCAAAGATAATATTATCTAGTTTTACCGCAAAAAGCTGTGGATTTGCGACGTCAACGAACCGAGCGAAACCGAAGCGTTTTCCCGATTTATTCTTCTTCGGTGGAATCACCACTTCCACCACCTTCCCGTACAGGCTAAAGGCCCGAAACATCTCCTTGGCTCCATGAGTCTCTGGAAAATCAGAGAAGAAGAATGAAACAGTGCCCTCTTCCTTCCTGTTCCAGAAACCAGCCACATTTGTCTTCCTTGTGGTGTTCGCCGCCTTCTTCTTTCTCTTCTCAACCAACTTCCAGCCACCACCAGACCCTTCTTCATCTTCCTGGCTTTTCAAATTCCCTGCCTGACTCTTCCCCTTCGCGCCCTCTCTCTCTCTATTTTCTCTCTCATGTTTTATTAAAACTTAATGAGTTATTACTTAATTAGTTCTGCTTAAAAGTAAAACTAACGCATTGATATGATGTTTTGAGGACTAAATGTACCCATCACAAAAACCAATTGAGAGAATCTCAAAAGGTTTTATAATTATAATTAGGTGCAAAGCAAATGCATGTTGCACAATTTTTTTGATTGATAGTTAATTCTCATGTACCTCACCTTTTTCCCCTTCATATTCTAAATTTTATCGGTTTCCTCTTTTATTTAGAAAATATAATATAATATTATATAGGTTTTCTTACTCTTATTTAAAGTTTATATTGTAACTATTTAACATTTTCTTTTCTTGCTTAGTACATTTTACCTTATAAAAAAATGAAAATGGGGAACTAACTAAATTTAATTGACTGCATTTGTAAACGAAAAGATGAAATTTATTAGAGTGATCATAATAAGCGGGACTTGTGGGCAAGTTTGATTAGGGATAAGGCGAGGTTAAATCCAGGAGTGTGGGTTATTGGGGGGGGGACTTTAACACTGTGACAGGGAGATTAGATAGGAAAGGAAAGGTAACAAGATTTAGTGAGAGGGAGAGTCAGGATTTTAAGTTCTTCATGGAGGAAATGGAGGTGGTGGAACCGATTAGCTTGGGCAATAAATATACATGGTTTCAGCCAAATGGTCCGGCAGCGAGTAGAATTGATAGAATCTTATTATCTCAAAAAATAATGGATGAATGGGGTACAAGAGCTCAATGGATAGGAGATAGGGATATATCGCGGATCATTGTCCGGTGTGGTTACTTTCTTCAAAGAAGGATTGAGGGCCTAAGCCTTTTAAATTTATAAATGGATGGCTTAACCACAAGGACGGTAAGAAGTTCATAGAAGACAAATGGAAGGAGCATAAGGTTGAGGGTTGGATGGCATATATTGTTAAAGAAAAGCTTAAGTTCTTGAAAGAGAGTCTAAAGTGTGGAACAAGGAGGTGTACGGATACAAGGATCTAAAAATAGAAGGCATAGTGAGGGATATGAATATAATGGAGCAAGAGGAGGTGTATGAGGAGAATTGGGATGGGGAGAAGTGGATGACATTGAATACGGAATTTTGGGCTGAATTAATGCATAAAGAATCTCTCTTAGCTCAAAAGGCGAGGGTAGATTGGATCCAACAAGGAGATGGAAATACAATGTTTTTTCATAATGCAATCAAATTAAGGGAGAGAAGGAATCAAATAGAGTTGCTAAAGGTTGGGAACGAATGGATTCAAGAGGTAGGGGAGATAAAGGAGGAGGTGAAGAGGCACTTTCAACAACAATTTAGGGAGGATATGCAAAGTAGACCGGTCTTGGATGGCGTGGACTTTAAGAGGATTCAGGTAGAGGAGGCTCAAAAGTTAATTGCCCCTTTCACAATTGAGGAAGTGGAGGAAGCCATATGGAGTTGTGAAGGAAGTAAGAGTCCGGGTCCTGATGGGTTCAACTTCAACTTTATTAAGACTTGTTGGGATACAATAAAGGATGATGTTTTAGGAGTATTACAACAATTTCACTCGAATGGGAGGCTACCTAAAGCATTTACTTCTTCTTTTGTGGCGCTTATTGGTAAGATTAAGAATCCACAAGGAGTTGGAGACTTTCGGCCTATTTCCCTAATAGGTTGCATCTATAAGATTATTTCCAAGGTATTGGCCATGAGGATCAAAGGTGTGTTGCCCAGAATAATCTCAAAATCTCAAACGGTGTTCTTAAAAGGAAGGCAAATTTTAGATGGAGTGGTGGTGGCACATGAGATGATAAACTTTGCAAAAAAGAAGAAGAAATCTCTTCTCCTTTTCAAAGTGGATTTTGAGAAGGCGTATGACTCGGTATCTTGGAAATTTTTGGATTATATGTTGGAAAGAACAGGGTTTTGTGGAAAATGGAGGTCTTGGATGAAAGCTTGTATTTTCACGGGGCATGTGTCGGTGCTAGTCAATGGAAGTCCAACCGAGGAGTTTTCAATGGAACGAGGATTAAGACAAGGGGATCCTCTAGCACCTTTTCTTTTTCTCTTGATTACGGAAGGTCTCACGGGATTGGTTAACAATTGCATCAATCAAGGAATATTAGAATCTTTTCGGTGAGCTGGGAGTGTCTTTTAGGTGCTTCAATTTTGCAGATGATACGTTGTTTTTGTGCAAAAATACAAAGGAGAATTTGTGGGGTTTGAAAGCGGTGTTGAGAATTTTTGAACTTGTCTCGGGATTAAAGGTGAACTTCTTTAAGAGCAATCTTATAGAATTGAAGTTGGGTGCAAATTTTTTGTATTGTAAGACGGGGGGAACACCTTTTAAATTCTTAGGTGTTCCGGTGGGTGTCAATCCTCGAAATAGTAGGACTTGGAATCTGGTGATCAAGAAGATGAAGGATAGATTATCGGTGTGGAGGAGTAGACAATTATCCATGGGGGGGCGGATGACTCTAATTAATTTGGTTCTTGCTAGTCTTCCGTTGTATTATTTTTCATTCTTTAAGGCACCAAAGAAGGTCATTAAAGAAATGGTGAAGATACAACGCAATTTTCTTTGGGGAGGGAGCGAAGAGTCTAAAAAGATGGTGTGGGTGAGATGGAGTAGAGTTTGTCTTCCGAAGGAGTTGGGTGGCCTTGGATTAAGGAACATGGAGGTGTTTAATTTAGCTCTCTTGGGAAAATGGAGGTGGAGGGTGTTAGCGGAGAAGAATAATTTGTGGGGTGAATTATTGAAGACTTTGTACAGTAAAAACGGGGTATTAAAACAAGCTCAACATTCCGTGAGGTGGAAAGATTTGAAACTAATTGATGATAGCGTGTCGTTTGGGAAGAATTGGTTCGTAGAATCAATTAAGTTAAATCTTGGGTGTGGATCGGAAATTAATTTTTGGGATGAATGTTGGTGTTGCCTGTGGAAACTCGTTGATCTGTACCCGCAACTTGTTGTACTGCTGATCCTTCTGCTGTTACCGTTGCTGAAAATGGTGATTGGGAGGGCGAGGTGTGGATCTGGAAAATGCACTGGCAGCGGGCGTTGACAGAGGAAGAGCAGCAGATAGCCGTCACGCTCTTTGGAAGTCTTTGCAATGAGTTGCACCAGTGAGGAACATGGAGGATCAGTGGCGCTGAAGCACCTTGCCATCGCTGCAAAGACCTTTGTGCGACACGCCTTGCCAGCAGACTAATTAAGGCGATGATATTTGCGGTCTTTGGGGAGGAAGAGAGGAAGGTTATGAAGAAGTTACGGTTAACATCCGTCCCGTCCAAATTATTGGTTCATGGATGGCGTGTGTTGCTTGATAGGCTTCCGACGAGACTATTACTTCAGTAGAGGGGTGTTATAAACTTTCAACCGAGTCCTTGTTGTGTGTTTTGTTTTAGATATGATGAAGATTCAAATCATCTCTTTTTTGGGTGTGAAGTATTGGACAAGCTATGGAATGGTATTGTAGAATGGATGGGTATGAATCAAGCAGAACATAATGATGCATGGGATCACTTATGGAAGCATAAAATTTCAGTTGAAGGGAAGAAGAAAAAAAGGGTTCGGTTTCTGGTTTGGGTGGCAGTAGTGTGGGTGATTTGGATGAATAGGAACCGTGTAATATTCAAAGGAGGGATACCAAATGTTAATCAAATGATCAATCATGTAAAGGGGCTAACTTGGGGGTGGATAGCTAATAGAATTCTAGACCAAGGAGTAGTAGTAGTTTATGAGGATTGGAATATTAATCCCTCGGCTTGCTTGAGTATGATATGATTATTGTAAATGGGTTGAGACACCCCTAGTGCCCTCCTTAATAAAATTCTTTTGCTTTTAAAAAAAATAGTAAAAACTATGGTTATGATCATTTTTACATAACATAATTATTATCATTATGTTATTTATATAGCACACTTGAAATAACACATAAAATATAATTTTAAAGTATATAACTTGCACTTGAAAAATATTTTTGCTCCTCTAAAAACTAAAAGTGAATTATTTTTAAAAAAATTTCAACAATAAATTGTTTAGTAGTATTTCTAAAATTCATTTAACTTTTTTAAAATGTTATTTCAACAGCTAACTTCATAAAAATACTAATAATTATATATATATGAAAAAACCATATAATATATAAGAATATATTTAAATAAGAAAAATGTGACAATATATTTATATAATAACATATGTTTAATATAATGCTTTATAATTAAAAATTATATATTTATATAAAATCATCATTAAAAAAATTCAAAACGTTATATCAACCCGTGCGACGCACGGGTATTTTTCTATTAATCTCTAAAGGAAACTTTTTTCCAAGCTCTAGGAAACTCCACATCATCTTCATTTTACTTTTTCCTATTTAAATATCAACATTTTTTTTTCCTTAATTAATGTTCATTCAACCTTTATGACATTCAATCCATTTTCAATATAACATCCCACTTTATTAGTAAGTATTTAATATAACAATATAGATTTTAATTTATTTTTTAAGATAACAAATTAATATATTAGTATTAAAAATGATATACTTATTCATTAATCAAAAATATCTAATAAAGCTTTTTTCCAAGCTCTAGGATGCTCCTCCATATTTTGGCTTAATTTTTAATTTATATATATATATATATAACCATGAATCTGACACATAGGCATCCACCTAATCAGCCACGTCAATAAATATGTCAGCACCAATTAAATCCACCTCAGCAATTTGAACCATGTGGCAGCCATACTCATCCTTCACCTAACAACAGCAACAACGCCTGCATTCGTACCCGTTAGATGACAGATCCTGCCAATAAAATCAAGGGTCTCAATATCATGCAAAAATCAACGGTTATTATTGAAATAGATTTCGGCTGTATACCAAATCGATCTAGGGGGACAGGAAAACATCACCTTTAATGCTGTTTATTTCTATTTTAAATGCTATTGATCAGTGGCGGATCTTGAGAAAAAAATTGGAGGGGGCCAAAACAGTAACAAATATATAAACCAAAATTAATTGTGTTTCATAATAGTTTGCTTGGTTTAGTGGTCAAAGTTATCTTTGTCAATTTTAATGTCCTGAGTTCAAATATTGCTTAATGCAATTTTTTATACTAATTTTTGAGAAAAATATACAAATAACTGCTAAAAAGAGGTGTGACCATCACAAGAATTGAACTGGGGACCCTAAATACACCAATAATGCTCTTATCCGCTTGGCTACTAATACTTTTGTTGCTTAGTGTTCATTTGGTTCTATATATTCTAACTTTGAGTATAAAATATATCTGTGTATATATTAACTTAATGGGAGCCGGGGGTACCGTGGCTCCCCCCGGCTCCCATAAAGATCCGCCACTGCTATTGATCATCTTTGATTTTTTTTATTTATTAAAAACGTTCACAGCTTGAATTTCTTTAACTTCTCCCATATTAAAAACATTCAAAGTAACCCCAATATACACACAATCAGGTGCTCATCCCTTACTATCATATCATTAGGCATGCAACTCCATCAGTAAAAAGCTCTTCCCTATGCTATTGATCATATTAAAAACGTTCACAGCTTGAATTTCTTTAACTTCTCCATGATTCACGTAATTTGGTCTATTTGTCCTATTATTAAAAACATTCACAACTTGAATTTCTTTAAATTTTATGTTTGAACTTCTAACCCATGATTATACTGCAAGGAAATTCTAATGGAACCATGTGAAAATAAAATTCGTACACCTTTATTACCTTGGTTCAGGATGGCAAAATCATTACACTACTACTATATTTACAATAAATTTCGTTGAATTATAATCATAGGTTTTGCTTCCGATCCTCTGTCTGTGTAATGCGCCGCCTAATTTTTAGATTTTACTAATCAATAAATGTTTTTTCAATCATGTTGAATTTGTGATAAATAAACGAATTCAGATTTGTAAAGTCGCTGCATGCATTGAGTGTTCACGAATGTAATTACAATTTCAAATTGAACGCACTTTCCTAGATACCCCCTTTTCAATAGGCCGGCGGAAGAAAAAGGATAAACTTTGTTTTTGTCATTTTGTCATGCCCTATTTTTCATTTTGTCTTATGTTCTAAGTCCTAACCATGCCTTTTTAACTTTTGGTTTTGATTTTTATCTGTCTTTTTCTTTCTTACTCTAATTTCTTAATCTCTCTTTCATTTGTGTTTTTTTTTGTTTTTAAACTTCCAATATTTTTAGTGTTGAGCCAAATATTGTAAATTTCACTCATGATACTTCCTCTAGGATATTATATTTTTAAGATATTAGTGAAATTCGCGATTCTCTTTATAGGTTGTGCTCAAAATGATTATTTGTTGTCTTTCCTGCTGCTCATTTTGATGCTGAAAAGGTAAGCTTATATTAACTTATAAGATTTTCATTTTGCTGTTCTTACTTTTTTTTTGCTCATTCTTTGTTCACTTTATTAGCAGGGAGTTTAATTTAATGGTGAAGAAGCACATCAGGTTGGAGAACAAATGCACTGAAATAAGCTGAGTGAAGATTTGAGCATGTTGGGAGATACTTGCTTAGATTTGAGTGAATCTTTTGTTGAGATCATCTCCTCTTAAGTCAATTTGTTGGATATATCGACCATATTATAAGTGATTACGTAGTTAGGGTTATTAACTTATTATCACGTTGAACTGAATTATGGAAAAGCAATCAATGTGTATGGTATTATCAAATTTATCCGTATTTTATTTGATATTATTGATTACCAAGTTGTGTATTTGAGATTGTGCAACTGAGATTTGGTAATATATACGAGTTTGGGTTGTAACATCTTTTAATTACATGATTATTTGAGATTGTGCTATAGCATTGAATAACTATATTTTAGAACCTACTATTGAGAGAATCTATGCACCGTGATTAGAATGAACTATAACTTTATACTTTTAGTGGTATGGTGATTCGTAGAAACAAATTTACCATGTTCTCTATGCGGCCATTTAGTTCGCTTTGAAACATAATGCTGATTCTCCAGTTTTTTTTTACTGTTTGCACTATTTGTTACATGTCATAAATTTTAGACCCATCGTCATTAGGATTTAATGAAAAAAATTTGTTTAACCATGTTTTTTTGAATTGTTCTTTTTAAATTTTAAAATTATGAATATAACACTCTCAAATTCAATACCAAATCAATTTCAAAATCTTTAAATAATTAAGTACAATCCCATGTATGTAAAACATATTACAGCGAGATTCAATTAGGATAGAGCAATACAAACTGTGAATTTTAATCATTGAAAAGAATCAATTTAAAAGCAGTATTTTTCACAAATATTTGAATCATTGAAAAGAATCAATTTAGAGCAATACACATTTTATGGGATTCACTTCCTAAATTGAAAACAAACAGAAATCATATTCCATTTTAATCAGATTGCACAATACACATTATCATGATATATTCCTACTTATGCACAAAATATTCACACTATAATAATTTTGATGACGTTATATTTAACAATATAATAATTCCAAGACACCCTTGCGTTTCTTTTTATTCTTGATTTCGTGGTCGTCTAACAACATGTGTAAGGCGTGCTTGCGCCACAGGCCCAACCTCAAAATAAATAAATTAGGACCCCAAAAGTTAAAACTAACACATAACCCATAATTATCGGCAGCTTAAAATAGTCTGAAGTTTATGTAGTATCTTTATAATTATTGGTGACCACTCAATACAATATGAGACTTGGTTGATGAATTTGCTTAAAAAAAAAAACGGCTCGAAAGATGGCTCTTTTTAAGTAACTAGAAGGTTGATATTATTTTGAAATTATATCAAAATGTTATTTACAATTTATTTAATAATGTAGTTTACAGGTTGAGACAGCCCTGTTGATTTCTAATAGGTTGATTTAAGAGGGGCGTCCAAAGTATTTTATATCTCACATATATAATACACATAAATATACAAATGCATCTATTTTTATATAAGTTTAAAGAACGTGTGTACGGGCATGGGTTAAATATACAAATATTTCTACTATTATACAAATATTTAAAATAATTGAAGTAATTATCTTATCTTTGTCTAAACAAATGATTTCGACCGTCTTTGTGCAGGTTAATTATACTAGTGTGTGTATATATATATATATATTACCTATAATGAAATACAAAAGAAAACATATCAACTATCACCATTATTATCTTAAAATACATTCAATCTCATTTTGAGACTATTAAGCTTCCTATACTACATTAGTTTTTATCACTTTTTCCAGTAAAAGACGGTAAAGAATAATGAGTATAAACTGATCAAAGCTAATTACCCCTTCCTTTTCACTCACTTAAATAATAATAAAAGCCCTATGTACAATCGCATAAATATTTTATGCCCCTTCTATTTTTTAATAGCTTTGTGTTTAAAATATTCATATAAAGCTTTGATCAAAATATTCATATAAAGCTTAACCGAAGGAGTATATTTTTACCGTCTTTTCATTTTCCTCCACTCATATATACGCTCTTACTTCTTTTCTATGTCAATAAAGAATATCAACACTATTTTAATACTCATTAAAGTATAAAAAACTGATGCAATCTAATTGATATATATTATTATATCACTATTAATTATAAGACACTAAAAGTCACATTCCTATCCACTATATAAGCCCTACTCACTCGGTCACATACCCTACCAACTCTTTGTTATCTTCAGCTCTAGGGAGAGACGTTCAGGTAAAGAAGATAGATTAGATTTTCTTTTTAGTTTTTTCATCACTTCTTAATATTACTAGAAAACTGATATTTAGGCTTTCATTTCAAGTTTCATGTATTCATCGTATTGTTATATGTTGTCAGTAGAGAAGCAACTATCTCTTCTTGGAATAGAGTACATCTTCAACTATTAACCAATATTATCTTCATGATCGAATGGTCGAACATATATCTCATTGCAATGTGGTCGAACATATATGTCATTGTAATAGAATTTTTTTGGTTCTAATGCTTTAAGATGAGTGTAACTCTTCTCAATTTATAATATTTAGTTTGTATTTATTACACATTCTGCTTTATCATATTCATTTTCAAGCATATATACATGAAAATGGATGCAGTAGATGTTGATTATATACAAATGATATGATAATTTTCCTTTCGTCTCCTCTTATACATTTCACTATTTTATAATTTTTTTTAATTTGTTACCTTTACATTTATTGCATTAGAAATGCATGTATGTCTTTCAGTGTAGCCAATTGATTAGTATCATTTTTTTTTTGGTGATTGATTAGTATCATTTGAATATATTTAGATAGTAACATGAAGAAATGTCAAAAAATAATATTCATTTTATACTTATTAGTCTTTATCGTAATTAAAAATGATGTTATATAAAAGTATGAATAATGTGTAACAATAGCTTATCTGTGTGTATTGAAATCAAGAGGTTGAAGTAATTTTATCATAGTATAATGATAATCAGTTGAATAAAATATTAAGAACCACAAACTATTTCTTAAATATTTAAATTCCTAAAGTCAATTTTATTCATTTACCAACATTTGATTATAAAATGCATAAAAAGATAATCGTATTCAATTACCAAAATAAGTTTTATTTAAGAATAAAAATATCAAAACTAACAATTAATAATATACATTGTTAATTAAGATTGATAATCCACTAATGTTAAACTCAAAACTAACAATATATGATATACATTGTTAAATACTGAAAGAATATAGAAAGATTTTGGGTGAGTTAGATAACTCTAAAAGAAGCTCTTTTGGTGCTCGAGAACAATTCTCTTCTCATTTATTTATGATTAATATTTATATTTATTTATAATTTGTAACCAGTTAATTATTTGCAAACAGCAGCTTGAGAAACTTAGCTTTTACTAAAACGATAAATGTATTGTTCTTTCATGAGATGACTTTTATATTACAAGTATAATATATATATATATATATATATATATATATATATATATATATATATATATATATATATATATATTATTTGTATCATTACGTTACCATCCACACAAAAAATTATGTCTAGATATTTATTTAAATTTTAATCTTGGAGGAAATTTAACTTAAATTTTGCATTTTAATTGACCTCCCAAAATAACTTCTCATATATATTTCAAAAATTTGTTTTTATAAAATAAATCTGGATTTATTTATTTTGGTTTAAAATTATTTCTGATATAATTTAGGAAGAAAACAATGATGTACGTATGTCTATTTATTAAAATTTATAAGTTTCACTAAATCTCAAATTATATATTATAATTAAATCATATATATACATACATATATATATATATACATACATATATATATATATATATATATATATATATATATATAATTTATAAATTTTAAAAAATTCCTATATCTTCTTTATTTTTGTTTTAAAAAACTTTCTCCCTTATTGATTACTCTAAATTCATTATTTGATGTTTTGATTTTGGTTTCCTTTTGGTGTCTTTAAATTATTAATTTGATTACTACTAATTATTATAGTTGATTTTTAATAGAGATTAGTTACAATCTTTTCATTTTCCTTCTTTTTAAGTCTTCTTTCCCTTTGTCAAAAAAAAAGTCTTCTTTCCAAAATAATTTAAATACCAAAGAAGAGATGTCACCAGTTATCTATTCATTTTTTACATCACTTTTGTTTGATTGCTACATCACTTATGCAATTTTTTTTTTCGTTTTTCCATCACTAATATTCAGGCTTGAAGAAAGCCATTATAGTTGTTGGAGTTCCAAATTTTTGTGTCTAAATCTGTCTTTTATTCATAAGTTGTTATTGATCATTGATTAATTATTGAGTTTGTTATAGGTTTCAAATTATAGTCAAGGGAGAAAAAATGGAATTTACATGGATAGAGAAGAAATTGAAAAGGCAAAGCAAAGGATTTGGGCTTCATGTTGTAGATATTTCTAATCCAATTGAGGAACAATTTTTTGTCTTGCTATTATGTATGAATATGTTTAATTTTAATATTGTTCTTTAAAAAATATTTAATTTAATAGCTTCAATGAAATTGGATGATTTTCTATATCTAAAAGTCTTTTTAATATGTTCCTTGAACATTCACAAACATATGTTAAAGGTTGATAGACTACAATAGAGCTTACCAGAAAAGTAGATTGCTATCAAGTATGTGTTAATCTTAAGTTTTTGAATGCTAAATATAAATAAATAAAAAATTTAAATAGCAAAATGTGCAATATTTTCAAAAAATTAATTAAAAATATTGAGTTAATTAAAACTCTACATCTTCAACCCATATTGCACTAACTCATGAGTTTATTGAAAATTAAAGAAATAAGTCACATTAAAAAAATAAATCTATAATGGATAGTTGTACTAATGTTAAAGTTGAATAAAAAACATATATATTTAGTTTCTTAAATTTTTATTTTCTTCTACTAATATCATTATATAATATATATAATTCTTATAATATTTATTAACATCATATAATACTAAACTACGATCAACTAAATTGGATTTTCATGTTCTCAACTACCCGTGCATCGCACGGGGTTTTCCTCTAGTTAAATACTAAAAGAGACTTTGTGACCCCCGGAGATATCCCGTCCTTGTTTCTACAGTTTACTGATGTGGGTGGCTCAGTTAGGTGCAAACGAGGCTTGACACTTATATGGTATACATTTCTATGAGTCATCTGGTATTTGAGAAATCGTCGTATCTTTTCTGGTGTTGTTCTTGATTGTCGGGGATTCATCGACGACATTATTTCTCTTTTGTCGAGGTGGTTTCGAGAAAGGAGTGCCTCTTCAGCTTGTTTATTTTACGAGTGCTCTGTTAATCCTATTGATTGTATCTCTAGGAGTTAGACGTTAGCTTTGGTTTTTTGCCTATTGCGGCTTGTATTTTTTCCCTCTTTTGTACTTGAGTTGAGTATCTCTTGTCCTCACTTTTCATATATATATATATATATATATATATATATATATATATATATATATATATATATATATATATGGGCAGGGCTAATGATCATAGGCCCGATCTGTCAATGACATGTCATCAGTACACTTGGCGACCCTAGAGCTCGGAAAGATGACACATAGACCGAACAAGGGACGCACGTCAAGCTGAGACTAAGAACTGACTTGACCGTTGAAGCACTGGCCTCCCTAAGCGTGTAAATGTGGAAGGCAGTTCCTTGAGAGCTAGGCTATATATGGAAGAGCCCGGAGATTGGGAAAGGACATGGGATAACGCATACATTGTAACCCTTATAGTAATCTTGTATAGAAAACTTGTTGTGAACACACTATCAATAAAGACATCAATTCTTATTCAAGTGCATTTGGCGCCCATCGTGGGGCCCGATAAATTTAGTCCCGACCACACTTCAATCTCAAAAACATGGTAACCACTCGTCGGGAACGTCGGTAGAATCCCCTGGCGTCTCCCACCAATGCACTGATAACTCTATAGATTATTGTTAATTTCAAGTAAATTATTATGTAAATATAGCTTATAAGTAAAGAAACAACATTTAAGGATTCAAATGGATTACAACAATGAACTAAGAAATTTGCATAGGTCTTGGTATGTTTGATGTTTTTGCTTAGTGCAGCTACACTTTGAGTACCTGCACTGCCTGCATCCAATGCCGCTACACCAGCAAAGGGCACCAAATCATCCAAGGACCAATTTGATGCTTCAACACTTGACATGTGACGTCATGCTTAGTCATGAGGAGCAGACCCACTTGCATAATTCGGCGCCTACTATTGGAGACTTGCTTTAAGGGAGCCATTCATTCAAGGCCACTTGGCACTTCACCACTGGACCACCCCATGTGATATGATGTGAAAGACCAACTTGCTCATAGATTATCTGCAAATTAACCATGGTTAGCTGATCTCGGTTATCTTTGGCGCCAAGGAAACCCTCCAAGGGAGGAAAGCTCATTGCCTATAAATAACCATCTCTTCACTTCAAAAAGCATCCAATCTTTGAAGGATCACATAGTTTCTTTATACTTGTAATTTAGGCTTAATTTTTAGATAGTTTCTGAATTGTACGAAGGTAGGGGAGTGCTTGACAACCTCTTCCCTCACTTCTACTTGAAGGAAACTTGTGTAAGGATTTGGTTTTATACTTCAACTTGGAATCTCATGCAAAAGATCTCCCCTTTGTGTAATCTCTATCCTTTTGAGTTCTTTTGTAATATTACTCATTTGGTTATGCTCTTTGCAGATTCTTTCTCTTGTTTAATGACTAATATGAGCTAAATTCCATTAGTTGAGATGTTGTAGCCTTGTAATGATCTTCTAAGAAAGTAAATGTGGCTTTTGTAGTTTGTGCATTTTAACTCTTGTGTAATACTTCTTTCAAAACTTATTCTGAATTTGATCACTTTAGAATAGGTAGACTTGTAACAGCAGACATGGGTTAGATTTAAGAAATCAAGAGTTAATAAGAATGAGTGTTTGTAACAACATCTTTGTTAAACTAGCTTTAATAAGGAATTGATTGTTAAAACCATGTTAAGTCCTAGACATAGGATAACATAGTTCTAATTCAAATTACTAGTTACTTGGTGAAAACATCTCAACTACTTTATCTCACTGATTCCTTACACATCTTTATTGCTTATATTGTTTTAATTCAATTTTCATACTCCAACCAATTGTGAGTAGTGTAGACACACTATGTGTACACTCTAAACATTACAAAGCTTTACATAATCCCTGTGGGTTCGATATTTTTATATCATTATATTACTATTATGTGACTATGTATACTTGCATACTATTTTCCACACCAAGTTTTTGGCGCCGTTGCCAGGGATTTTTGTAAACTTTTGTTGTTTAGATTGTTAATTTAGTGTTTTATTATTACTGGTATTCTGTTTTCTGTGCAGAAACTCTTAGTGCAGATGCACTAGCATATGCCCGGGAATACAACACCAGAGTTTGATTGTGATCCAAAAATTGAGAGAAGATTTAGGAGATTGCTAAGACAATAAAGAGAAAAGCAACAAAGCTGCAGAAACATGTCTGAAGGAAAGAATTCAAGGTCTACCTCAGTGAGAGGAGGACCTAGTTCTCAACAACAACCTGAAGTTGAAGTTGTTCACAGGCAATAGTTCATTCAAATTGGACCAATAGGTATGATAAATGATAGACATAGGCCTATGAGGGACTATGCCCAATTTGATCAACAACACATGCAAACTAGTATAGCTAGGCCCCATATTGATGCTGTGCATTTTGAATTTAAACCTATGATGTTCCAAATGTTACAAACAATAGGTCAATTTGGTGGTTCTCCTCATGGGGATCCACATGAGCATTTAAAGCAATTTCTTGAAGTTTGTAGTAACTTTATCATTCCTGGTGTTAGTGAGTGTTGAAATGATTAGAATAGAGACGAAGAGTAGAAACATGAGACACGATGTTGATCACGCAGTTTGGTCAAATGTTGCCTACGTCTGCGACTACAGAGCAGCTGTAGTTCCATTTTATTGATTGTATATTGTGTGGCGAGTACAAGCACTAATGAGTTTAAATAGGCTACTCTATGTGTAAACCTAACGGGCCTAGTAAATGGGCCCAATACATATATAAGTAAATCTACTATTTACAACATATCTCAACACTCCCCTTCAAGCTGGAGCATATAGATTGTAGGCATCCAGCTTGTCACATATGTAAGTTATCTGTGGTCCTCGTAGAGTTTTTTTGAAGATGTCTGCCAATTGATCAATAGAACCAACAAATGAAGTAGCAATGTCACCGGACACAATCTTCTCACGAACAAAATGACAATCAATTTCAATGTGTTTGGTTCACTCATGAAAGACTGGATTGGACACAATATGTAGGGCTGCTTGATTATCACAAATGAGACTCATAGTGCCTATTTTACAAAACCGCAACTCCTGAAGAAGATGTTTTGACCATGTGAGCTCACGAGTGGTAAGTGCCATAGCTCGATATTGACCTCGGTATTTGGATCCGCAACAACATTTTGCTTTTTACTCTTCCATGAAATTAGATTTCCACCAATAATAACACAATACCCAGATGTTGACCTTCTATCAAAGGGACAACCAACCCAATCAGCATCTGTGTAAGCAACAACATTTGAATCACCTCTTTCCATGTAAACAATACCTTTTCCAGGAGCTCCTTTGATGTACCTCAGGATTCTAACCACGGCATCCCAATGACTGTCACAAGGGGAATTTAGGAATTGACTCACCACACTAACAGCGTATGAAATATCTGGCCCGTCATGGTCAAGTAATTCAACTTCCCAACTAACCTCCTATACCTTCCTGGATCTGAAAGGGACTCCCCCTGATCCGGTAGAATCTTGACATTAGGATCCATAGGAGAGTCAATTGGTTTTCAATCTAGCATGTCGGTTTCTTCTAAAATATCCAAAGCATACTTTCTCTGAGAAATAGCAATCCCTACCTTAGAATGAGCTACCTCAATGCCAAAAAAATATCGTAACTTCCCAAGATCTTTGACCTGAAAGTGATGGACTAGATGTTGTTTAAGTCCTGCAATCCCATCACTATCATCACCTGTAATGACAATATCATCGACATAGACTACCAGATAAATACATTTGTGAGAGGAGAACTTATAAAAAACCGAGTGATCAGCTTCACTCCGAATCATGCCATAGTCTTGAACGACACTGCTGAACCTCCCAAACCATGCTCGCGGGGATTGTTTAAGACCATACAAGGCTTTGTGAAGTCGACAGACATACCCACGAACAACAAAACCAAGTGGTTGCTCTAGATAAACTTCTTCTTCTAGATCTCCGTGGAGAAAAGCATTCTTGATGTCAAGTTGATACAATGGCCAATGTCGCATTGCAGTTATTGAAAGGAATAGACGAAAAGAAGCCCTTTTAGCCGTCGGTGAGAAAGTATCACTGTACTCAAGACCAAAAACCTGAGTATAGCCCTTAGCCACGAGGCGGGCTTTCAGACGATCAATACTTCCGTCTGGACCAACTTTGACAGTATATACCCACCGACACCCAACAATAGATTTACCAGGAGAAGGTGGCACAAGAGTCCATGTCTGGTTAGATTCTAAGGTTGTCATCTCATCAATGATAGCCTGTCGCCAACCTGAATGAGAAAGAGCTTCCTGCATGGATTTAGGAATGGAAATAGAAGAAATAGCTGACACAAATGTATAATGTGAAGGAGATAAGCGGTGGTAATTGAGGAAATTATAAATAGGATGAGGGTTACAAGTGGAACGAGTACCTTTACACAGGGCAACAGGAGGGTTGTCTGACTCAGTAGGTGGATTCGGAGTAGGAGAGGAAGCCGGGGCAGGAGATGAGTCACTAGGATCTGCTGTAGGAGGTGGGTCGACAGGAGGGAGACGAGCACGATGCTGATAAGTTTGCAAGGGTGGAGGACTAGGAGGTTCTGTAGGAGAAGGGTGATCTATCTGATCAACGATGGGTGTAAATGGAACAACCGGGACAAGGTCAGGAATAGGTAATACTTGAGAGACAGACTCTGACTCATTGGGAGATGCAAAGAAGGGTGCATCTTCAAAGAAGGTGACATGGGCAGACATGTAGAAGCAATGTGTGGAGGGACAATAGCATCGATACCCTTTTTGCACTCTTGAATAACCAAGGAAGACACACTTAACTGCACGAGTAGACAACTTATCAAGTCCCGGAATAAGATCATGAATAAAACAAGTTGATCCAAAGACTCGAGGAGAGATACGGAACAAGGGTTCATCGGGGAACAATATGGAATGAGGAACCCTATTTTCAATAGCAAAGGATGGATTCTATTAATCAAATGCCCTACAGTGAGGACAGCATCCCCCCAAAACTTCAAAGGAACATTAGCATGAATAAGCAAAGTTTGTGCTGTTTCAATTATATGACGGTTCTTACGTTCAGCAATGCCATTTTGTTGTGAGGTATGGGGACAAGATGATTGATGTATGAGTAGGTTCATTTTCACTAAAATTTCATTGTCCATGCCATCATTTAATTGATTTGAGAATGTTCCCGGTGCTTCATATTTCTAAATGTGCATTTTGTTTATGTCTCCTTCCTATCTGATTAAATGTCAATGAGTTTTCAGGTAATTGTCTTTGAGCATGGTGAGTAATATCTCTTCATTCTTATCTTTCTAAATGGTTTAATTCTGTGATAACATCGCAACTTCTGATAATGCAGAAGAGTGAATGTATATTCAGAGTTGAGGATAAAATGAAAAGACCAATTAAGAATGACCCAACTCTATAAGGATAATATATATTAGTTGTTAATTGTGGCTTGCTCTGCTGCTCATCTACTGATGTCTATCAAAGACTGGATAAAGGTAAATTGGAGGCATAGAAGTTGAAGCATATTGGAGCCTCTCATGGCAGTCAATTTGACTAAATGTACTTGGTAGTTGTTTTTTTTAGTTAGTCTTTGTACCCTTTTATAAAATGTGCATACAATGTCATTAATTTTTTTTTATAGTTAAGAACATTTAGTTGGAGTAATCACGGGCCACACCTATTTCAACTAACCATTTATACTCTTTGCCTTGCAGTTGGAGTTTTTTTTTTTCTTTCTAGAAAGCAAGCACAAAAACAACACCAAACTCATAATATGTTTTAAACTTTCATTATTTGTTCTTTTGTGCTTTTCTCCAGCTTATCAGCAAAACTTCTCTTTTTTTAGCTTTTTTCCTTGCTTTTCTTATTGTATCAACTTCCCACTTGATTGAGATTAAGTAATGTTCAGCAGCAGAGCATTTTGGTGAATCATGACTTACAAGTGATAACTTATGGTCTTTCATGTCTTTACTTAGGACTATGATAACTTATGCTTGGGTTGCAATCATACTTCACTTCAGTTACCAATCTGCTAACTAATCTATGTAGTTTCTTTTTGCATGGATCCAACTCACATTGGATAATGCAGATCTTTGCTATTAGTATAAACTGTAAAACTAATGTCTTTGTAAGAAATGTCATTAAGCATTATTTTCATTAAGCAAAAGTATTAGTGCTAATGTCATTAAGCATTTAATTTTTATTGTTCTATTATAAGATAGCTGCAACTCACATTAAATTCACCTCAATTTGTTATTTACTATACAACTCAACTTTTCATTGACAAATTTCTTTTTTAGCAACTCTACACACTCCAATCTTTTGATGTTGACAAATGGTAGCAATTTCGTTTACATTATCCTTATAGTTTCATTGGGTTGCACAAACAGATGGAAGATATGTTAGCTGCAACTATTGCAAGTGGTAAGGATTTAGTAGGTTCATTTTCACTAAAACTTCATTGTCCATGCCATCATTTAATTTATTTGAGAATGTTCCTGGTGCTTCATATTTCTAAATGTGCATTTTGTTTATGTCTCCTTCCTATTTGATTAAATGTCAATGAGTTTTCAGGTAATTGTCTTTGAGCATGGTGAGTAATATCTCTTCATTCTTATCTTTCTAAATGATTTAATTCTGTGATAAAATCACAACTTCTGATGATGCAGAAGAGTGAATGTATAATCAGAGTTGAGGATAAAATGAAAAGACCAATTAAGAAAGACCCAACTCTATAAAGATAATATAAATTAGTTGTTAATTGTGGCTTGCTCTGCTGCTCATAGATCTATTGATGTCTATCAAAGACTTGGATAAATGTAAATTGGAGGTATAGAAGTTGAAGCATATTGGAGCCTCTCATGGCAGTCAATTTGACTAAATGTACTTGGTAGTTGTTTTTTGGCTTAAATATCATTTACCCCCCTACAAATATCACCATAATCCATTTACCCCCCTGTAAAATAAAAAGTTTTAAAACGCTTCTCGCAAATATAATGCTTACTACAGTTCACACTTGTTGTTAGATTATATTGACAGTGTTAAGTGTATAATGGGTATAAACCGTTTACGGTTACCCCCTGCAAAATATAAATTGTTTACTGTTATATCTGCAAAATTTAGTTGGTTTATATCTGTTGATGAGGCCACTGAAAATATGCATAGGCTTGATTTGGCTAAGATCCAGGTGAAAATCCCATTCTCATCTACAATTGATTCTGTAATCCACATTGAAGCAAGAGGCGAAACATTCCCAATCAAAGTCATGGAGGAGAGAACCTGGGACTTAGTGAATCATCTTAATCTCACATCTAAAAATTCACTCCTGGACTCAACTTCATCCTCGTCATGCTCTGGCGAATGGTCATTGGCTGATACGGCGGTTCTTGGATCGGAGAAGGAGGAGGCCGGCAGCCAGGGTGGAGAGTTCGAAGTAGAACACTGCATAGCTAAGCTTCTGGATCTGCAGACAAGCAAAGTGGAAAGTCAGGGATCAGTCTCCGCTGACAAGATCTCTGCGACTCAGTCTCTTTCACAAATTAAACTAGGAAAACTTTGAGTTCTGAGGAGCTTCGTGCGGTGGGAAAAAAAGTAAAACAAACCTTTATTCCAGCTTTGGCACAACATATGGTAGGAGAGGGTCTGACACCTGAGGCGACCTCTGCTTGCAGTGGTACGGAGGGGATGAAAGGTCATTGTATTACGCTACTTCGCAGAGGACACAAGATAAGAATGTTGGTCAAACCAACGTCTAGCGGTTTCTGAATGTTGGGGAGATAGAAACTAGAGTCCATGTTTCGTAAAACCCCCTAGCTACTCACTAGAACCTTCATACCACCCTTTATTTTCAAAATGCCTCTGAATTTAAAACATTTTTTTTAAACATTATATTATGTTCGACCATGCGTGTGCCGCACACATTCGCATTTGGTAGGGCCGAACATCCACCGTCCAATTTTTTCTTTATAAACCACTCAAACCACACACCCCCTCACACTCCTCCACTTTCTCACCAAAGAACCCCCTTCACTTCTTCTTCCTCCGTTAGCCCTCCACCTTAGCCGTCGTCCTCCTCCAGCCAAAATGAAAGGTAATGTCCCTCTCCTTCTCTCTCCTTCCATTTTTCTTCTTTTTTCTTCGTGTTTCACGCTTGTTCTGTAGATGCAGGTCGATCAAGAAACGACAGCGCGGCGCCAAAACAAGCTCGTTATGGCTTTCCTTTGGTTTTGATACAACACGGTTCCACGCAGCGAGAGTCGATCTGAATCGATCAGGCGTGCGCCGATCCGTGTTGATTTTTGATCGATTATGGAAGAACCGAACGGTGCTGAATATTTGTTATTTTTATTTTTTTTCAGGTAAGCCTACTAATTTTGTTACCGTGGATCGAATTGAAGGGGAGATTTGCGTCCCCGATGACCTGGAACTGCCCAAGACAGTGGCATTTGATACTGATGTTGGAGTGGTTGTTTTTGGCTCCAATGAGGGGGAGGGAATAATCTCCGTGGACACGGAGAAGTTCCTTAATGCCTACGGCTACAAGGGACAGTTTGACAGTGTCTCTCTCCAGATAGACTACCGTGGTGGGGGCGCTTTGATGTTTGCGAAGTCGAAGTTTTGTCTAACGTGGTCTGTGAGGCAGATCCAGAGGGGTCAAACACTGACCCTAACTCAGATTCCACAGATGATGAGTTTAGGTTTCATAAAGCGGCTAGGAAACATATGTAGTTTTTTTTTTGTTTTTGTTAAATGAATATGTAGTTTATTTTATTTTTTTGTTAAATGAAATGAAATTTTATTTTACTTGTTCTTGTCTATTTTATTTGTTTTTTTACTAATGTCAAATAATATAACCAAATAAACAACATAACCAAATTAATAACAAAATCAAATAAACAACATAACCCAATTAATAACATAACCAAATAAACAACATAACCCAATTAATAACATAACCAAATAATCAACATAACCAAATAAACTAAACAACATGAAAAAAATAAACGAACTATAATAATAGGGGCCTAATAACAAACGAAACTACTGAGACAGAGTTCACTCATTTTTGGGGAGCGCTCTCCATACTATAAATCACCTCTTCCGGTGTGCGTCTGGTTTCGACAAACAGCTCAATGAGATGACATCCCAATGGGATGTTACAATGATGTTCCATCATTGCGCGAAGATCGTTGTCGCTACGGATATCCATAGCTTCATAGCGGCGAGTGTCGTCTTCTAGACATACGCACTTGCGGTAACGTATACGAGAGATGTCTTTGCAAATCGTATATACCCCCACATTTGGTATATACGAGAGATGTCTTTGCAAATCGTATATACCAAATGTGGGGGTATATATGATTTGTAAAATTACAAATCGTATATACCCCCACATTTGGTATATACGACGACGTATATACGATTTAGGGGGGTATATACGATTTCTATTTTATTTTTTTTGGACCTGAGGAAATTTTGGGGTTTTTAAATTTTGCTAAGGGTATTGTGGCCTTTTCGCAGTGTATGTGGGGGGTAGATGGGATTTGTGTGGGGTTACAAAAAAAAACCCATATTTTAACTTCACCTAGGTCTTGTTTAAATAAACATGGGTTGGGCCTAGTTGTGGAATCAAATTTTATTAACTCTAGGTTGGGTCATTTTTCTAGGCCAATTTTTTCTCCTAATTTAAATCACATCTCAGAATCTATTCCTCTAGAAAATTCTTTTGGGGAAAATAATTGGGAAGGGTCGACTTCTGAATCCCTTCTAGGTATTTTGGGCGTTCATGATCAACCCACCCTACTTCCTGGTGCGGCGGTTCTTCGCTAGAGCCTTTCGACCTTCTTTCTCCTCCCTTTCTTCACCTTTTTCGTTGAGTCAGGAGCATGTGTCGGTTGGTGGGGCCAAAATATATGTCACTAGAGTGAAAAAGGGAAAAAGTCGTTGGCTGAAGAATACGGGCTCCATGCCTGTGAAAGGTAGGAAGTATTCCTCCTTAGAGAAAATATACTCCGCAGCACCTCCTATTATTCATAGTCAAAGGGTTAAAGGAAAAGGCGTGATGTCCAAAAGTAATGCTTTGTTAGGGAGAGAAAAATGCCCTGGAGCAAGTGGTGTGGACCTTCTGTTGGATGACTCTTGGCTGAAAGGGATGCCTACTGATCAGGTTGATCATAGAGTGAAGGATCTTGGTGACTTCTCAAACTCCTCTAGGTATAAAGATATTTTAGACGGGGAGAAAATTCTAGAGATGGGGATCGCCATGGGACTAGACTTAGACAAGATAAGATGTTGGAGAAAATAATGAGATTTGAGTTGTGTGATCGTACGCGTAAAGGAGAGATGGAGAAACAAAAGGTGAACCAATGATTGTAGGCTCAATAAATATTAGAGGGTTGGGGACTAGGCCTAAGAGGAATAAAATTAGGGACCTAGTCTTAGATCAAAATTTGGATTTCATTGCAATCCAAGAAACTAAAATGGAGAATATCCAAGCTACCTTGTTTCATTACCTGTGGGTTAATCAGTGTTGTCTTTGGCATTTCGTCTCATCAGTAAGGAATAGTGGTAGGATTCTTTCTATTTGGGATGCTTCAAAAGGCAGTCTCCTCTTCCACTTCTCTGGTTGTGGCTTCTCAGGGGTTTGTTTGGAGTGGGGGGCAGAGCGTCAGGTTACCTATGTGGTTAATGTGTATGGAAATTTCAATATTGACGAGAAGAGAAAGATGTGGGGGAATTTAGTGATGTCTAAGATGGGTTTTGGAAATGGTCTTTGGTGTGTTTTGGGAGACTTCAATTCCGTCTGTTATCTATTTGAAAGGAAGGGTATTAGACTGGACGACAAATTTGGGCCTCAGGTTTAATCAGTTGAATTTCGAGGTTTTATTCGAGACATGGCGCTTTCTGACCTTCCTATGCTGGGTCAGAAGTTCACTTGGCTCCAAACAAATGGTCCTGCGATGAGTTGGTTGGATAGGATATTAGTGTCTGAGAACTAGTTTGATACTTGGGGTGAAGGATCGTTGTGGGCTCTAGACAGTGATGTCTCAGACCACTGCCCTTTGGTTCTTAAATATTCCAGTGGGGGTTGGGGCCCCAAACTATTTAGATTTAACAATCACTGGTTACATCATAATTAATCAACTTATTGAGGTGGTGAGAAAGTCTTGGACTGAATCATCTACATCTGGTTGGATGGGTTGTCAATTGAAAGACAAACTAAAAACCCTAAAAAGCACTCTGAAATAGTGGAATAAGAGGAAAATTTTGGGGATGTGGATAGTAAGATTAAGACTCTGGTGGAAGAGATAAAATCCTTAGATCTCAAGAGTGAGGAGGTTGGTCTATCCCAAGATGAGTTGTCCAAAAGGAAGGAGTGTTTCACTCAGCTGAGACTGCTTCTTAAGAACAAGGACAGTTTGGCCTTCCAACGATCCAGATCGAAGTGGCTAAAGGAGGGGGATGCTAACACTCATTTTTTTCACTCTTGTATTAAGTCTAAAGGGACGAGAAATAAAATCTCTGCCTTGCGGGTCGACGATTCTTGGGTCTCTGATGTTTCTACGATTCAAGCCGAAGTTACTCGGTTTTCTAGGGAGAATTTTCTGATGAGGAGTGGGAAAGACATAGTCTGAACAGAATCAACTTTCTGGCTCTCTCTCTCAAGCAGAATCTGCTTATCTGTCTCGTCCCTTCTCGCTTGAGGAGATTGATCGAGTAGTTGCTGATTCTGATGGTAATAAGAGTCTAGGTTCTGATGGGTTCAATTTTGCTTTCATTAAGGCCTTTTGGGATATGATGCGTTCTGAGGTGGGCACATTTTTTGATGAATTCTACAGTAATGTGAAGCTGCCAAAAGCTTTCACTTCATATTTTGTGATGCTAGTCCCAAAGGTCCATTGCCCTTTCTCTTTAGGTGACTGGCGTCCTATCTCTTTGCTAGGTTGCCTATATAAGATCCTAGCTAAGGTGTTGACGGTGCGCTTGGGTACGATAATAGACTCTCTCATATCCCTAGTTCAGTCTGCCTTCTTAAAAGGTAGAAACCTTGTTAATGGGGTGCTTGTCGTGAATGAGGTAATCGATTTTGTCAAAAAGAATCGTAAACAATGTCTCATCTTCAAGGTGGATTTTGAAAAGGCCTATGATTATGTTAGCAGGAGCTTTCTTGACTATATGATGCAACATGTTGGTTTAGATGACAGATGCAAAGCTTGGATTAAGGCGTGTATTTTCTCTGGAAATCTTTCTGTCCTGGTCAACGGAAGCCCGAATGAGGAGATAAGCATTAAGAAGGGTCTGAAGCAGGCGATCCACTTGCCCCTTTCCTGTTCATCCTAGTGGCCGAGGGTTTGAGAGGCTTGATGCGCTCGCTTGTGGCTCTTAATCTATTCACCGACATCTCCTTGGGGGATAATGGTCCATCTATTTCCCACCTACAATATGCAGATGATACTCTTTTGATAGGGGGCATCTATAGTCAACCTGTGGGCTATAAAGTCCATTCTTCGTTGTTTTGAGCTTGCCTCAGGACTTCGTGTGAATTTTGCAAAATGCAGGTTGATTAGCATCAATGTCCTGGAGGATTTTATGGCAATGAGGTCTAGATTCCTTAACTGTAAAAGTGGATCTCTCCCCTTCAAATACCTTGGCCTCCCGGTAGGGGCTAATCCTCGTAGGAAATCTACTTGGGACCATATGCTCCAGGTCTTAAGAGGTAGACTTCTAGGTTGGTAGCGTCAGAGTAATAGTTTCCGTGGTAGAATAGTCCTCGTGAACGCTGTCTTGACCAATATACCTATCTTCTACCTCTCCATCATGAAGATGCCAGTGAAAGTCTGGAAAGAGGTGGTTAAAATTCAAAAGTACCTCCTATGGGGGATCATTAGGATAACTCGAAAATAGAGAAAGTCTTAATTTTTGTCTTCAATCTCATTTTTCTGCTCCAAAACTCTCTCACTGTGTCAAGAACGATACCCAAAATCTCAATCTCCCTTCTTGTGAGCGTCACTGTTGTCGTCAATATGTTTCTCCTTTTTGTTCAATGTGTGCCGCTTCCCCTGGTTCTTGCATCAGTCTGCCTTTTTATAGTGCACACTTAGGTTTTGTGCATGACTTTTCTTCCAAGTCACATGCGCTGATTCCTGTCATTGTTGGGCCTTCTTCTACAATTTCTTTCCTCTTTGCAAGTCCATATATATATATATATATATATATATATATAAAAGTAAATAATTTAGGCCTTTTAGTGGCTCAAAATTGGATTCTTATTCTTTTTCATCTTTCTGCAAAATAAAGAGCAAACTAAGTCAATGATATATATAATTAGTAATAATTGCTCTAAAAGTGATTCAAAAGTGCCTCTAAGAATGTACTAAATTGGAGTTTATCAACTCCCCCACACTTAACTTTTGCTTGTCCTCAAGCAAATTTTCTGGCTCAAAAAATTTTCAAATAAGTAATAGAGATAGCCAAATAAGGAATCCAAAGTTAAAAGCACAATGACAGACAATAGACAATATTGCACATATGAGGTGTCAATAGGTTGCCCAATTAGAGGCTCATGTGCCTGAAGAATACATTTATGTGAACAATGGCACTCACTCACAATCTCTCTAAGTGTTTAGGGACTTGGGAAAATATACACTCAAGTTTCCACAAAATGCACATTACCATAAGCTTGTAATTTGACCAAATCTCCCATAAATAGTTCACATGCATGCAAAAGATGGAGTTTCATGGGTTGTAATGGGGCCAAGGTTAATTCAAGCAAGGTAGGAAATAAGAAGAAAGGGATAAGCAAAGGGCTAAAAACAAGAAACAAATAGTAACCTTTGAAACCAAATATGGAGCTCCTATGTATTTTACAAATTTTGTCCAAACTCCAAATTAATTTCACTTTCATTCTTCACTCTTCTTCCATTGAATCAGCTCTCTTTGATTTACCTTTTCTTTTTAGTAGACTTTTTTGTTATTTTTTTTTGGATTTGCCCTTTGGCTCTTGCATTCTTATGATGTGTCTTTTCCTCCTTCTTGCTTTCCCTTTTTTTTTTCTTCAAATTATCTTTCTATATTTTTTTTTTTCATTTTTTTTCTTAGGAGGAAAAGGTAAGTACATGAGAATCTCTATTTTGTTTCCTTTGTAAGAAAATATTCTTGTAAGCACATGATTCGTTCTTTTTTTTTCTTCATCCTAACAAGATAGACACTAAAGTATAGGACGAAATTCCAATCCTGACAATATAGACAACTAAAATATAGGACGAAATTGTAATTTTCAATAGTTGCTCCACATTTAATTTCAATTGGTTACCAAAAAAAGAAAAAGAAAAAATTATATCTAGGTACCAAAAAAAAATATAAGATTTGGCTCAATGGGGGCAACTAATGGATAAATTCAAGAAACAACTCTGAGGCCAGAAAAATACCTAAATTCCCAAAATCTTTTTACATGATGCAAATCACTTTTCGCCTTGAAATAGTCCATAGACAAATTCTAGAATGTAGCAAATTGGGAAACACACTCATAGAAAGAAAAGGGGTAAAAATTTATGATTTAGTATCAATCTCCTTATGAAGGCTCAGATCTCACATTTAGAAGCTAGTTCACAAAAAGTACTCAAGAGGGACAAATGCTAATTATCAGCATCCTAAGGACAACCTCACAGTTACAATTAAGCACAAGTCTGTCAAGTAAGTTAATTATGAACTCCCCTAAAGGCATAATCTCTATTTTTTTTCAATTTAAGCATAATTCATGCAAAACGAGCCAGAAAAAATGCTATCAACATATGTAGTGGGTATATGCATTAATAGAGATCAAGTGACAAAATAAACTCTCCTCCCCCACACTATCATGAAGCATGATCCTCAATGCAAAATATTAGATTGGCACGAAAATAATTAAATGAGAGAGAGTAAGAGTGACTTCCCTGAGTGAGCTTGCAATCTGAGCTTATTCCTAAAAACAAAACAAAAATAAAAGTAAAATAAAAATAAATGAAAAGAAAACACAGGTTGCCTCCTGCGAAGCACTTGTTTAACGTCATGAGCCTGACGATAGTTGGTGCTCAATCAGGTGGCTCTCTAAGAGCAAATTTTACATGTAATGCAGTGCACCTTCTTAGTTTTCTAACGATGTGGTTGACATTGTTCTTTCTTTTTCCACGTGGTGGATGAACTTCATAGGTTTGTACAATTTTTTATTTCATCTCCATCCACCACTATGCTAGGATCCTGCAAAATGAGAATTTTCTCCAAAAGGTCCTGCATCTTTAGATCACTAAATATGTTAGTTTCAACCACATCATCAAAATAAGGGGAAGTTAGAGAAGATAAATTTTCGTTGGAATTTAAAGCTTTAATAACATCATCTTCTTTACCACTCATTAAAGTTACATTTCCCTCATTAACCTCAATTACAGCATCATTAATGGTTAAAACAACTTGCCCAAAAATTGGGGCTTTCTCCTCTTCCTCCAACTCATTAACCAATGGATCTTTCTCATTCTCCTCACAACCACTCTCATCAGTATCATCTTTTATTTCAATATAACTCCCTTCAGTAGGAGCTATTATTTTGATTTGACTCCCTTCAGTAAGAGTCTCTTCATCTTTCTCGAGAGCTTCTTCCTCTGTATTATCTTCCACTGAGAACTCTTCATCACTCCTAAGAATATTATCTTTGTATTGCTCAGCTTGTGAATAAGGAATTTCTTGGACCTCTTGAGATAACATAGCAATGATACTTGATAGTTGACCATTCAAGCTACTAAATTTGTTGTTCATGGTTTCAAGTTGGCCCTCCATGCGGTCAAACTTTGCATTTATCTGCTCAAATACATCATTGGTGTCTGATGTCTCCTCCTCTTGCCTTATAGAGCCAACTGAGTTGCCAGTGCTATCATGTCACTAATTTTTGACAACCGATTCTCCATATTATTCTCACATCTATCAAGTCTTTCATCTGTCTGCTCCATTAAATTGGCGAAGACGTCATTCGTATCTAGCTTTTCCTCCTCTTGCCTCTGCACTTGTAGTGGCTCATAATTATTTCAGTGGGAGGAATAAGGAGGTGGCTCATAGTAATCCCAATAATCCAAATAAGGGTCATAAGGAGGAGGAGAAATCGGGATTTGGCATTGTGACATATACCAATATGAGTTCTCAAAATTTCTTTGCGCCTCTGCTTCTCTAAGATAATCTCCATGTGTTTTAAACATGATTTGGATTTTTCTCTGCAAAACAAAGTGAACTGCAACGGCGCCAAAAACTTGTTGCGTTAAAAACACGCTTAGAGCAAGTGTACTCTTTCGCAGAAGTAGTATAAAAGATTATCGTGTCCACAGGGATTAATTAGCAAGTACCAAACTACTTAAGATTTACTATTGTTTAGACGAACAAATATCTGATGGTTGTAACAACAAATTAAAAAGTAAAAAATAACAAAAATTAAAATGCTAAATTTAATTAATGGAGAGAGGCCTAGGGTCATAATTTCACTTGCAAGCTTCTATTCCCCCTATGTCTAATCCTACCTGAATTCCCTTATTTTACTTAATTACCAATCCCTTTACTAAAACTATAAATCCGTTTGGTCATTCGCGATTAATATTCTTTTTCCTAAATTAACTCTCGTTTGGTCATGCAAGAATTTAAATTCAGGAAAAACATAAAGAGCAAAAAGTTTGAATGATTGGAAGACTAAATTATGGTTTGGTCATGCCCTAATTATAGCTCCAATTATCCCACTACAACAGATCTAGTAGATGGGCAGCGTTTTTTTTCATCCATGGGCAGCGTTTTTGGTGGCTAGCGCCAGCGTGTGGCCTGGTATTCACTCCAACAATGGGCAGCGCTTCCTAAAAAGCGCCACCCATTGCAAAACACGTCCTCCCAGATACGCAGCGCTTTTTAAAAAGCGCTGAATATTTGCAAAGCGTCCTCCCAGATCTGCGGCGCTTTTAAAAAGCGCTGAATATTTGCAAAGCGTCTCTCCGAGATCTGTGCCGCTTTTAAAAAAGCGCTGAATATAGCCCCATTGCCTTCCTAGATACGCAGCGTTTGTAAAAAAAAGCTGAATATTGCCTTATACGCAGCTTCACTTCACTAAAAGCGAATATTGCTTATTTGTGTTATTATCACCCCGTGTAACCATTAAAAGTATTTGAATATTATCTAAATTTTTTTTTTTTTTTTTTACGTGGTTTTGTGTATTTTCCATTTTATATTTGCAACTAAAAAAATCCACATCATATGTGAAGGAATTCTCTCAATTACCCCTCATCTTGCATTTTGCTCTTTGTTTATCTTTTGATGGAGTGTGTTTGCAAATTAATACTTTGTTCACCAAATGATACTAGAAGCAAGGGTAAAGGCATAGATTAAAGGGGTAAAATTAGTTAATGGCATTGACTAATAAGTTGAAGCCCTTAGTACTTACAACTTAGAAGGGAAATCATCAGTTTCAAAAGAAGGTTACAACTACAAAGTAGTAATTTAACATTTTCGAGATCAATCCCAAGATACTTTACAAAAAAATAAAAATTCCTTCCCAAAAATAAAAACAAGTACTGATATATTCCATCATAGCTTTTTCCACCTCCAAAATTCTATCTATCCCCTTCTTTACTGCACATGAAGTAAACTGAGCTGAGCTACTACCTTGAGATGTTACACTCTTTAGGAAAAGCCAGCTGCTGTTCCATCTGCCAGCTCAACTTGGAAGCAACACCTTCGTGACAAGGAACATAATCCTGTGAATCAAAAAACACATGATGCTCAAAAAGCATCTTAGTTAAGGAAATCAAATCTTTGGAAAGCTGTGATGATATTTCCTACAAGTTCTTAATTCAGATGAGTAACACCGCTAATCAAATGAAAACTCTATCAAACAGATTGGACTTTATGATCGTCTTATTGAAGCAACACGTTAGTTTTCACAATCTAGACCCAATTTCTCGGGTACTTACCCATAATCTTAGTTTCATTACAGAAAATAATGTCAATCTACACTAGTTTCGCCAACAGAGACAGTTAATCTTTTGTTTTCCTTCCACTTCTAGCGCTAGAATTTGATTTCTAGAGATGTAGTTGAATGCAAGTGAGGTAAAAACCTAATGAGCACCACGTCTACAAATGCACACTGCTGAGAATGCAGTCTGCATTGAACTGTAGATTTAGTGATCAATCTATCAAACAACAAATCAAAGTGATCATCAGGTAGAGAATATTGTTTGACTGTGCAACAAAGAAAATTTCGTTGCAGCTGTTTTCTACTATAAATGTTAGAAAATGTAATATTACTCACTATACATGTTGTATCCTTCTTACTGTTTCCTACAATAAATGTTAAAAAATGTAATACTACACACTATACAGGTTCTAAATAAATCACTCATCCTATTTTGACACGGTTACACTAACAGTCCTTTGATGTAACTCTCAGCTATTCTACTGATTTTTTTTTTTGCTATTGTCTTTTTACTGCATTTCCTTCAGCAATTTCATCCTAGCAACAATAGACTGAGTTTGAGATTGAGATTGACCTCCAACCCCCAATAGTTTTAACCCTTTCTTCTAAGGAAGCCATAATAATATTATTGATTCCTAAGTTTCCAAGTCTACATTTCACAATAAGAATGACCACTTCACACCAAACACTGAAGTGGAAGGTTGATTATATTATTCATTCACTACCACTCCATTTTATTAGTGTGAGAAAGAACAAAAAGGTGGTACAAAAGAAGTGTCTATTACATTTCAAAATAATATTCTCTCATGGGAACGACATCTCATATTGTTGTTGTTGTACTAGAAAAACAATGCGAGATTGAGATAGCTACCTGTGTCCAATTACAAAGTGGATGATAATACCCTTCTCTTCCAGCTTCTTTCTTTTATCACCAATTTCCCATGTTATCAAATGAACAAAGCATCAAAAACTGTAACTCGTAAAACAGATAAAATCATATAAATCATAAGAAATTGTTATGAAATGGATCAGATTATGAACCTTGTGGCATCCATGTGGTGGCCCGAATCGAGTCCCTTATTTTCCGGCTGCCAAATTCGGTATTAATACCAATGATCATAAGGTACTTTCTCTTACGCGATGACTCAGTTATCCTTGTATCTTCTTGAACAGAAGCAGCAGTACGTATAGATTCCTGAGCTGCCTTTGCAGCAACCAAATCCATCTCTAAATTTGAAAGTTTTATTTAGAGCTCTGCATTCCCATGAGTTTGGCATTCAAAATAACAAAAATAATTAGACTTAATAGCATCAAGCCATCAAGGCACTGCATAGAACTCACTCAATGGAATTATGACCCTTGTAAACTTCACCATACATATCTCTAGTTTCTCGCCTCATTTCCAGCACTTCCTACACAATCGAACTTAATTGAGTGAATCCTGCAGCATCCTGTCATTTCCATTTCAGTAACTTCCATCTCCAACACTTCCTAAACCTTCGATCACAACACAATTTATCTTCCCCTGTTAACACAAAAAACATCACACAGCTACCTCCTTAAATAAGATTATTAGCTTAATTTATCAAAAATGAGAGAAAAGAAAACCAAAAAAAAATGGAAAATCAATTGAAAGGAAGCATTTCATTGAATCAACTCGAACTACAATTACAAAACACACCAGAACTCAAAATAATAAAGGAACAACAAATGAAAACGAAAATTAACATCGATAGGGAAGAAATAAAACGAGAAGTAAACAGCGATAATTGAAATTGAAAATTAAGAGTGAGAACTGGAACTAACAGGTCCAGAACAGTGATGTATTTAAGAGTTGAGAAGATCTTGAGAAGGGCAATTGGGGAAAATTGATTAAAGAGATAAATGAGAAGAAACAGACCTTGGGGAATGGAAAGAGTGGGTTGTGAAGAGCAATCACAGAGACAAGGAGGACATGAAGAAGAAGATTGGTTGCGCACCACCGTCACCCCTTCATCTCCTTCTCTACGTGCAGAGCACCAAATATTCTCTCACGCATCGGAATCTTAGTTTCGCGACTCCTTGTCTTCTCTCTAGCATGTCTCTACCTCGTCAACCACCGCCACCGCCGTGTTATCTAGAAGGTGATCCCTCTTCAACGATGGGGTTTCGGATGAACGAGGTGAGAGGGCGAGGAGTGGGAATCGGTGGTCTTGGGATTGCATTTTGGATTGGGTTAGGGTTTGGGTTTGGGGAAGGTTGTGGTGGTGTTAATATGGAGTGGGATTGTATTTTGGAAATGGAATCGGATGACCGAAGGAAGAAGAAAATGGAGGGGAGGGGTTGATGAGGAAGATGGAGGAAGGAAGAAGAAAATGGAGGGGAGGGGTTGCGGCTGAGATGCGTTCTCCCAATATGGAGATGAGGAAGATGGAGGAAGGAAGAAGAAAATGGAGGGGAGGGGTTGCGGCTGAGATCCGATTTAGGGTAAGCTCGGCAAAGTGTGTGTGAGTGAGAGAGAGAGAGATGCGTTGTGAGAGAGGAAACGAACGGGCCAAAAAAAATTAAAACAAATACTCAGCGTTTCTAAAAAACGCTGAGTATGTGATTTCGTTAATATCTGTGACGTTTTCCTAAAAACGCGATTATTTGGCTTTTTCGTCTCTCTCTATACGCAGCGTTTCTCAAAAAGCGATTATTTGGCTTTTCGTCCTCTCTATCGCAGCGTTTCGAAAAAAGCATTTGGGTATTTTCCTATCTCGTCCTCTCTCTATCTGCGGCGTTTATTAAAAAGCGCTGGTTATGTGTAATGTCTTCCTCTCTATACTGTGGCGTTTATTAAAAAGCTTTTGGGTATGTGGCGCTCTTTTTAGCCATTCGGCGTAGTGTCCTATAGATCCACCAACTAATTGCGATCTGATCGATGATCAACTAATCGACTATGAACATGCAAAGGGTAGCTAATCCTAATCATGTGATAAAAACAATAGGACAATATTAATTAAAATAAAAATAGGAATTCAAACCAGAAATTAGAACATAAAAAGGTCTGCAAGTAGTTAAAGATTCAACAAGGCGCAGAAGAGGATTTAGGTATCCATAGTAATTAAAACGATAAAATAGAAATGGGTTCAGTGAAATTACAAAAGATAAGAATAGCAGGAAATAGAAAGTCTTGTCTTTGTCTTGATCTCCTTTTTCTGTTAGAAAATTTCACTTTCGTGGTGTCAAGAACGGCACCCAAAATCTGCTCTCTCACGGTGTCAAGAATGGCACCCAAAATCTCAATCTCCCCTCTTGTGAGTGTCACTCTTGTCGTCAATATGTTTCTTCTTTTTGTTTGATGTGTGCTGCTTCCATTGGTTCTTGCGTCAGCCTGCCTTTTATAGTGCACACTTAGGTTTTGTGCATGACTTTTCTTCCAAGTCACATGCGCTGATTCCTGTCATTGTTGGGCCTTCTTCTACAATTTCTTTCCTCTTTGCAAGCCCACATAATATACAAAAATATATATATATATATATATATATATATATATATATATATATATAAAGTAAATAATTTAGGCCTTTTAGTGGCTCAAAATTGGATTCTTATTCTTTTTCATCTTTCTGCAAAATAAAGAGCAAACTAAGTCAATGATATATATAATTAGTAATATTGCTTTAAAAGTGATTCAAAAGTGCCTCTAAGAATGTACTAAATTAGAGTTTATCATTTATCTATCTCGATCTCGGTCTGGGGTCCTTCTTGAGCGATATCGAGGATGTTCCTGCCTTAGGGGAACCTTCTGGCTTTTGGAACGCCTTCTCCTGGGTGAAGATGAAGCAAAAGAGGAATTTTCTTCTTGAGAATCTTCTGGGTCATAAGTATAATCATCAGTCTCAATGGTCATCCGAGGTACTCCCCTTCCCCTCCTCCGAGGGGGGATCTATGATAATGTCGGCGTCGTGTGGGAGATCGGTGACATCGACGTCCTTCAACCTCCTCCCTGGCTTCCCATGAGGTGGTGAAGCACTTCGCGGATCATAACGCTGTAGGGAATTTCGATCTGGAATATTTCGAGTCTGGTGCCGAGCTTGGTAAACAACAATCTCAGCTTCCAATTCGGAGATGCGAAGGCTCCGAGCTCGTTCTGTTTCATTATGTTGATTGAGGACTTGAAGCAACTGTCGTACTGCGTCCACCGGGACTGGAATCGTTGGAGGAGGCGGTGGAAGACGGGCCCTTCCCGAGCTTCTGGGATCGGCATCCCGTTCCGAGTATGGTAAAGTTACTGCCACACCTTCATGAGTATCCCCTAAACCGGGTTGGTTCTGAACGGGTCGAGGCTCGACCGGTTCAATTACACTTGCTATCTGTAGTCTCGGCCTCAACTGTGGGGCCATTGCTGATCAGAAAGAAGGTGAAAGGAATAAGTTCAGTTCCTCCCACTATGGTCGCCAATGTTCTGTATACCGTATCTAAGAGCTTTGACGATCCTAGATAGTAGGTAGATCGTGAGAATGATCAGTAATGGAGATGTCTGATAGTAGGTAGACCGTGTTTTTGGAAGTGAGTAGTTCCTTTAAACGAATTGAATCAAAGAATTGCAAGAATCATTGAATTGAATATTGAACTCATATTCAGTTGAATTACAGAAGCTCTAATATAAACTGAGCTATTGAAAATCAAGATGTAACAGAATCAAAAACTAACTAACAAACTATATACAATTGTTGTAACTGAAATTTACATTGAATGATCTCCTGTAGCAGGTGTGCTGTGTGCCTTGTCAATTGAGTGATGACCTATATTAGCCGGTTGTATACTTGTTGTAGCAGGTGACTGTTCTTTGACAATGTTAGTATCTTGACTTGTGATAGAAGGTTGCAGGTTACTTAATGTGAATTGTGCTTTCTTATCTAATATCCTTACACCATTGTAATTGTGTTTGGAGTTTAGCGGTCGCTTTCTTATCTAATATCCTTACACCATTGTAATTGTGTTAATTTGGAGTTTAGCGGTCGCTTTTTTTGACTAAGGTTTGGAGTTAGCAAAGGCCGACACCCTTTCCTAGAATTTACTATTTTCTTAGGAATTTTAGATTTTGTTGGGGCCACACAACAGCATCTCTCAACTATAATTAAGATCATACCGTTGAGAAAGCTGAAATGTAAAGAAAGGGTTGGGTAAGTAGAGAGAATGGAAAAAGCATATAGTATTCTAATAGCTTTGGAGTTGGCTTTAATGGCCATTATGTTTCAAAATTCAGACACAAACCCTTTTCAACCAACAAACCAAACTGTATTTCTGTTCTTGATTGCAATTTTTTGTCATACTGTAGCATCCATGGGTGACAGGGGATTGAGAGCTGTAGAATTTTGCACTTCTTTATAATTTTTCACCTTTTTTACTTAAAACTAACAAGGGATGTATTGAGTAATTTGCAGGTTGCAAATAATGAGAGGTCCAACTTTGTTGAAACAAGGCTTAGCCCGATCCAAGATAGCAACCACTTGAACCAACAAGACCCGGTCTTTCACAACGTTCGACCTCCTCTCTCTCTGCAAGTGAAACAAGAGCTCTTCACCTTGACCCTTCTTCCTCCTCTCGAGCTCGCTAGGGGTTTCTCCTGAAACCTAGCGGACGACCTCCAATCACCACGATTCTTGCACCAAAGCGTAGGCCTTCACCTTCTCTACCAAACCCCTCTGTTTATCTTACGGATTGTTGTAGATTTGTGAAACCTAATTTCTTCCTTGCTTATTTCTGCGGATCTGGAGTGGCCAGAAGCTTTGATTGAAGACACAAAAGGTAAACCGACTTCTTCTTCTCTCTTTTCTTTTGATTACGAGTTTACAAACAACACCCTAACTTGTAGTGTTTTCTTTTTTGCAAGCCTTCTGAGTCTTGATGACAAACTCTCCTTCACTTCTTGAAGGAACCCTTCACTGATCGAAACTACAACACACAGGTAACCACTTTCTTCTCTCTTATTTTTCTCTTTCTCTTTTCCTTATCTTTACTTATGAACAAAACCCTAAGCGGTTTTGTTCTTTCTATCAGAGGTACCACTGTATCTCACAACTCGGTGAAGAAACTTGAAAGAAGATTGAAAGAACAAGGCGAAGAAGAAGGAGAATTAAACGTAAAGCGTAAAAACTCTATTTCTTTTACGTATGTGTATTCTTTTTACTGTACAATTGTTTAGAATGTAAACTACATTATATACATGCTAGACTTGAATTAGATAGGGATAGAGTTAGTTAGCGGTTATCATTTGCAATAACTAACTATGAAATAGTGCTTACTTATGGCTATTTTTATTTTCAACATGTTTTTGTTTTGAAAAGTATTTTAGCCGAAACACTAAGTGATTGAAATTAGCCATTTCAACACTCTCCCTTAATTCAAACACTTAGGTTGAGTAGATGATTAGAATAGAGCTAAGCTAATAGGAAAACATAAACCCGAAAGACCAAGCCTTGGGATAGCCTTAAAACATAACCTTTGGAACAAGCCTCCAAAGTGACTTTGGAGGAGTAGTCATTCATTTGACTTGAATGATATTACTCCTAATTCCCTCCTTAGCTTAGCAAACGGATCTCCTTTGAGAGCTTTAGTAAAAATATCGCCACTTGATCTTTAGTAGGACGATTACTCGACTGTAATTTCCACTTTTGAAACTTGGTCCTCAAGTAGTGGTACCTTGTCTCAATGTGTTTGGTTCTGCCATGACCCACAGGGTTCTTAGCAAGGCTCAGGGCAGACTTGTTGTCAATTAGGATAGTAGGTGGTTGACTTAACTCAACCAATAGCTCATTTAGCAGTGTTTCAAGCCAAGCAGCTTGGCATGCGAAAGATCGCTAGCATTGCGCTCATACTACGCCTCGCGGGAGGGACAGAGCCACAACTGATTGTTTCTTTGAACTCCAAGATATAGGTGCCCCTAGGAACTTAAACAGAAACCCAGAGGTACTTTTCCTCTCAATTTTGTCACCACACCAGTCTGAATCTGTGTAACCAAGCAATAGAGTAGTAGTTTCACCATTTCCTTTAGGAAACCAAATACCATAGTGCAAAGTACCTTGTAGATACCTAAGTATCCTTTTAGTAGCCCAATAGTGGACCTTGAGTGGTTTATTCATAAACACGCTCACAATATACATAGCATATAGAATATCAGACTCTTTGTGACATAAGTACCTTAAGGACCTATCATACACTTTGTATTCGATGGGATTTACTTCACTAGTGTCTTCCTTTGTTGTTTGAGTTAGGTTACCTTCTCTTTGGTGTCTTGGCGGGATTACAATCCTCCATTTCAAATCGGCTAACACTTCTTTAGTGTACTTAGATTGATGCAATATTATCCCATCTCGGAGTTCTTAGGAATTCCATTCCCAAAAAATATGACAACCTTCCAAGGTCCTGTCATTTCAAACTTAGTTTCCATAGATTTGCTTGAACTTGGCAATTTCTTTTGCACAATTGCGATTCTAAGCATGTCATCAACATAGAGACATATAATTAGAAAATAGGTTTGTAGAGTACCTTTGGTGTAGACACCATATTCGAACCACACTTATTGAACCCATTTTTTACGTGAAGAACACATCGATGCATTTATTCCATGCCACAGGGGGCTTGCTTTGCCCGTAGAGAGCCTTGTGTAGATGGTAGACATAGTTCCCTTTCCCTTTAGTCTCGAGGCGGGGGTGCTCAATGTAGACTGTCTCTCTACAGTGGTCCATTGAGGAAAGCAGATTTCACATCAAGGTGGTATAGTTCCCACCTTCTATTACAAGCAATGGCGATGAACTAACCTTATAGTTTAGGTGCCTTGCTCTTTGGTGAGAATACTTGATTGTAGTCTAGGCCTTCCTTTTCTTTGAAAACCCCTTGCTACCAATCGGCTTTATACTTAGTTACCTTGCCATTAGGATCTAGTTTGACTTTGAACACCCACTTTACACTAATGGCCTTCTTGCCTTTAGGTAAAGTAGTTAAGGTCCATGTTCCATTTTTTCTATGGACTTAAGCTCTTCTAGCATTGCATCCTTCCACTCTTTAGATTTTAGGGCCTCTAAGTAGTTTACGGTGTTCTCGTGCATCTGCTAGCATAGCAAAGTGGATGAGATCCTTCTTCACATTACCTCGTCATCATTTATGATTTCATAGTGCTGCTAGGTTCCTAGGAGTTCTTCTTGGTCTCACGTGGTGCATTGCGGCTTGACCATTAGGCATAGTAAGCTGTTTCAATAGTTTCTTCTTCTTGAGGAACACCTTCCTCATCACAGAAGTATCCTCTTGAGAACTTTGAGGTACTTCATTTACATCTCCAATAGTTTACGAATTTTGGTAGGTATTGAGATTACTTGTTGTGGTTCATCCCACACCCATTGCTCTCTCCTCTAGATTTGTGACATCCCTAGAGACTTCAATTTTACCACTTGTAGGGTTGTACAATCTGTAGGCACCGTAGGGTGATATCAACTAGAATCAAAGGCTTGCTTTTGTCTTCAAGCTTTGTTCTTTTAGGATCGGGTATATGGCTATAGGTTAGAGAGCCAAATACCTTAAAGTGAGTGACATTTGGGTTGTCACTGTCCCAAACCTCTTGGGAACTTTATCTTCAAGTTTCTTTGTTGGACACCTATTGAGAATGTAGGTGGGCTGTAGTAATAGCTTCACCCCATAGCTTCTTAGGTAGTCCATCTGTTTTAGCATAGATCCGGCCATGTCTAATCTGCATTGCTGTTTCTCCTTTCTGCAACACCATTGTGTTGTGGAGTATAAGGGATGTGACTTCATGAATGATCCCTTTCTTTGGTGTGCAGTACTCCTCAAAGTCTTTTGAGGTGTATTCACCTCCTCCATCGATCCTTAGGATCTTCAATTTACATTTGCTCTGTCTTTCTGCCATGTCACGAAACTTTTGAAAATTGCTAGGGCCTCTCCCTTAGTCTTTATTAGATAGATCCACATTTTTCTTGAGTACTCATCTACAAAAGAAACAAAATACTTATTACCACCTAGTGATAAAACATCAAAGGGGCCACAAATGTCATTTGATATACAACATGCGTGCAGATCCTTTGATCCGTCTTGCAACTCTTTTTGAAAACTCTTCCTAAAATTTGTTTTGACTAGAAGACATGTTGCATACATGACTCATTTGGAGCCTCTATCTTAAGCAAACCCAATACTAGACTCTTAGTACTTAGGTTTGTCAAACTCTTGTAGTTTAGGTGCCCAAGCCTTCTATGCCATAAACAACTTTGAGAACTAGTAATTGCACTCGGGCACCTTGCCTTTGAAGAGCAAATACTAGTCTTGAAAGTTCTTTTTAGCTAAAGGTGTGGTCAACATGATAGCTTACTTTGAGGATCATATAGCTTTAGTTTTAGGTCCTCATTACAATAGAAAAACCTTTTTCAAGTAATTGGCCTAAACTAATCAAATTAGAGCACACACACGGGGACATAGAAAACATTTTGAATCATATTTGTATCTTACCATCCTCTCTCTTGAGCAGAATATTACCCATACCTTCCTGCGGTAATTACCTTATTCTTGGCACACCGATAGTGGTCCTCTTACTAGGATCAAAATCTATCACCCACTCCTTGTTGCCAGTCATATGATTGGAACAACCTGAGTCTAAATACCAAATTTCAGTGATGGTTTTACCATCACTGGTAGTTATAGCAAAAACAACAAATTCTGACCCTACTTCTAGTTCCACATTAGTTATACTAATTTCCTCTTTAGGTTCAATTTTAGACATAGGAATAGGATCATCTGTTATAAGACTAAACATTCTTGGGGCGAATCGAATCGAGTCTTCTTTGGCCACATTGGCCCTTTGCTCAGATTCTTTGCCCTTATCCTTTTTCTTAGACCAGCAATCACTTGCATAGTGGCCATACTTCTCACATTTGTAACACTGAATGTGTGATTTATCTTTTTTAGAACTGCTAGTGTCATTACTAGGCTTATTAGATGAGTTTCCTTTAGAAAACTTACCTTGGGGCTTACCTTTAGGCCCATTATTTTTGTTGGGTTGCTTCACGCCACCCTTCCCACCTTTCTTACCCTTAGAAGGAATGAAGAAAGCTTGATTGTCTTCATCCGAGTCTTCATTTCTTGATTGATTCGATCGATTTCTTTAGCCTCTAGCCTACTTTGTAGTTGCTCAACTTTAAGATCCTCCACTTTGCGGGTATCTTCAAGTCCATTAAGCGCAACATAAAACTTTTTAGTTAGAGATCTAAGTATCTTTACGCAAATGTCTTCATCCTTTAAGGTTTCACCATTTAGTTTCATGGCATTAGTGATTTTCTTCACTCTCTGCCAAAATAGGTGATGATGTTCTCATCACCCTTCATCTTTAAGGCTTCATCATCACCGAGCCTTTAGGGCTGTAATTTTTCTTGCTTAGCCTCTACGGCTCCATTGTAGTAAGAGTCCGGGATGTCCCATGCCTTCTCGCACTTTCAACATCCCTTATTCTCGTCAAAATTTGAGTCATCTAACCGATTTGGATAAGATGAAGTGCTTTATAGTCCTTCATCTCATCCTCTTCATCTTCGCTTCTTTTCTTTCTGCGGTAGCATTTCTTTGAGGTTCTTTCGACCGCTTCCTTCACAATCTTTAAGACCCGCTCGACACCCAAATACCGACTTCATCCGGTGACTCCATCTGTCCCGATTAGTTTCTGTCAACCACGAGCACTGAGTGCCAAAACTAGGGTTCATCTCTTTGTGTGCCATCTCGCACACACTACACAAACTTGTTAGTAAAGCAGAAATTACACTATTTCTTTGTGTAATGAAAGTAGTTAAAGAAAACTTTAAAGGGTGAAATTTAAAGCAGTTTAGAGTTTGAGAAATTGTCCTTTATCCGAGAATTGATCCGAGCTCTGATGATACCATGTAGAATTTTGCACTTCTTTATAATTTTTCACCTTTTTACTTAAAACTAACAAGGGATGTATTGAGTAATTTGCAGGTTGCAAATAACAGAGGTCCAACACTGTTGAAACAAGGCTTCAGCCCAATCCAAGATAGCAACCACTTGAACCAACAAGGCCGGTCTTTCACAACGTTCGACCTCACTCTCTCTCTCTGCATTGAAACCGAGCTCTTCACCTTCAACCCTCTTCTTCCTCCTCGAGCTCTGCTAGGTTTCTCCTGAAAACCTAGAGGCGACCTCCAATCACCACGATTCTTGCACCAAAGCGTAGGCCTTCACCTTCTCTACCAAACCCCTCTGTTTATCTTACGGATTGTTGTAGATTTGTGAAACCCTAATTTCTTCCTTGCTTATTTCTGCAGATCTGGGTGGCCAGAAGCTTTGATTGAAGACACAAAAGGTAAAACCGACTTCTTCCTTCTCTCTTTTCTTTTGATTACGAGTTTACAAACAACACCCTAACTTGTAGTGTTTTCTTTACTGCAAGCCTTCCTGGGTACTGATGACAAACTCTCCTTCACTTCTTGAAGGAACCCTTCACGATCGAAACTACAACACACGTAACCCTTTCTTCTCTCTTATTTTTCTCTCTTTCTCTTTTCCTTATCTTTACTTATGAACAAACCCTAAGCTGGTTTTGTTTCTTTCTATCTTGAGTACCACTCTGTATCTCACAACTCGGTGAAGAAACTTGAAAGAAGATTGAAAGAACAAGGCGAAGAAGAAGGAGAATTAAACGTAAAACTGTAAAAACTCTATTTCTTTTCTGTATGTGTATTCTTTTTTCTGTACAATTGTTTCTGAATGTAAACTACATTATATACATGCTAGACTTGAATTAGATAGGGATAGAGTTAGTTAGGCAGTTATCAACTGCAATAACTAACTATGAAATAGTGCTTAACGGCTATTTTTATTTTCAACGTGTTTTTTTGTTTTGAAAAGTATTTTAGCCGAAACACTAAGTGATTGAAATTATAGCCATTTCAACAAGAGCTACGATGGTTATATTTCACTTGTCGGGTGTAGTTGGATGTGAAACACTATTGTGGGTGATGCTCTTTAAAATTTGGAAGTGGTGTGTATTCAACATTTTCCTTTTAGTGGTTACCTCTTTCTGCTTTTTCAACTGGGCGGATAAAATCATCAACCTCTTCTTTTTACTTGATGTCTCTTTCTACCATTTTATTAACTGGTGGGTGAAAATCACCAACCTCTTTACCCAATGGACTAGTGCTACACCTTCGGATCCAAATAATGGAACAGCAGGAAGCTCAGGCGTATGATTTGTGACCTATATATATGCAAATACATCCCATGTGATTTTGCTGATATGGTTACTGCTACGGGTGGTTTTATTTTTTTTTACTATACGTGTTTTTTATTTTGACAAAGTACGAGGGGTTTTGTTGGTTGGCTTACTATAGGATTCTGGTGGGGTTCAATTTTGTAATGATCGATCATGCATTTTCTCAATTATTTTACGGTGCCCTTTTTCAAAATTTCAGAAAATATGACCCAAAAATGGAATATCAATATGTATCATCATAGACTAGGATTCAAAACGGAAAGATCTACGTGTATCTTATCTTTTTATATATATATATATATATATATATATATATATATATATATATGTTTAATTAGCCCTCCCTCCCTGCAAAATGTGTTGTTCCTTGCATTATTCAAACCATTTTTCTGGCTCAGCTAGCCTCTTGATATCATATAACTGTTCAACCCAACAAAGGCATGTATATCAGAAGAAAAATGGGGGGAAAAAAAAAATAAAGCTAGACATGAATATGGTCATTGATTGCTGGCAGACTTCCTGGACAACGATGTGAAGAACTACGGGAACACAAGAAAGTGGTTGCAGATTCAAACAACGAAGAAAAGGACAGTGTTTCTGATATGGTTACTGCTACGGGTGGTTTTATTTTTTTTTACTATACGTGTTTTTTATTTTGACAAAGTACGAGGGGTTTTGTTGGTTGGCTTACTATGGGATTCTGGTGGGGTTCAATTTTGTAATAATCGATCATGCATTTTCTCAATTATTTTACGGTGCCCTTTTTCAAAATTTCAGGCAATATGACCCAAAAATGGAATATCAATATGTATCATCATAGACTAGGATTCAAAACGGAAAAGGCAACTTATTATACTGGGTGAGTGTTCCATCATCTTAAACAATCTATTCTATAGTACTTGTGATATGATGATGATTTTGTTTGAAAGCAAAGATTTAATTTAAGGGAGTACGAAAGGTATTCCAATCTAATATAGCCCTCATTAAAATCTCCAGGACCAAAACCTATAGAAAAAGAAAAAAGAATATCTAAATCTAAATATATATATATATATAAAATAGCGTCAATACAACAACAATAATGAGGGGTAATACAATGAGGGTAAACAATGTATAATGCAAACAATATCAGCATCTTACCAAAATCAGACATCACTTTCTAAGATCATGATAAAGGCCCAGTGCAATTACTGCAGCCACGTAGGCGTAGCTACCCCATATGGAATGAATCAGATCCTAAACCATCACCGGCACATGCGCTGCTGATAAAATGGTCTTACTTTTGTCGTGATTGATATTACTATACTGATTGTACGTACTAACTTGTAACGCCACGACTTACGTCACGACTTACATCACTAAGCCAAGTGCTCAGTGATGGTCACTAAATTAATTTTATCCATTGGATGCTCAATATTTTTACTAAAATACATCTAATGGTTATTATTTACGGAGGGTATTTTGGTACTCTTCAATATTATGCCTAATAATTATATAATTATTAATAACAACCAATTAATATATTTCCTATTTTTAAGGCACCACATTAATATCATGTTTATCGGTACATATTAAGGCAAGATCGCATCTTTTGCCATTTTGGTGGGAAAATTTTTTTCCACCATTTACCAATATACCCCTTATTTTGTATCCCACTGTTTACCAATATACCCCACTCTATATTTTTGGACCAACATACCCCCACTCTATATTTTGTGCCCCACCATTTACCAATATACCTCTCATTTTGTACCCCATTATTTACCAATATACCCCCACTATATATTTTTGGACCGACATACCCCTGACAAATTTTTTTTCTCCAACACTTTTTTTTTATTATTATCAAAATGTACCCCTCATTTTGTACTCCACTGTTTATCAATATACCCCCACTCTATCCGAGAACTATTAATACACAATCGTTGACTTCCCCACTTTTGGTGGGAAAATTTTATTCCCACCATTTACCAATATACCCCTCATTTGTACCACACTGTTTACCAATATACCCCCACTCTATATTTTTGGACCAACATACCCCCACTCTATATTTTGTACCCCACCATTATATACCCCTCATTTGTACCACACTATTTACCAATATACCCCCACTCTATATTTTTGGACCGACATACCCCTGACAAATTTTTTATTTGTCCAACACTTTTTTTATTATCAAAATGTACACACTCATTTTTGTCTTCCCACTTGTTACCAATATACCCCCACTATATATTTTTGGACCGACATTGTTGCCTCATCTCACCAAGGGCTATTGTTGCCTCTTCGTCTTATATATGTGTTGTGTATTTTTATACCCCCCTTATATAATGTTGATGTTTTTTCGAAACTACATCCAGAGCCATATCATCTCTCTCGCATCGCATGTAATAATAATCTCAGTTATTCCTTATTAAATCTCCTTTCTTTTTTCTTTCTTTCTTTCTTTCTCTCCCCTAATTCTGAACGTTCTTCTTCTTCTTCTCTCCTTCAATTATGTAAGCACAAAGATAAAAGAGAGGGAGGGATGGCTCATTTCATCCAGATCACCAATGTTGCAAAATGTGTTGTTCCTTGCATTATTCAAACCAATTTTTTGTGTCAGCTAGCCTCTTGATATCATATATAACTTGTTCAACCCAACGTCAAAGCCATGATCGATCATGCATTTTCTGAATTATTTTACGGTACCCTTTTTCAAAATTTCAATATGTATCATCATAGACTCGGTGTTCCATCATCTTAAACAATCTATTCTATAGTACTTGTGATATGATGATGATTTTGTTTGAAAGCAAAGGATTTAATTTAAGGGAGTACGAAAGGTATTCCAATCTAATATAGCCCTCATTAAAATCTCCAGGACCAAAACCTATAGAAAAAGAAAAAAGAATATCTAAATATATATAAAATAGCTTCAATACAACAACAATAATGAGGGTAAACAATATATAATACAAACAATATCAGCATCTTACCAAAACCAGACATCACTTTCTAAGAGCATGAATTAAGGTCCAGTGCAATTACTGCAGCAACGTAGGCGTAGCTGACCCATATGGAATGAATCAGATCCTAAACCATATCACCAGCACATGCGCTGCAGATAAAATGGTCTTACTATACTGATTGTACGTACTAACTTGTAACTCTAATTCAACGTGGGTCATTTTCCAAAGTCCAAACATACACGGTAGGTGGTTGCTGCCTACGTTCATGTGTTTTTTATTTAGTTTTTATTTCATTAAATCAATCAATATCTATACATATAAGTAAATGAATTCCCAACGGAGCCTCCACAATGAATCTCATGATTTTTAATTTTAATTTTAAAAAAATTTATCCATTATTAAGAGCAATGAATAATGGATAAATAATATTTAAATTTTAAAACTTTTGAAATACCCTGATAAATTAATTTCACCATTAAACTAAATAATATATTATTTAGTAAAGCAATATATATTGGTTATTTTAAATGTTTTTTTTTGACGCAAGTTATTTTAAATGTTAGGTATCAAGCATCTTGAATATTATATCAAAAATAAAATTTCTAATGATCTTGCATTATTATCAATTATTTTTCGAAAACAAATGCTTAAAATAAGACTATATATCCATCAATTAAAATTTTAATTTTATTTCAAGTATCAAAATACTTAAGATATGACTATCATAGTTTTTCACATAATAATTTTAATAATAATTTTTATCATAGTTTTTTAATTAGAAAATGGAATGTTTTTATTATTGTTTTTTTAAATAATGTCCACATAAAATATTTATTCATTGTTTTTTTTTTATGCGTAACTGAAGCTTTTAATGACTGAACCACATAAGAAAGAATTAAACAATCCTTTAGTGTTATTGATGCAAAACTGTTGTTTTATAGAATTAGACCATCAAAAGTCTTTTTTTAAACAAGGTCATTCAAGTGGTACTGAAACCATATATATATATATATATATATATATATATATATATATATATATATATATATATATATATATATATATATATATATATATATATATATATATATATATATATATATATATATATATATATATATATAAAGATAAACCAAAGTGTATATAAATCAAACTTTTTTTGACAAAAAAATAAAAATAAAACAAAGTTTTTTTAACAAAATATATTAAACAAAATGGAACTTTAGATAGAAATTTTATTAGGGAGAGAAAAGTCATTACATTAATTTGGGCTGATTGGCTTCCCATGTATTAATTGTTGTAATAAGGAAAATAATACTAATCATAAATATTTATAACTGATGCAATAGGTTCTTTGAAAAGATTAGATAGTTTCTTTAACTTTCTTTTTTTAGGCCTATAGGTGTATTTTAGATGCTATATAAAGCATATCATTTGTTTCTCATCATTGAGATTTTTGAAGAAAAAACACTATTATTCAGCTTTTGTATCATGGAGGTAGTAGAATTTTTTTAACCTTTCAATATATCATTTATATTCTCCTTCATTTTCTTGGTGCAATTGTTTTTAGGTTCCTCTATTTGGACTTTGAGACATAAGTTTAATGATTTAGTTGTGATGACATTTGGAAGCAAAACTATATGTATACTCTCCTTAAGGTTGTGTAACGTTCACTTTGACATTGTAGAAGAAAAAAGCAATTGTACACATTTTTAATCTTTGACGTAGTAGAATTTTTAATTTCAATTAATCTTTCGATATATCATGTGTATTCTCCTTTTTCTTATTTCTTTTCGATTCAATTGTTTTGTTAGATTTTACTATTTGGATTTTGAGGCACAAGTTCAATAGTTTAGTTTTGATGTCACTTGGAAGGAAAATTGTTTGGGCATATTTCAGTTTTCCTTTGCCAATGATGTGCAAGATCATCCCAAAAATCACCATATTACTGAGTGTAACTTACATTCGTTGCAGTCCTTTGAGGTTGTATCAGAAAAAACATGTTATTCACCTTTTGTATCTTTGGGGTAGTTGAATTTTTTTAAAATCTTTCTATTAACATGTATATTCTCATATTTTTTCCTCATCTCTTTTCAATAAAATTGTTTTGTTAATATTAGGACTTGGATGGACAAGTTCAATGGTTTAGTTGTGATAACTTTCGGAAGCAAAACTGCATAGACATATTTCACATTTGTTTTGCCAATGACGTGTAGGGTCGGCCCAAAAATCACTATTACTTAATTAGTGCTGCTTAAAAGTAAAACTAACGCATTGATATGATATTTTGAGGACTAAATGTACCCATCACAAAAACCAATTGAGAGAATCTCAAAAGATTTTATAAAAATAATTTATATTATAATTATAATTAGGTGCAAAGCAAATGCATGTTGCACAATTTTTTTGATCGATAGTTAATTCTCATGTACCTCACCTTTTTCCCCTTCATATTCTAAATTTTATCGGTTTCCTCTTTTATTTAGGAAATATAATATAATATTATATAGATGTAGTTTTCTTACTCTTATTTAAAGTTTATATTGTAACTATTTAACATTTTCTTTTCTTGCTTATTTAAAGTTTTCTTACTCTTATTTAAAGTTTATATTGTAACTATGAAAATGGGGAACTAACTAAATTTAATTGACTTCATTTGTAAACGAAAAGATGAAATTTATTAGAGTGATCATAGTAAAAACTATGGTTATGATCATTTTTACATAACATAATTATTATCATTATGTTATTTATATAGCACACTTGAAATAACACATAAAATATAATTTTAAAGTATATAATATTTTTAAAAAATTTTGCTCCTCTAAAAACTAAAAGTGAATTATTTTTAAAAAAATTTCAACAATAAATTGTTTAGTAGTATTTCTAAAATTCATTTAACTTTTTTAAAATTTTATTTCAACAGCTAACTTCATAAAAATACTAATAATTATATATATGAAAAAACCATATAATATATAAGAATATATTTAAATAAGAAAAATGTGACAATATATTTATATAATAACACATGTTTAATATAATGCTTTATAATTAAAAAATATATATTTATATAAAATCATCATTAAAAAAATTCAAAACATTATATCAACCCGTGCGACGCACGGGTATTTTTCTAGTTATCTATATAAATATCTAAAGGAAGCTTTTTTCCAAGCTCTAGAATGCTCCACATCATTTCAATTTATTTTCCAACTTAAATTTCAACATTCTTTTTTTACTTAATTAGTATCCACTAAACCTTTATGACATTCAATTTTTAAATCAAGATAAATCTAACTTTATCAATACTTCTTAAACATCACAATATATTTTCAATTAACTTTTCTGAACCACAAAATATTCACATTATCTATTTCTTGATTTTAATTTTTTTATAAACATTTAAAAAATGTTAAATTCATTTTATTAAAAACTTTAAAAAGATGTTAATTAAATACTAAATTTTCTATAAACTTCATTTTTTTGCCTTCAAAAAACGAAATTCTATGTCTATATTGTGAACTTTAGTAGAGCAAAATTATTCTTCTAATTTTCATAAGGAATTTTCATTATTATTACAACGAGTACTTATTTATACATAATTTTCTGCACACAAACTTGACTATTGAATTGTGAGTTTTTCCTCCTTTGTTATTTTTATTTTAAAAAAATTTCTCTCTTATTGATTACTCTTAATTAATTACTTGATGTTTTGATTTTTTTTGCCTTTTGGTGTCTCTAAATTATTATTTTCATTAGTACTAATTATTAGAGTTTGTTTTTAATAGAGATTAGTTACAATCCTTTCATTTTCCATCACTTAAATTCTTCTTTTCAAAATATTATCTATCTATCTATATCTATATAAATCTCTAAAGGAAGCTTTTTTCCAAGCTCTAGGATGCTCCACATCATCTTTATTTATTTTTCAATTAAATTTTTAACTATATTGATATTTATTTATAATGTACACATAAAGGAGACTCACATTCATGATTGCATATTAAGACTAAATTAGTAATACCCTTTATATTCTTTAAGTTATTATATAATTAATAAAGACAAATGATATTAGTTGAAGAAAAATAAAAAAGACGTTACTTGATGTTTTGATTTAGGTTGTCTTTTGGTGTCTCTAAATTATTATTTTTATTAGTCCTAATTATTATAGTTGGTTTTTAATGGAGATTAGTTACAACCTTTCCATTTTCCTTCACTTTAAGTCTTATTTGATAAACACTATAAATACCTAAGAAGAGAAGTCACCACTCATCTTTTCAATTTTAACAACACTTTTGCTTGGTTGTTACATCACTTTTGTAATTTTTTATCTTTTACATCAACAATATTCAGCTTGAAGAAAAGGCTGTAAGTAGTTGGAGTTCCAAATAATTTTTGTGTAATTTTGTCATTTATTCGTAAGCTTTTGTTGATTGTTGATTAAGTATTGAGTTTATAGGTTGCGAATTGCAGTCAATGGAGGAAAAACGAGGTTTACATCGATAGAGAAGAAATTGAAAAGCCAAACCAAGGATTTGAGCTTCATGTAGTCAAATGGGCAAAAAGAAAATTTGGATTAGTTATTGTGTCGTACAATTGAGGAACCATTTTTTGTCAAGCTGTAGACATGTATGGATTATGTCTAATTTTGATATTGTTGTTTAAATTTTTTTGAATTTTAATAGCTTCCAAGAAATTGGATGTTGTATTATATCTAAAAGTTTTTTTAATATGTTCCTTGAACATTCAAAATGCATGTTAAAGGTTGATAGAGTACAATAGAGCTTACTAAAAAAGTAAATTTTAAATTCATGATTCCAATAACTTATCTTCTACTTATATATTTATTTATTTACAATTTATAAATATAATTAATTAATTGTAAAAGGAAGTTGGAGAAACTTCTTCTACTTAAATGACAAATGTACTAATCTTTAATGAAATGACTTTCTATATTACAAGTATAAATGTACCAAATTACTAGCAATTTTTATACATTATTTTTAATTTATTTTAGAAGAACACCAACATCAACGAAAAAAAAACCCAACATATTTCAATGTTGAAATGTAAGTTAAAAGCAATCTACGGTTATGGATGGTTCAAAGGAATTATTAAACATAAAATTATTCATTATACAATGAAGGAAAAGTTTATTTTTATTACGGTTGGGTATTTTAAAAGGTATAAATACAAGCTCTATAATGGCTAATAAGAACTAAACATAAAACTATCCACAAATTAATACATAAGTAGGCAAATCTTTTGATGTCTCAATAGTAAATATTAAACCGGGCCAATAAAATTAAATAATATGAACATAAGAATATCCGTTATGGAATATCAAAAGTAAATGTGACCTTCCAATTTCTTTATTTTCTCTCTTAGTTATATGTTCATTTGATTAAAAAAACTAAAAAAAATGATTACTACTTAAAATTAATACATTCAACTGAAAGTTTTATAAAATCCTACAATTTAACTTCGAACTTTTGTATTTACTAAAACAAAAACACCTTCGAAATATAGTTAGAATAAAAAGGTCTAAACTAACTTTATTTATATATACATCAATATATGCATATATATATATATATGAATATATTATTATTTGTGTCAATACGTTACCATCGCAAAAAGCTAATGTCTATATATTTATTTAAATTGTAAACTTCAAATGAAATTTTACTTAAATTTATATTTAAATTGACCACCCAATCTAACTTCTCCTATATATTTTAAAAATTTAGTTTTTAATAAATAAATCTAGATTTATTTATTTTGTTTTAAAATTATTTCTTATATAATTTAGGAAGAGAATAATGATGTATGTATATTTATTAAAACTTATAAGTTTCACTAAACCTCATATTATATCTTATAATTAATATAAATATATATATATATATATATATATATATATATATATATATATATATATATATATATATATATATATATATATATATATATACACACACATATATATATATATATATACAGTTTTTTAATTTTTTTAAATTTTTCTATATCTTTTTTATTTTTACTTTAAAAATCTTTCTCCATTATTGATTACTCATAATTTATTATTTTAATTTATGTTTTGATTTTGGTTGCCTTTTGGTGTCTCTAAATTATTAATTTGATTATTACTAATTTTTATAGTTGGTTTTAAATAGAGATTAATTACAATCTTTTCATTTTTATTCTCTTTAAGTCTTCTTTCCAAAATATACTATAAATACCTAAAAGAGAGGTCACCATTTATCTTTTCATTTTCTACATCACTTTGGTTTGGTTGTTACATCACTTATGTAAACTTTGTTATTTTTCCATCACTAATATTCAGGCTTGAAGAAAGTCATTATAGTAGTTCCAATTTTTTTTATGTAAATCTGTCTTTTATTCATAAGATTTTATTGATCATTAATTAATTATTGAGTTTGTTAGAGGTTTCAAATTGTAGTCAAAGGAGGAAAAATGGATTTTACATAGATAGAGAAGAAATTAAAAAGACAAAGCAAAATATTTGGGCTTCATGTTTGGGCATACTTTTTCTTTTTCATCTTTTACACATACGTGTACTTACATTTCAATTTTCCAGTTTTTTAAAATTCTGATTTTGTATTCTTTTCATTTGATTGGTTTTAAATGTCACAATAGTTCATATACATCCATAAAATATTATGCGCACTATTACAAATCAAATTTTCATTTCATCTAATTATGGTGAGTAAGAGTAACCGAAGACAATTATGGTGAACCACTACATATTCTCACCATGTAACATTTTTTTTTGACAAACTCACACCAATTTTAACATGATTATCTATAGATAATATAGAAGGGTATATGTGATGTTTTTCCTTCCTATTTTGCCGAGCTACTACGCTTCACACTATATTCTTTTTTTACACAAATTTATTCTTATTATCGTCTTATTTTATTTATACTTCTTTTGGTACTTAAAATATGCTTCTTTTCATTTTTATTTTGTTAGAAAGAAATATGTTTTATCATACACATTCATTTGCTATCTTTATTAATATTCATGCCCATAAAATACTTCCAAAACTTAATGTAATTAATAATTCCTAAAGTGAAACTAAAACTAAAAATGAAACTCAAAACAAAAGTGGAATTAAAGAAAATTAATTTAAATTAAAATTTGAAAATGAAAGCAATGACAAAGAATTATTCTTTCTTTTTATTTTTATAAAGATATGAAAAACTAATTGAAATTTTTTTAGGTATTCACAATGTTAAAATAAATATTTTTTTGACAAAAACAATATTATTTTAAAAATAGTGAAAATAATGTTTGATATAGCATATAATTAATCTAAATAAACATAATGTCAAAAATACACTACTTTTTTTCCTCTAAAAAAACAGAAAGTATGTCAAAGCAAACAATATCTGGTATTCTCATTTATCTCTATTGTTACAATTTATGCCTATAAACTCAACTTATTAAATAGTATCACATTTATTTATTTTGGTACAACATAGTATCACATTTATCATTACTAAATATATTAATAAAATATTTTATTCCTCTAAAGCTACCATTAAATATACTTACAATACTTTGAACTATAATATCTTTACCGAACTTTTTATATTTCATTTAACTTTATTCAAATTTGATACACGGAAATTAATCTCATAAAAAATATATTGGGCAAACAAAAAATCTCATAAAAAACTGAAAATTATTTATATTTGAAAACGCATACACTATAAAAGATAATTGTACAAACTAAATATTTTTATAATATGAAAGATTCAACAATATATTTATATAATACTATATTCTTAATATACATAATTTTTACCATATATTTTTTTATAAAAGCTCAATAAATCTTTCAAAAGAATATTGTAACAATCCGTGCAACGCACGGGTTATTCCCCTAGTCTATATCTATATCTATCTATATAAATGTAACATCCCTAATTTTTAAATTTCGATTTATGGAAATTTACGAGTGATTTATTACTCGAATAGGTAATAAATCAAGTCACGGATATGAGACTGTTACGAAAGCAATTTATAATTGTTAGAGAAAATAATTTAAGTGCATAACTGAGTGGAAATTAGTACTCTAAGGGTATTTTAGGATTTATACGACTTCCGTTAAATGATCTCTGAGACATCGAAAATATCCAAAATACTGTCTCACTCCTAAATTGGATGGAATAAATAAAAGAAATAAGAAGGAATAAAAGAAAGAAAAGGAATTAAGAAAGAAAGAAAAAGCCATCGAGAGAGAGAGTGAGAACAGAGAGACCCGAGAGAAAGAGAGAAGAGAAGAGGCGAAGGAGAAGAAGGAAGAGGAGGGAAGATCTCCCTCAAATCAACGCGCAGGGTAAGGGCTTTTCGTCTCGTTTTCTTCCATTTTTCTTCCTCTAGCTATTGGTACCACTTTCACACCCTAATTTCTTCTCTAACTCAAGTTACCATTAATGGGTTTTGAAGCTCAAAATTGGGGATTTATGGATTTAAGCGAAATTGAAGCTTGGAATTGATGATTGGAAGCTCAACTACTTGCTTGGGAGTATTGGAGTGCGAGTTTTGTGGTGGATTCGAGTCGATTGAAGCACCGAAGAATTTGGGGCTGTTAGATTTCGGTTTGGGTAGCTGGAATTCGGTTTTGGAACTGTTTTGGAGGAGTTACAACTGCTGGTTTTTCTGTTTGGAAGTGGTTGGAACGGTTTGGTTTGAGCTCGTGAAGTTTCGGAGCGAGTTCGTGAAGTTTCGAGATCGTGTATTTCGTCAAGATTCGGTTTGTGTGATTTTCATCACACGAGGTGAGTTTTACTCGCTTAGGGAATTTTAAACATCGTTTTTGAACTATGTTTGAATGATTTTCAAATTTAGAAGTTTCGAGAATTTTAGAGTCAAAAACGCTATTTTTGAAAATGACGCGTGTTTGAAAATTTAAAAGCGAAACCATAATGCTTTGATTTTTGAATTGATATGTTTGGACTGGATTATGTGGAATATTGTTTGTTTGGATGTGTTTTAAAGTTGGGTGTGAATCGGTTGAATTTTCAAATCTATTGGAAAACCGTAAAAATTTTGTATATGTACGACATTAATGATTTTGGAATAAAATGATGTCCGGGACTGGTTTTCGGAGTAAATAATATTTTTGGGATGTCAGGTATTACTGAGGAAACTCTGTAGAAATTTTGTTAGAAATTTTGATACAAATCCAATCGGTTTTGAAATAACGATTAATATTACTATTATTTGAAAAAACCGAACTAGTGAGCGTGTGTGGACTTATGTCTTGGAAAATAAACCGAACGAAATGTTCTATTTTTATGATTTGGCTAGGGATGATTATAAATCATCTAAACCTATCCATGAGACCTATAATTATAAACTATATGGAATTGAAATAATGCTTGCGGAAAATGATATGCTCTATCCGTTATGTTACGATATATAAATATATCGAGTTGAGGTGACGACCTCTATGCGTTAGTATGCTAGGGGAGGCAGTCATGAGCCACCGCCCTAGGCCCCAATGTTAAAAAGAATTATTCCGCCTTTGAGAGTTGTACACTTATTGGCTATGACAGGGGTCCACCCATGCTACATTAGGTTGTTGGTGGTGTACTAAAATTAATAAAACTTTATTGTAATTCATTCTTGGATTACTATGTGATTCCGCAATTCATATAATAGAATTGCTAAGAGATCCGAGTAAGTATTAACTTGTTGTGTCTATGTTTTATGTTTGGCAATTCATATAATAGAATTGCTAAGAGATCCGATAAGTATTAACTTCTTTGTGTCTATGTTTTATGTTTTGGCAATTCATATAATAGAATTGCTAAGAGATCCGATAAGTATCAACTTCTTTGTGTATATATTTTAATTGGCTCATGAGTGTGGCTGGGGTCACGGTAAAGCTCACCGAGACAAGTTGTCTCACCCAATATATTGTGGTTATTTCTGAGAGAAAGCAGAGGGAAAGAGGAAAGCTAAGAAGCACGGCTAGTTGAAGCTTGTGTTGAAGATGGCTAAGGAGCATTTATGCTTATGTATTTCCGTTTGTGTTTCTTTGTATTTTGGCTGTATAACTTGTATTGATACAAGTTGTATATTATGTTCCGCTACTACGATATATTCGGATATGTAATATTAGCATTGCAATCGCGAAAAATTTTCGTGGTGTTACATTTGGTATCGAGGCGGTTCGACCTAGTCGGGACGTAGAGACCTTATGGTCAAGAGGTTAGATAGAGTCACTTAGGGACTGTGACAGGCAATTGTTAGAACCTTCCAGTATGTTATGTGAAGCTTTGAGCTTGATCAACTCAATTTTTCATGCAAGGTACTGGGAATGATAACGATTGGTTGCCTTAGTTCCTAAAAATGTCCAAACCCTACACTATAGGAATTTTGGCCTTTCGGTTTATCGTGAGCACGCAGCGGAAGCAAAGGGCTACGATTGGTGTTTTGAAGTAAGCAAAGGGCGACTAAATTGGTTCGAGGAAATTGTGGGCGAATGTTCAATCGATGAACCAAGTGCAATTGTAGAATTGCAGTGGAAGTTATTGTAGGTCATACAAAGAGCTACAATTAAGAAAAGCCTTTAGGCGGGAATAATGACAGTATCGTAAGATCTGTTAAGATTAGCGGACACCCCGGAATCCTAATCATTGATTAGCCGGTCTATCAGTTACCGAAATATTGTTTTACAATAACCTTACCTTATGGTTAGAGTAAACCCCAACTTAGATCGCAGTTAGAGATATCCTTTTGGATAGTGCGAGTCTTGATCATGTTTTTTTTTCCTTTACGCCATATTGCGAAATGCTATGAAGCCGACCTAGTAGGTTGTAGTGCAATCTCTGTATTGGCTACGGAACCCAATGTTGATCGAGTTAGTTATGATCACGGTTTTTGAACCAAGTCTCAATCAAGATAAGAGCAATAGGTGATTTTGATGGTGACATGTACCGGGTAGACGTCATGGAAAGAATTCTCACCACCTTGTCATGTAACGAGGAAGGAAAGTGATTTATTCTACGAATGCTCGGATGAGGATGCACATTCCGAGTAGACTAACACTCATGCTAGGATGCAAACCTAAGGTATTCCTTTTACTCGGAATCATTTCAAGGAACGATTTCTGAATCGATTCGTTTCCTTCAGTTCAGAGACTGTGTAAACAGGCGTAACGTATTAATTTAAAGCGAGTGTTATGTCGGTTAGGAAGTATTTGCTATGTTGAGAGATTAGATCAATTCTATATATTGGAAGTATGTATGCTCTTGAGAAGATGTCTGGAATATGACTAGAGTTACGGAAGGTCTTTGAGGTGATATGGAACAAGGATTTAGTTTTCATTACTGTGAATAATTACCTGGCTTTGGTTTAGCAAGTACTGAAAACTGGATTCCTCAAAGCCTAGCAAGTGTCCTATGGTAAGAGTATAATTGTGTTAAATGTCAATGGGGATTAAATCGTGCTCTCTTTGCGAGGAGGAGGGTCATTATGCTGCGGTAATGCTAAATTAGGAACCCCTTAAAGCTCAGACAATCAAGCCTGAGGGTAATCTTTAGAAGGGTACAAGTTTCCTCGGTGATAAATATGTTAGCATATTGTATGACAATAAAGCTACCCGTTGTTTATCCTTATAGCTTATGTAAATCGGGTAGGATTATTTGTGTCTCCTACCGCTGAACCGATGTTTCAGAAGATTGTTTCGAATAGAACCATTTGGTTCTCTGCTGAATTTGTGGATTGTTTCAGACCATTAAGGAAGTGGTTAGACTTTTCCCTCCAGATGGCAAGTCTTTATTTCTATGTACGGAAGTTTTTATTTTTGTGTTGTCTGCAACTACTGGAATTGGTTTGTATTTATCATCTGTTCAAGTTATCAATGAATTTTCCTAGATGTATTTAGGATAAAGTTTTCTATAGAATTAGTTCAGTGCACGGAACCAATAGCCATAGCTTCTACTTGAATGTCTTCCTTAGAATCAAATGAACTGAACCCCAACTTGGGAATTAACCTCAAAGGAATTTATTTGGTGAACGTCTCTCCGGTGGTGCTCTGCATTACATGTCAACTAGATTGATGGGAGTATGAGGTTGTGTATCAATTATCGTTAATTTGAACAAGTGGCTATCTAGAATAGATATCTATTGTCAAGGGTAAATGATTTACTTAACCAACTTCAAGGTGCGGTTGCTTTCTCAAAGAATTGATCTAAGGTAATGATATAATCGGATCAGTCTTGCTTGCAGAGGCGTGGTGGTAATCATGGATGGGAATTGGGTGTACTCAAAGACTATTAAGGAGCTTGTGCAACATCTCCGTATTGTTTGAGGTTACTTCGAGAGAAGAAGTTATATGCCAAGCCATCGCGGTGACTTACGGATGACGAAGTGGAGATCTTGGATCACATGATTTCTCGAGCGAGAATTGCGGTCGATCCTAGCCCGGCGATGAGTGGTGAAGTCGAGAAGTTTTAGGACTTCTTTGGTTATTATCGAAGAATTATTCAAGGATTCTAATAGTTAGTTTTTCCTCTTATCTCGTTAGCTCGCGAGGGCCAACAATTTATTTGGAATGACGATTTGGAAGGATGCTTCCTAGAGTTGTAATCGCAATTTACTTTTGCTCCAATCTTAATTCTCCGGTCCGTCATTTGGAAATCCAAAGTTCTGATGGACGCATCGGGAGGGGTTAGAAAGTGTGATTATTCGGAAAATCGGTGGTAGCTTATGCATCTAAATAGTTGGAGCCACATGAAGAAGAGTATTCAACTCATGATTAGGAGTTGGCGACTATAGTTTCTGCGATAAAGAATCGAAGACACTATCTTTATGGGTCTAGTTGTAAAGTCTTTAGTGATCACAACGAGTTGAAATATCCGCTTTCGATCATAACGAAGTGAATAACAATCAAGTAGGCAAAGTATCAATGAAGTTGAATGAGACTATATGTCTTATTCCATGTTATGTTTCCCTTATATGAGTATGTTTTGGTTTGTAACCGTACTTATTATAAGTTGTATAGACCATTTCATTACTCTGTTAAGATAATAAGCGAAAGGGAGTTGCTAACCTATGAAGCTAGGAGCTCTGTCTCGATGTAAGGTCTAAGGCAGGCTATGTGTTGAGATTGGTAAATATCGAAAAGCTTGAGTATGTTTAACATCCGAAACAGAGTTTGTATCCTCTGAATATGTCTAATTCGTTCATTTCATTAAAGTATTATTTTGGAAAACCAATGTTGTAACAGACCCATGGAGTAGGAAATCTATTCACACGGTGGAATTGACCATCCACGAAATGACATTGTTGGGATCTTTTAGAGAATTGAATCTCAAAGTGGCAGCAGAGAAGAGTCAGATTTTTGAGGAAGTTTATCGGAGTTAGTATTCAGTTCACCCTGGATCCACCAAGATGTTATTGTAATTCATATTACGAATTACCAGTTATTATTGCAATTCGGATAATGAATTGCCAGTTATTGTAATTTAATTAATAAATTACCAGTTTAAGGATTCTTAATTGAATCGAGAGAGTGGCCAGGTGTGAAATCAGGTATTATGGAAATTGTAGCTAAGTGCTTGACTCGACGAAGGATTAGAGCAGAGCACAGGAAGCCTGCAAGCAAGTTGCAACCATTGGAGGTTCCAATGTGGAAATGGGAAGATACCTCTATGGATTTTGTTATAGTTGGCCAAGAGGGCAAGTCGGTAACGATGCTAATGGGGTAGTGTGGATCGATTGACCAAATCCGCTCACTATATTCCGTTAGGAACATTTTAAAGTATCCAAGTTAGTAGAAGTGTATATGAACCATATCATCAGATTGCATGGAATTTTTACAAAGATGGTGTCAGATCACAACTTAAAGTTTAAAGGAGGCTTTAGGAATTAAAGTGTACGTCAGAACGAACTAATTAGACTCTTGAAGATATACTTCAAGTATGTGTTATGGTAGCTGGGAGGAAATGGAAAACTCCATTGTAATGGAAGGACGACAATTAGAATTGGAAATAGTGATAAGGTAATCTTGTACGTATCTCCAGCTATCTATACTGGCTAAGCATGAACAAGGCAGAAAGGCGCTTTGGACGAGCACGATTGCAATGGTCAAAGCGGTGACCAATGGAGATCCGGTAGATGGCATATGGACTGGAAATCCATATCTATTTTATTGGGTTATGTTGTCGCAAATTTTGAGGACAAAATTTTTAAAAGTTGGGGTGATTGTAACATCCCTAATTTTTAAATTTCGATTTATGGAAATTTACGAGTGATTTATTACTCGAATAGGTAATAAATCAAGTCACGGATATGAGATCTACATGAAAGCAATTTATAATTGTTAGAGAAAATAATTTAAGTGCATAAGCGAGTGGAAATTAGTACTCTAAGGGTATTTTAGGATTTATACGACTTAGTTAAATGATCTCTACGAGACATCGAAAATATCCAAAATCTTGTCTCACTCCTAAATTGGATGGAATAAATAAAAGAAATAAGAAGGAATAAAAGAAAGAAAAGGAATTAAGAAAGAAAGAAAAAGCCATCGAGAGAGAGTGAGAGCAGAGAGACCCAGAGAGAAAGAGAGAAGAGAAGAAGAAGGAGAAGAGAAGGAAGAGGAGGAAGATCTCCTCCTCGAATCGCAGCAGGGTAAGGGCTTTTCGTCTCGTTTTCTTCCATTTTTCTTCCTCTAGCTATTGGTACCACTTTCACACCCTAATTTCTTCTCTAACTCAAGTTACCATTAATGGGTTTTGAAGCTCAAAATTGGGGATTTATGGATTTAAGCGAAATTGAAGCTTGGAATTGATGATTGGAAGCTCAACTACTTGCTTGGGAGTATTGGAGTACGAGTTTTGTGGTGGATTCGAGTCGATTGAAGCATCGAAGAATTTGGGGCTGTTAGATTTCGGTTTGGGTAGCTGGAATTCGGTTTTGGAACTGTGTTTTGGAGGAGTTCACAATTCTTTGGTTTTCTGTTTGGAAGTGGTTGGAACGGTTTGGTTTGAGCTCGTGAAGTTTTGAGCGAGTTCGTGAAGTTTCGAGATCGTGTATTTCGTCAAGATTCGGTTTTGTGTGATTTTCATCACACGAGGTGAGTTTTACTCGCTTAGGGAATTTTAAACATCGTTTTTGAACTATGTTTGAATGATTTTCAAATTAGAAGTTTCGAGAATTTTAGAGTCAAAAACGCTATTTTTGAAAATGACGCGTGTTTGAAAATTTAAAACGAAACCATAATGCTTTGATTTTTGAATTGATATGTTTGGATTTGGATTATGTGGAATATTGTTTGTTTGGATGTGTTTTAAAGTTGGGTGTGAATCGGTTGAATTTTCAAATCTATTGGAAAACCGTAAAATTTTGTATATGTACGACATTAATGATTTTGGAATAAAATGATGTCTGGACTGGTTTTTCAGGTAAATAATATTTTTGGGATGTCCGTAGTATTAGAGGAAACTCACGAAATTTTGTTAGAAATTTTGATACAAATCCAATCGGTTTTGAAATAACGATTAATATTACTATTATTTCGAAAAACCGAACTAGTGAACGTGTGTGGACTTATGTCTTGGAAAATAAACCGAACGAAATGTTCTATTTTTATGATTTGGCTAGGGATGATTATAAATCATCTAAACCTATCCATGAGACCTATAATTATAAACTATATGGAATTGAAATAATGCTTGCGGAAAATGATATGCTCTATCCGTTATGTTACGATATATAAATATATCGAGTTGAGGTGACGACCTCTATGCGTTAGTATGCTGGGAGGGCGGTCATGAGCCCCCGGCCCTAGGCCCCAATGTTAAAAAGAATTATTCCGCCTTTGAGAGTTGTACACTTATTGGCTATGACCGGGGTCCACCCATGCTTACATTAGGTTGTTGGTGGTGTACTAAAATTAATAAAACTTTATTGTAATTCATTCTTGGATTACTATGTGATTCCGCAATTCATATAATAGAATTGCTAAGAGATCCGATAAGTATTAACTTGTCGTGTCTATGTTTTATGTTTCGGCAATTCATATAATAGAATTGCTAAGAGATCGAGTAAGTATTAACTTCTTTGTGTCTATGTTTTATGTTTCGCAATTCATATAATAGAATTGCTAAGAGATCCGATAAGTATCAACTTGTTGTGTATATGTTTTAATTGGCTCATGAGTGTGGCTAGGGTCACGGTAAAGCTCAGCGAGACAAGTTGTCTCACCCAATATATTGTGGTTATTTTACGAGAGAAACAGGGGAAAGAGGAAAGCTAAAGAAGCACGGCTAGTTGAAGCTTGTGTTGAAGATGGCTAAGGAGCATTTATGCTTATGTATTTCCGTTTGTGTTTCTTTGTATTTTGGCTGTATAACTTGTATCGATACAAGTTGTATATTATGTTCCGCTACTCTGATATATTCGGATATGTAATATTAGCATTGCAATCGCGAAAAATTTTCAGGGTGTTACAATAAATATCTAAAGGAAGCTTTTTTCCAAGCTCTAGGATGCTCCACATCATTTCCATTTATTTTTCAATAAATTTTTTAATTTTATTAATATTTATTTATAATTTACAATTAAATGAGACTTAAATTCATTATTACCACTAAATTATTATTATTAAATGCTACTCTTAGTGGAATAAAATATTTGGTGATGCCTATGAGCATTCTCAAGAAGAATAAAAACCTACGATTATGGATTGCTAATAGGAATTAAACATAAAATTATTCATAACACAATGAAGGGAAATGTTTATCTATATCTATAGCTTCTATACATATAAGTAAAAGAATCCCCAATGGAGCCTCCACAATAATTCTTGAATTTTTGCTTTTATTTTTGTTTATTAAAAAACTTCTCTTTTATTATTTATTAATTCCTACCTTTGTGTCCAACCCACTACTACTAATAAATTCCAACATAGTAATAAATTTACACATTATATTATATTTAATCATAATTTTTGTATAAATGAGACTTTGATTTTAATTTTTAATATATAATTAAATATAAAAAAACAAGATTTTTTTTATATTAATCAATGTTCATTCTCAATTCATGAGACTTATGAGCTCAATTATGTGTTCATTCTAAACTCAATTTTATGTTCTTATATTAGTTACTTTTTATTGTTTTGTTTTTATATTTATTACTATTTATTCTAAATGTTTTTTTAAATTATATATTTATTTACATAGAAATTATATTATTATTAGAATTGGTCAAATTTTAAATTAATTGAATTAATAAATATATTTATCAATTATAATAGTTTAGATGAAATAAGAAATAATAAGTTGACCTTTAAAATTCTTTTTATGTAACCATTATGCATTGAATGGAGGGTTTCACATTTACATGAATCATTGCTTTAATTTACAATAAACTCATGAGTTAGTGGAATATGAGTGGAAGAAATAGAGTTTAAACTAATTATAACAAGAAATGACTATTTAAAGGAGAGATCTTTGGATGGTTAGGGTAGGGGTTTTGACAAAAAGAATCATATAAAAAATAAGAAGTAGAAGAAAGGAGCAAGTTTCACAAGAAAGTGTAGAATGCACAAAAAGGGTAAAGATTTTTATGTTCTTAACAGTTTTAAGTTGACAAATAGGCAATGATTTTTTGTAAAGTTATAGACATTGAGAAATTATGTATATTTTAATATTGTTCTTAAGAAAAATGTTTAATTTTTTGTATGATTGTATGATGTGTTAGATCTAAATGAGTTGCATATGTTCCACGAGCCTTCATAATCTTTGGTGTCACTTCTAAGAAGGAAATTACATTAAGTGCAAGAATCATATAGAAAACAAGGAGTAGAAGAAAGGAGCAAGTTGCACGAGATGTAGAATTCGCAAAAAGGATAAAGAATTTCATGTTCTTGATAGTTTGAAGTTGACAAATAGACAACAATTTTTTGTAAAGTTATAGACATTGAGAAATGATGTATAGTTTAATATTGTTCTTTAGAAAATTATTAAATTTTATAGTTTTGTAAAATTGTATGATGTGCTAGATCTAAATGAGTTGCATATGTTCCTTGAGCCTTCATAACCTTCAGTGTCACTTCTAAGAAGAAATTACATTAGGTGCAATAATCATATAAAAAACAAGGAGTAGAAGAAAGGAGCAAGTTTCACAAGATGTAGAAATCACAAAAAGGGTAAAGAATTTTGTGTTCTTGATAGTTTGAAGTTGACAAATAGGTAACGATTTTTTGTAAAGTTATAGGCATTAAGAAATGATGTATATTTTAATATTGTTCTTTATAAAAATGTTTAATTTTTTGTCAAAAAAAATGTTTAATTTCATAGTTTTGTAAAATTGTATGATTTGCTAGATCTAAATGAGTTGCATATGTTCCTTGAAATTTCATAACCTTTGGTGTCACTTCTAAGAAGGAAATTACATTAGGTGTCTCTTCTCTATATCACAAAGGAAAAAAAATATATCATTTTCTTCAACTATCATCATATCTAATGCCTTTAGTATATATTCTATCTAATACTTTTTATTTACAAATTCACATCTAAAATGGTTAATTTTAAATAAGAATAGTGCTTGAGGTAAAAACAACCAAATAAAGCTTCAGATTTAAATGTTTCAATTCTTTTACAAATATTATATGTTTACTCTCCACTTTATGTAGCTTATTTAGATTATAAGTTGCATAAAAAATAATTATAATAAAATGAATCTTTCATTTCATATTGTGAATAATGGCCATATATTTTTCATATTATTATAAAGAATAAAAATAAAGATTTGATTTTGATTGATTTCTCTTTCTAAGTTTCCTATTAAATCTAAATTCCTTATTATCACTTTTGTTTTAAGTTTCAATTTTTGTTTTAATTAATATTTATGAATTATTAATTGATGAATAAACAAAGAAATAAAGAAAAATAAAATAAAGAGTAGTTACTTTCTAATTTCTATGATTTATATTTATTCATACACAACCATTAACTTATTTAATTTAAACTCATCCAAGCTTAATATAATAATAATATTTAGAGGATGTCACTGAAATTTGGAAGAAGAAAATAAAAATAGAATAACATTATAAGAGAAAAGCAAATGCGAGACGCACATTACAAATGTAAGTCACTTCCAAACATGTTTATCAATATATTATGATCACTTTCTTAGTATAACTTAGTTATTTTTATTCTAATGTTTTAAAAGAAATATAAAATCTCATTATTTTCATCCTTAAACTTTCACATATTAAACCATTATTTTTGTTTTTAAACAAAAGAATTTTTTTACGTAGTGTTTATTTAGGCTATATGTTATATCAAAAAATATTCTCATTATTATTGATCTTCAATTATTATCATTATTATTTTTCTTCTTTGTCTTACACATATTAAAAAATGCTATATCAAAAATATTCTTATTATTTATATTATTTTTCACATGTCTTTATTATTAAAATTCATGCTCATAAATTCAAGATATTAAATAGAATGGCATTTATTATTACTAAGTAAAATAAAGTTTAGTAAGATTTTATTTTCAACAATTAAGCTCACTAAAATTTGGACAATTGTGCATATTAAAAAATACACTATATAAGAATATGGCATAAATAAAAATTCAACAATATATTAATGTAATACTATATTTTTAAAATACATAATTTATATCGACAACTTATGTATATATTTGTATAAAATCTATATAAAATTAAAGGAAAAAAATTATATAACAACTCGTGCATCGCTTGCGAGTATTCTCCTAGTAAATATCTAAAGGAAGCTTTTTTCCAAGCCTCTAAGATGCTCCACATCATCCTCATTAATTTTTCAATTAGATTTTCAATTATTATTAATATCTTTTTATAATTTACACATATAAGGAGACTTATATTAATGGTTATATATTAAGGCTAAATTATTAAGACCCTTTATATTTTTTCAGTTATTATATAATTAAAGACAATAAGTGTATTGATATGAGTTGAATAAAAATAAAAAGACATAAAGTTTGATGACTAGGAGAATTGAGCATTATTTTATTATTTATAAAAATAAAAACCACATGAAACATAAAAAAAATGTAGACTTTAGCTTCATATCTTTTAAGAAAAATTGTGTTCACTTCTATATTTATATTTATTTATAACTTTCATGGATTTTTTGTTGTAAGAATAGTGTATTTTCCTCTTTTATTTTTAGAAAGGAAAAAAAAAATATTGGGCGATGGTTAATCTTTGGGTTACCTTTGGTCAAAAAGAAAACTTTTGGTTACTTTGGGTTTATTAATTTAAATTTTGTTTTAATAGTTCTCTTATACTTTATTTAGCTTATTTATTTATCTTTATCTATATATACCATCAATAAAAATATTTATATATATATATATATATATATATTGATTTTTCGAATTTATATTTGTTTTAATTATTATTCATTCTAAACTAATGTCATAACTTTACTAAGTCACAAGAAAACAGGGTGTTACTATTTATATAACTTTTTATGGAATAGCATTATGATGGAATAAAGTTAATTCAATTTTTTTACTATTTGGAAATAATTTTCATATAAATAGTACATCATATATATATATATATATATATATATATATATATATATATATATATAAAATTTGTATATAAAAATTGAATATTTCTCATATAAAATATATTTTAATTTTATCTTTTATACAATTTAATATTAGACATCATTTTTATTTTTTTAAATAATCACTACTTATTTTAAATTCATGAGATGAAGGGTTTTTTTTATTTCTTCTTTTTGATTTCAAAGACATCTATATATTTTGACAAATCTCATTAGACTATTTTAAGATATACTTGCTTACAATGAAATTGTATTTTATTATTATTATTATTATTATTATTATTATTATCATTAAAATTGCTAGAAACCTAATTTAGTTGTCTTTAATCTAATTCCTTTTGAAACAGAAAATAATTATTAGACCTTTTGAAATTCTTCATGATGTAACATTTATGCAATATTAAAAGGGAAGTATATAACATTAATATGAATTATTCCCTTAATTGACAATAAATTCATGAGTTAGTAAAATATTAGTGGAAGATGTAGAGTTTTAGTCGGTTATAATAAGAAATTACTATTTAAAGTGAACAATTTTGGAGGGTGAGTAGAGAGATCTTGGCAAAAAAAATTATAGTCAAAAACAATATTTACATATGAGTAGAAGAAATGAGTGAGTTTCACAAAGAAAAGACAGAATCTGCAAAAAAAATTGGTTTCGCATGTTTGGATCACTTAGTGAACAACGCAATTGATGCAACAATGTTTGGTAAAGCTATGGGAATTTGGAATCATGTTTAATTTTAATATTATTCTTTAGAAAAATATTTAGTTTTAGTAGCTTATGTGAAATTATATAATGTGCTAGGTCTACATGATTTTTATCTCTACTTAGAGAGCACATAGATGTGAAAAACAAGATGTACATGAGTATAAGAAATGAGTGAGTTTCACAAGAAAAGACATGCAGAAAAAAAAAATAGAAGGTTTCATGTTTGGACAACTTTGAAGTAGATAGAGTGTGCAATTGATATAACGATGTTTTGTAAAGCCATGGGCATTCTCAAGTCATGTTTAATTTTGATATTGTTCTTTAGGCAAATATTTAGTTTTCATAGCTTATGTGAAATTATATAATGTGCTAGGTCTAAATGATTTGCTTATGCTCCTTTTATCTCTACTTAGAGAGTGCATGGATCAAATGTGGTGAGTATAGCATTTTGTTTCTAATTTTAAATACTTTTTAAACAACTTCTCTAACTTATGACTTCTCAAAATTTTCACAAAAATTAACATTAATCATGGTTACAATGTCAAATAATATATATTAGATGTAATGAAAAGTTACTATGAATGATACCTTTTTGTTGATTAAAATTAAAAAAAAATGAATGATGCCTTTAAATACTCTTGAAGGAAATTTAACCACCATTACATTTAAAGCCAAGCAAATGAAAGGGTTTTTAATAATAATTTGTTAAGTAAAGAAAAAATAAAATAAAATAAAATGAAAAAAAATTGTGTTTAATATATTAAATATCTTTAGGACCCAACATGTACAGCCTATCGGTTTTTAAGTATTTTGTAATATAGGACCAACTTACTATTTAATATATTAGTGGTCTTTAGAACCCAATTGTAATCTTAGTTAGATGCATGAATTTCAGTTTTTTATCCCTAATATGATGCTTTATTGAGAACTAATGACTAATGATATTCCATATAGCTCACATCTTATGGTTTTACCGTTAATCCATCCGATGGTTATACTTTATAGAATACCATATTTTGTAAAAGAAAAAAAAGGATATCAAAGGTTTCTAAATTTACATGATCAAAAATGATATTTACATATATTAAGAAACCAATAGGTTATAATAATATTATCTATCTATATCTATATCTATATAAATATCTAAAGGAAGCTTTTTTCCAAGCTCTAGGATGCTCCACATCATTTCCATTTATTTTTCAATAAATTTTTTAATTTTATTAATATTTATTTATAATTTACAATTAAATGAGACTTAAATTCATTATTACCACTAACTTATTATTATTAAATGCTACTCTTAGTGGAATAAAATATTTGGTGATGCCTATGAGCATTCTAAAGAAGAATAAAAACCTACGATTATGGATTGCTAATAGGAATTAAACATAAAATTATTCATAACACAATGAAGGGAAATGTTTATCTATATCTATATCTTCTATACATATAAGTAAAAGAATCCCCAATGGAGCCTCCACAATAATTCTTGAATTTTTGCTTTTATTTTTGTCTATTAAAAAACTTCTCTTTTATTATTTATTAATTCCTACCTTTGTGTCCAACCCACTACTACTAATAAATTCCAACATAGTAATAAATTTACACATTATATTATATTTAATCATAATTTTTGTATAAATGAGACTTTGATTTTAATTTTTAATATATAATTAAAAATAAAAAACAAGATTTTTTTATATTAATCAATGTTCATTCTCAATTCATGAGACTTATGAGCTCAATTATGTGTTCATTCTAAACTCAATTTTATGTTCTTATATTAGTTACTTTTTTTTATTGTTTTGTTTTTTATATTTATTCTAAATGTTTTTTTAAATTATATATTTATTTACATAGAAATTATATTATTATTAGAATTGGTCAAAATTTAAATTAATTGAATTAATAAATATATTTATCAATTATAATAGTTTAGATGAAATAAGAAATAATAAGTTGACCTTTAAAATTCTTTTTTATGTAACCATTATGCATTGAATGGAGGGTTTCACATTTACATGAATTATTGCTTTAATTTACAATAAACTCATGAGTTAGTGGAATATGAGTGGAAGAAATAGAGTTTAAAATAATTATAACAAGAAATGACTATTTAAAGGAGAGATCTTTGGATGGTTAGGGTAGAGGTTTGACAAAAAGAATCATATAAAAAATAAGAAGTAGAAGAAAGGAGCAAGTTTCACAAGAAGGTGTAGAATGCACAAAAAGGGTAAAGATTTTTATGTTCTTAGCAGTTTTAAGTTGACAAATAGGCAATGATTTTTTGTAAAGTTATAGACATTGAGAAATTATGTATATTTTAATATTGTTCTTAAGAAAAATGTTTAATTTTTTGTATGATTGTATGATGTGTTAGATCTAAATGAGTTGCATATGTTCCACGAGCCTTCATAATCTTTGGTGTCACTTCTAAGAAGGAAATTACATTAAGTGCAAGAATCATATAGAAAACAAGGAGTAGAGAAGAAATGAGCAAGTTGCACGAGATGTAGAATTCGCAAAAAGTATAAAGAATTTCATGTTCTTGATAGTTTGAAGTTGACAAATAGACAACAATTTTTTGTAAAGTTATAGGCATTGAGAAATGATGTATAGTTTAATATTGTTCTTTAGAAAATTATTAAATTTTATAGTTTTGTAAAATTGTATGATGTGCTAGATCTAAATGAGTTTCATATGTTTCTTGAGCCTTTATAACCTTCAGTGTCACTTCTAAGAAGAAATTACATTAGGTGCAATAATCATATAAAAAACAAGGAGTAGAAGAAAGGAGCAAGTTTCACAAGATGTAGAAATCACAAAAAGGGTAAATAATTTTGTGTTCTTGATAGTTTGAAGTTAACAAATAGGCAACGATTTTTTGTAAAGTTATAGGCATTAAGAAATGATGTATATTTTAATATTGTTCTTTATAAAAATGTTTAATTTTTTGTCAAAAAAAATGTTTAATTTCATAGTTTTGTAAAATTGTATGATTTGCTAGATCTAAATGAGTTGCATATGTTCCTTGAAACTTCATAACCTTTGGTGTCACTTCTAAGAAGGAAATTACATTAGGTGTCTCTTCTCTATATCACAAAGGAAAAAAAAATATCATTTTCTTCAACTATCATCATATCTAATGCCTTTAGTATATATTCTATCTAATACTTTTTATTTACAAATTCAGATCTAAAATGGTTAATTTTAAATAAGAATAGTGCTTGAGGTAAAAACAATCAAATAAAGCTTCAGATTTAAATGTTTTAATTCTTTTACAAATATTATATGTTTACTCTCCACTTTATGTAACTTATTTAGATTATAAGTTGCATAAAAAACAATTATAATAAAATAAATCTTTCATTTCATATTGTGAATAATGGCCATATATTTTTCATATCATTATAAAGAATAAAAATAAAGATTTGATTTTGATTGTTTTCTCTTTCTAAGTTTCCTATTAAATCTAAATTCCTTATTATCACTTTTGTTTTAAGTTTCAATTTTTGTTTTAATTAATATTTATGAATTATTAATTGATAAACAAAGAAATAAAGAAAAATAAAATAAAGAGTAGTTACTTTCTAATTTCTATGATTTATATTTATTCATACACAACCATTAACTTATTTAATTTAAACTCATCCAAGCTTAATATAATAATAATATTTAGAGGATGTCACTGAAATTTGGAAGAAGAAAATAAAAATAGAATAACATTATAAGAGAAAAGCAAATGCGAGACGCACATTACAAATGTATGTCACTTCCAAACATGTTTATCAATATATTATGATCACTTTCTTAGTATAACTTAGTTATTTTTATTCTAATGTTTTAAAAGAAATATAAAATCTCATTATTTTCATCCTTAAACTTTCACATATTAAACCATTATTTTTGTTTTTAAACAAAAGAATTTTTTTACGTAGTGTTTATTTAGGCTATATGTTATATCAAAAATATTCTCATTATTATTGATCTTCAATTATTATCATTATTATTTTTCTTCTTTGTGTTACACATTAAAAATGCTATATCAAAAATATTCTTATTATTTATATTATTTTTCACATGTCTTTATTATTAAAATTCATGCTCATAAATTCAAGATATTAAATAGAATGGCATTTATTATTACTAAGTAAAATGAAGTTTAGTAAGATTTTATTTTCAACAATTAAGCTCACTAAAATTTGGACAATTGTGCATATTAAAAATACACTATATAAGAATATGGCATAAATAAAAATTCAACCATATATTAATGTAATACTATATTTTTAAAATACATAATTTATATCGACAACTTATGTATATATTTGTATAAAATCTATATAACATTAAAGGAAAACAATTATATAACAACTCGTGCATCGCACGAGTATTCTCCTAGTAAATATCTAAAGGAAGCTTTTTTCCAAGCTCTAGGATGCTCCACATCATCTTTATTAATTTTTCAATTAGATTTTTAATTATATTAATATTACTTATAATTTACACATGAAGGAGACTTAAATTCATGATTACTATTACCACTAACTTATTAAATGATACTCTTAGTGGATATAATTCATGACTTTTTATATTACAAGTATAAAAATACATGACTTTCCATTGATAACTTATGAAAATTAAAAAAATAAATATTTTCGGTAGTGTGATACGTTAGAGAATTTTTTATAATATTTTCTTTTGAAAAAATGTTTAGTATTAAAATAAAATTTAATGAGTTAATTGTTTTCGTTTGAAATTAAATTTTATAATTTCATTAAATATTAGAGATATCATGCATAAAAAGCTATTTTTTTAGACCAAATGAAAAGCTAATTATTATAATTATTGTAATTATAATTATTATAATTCATCTGAATTATTAATATTCCATAATTGATTTTATAATGTATATTTAGATTAGATTTAGAAGTAGAATTAGAATTGAAATGATTTAATTGATAATATATAGTGATTCACTATATTTTTCATGTTATTACTATTAATCATGTAAAGCATCGAGTTATATCCTATGAAACGAAAGGTTGATTTATAAAGTAGGAATACATGCCCATTTACAATTACTTATTTCTTCAAATTTATTTTTTCCGTTATTTTTCTTCCCACATTTAATGAATATATAAATGCTTTTTTTTTTTAGTTATGCAAAGTTATCGAATGTAATGTATTTGGCTCTTAGGTAAGTATACTAATGATTTGACTATATTTTTTCAATTTGATTGATAAAAAGTTTCCCTTTCCAAAAGGATGTACCTTGCACTTTCATATAATTGTTTTTGATAAGTGCACTTTCATATAATTAATTGACTTATGTGTATTTTTTAATCACTATTTTAAAAGAAAAGTAAAACTCACTTTGGCTTTGACTTAATTGGTTAACTAATGAACATGTTGAGCTTATCCAATGTCTATACCCCTTTCTCTTGCCATTTACATTTATATCCACCATAACTAAGTTCCAATAATTCTATATGACAATAACAGTACAACCGTTTGTAAATCACTTGATATCCCTATTAATATGGACTTACAGTTTCAACTTGGGAATTTATATAGTTTCTAACCACAAGTACCATTCTCTCTACTTCTTCATAGTTGTTTCTCATCAGCCAATTACCACAAAATAAAGGAGTTCTTCCTTCTCGCAATGTATTAACCTTCTTCCCAGAATAATTTGTTATGTTTTACTTTCTACATATTTTTATAGTCTTTATATACTACTAATAAAATAAATAAAATGTTTATTTTATTAGTATGTATATAGGTTCATAACCATGATTATATTTAGATGTTCACTTTATGTAAAAATTGAATTTATCTAACAATCTCCATACATATATACTTTACCGAATCATACCATATATCAACTTCACTACTAATATGTTTTAACTTTTTTAAAGTATGGAAATGGAGATAATTAGAACTTACCTCAATAGCTCTTGAATATCCTTGGTTCCAGCCACATTTATTTTTTTCAAGTTAAGATGCGTTCCTACTTTTAAAATCATGGAAGAAAATATTTTACGACCAGTAAAATTCTAAAGCCTATTATAAAGGTGGTTGTTATTTTAATGTTGAAATTTAATTAGATTGCAAGATAAGATTGAGAAAGAAGACAATAATATTTGTCCAAGTGGTTCCTCAAATGGGTCTCCCATCATTCAAACTCCAAAAACACACAAAAAGAGGAGAACATTAAGGTGACGTGTAGAGAAATCTAATTTCCTTTGTGTTAAAAAATGTTACCTAACAAAAAATATCTAATTTTCCAGGTTGCAATCCAATGAAGAATCAAAATATCCAACAAAAGGTCGAGAGTGAAATTCAATAAGATTTATCTGAATGGAAAAAAAAGATTCCACATCAAAAATTTAACAATATTTCGTCAACAAATTTGTAGCATCATAAATTTATTATGTTTGTGACCCTAACTAAATTGTCATTTTATGTTATCATTAAATTTTAATGGTTGTTTATCGTCATCGTAAATGCATAGTTGTTTTATATTATTAGTAGCCAACAATATTGGTTGGAATCAAAAAAATATTAAGTTAAGTAAATATGGTATATATGAAAGAACGAAACCTTAGCCGTATGAATGAATGCTAAACTTCATAACATCATTTTCATAATGTAAATAAAACAACGTATTTCGTTTTCTTTAATTTTTCTTATATAACTTTTTTTGATTGTTTGTAAGCATTGTCTACTATTTTGCACTCATATTGTGCTTACTTATTTCATATTTTTTTTAGAATCCTTTATTTAATTGAAAACTTCCACCATTGAAATATAAATTAGAAAACAATTTCAAAAACTTATTCTAAATTAGAAAACTTCCGAATTGTTGTCTAATTTGGTCTATTACAAGAGAGAAGTCATTAATAATTCATAGTAATTCTATTTGCTTCGACTAATCATTACAACATGAACCGTCCTTATAATATTTATTAACATCAAATAATACTAAACTAATTATTTATATTAAATTGAATTTTCATTTTCCCTATGTAAGTTTGAAAATTAATATATTAATAAATGGTATGAAAATTGGTGTTCCTTTATTTATAATTATATCTATTTTAATTATATCCTTAAAAATATTTTATATAAACCCGTGCATCGCACGGGATTATCCCCTAGTCTATATAAATATCTAAAGGAAGCTTTTTTCCAAGCTCTAGGATGCTCCACATCATCTTTATTAATTTTTCAATTAGATTTTTAATTATATTAATATTACTTATAATTTACACATGAAGGAGACTTAAATTCATGATTACTATTACCACTAACTTATTAAATGATACTCTTAGTGGATATAATTCATGACTTTTTATATTACAAGTATAAAAATACATGACTTTCCATTGATAACTTATGAAAATTAAAAAAATAAATATTTTCGGTAGTGTGATACGTTAGAGAATTTTTTATAATATTTTCTTTTGAAAAAATGTTTAGTATTAAAATAAAATTTAATGAGTTAATTGTTTTCGTTTGAAATTAAATTTTTTAATTTCATTAAATATTAGAGATATCATGCATAAAAAGCTATTTTTTTAGACCAAATGAAAAGCTAATTATTATAATTATTGTAATTATAATTATTATAATTCATCTGAATTATTAATATTCCATAATTGATTTTATAATGTATATTTAGATTAGATTTAGAAGTAGAATTAGAATTGAAATGATTTAATTGATAATATATAGTGATTCACTATATTTTTCTACTGTTACTATTAATCATGTAAAGCATCAGTTATATCCTATGAAACGAAAGGTTGATTTATAAAGTAGGAATACATGCCCATTTACAATTACTTATTTCTTCAAATTTATTTTTTCCGTTATTTTTCTTGCCATCTTTAATGAATATATGAATGCTTTTTTTAGTTATGCAGGTTATCGAATGTAATGTATTTGGCTCTTAGGTAAGTATACTAATGATTTGACTATATTTTTTCAATTTAATCGATAAAAAAGTTTCCCTTTCCAAAAGGATGTACCTTGCACTTTCATATAATTTTTTTGATAAGTGCGCTTTCATATAATTAATTGGCTTATGTATTTTTTTAATCACTATTTTAAAAAGAAAAGTAAAACTCACTTTGGCCCGACTTAATTGGTTAACTAATGAACATGTTGAGCTTATCCAATGTCTATACCCCTTTCTCTTGCCATTTACATTTATATCCACCATAACTAAGTTCCAATAATTCTATATGACAATAACAAGATTACAACCGTTTGTAAATCACTTGATATCCCTATTAATATGGACTTACAGTTTCAACTTGGGAATATATATAGTTTCTAACCACAAGTACCATTCTCTCTACTTCTTCATAGTTGTTTCTCATCACCAATTACCACAAAATAAAGGAGTTCTTCCTTCTCGCAAGGTATTAACCTTCTTCAGGAATAATTTGTTATGTTTTACTTTCTACATATTTTTATAGTCTTTATATACTACTAATAAAATAAATAAAATGTTTATTTTATTAGTATGTATATAGGTTCATAACCATGATTATATTTAGATGTTCACTTTATGTAAAAATTGAATTTATCTAACAATCTCCATACATATATATATACTTTACCGAATCATACCATATATCAACTTCACTACTAATATGTTTTAACTTTTTTAAAGTATGGAAATGGAGATAATTAGAACTTACCTCAATAGCTCTTGAATATCCTTGGTTCCACCACATTTATTTTTTTCAAGTTAAGATGCGTTCCTACTTTTAAAATCATGGAAGAAAATATTTTACGACCAGTAAAATTCTAAAGCCAATGTTATTTTAAAGGTGGTTGTTATTTTAATGTTGAAATTTAATTAGATTGCAAGATAAGATTGAGAAAGAAGACAATAATGATTTGTCCAAGTGGTTCCTCAAATGGGTCTCCCATCATTCAAACTCCAAAAACACACAAAAAGAGGAGAACATTAAGGTGACGTGTAGAGAAATCTAATTTCCTTTGTGTTAAAAAAATGTTACCTAACAAAAATATCTAATTTTCCAGGTTGCAATCCAATGAAGAATCAAAATATCCAACAAAAGGCCGAGAGTGAAATTCAACAAGATTTATCTGAATGGAAAAAAAAGATTCCACATCAAAAATTTAACAATATTTCGTCAACAAATTTGTAGCATCATAAATTTATTATGTTTGTGACCCTAACTAAATTGTCATTTTATGTTATCATTAAATTTTAATGGTTGTTTATCGTCATCGTAGAAATGCATAGTTGTTTTATATTATTAGTAGCCAACAATATTGGTTGGAATCAAAAAAATATTAAGTTAAGTAAATATGGTATATATGAAAGAACGAAACCTTAGCCGTATGAATGAATGCTAAACTTCATAACATCATTTTCATAATGTAAATAAAACAACGTATTTCGTTTTTCTTTAATTTTTCTTATATAACTTTTTTGATTGTTTGTAAGCATTGTCTACTATTTTGCACTCATATTGTGCTTACTTATTTCATATTTTTTTTAGAATCCTTTATTTAATTGAAAACTTCCACCATTGAAATATAAATTAGAAAACAATTTCAAAAACTTATTCTAAATTAGAAAACTTCCGAATTGTTGTCTAATTTGGTCTATTACAAGATAGATGTCGTTAATAATTCATAGTAATTCTATTAAGCTTGACTAATCATTACAACATGAACCGTCCTTATAATATTTATTAACATCAAATAATACTAAACTAATTATTTATATTAAATTGAATTTTCATTTTCTCTATGTAAGTTTGAAAATTAATATATTAATAAATGGTATGAAAATTGGTGTTCCTTTATTTATAATTATACCTATTTTAATTATATCCTTAAAAATATTTTATATAAACCCGTGCATCGCACAGGATTATCCCCTAGTAAATATCTAAAGGAAGCTTTTTTCCAAGCTCTAGAATGCTCCACATCATTTCAATTTATTTTCCAACTTTAATTTCAACATTCTTTTTTTACTTAATTAGTATCCACTAAACCTTTATGACATTCAATTTTTAAATCAAGATAAATCTAACTTTATCAATACTTCTTAAACATCACAATATATTTTCAATTAACTTTTCTGAACCACAAAATATTCACATTATCTATTTCTTGATTTTAATTTTTTTATAAACATTTAAAAAATGTTAAATTCATTTTATTAAAAACTTTAAAAAGATGTTAATTAAATACTAAATTTTCTATAAACTTCATTTTTTTGCCTTCAAAAAACGAAATTTTATGTCTATATTGTGAACTTTAGTAGAGCAAAATTATTCTTCTAATTTTCATAAGGAATTTTCATTATTATTACAACAAGTACTTATTTATATATAATTTTCTACACACAAACTTGACTATTGAATTGTGAGTTTTTCCTCCTTTGTTATTTTTATTTTAAAAAAATTTCTCTCTTATTGATTACTCTTAATTAATTACTTGATGTTTTGATTTTTTTTGCCTTTTGGTGTCTCTAAATTATTATTTTCATTAGTACTAATTATTAGAGTTTGTTTTTAATAGAGATTAGTTACAATCCTTTCATTTTCTATCACTTAAATTCTTCTTTTCAAAATATTATATATACCTAAGAAGAGAGGTCACCTCTTATCTTTTCATTTTTACACTTTTTTTGGTTGTTACATCACTTATGTGATTATTATTATTATTTTTTTTTTTGGTTTTTACATCACCAATATTCTAGCTTGAAGAAATGCATTGTAGTAGTTGGAGTTCCAAAAATTTGTATAAATTTGTCTTTTATTCTTAAGATTTTATTGATTGTTGATTAGGTATTGAGTTTGTTATAGGTTTCAAATTGCAGTCAAGGGAGGAAAAATGGAGTTTACATGGATAGAAGAAATTGGAAAGGCAAAGCAAAGGATTTGAGCTTCATGTTGTAGACATTCTAATTGTCAAAAAGACAACAAAATAATTTGGATTAGTTAGTGAGTAATGCAATTGAGGAACAATTTTTTTGCCAAATTATAGACATGTACGGATTATGTTTAATTATAATATTGTTTAGTTTTAATAGGTTCCATGAAATTGGATGAGGTTTTGTATCTAAAAGTTTTTTATTATATGTTCTTTGAACATTCACAAATGCATGTTCGTTAATGTCCCTTCTAAACTAATGATATTAAGATTTTATTTTTTTGTTTTTTTTTAATTTTGTGTATAACTTAATATTAATAATAAATTTATTATTAATTGTTATTCATTATAAATTAATGAGATGAAGTTTTTACTTACATTTAATTTTTTATTTCCAAATTTTTTTAAAGATATATAAATATCAATGTACCATTTGAAACAATATACTTCTATAGCAAATAAATCATATTATTACTAAAACAGATTAATATAAATTAGTTGAGTAAACACTTTTTATAATTATAATAGTTTAGATCAATTTAAAATAATAGAATCATATGAATTTGTCTTTTAAAACATTGTGCAAATTAAAAAACATTATAAAGAAGGCTTGATCGTTGGTGACCTTTCCTCTCTCTCTTTTTAAAAAAATAATGTATTTCTTATTGATTGTTCATCAATATTTATTTAAGTCAAAACTCATCAATATTTATGATTAGTAGCTATTATTTAAGTTGCCTTTTAGTGTCTCTAAATTAATATAATTAGTACAATATATTTGAGTTGGGTTTTAATGGAGATTGGTTATAATCTTTTCATTTTCTTGATTTAAAATCCACCCAACAAATCCTTCTTTTTTAATAATATACTGAAAATAATTTTATAAAATCAAATTAAAAATAGTTGAAACTAAAGTTGTGCAATTAATTATTACTTGCTATTTGATTGCACAAAAACAAATAGTAAGTGTAACATCCCTAATTTCGTTAGTTTCGAATTAAGAAATTAACGAGTGATTTATTATCCGAATAAATAATAAATCAAGTTTCGGATATGAGGTTGTTACGAAAGCAATTTAAAATTGCTAGAGAAAATAATTTAAGTGCATAAACTGAGTGGAAATTAGTACTCTAAGGGTATTTTAGTATTTATGCCACTCACCCAAAATGATCTCCGAGACATCAAAAATATCCAAAATACTCTCTCATTCCTAAATTGGGTGAAAGAAAGAATAAAAGAAAAGAAAGAGAACTAAGAAAGAAATAAAGAAACAGAACAGAGAAGGAAAAGAGGAAATAAGAGAAAGAAAGTGAAAATAAATAATAGAAAGAAAAAGAAAGAAGAAAGAAAACGTGAAACAGAGAGAGAGAATGGAGACCAGAGAGAGAGAGTGAAGAAAGGAATGGCGAAGGAGAAGAAGAAGGGAAGGAGGGAGGATCTCCTCCACGTAGCACCCGGTAAGGGATTTATAGCTCGTTTTCTTCCATTTTTCGTACTCTATCTATTGGTACCACTTTCACACCCTAATTTATTCTCTAACTCAAGTTGCCATTAATGAGTTTTGAAGCTCAAAATTGGGGATTTATGGATTTAAGCGAAATTGAAGCTTGGAATTGATGATTGGAAGCTCAACAACCGACGTGGAGTGTTCGGTTCCAGATTTTTGGAGCGGGTTCGAGCGAGTTCGTGAAGTTTTTGGAATCGGGAGCTTGGAACGTCTCGGTGGTTCGTGATTTTCATCACGAGGAGGTGAGTTTTACTCGCTTAGGGAATTTAAACATCGTTTTTGAACTATGTTTGAATGATTTTCAAATTTCGAAGTTTCGAGAATTTTAGAGTCAAAAACGCTATTTTACGAAAATGACGCGTGTTTGAAGATTTAAAACGAAACCATAATGTTTTGATTTTTGAATTGATATGTTTGGACTGGATTATGTGTGCTGTGGCTGTACGTGGTTGAAATCGGATTGAAATACAGTTTGGAATCGATTGGAGAACGAAACGGAACGGAATTTGGAACTAAGTTGAGAAGTTCCTATGTTCCCAATGTCCAATGTTCCGTCTCGAAGCTCCATTCGGCTTCAAACTTCTTTTAAATCCTTTTCCTAACCACCTAGAGCATTTATGTGGAATATTGTTTGTTTGGATGTGTTTTAAAGTTGGGTGTGAATTGGTTGAATTTTCAAATCTATTGGAAAACCGTAAAATTTTGTATATGTGTGAAATAATGATTTTGGAATAAAATGATGTCTGGACTGGTTTTTCAGGTGATTATGATTTTTTTTGGGATGTCCGTATTACAGAGGAAACTCTGCCGAAATTTTGTTAGAAATTTTGATACAAATTCGAAGTGGTTTTGAAATAACGATTAATATTATTATTATTTCGAAAAATCGTAATTAGTATACGTGTGAGGACATATGTTTTGAAAAATTGAATTGAACCAAAATGTTCATTTCTATTTTATATTTGGCGCGGGATGGTTATATTCATCAAAACCGGCCTTCTTTGAATAAAATGTTCTATTGTTATTTTTATAATTGGCGCGGGATGATAATGTTCATCTAAACCGGCCCATATTTGACGATATATGAAAAATATCGAGTTGAGGTGACGACCTCTATGTGTTAGTATGCTAGGGAGGCGGATCATGAGCCCCGGCCTAGGCCCCAATGTTAAAAAGATTATTCCGCCTTTGAGAGTTGTACACTTATTGGCTATGACCGGGTCCACCCATGCTTCTTTTAGGTTGTTGGTGGTGTACTAAAATTAATAAAACTTTATTGTAATTCATTCTTGGATTACCATGTTTCGCAATTCATATAATAGAATTGCTAAGAGATCCGATAAGTATTAACTTGTTGTGTCTATGTGTTATGTTTGGCAATTCATATAATAGAATTGCTAAGAGATCCAGTAAGTACTAACTTGCTCGTGTCTAGGTTTTAATTGGCTCATGAGTGTGGCTGGGGTCACGGTAAAGCTCATTGAGGCAAGTTGTCTCACCCTATCATATGTGGTTTTTTTCAGAGAAACAGGATAAAAGAAAAAGGAAGAAGCACGCAGGCGGTTGATGCTTGTGTGGAAGATGGATACTGGAGCATTTATGCTTATAATATTCTATTTTGTTTCTTTGTACTATATTGTATAACTTGACTTGATACAAGTTGTAAGTTATATTTCCGCTTACTACGATATGTTATGTTTTGTATAATTCGCGTTTAAGACGCGAAAAATTTTAAGGTGTTACATTTGGTATCGTGAGCGGTTCGACCTAGTTGGACCTAGAGACCGTATGGTCAAGAGGTTAAATTGAGTCACTAGGGACTTAGACAATTAAATGTCGAACCTTTCAAGATATTATGTGAAGTATTGAGTCGAGATCCACTCAATGTTTCATGTGTGTTCCGAGAATTATGACGATTAGTTGCCTCGCCCCGAAATGTCCAAACCCTACACCATAGGAATTTTGGCCTTCTCGGTTTATCGAGCACGCAGCGAAAGCAAAGGGCTATAGTTGGTGTTCAAGTAAATAAAGGGCAGCCAAGTTGGTTCGAGGAAGCGGTGGCGAATGTTCAATCGATGAACCGTGTGCAATTGTGAAATTGCGGTGGAAGTCATCGAGGTTCTGCGCAGGAACTACAATTAAGAAAAAGCCTTCAGCGGTAATAATAACGATCGATCGTAAGAGACTGTTAAGATTAATTGATGCACCGAAATCCGATCGTTGGTTAGTCGATCATCGATTCATGAAATATTATTTCATAGTTAACCTTACATTATGGTTAGAATAAACCCCGACTTAGATCGCGATTAGAGACATTCTACGGATAGTGCGAGTATTGATAAGGTTCCTTTTTCCTTAAAAGCCATCTTTGCGAAATGCTATGAAGTTCGATCTAGTAAGTTGTAGTGCAATCTCGAATTGGCTCTGAGAACCCAATCGCGGATCGAATTAGTTTTGGTTACGGTTTGAACCAAGTCCTAATCAAGATAAGATCAATAGGTGATTTTGATGGTAACATGTACGGGGTTTCAAACAATTCCCGTTACGGTAATATTTCGGAAAGAGTGATTATTGGATTGAAAGACCGCACCTATATTGGATGCTAATGTTAAACTTTCGGATGAGGAACTTGAGGAATATCTTTTCAATCTATTTCGAAACTCGTGTCCAATCAAGTTATGCAATGGATCGTTGCTTGATTTTGAGAAATGACGGCAGATAATGAAATGAGATGTCACATGTGAGGAAAATATATTCAAGATGATTGATATATATATTATGAGGAAGCTAGTCTCGGTTTGTGAGAAATTTTCGATAGTTCACCAACTTGATTTATTTATAACTTCTAATCCGGAACTCCGATTCTTATGTTAGGGATGCGTTGGAAAGCTAACGAAAATGTTTACACATATGAGTAGTTTGTGAATTGGTTGTTCAGTGGTATTCTGAACTGTATCTCAGTATTATCCCAAGTTGTTTGGTACTAATGCGGTTGTCGAACATAAACCTATTATAGGCTTGGGAAGTTGAAAGAGGATTTTAAGTCATTAAGATGAGATTCCTAAACACTGTTTTAGGATGATACTCATTATAGTTTTCCTATGGACTGTTCCCGGAAAAGGTTGTTAGCGACTTTAGCTTTTCAACGATCGGTAGAGTTGCCAAAAGCGAACGATTATGAGGTATGTCACGGTATATCCAAGGGTGGAACATTCAATTTCTTAAAGTGTTGTTGTGCTATAGTAAGACGGAATTAAGTGAGCGTGAGACACCTTACTTATTGTTAAGCAAGACATGTTCCATGCCAAATGGATACGTTAAAGAGGTTATGGTTATGTTTGAACGTTTATGGGAGTCGAGAGTTGTGGGACCAAAGGAATGACTAAAGTGGTGAGAATTGTTCTCGGAATCAACGTTGGAAGCATCATCTTGTGCCCGTTTGATTCCGTAGAAGAATCCTTCTATTTTGATTATTTCTTTGATGATTATAGTAACTGGTTTGACTTCGTGATGAATCCAAACATAAACGTTCCGCTTAGAGTAAGTCCTACTTAGCTAGGAAAGAAGTTATGTATCAAGCGAGGGATCTATGTTGTTAGATTCTTTTATGCTTGAGTATTTGAGTATTAGACTCCATTCAAGAGAATGGTTGGCTTTAGAAAAGTTGTTTGACATATGATCCATACCTTAGTTAATGACCCTAAGGACCATGAGGATGAAACTACTGAAGTATATAATAGTTATAACAGGAACTGTATGGTGCTGCAAATTTGAAGGAGTATTTGTGATACTTTTAACGAAGTTTTAACTACAGAAAATGTAACTTAAGACTAAGCTATTCCAAACAGATCAGTCAAGAAATGTTGTTTTGATTGGAAGGTAGTTAGTTCGGCAATCACTCGTCTATATTCAATGAAATAAAGTCAAAGGACTTTGATCTGTAATCCATTTGTAATGCATGAAATTTTTGGTTCACAAGTTACATTAGCAACTACCGTGATTAGTTACTGAGTTAGTAACATTGGAATAATATTATTAATAGTCCCTAATCTAAAGAACATTTTGATATGTGGGATGGGTACATCCTTGTATCACTAGTGTTGATGGAATCCAAGTGAATGGATAATAGACTCGATTCAATAAAATGGTTAGTTTTGGAATAGTCATCTGATTTCCAGGTTCTGAAAGGCCGTCCATGTGTGTGAAAATATCCGGATTTCGGAATCAAGTTTCGAAGATCGAGTAACGAGTTGAAAATACGTCTTATTAGTATTTCGGGTTAGCAAAGAAACAAACTCCTATGGGTAAGTGGGAAGATTATTTCACATTCAAATGTTTCTAAGAAAATTTTTACAAAACCGTTAACCATTTGTGAGATAGTCACGAATTCAAAGAGTGATGAGTTTAACTCAAGTTCTAATAGTACAAGATTCCCATGAAATCGGAACGTGATATTACCTAGTTTTCCCACAAGTTGGGGTGCTCTGTGTTACTTGTTGGAAAGAAAAGATGGGAGAGCAGGAGGTCGGGTATAAATTACCTCCGGTTGGATAAAGTTATGGTTAAGAATAAGTATCTATGTCGAGAATCTATGCTTAGGTTGTTTAGCTTCAAGGTGAAGCAGTGTTTTCAAAGATTGGTCTAAGGTCGGGTTATTCTAATTAAAAGTTAGGACTTAGGTATTAGAAGATAGTTATCCATACTAGATATGGACATTACGAGTGAGTGATGCTCTTTGGTCTAACTAATGTTCCTACGGTATTCATGGATTACATGAACCGAGTTTTTCACCCGTATTTAGACTAGTTGTTGAAATTTTCACCGATAACATTTTGGTATACATTAAGACCATGTGGATCGTGATGTACATCTCTGCATTGTTCGGAATGTGCTCTGAGTAAAGAAGTGATGGGCTAAGCCATCGAAGTGTGATTCCTAGATAACTGTAGTGAAATTTTTGGAACATGTGGTCTTCAGCCTGTTGTGGCAGAAAATACTAGTAATGATGAAGCTGTGATGAATTGGGAGTTACCGTTATCGGTCACGAAAGTAAGGAGTTATTGGAACTAATTGGTTGTATGGTAGGTTTATCGGAAGAATTCTCACAATAGTTCTTCCACTCATTCGGTTAACTTGTAAAGGTCGGCCGTTTGGATGGGATTTCGATTGTGAGGAATATTTCGAGAATTGTAAGAGGGATTGATTTCTTTTCAATCTTTATTCTTCTGAATCCGTCCCTGAGTTCTAAATTTACAATGACGCTTTGGAAAGGATTTAGTATGTGTTTGATGCTGAATTAACAAGAAGTAGTTTAAGTATTCACGTAAGAGAAGCCTCATGAGAAGGATTCTCCGATTCATGATTTTAAATAGGGAACTATTGTGTATGCCTTGAGAAGGCGAAGATAGCTCGAGCTGACAAAAAGGGTTATGTTGACAAAAGGTATAAACCACTAGAGTTGGATCCGATGATCTGTATTGTAAGAGTTACATCAACCATTGTTACTAGGTAGAGCATTGCCGCGAAGAACTCGAGTTCTCGAGTGTATTGTACTAGTGGAGTATTGTATAGTTTTATCTTGGGCATTGTTCAATTTAAATGAAGTATTTCTGTATCCTAATTGAGGAAAGACCTTCTAATCCCCATCAAACTGTGGAGTTAGAAACGATTAATCTTTGACTAATTCGTCATTTCAGACCAATTCTAAGTCATATCTTAGGTCGGAAGAGAAAATGTTTCGGACGAGAACAATTACAATTGCTTGAGGAGTTGTAATCGTTTTTCGGTTCAGGAAGCTATTTGGGAATTGGAGGACGATATGCGGACTAGATATCCATGTATATATACTCTTGAAGTATGTTTGTTCAAATTTTGAGGACAAAATTTTTCAAGTTGGGGTGACTGTAACATCCCTAATTTCGTTAGTTTCGAATTAAGAAATTAACGAGTGATTTATTATCCGAATAAATAATAAATCAAGTTTCGGATATGAGGTTGTTACGAAAGCAATTTAAAATTGCTAGAGAAAATAATTTAAGTGCATAAACCTGAGTGGAAATTAGTACTCTAAGGGTATTTTAGTATTTATGCCACTCACCCAAAATGATCTCCGAGACATCAAAAATATCCAAAATACTCTCTCATTCCTAAATTGGGTGAAAGAAAGAATAAAAGAAAAGAAAGAGAACTAAGAAAGAAATAAAGAAACAGAACAGAGAAGGAAAAGAGGAAATAAGAGAAAGAAAGTGAAAATAAATAATAGAAAGAAAAAGAAAGAAGAAAGAAAAACGTGAAACAGAGAGAGAGAATGGAGACCCGAGAGAGAGAGTGAAGAAAGGAATGGCGAAGGAGAAGAAGGGAAGGAGGGGAGGATCTCCCTCCACGTAGCACCGGGTAAGGGGATTTATAGCTCGTTTTCTTCCATTTTTCGTACTCTATCTATTGGTACCACTTTCACACCCTAATTTATTCTCTAACTCAAGTTGCCATTAATGGGTTTTGAAGCTCAAAATTGGGGATTTATGGATTTAAGCGAAATTGAAGCTTGGAATTGATGATTGGAAGCTCAACAACTGACGTGGAGTGTTCGGTTCCAGTTTTGGAGCGGGTTCGGAGCGAGTTCGTGAAGTTTCGGAATCGGGAGCTTCGGAACGTCTCGGTGGTTCGTGATTTTCATCACGAGGAGGTGAGTTTTACTCGCTTAGGGAATTTAAACATCGTTTTTGAACTATGTTTGAATGATTTTCAAATTTCGAAGTTTCGAGAATTTTAGAGTCAAAAACGCTATTTTACGAAAATGACGCGTGTTTGAAGATTTAAAACGAAACCATAATGTTTTGATTTTTGAATTGATATGTTTGGATTTGGATTATGTGTCTTTGTGGTCATGACGTGGTTGAAATCGGATTGAAATACGATTTGGAATCGATTGGAGAACGAAGCGGAAGCGGAATTTGGAACTAAGTTGAGAAGTTCCTATGTTCCCAATGTCCAATGTTCCGTCTCGAAGCTCCATTCGGCTTCAAACTTCTTTTAAATCCTTTTCCTAACCACCTAGAGCATTTATGTGGAATATTGTTTGTTTGGATGTGTTTTAAAGTTGGGTGTGAATTGGTTGAATTTTCAAATCTATTGGAAAACCGTAAAATTTTGTATATGTGTGAAATAATGATTTTGGAATAAAATGATGTCTGGACTGGTTTTTCAGGTGATTATGATTTTTTTGGGATGTCCGTATTACAGAGGAAACTCTGTCGAAATTTTGTTAGAAATTTTGATACAAATTCGAAGTGGTTTTGAAATAACGATTAATATTATTATTATTTCGAAAAATCGTAATTAGTATACGTGTGAGGACATATGTTTTGAAAAATTGAATTGAACCAAAATGTTCATTTCTATTTTATATTTGGCGCGGGATGGTTATATTCATCAAAACCGGCCTTCTTTGAATAAAATGTTCTATTGTTATTTTTATAATTGGCGCGGGATGATAATGTTCATCTAAACTGCCCATATTTGACGATATATGAAAAATATCGAGTTGAGGTGATTTAACCTCTGTGTGTTAGTATGCTAGGGAGGCGGTCATGAGCCCCGCCCTAGCCCCAATGTTAAAAAGATTATTCCGCCTTTGAGAGTTGTACACTTATTGACTATGACCGGGGTCCACCCATGCTTCTTTTAGGTTGTTGGTGGTGTACTAAAATTAATAAAACTTTATTGTAATTCATTCTTGGATTACCATGTTTCGGCAATTCATATAATAGAATTGCTAAGAGATCCAGTAAGTATTAACTTGTTGTGTCTATGTGTTATGTTTCGGCAATTCATATAATAGAATTGCTAAGAGATCCAGTAAGTACTAACTTGCTGTGTCTAGGTTTTAATTGGCTCATGAGTGTGGCTAGGGGTCACGGTAAAGCTCACTGAGGCAAGTTGTCTCACCCTATCATATGTGGGTTTTTTCAGAGAAGCAGGATAAAAGAAAAAGGAAGAAGCACAGGCGGTTGATGCTTGTGTGGAAGATGGATACGGAGCATTTATGCTTATAATATTCTATTTTGTTTCTTTGTACTATATTGTATAACTTGACTTGATACAAGTTGTAAGTTATATTTCCGCTACTCTGATATGTTATGTTTTGTATAATTCGCGTTTAAGACGCGAAAAATTTTTAGGGTGTTACAGTAAGTATTATAAGAAAAAAAACACTATCGTAAAAATAAATGGACTGTTTCATTTTTTCCCTTTGGCGTCCAATATCGTGTTTAACCATTGCGTTTTTTCATGTTACCATGAACTAATCTATACATATGATTGCTTTGATAAAAAAAATCTACACATATGGATGTACAGAAAAACAATGTATTTGTCGTAAAAAAAAAGTCAACTAACTCACCATCTCTATTGTCATATTAAAATGTGTCTATTGGTATTACTATTGTTGACCTAATGTTTATCATCAATTTAACCTTTTTTGTGCATTCATCAAATTGATCTATAAAATTCTTATGGGTCATGATTAGTTGTTTAATATTAATCATTCACACAATAAAAATTTCCATACAAATAGTAACTGATATCATCCAAAAGGTTTAATGAACAGTCTTTTCTATATAAACCATATAGTTAGCCATTTCCATTCAAATGCATCCTCACAAGAGGTTAGAAGTCAATTGAACATAAGTTCCTATATAAACACTTTAAATATTTTCACAATTAAAATAGTGTTTTCTTTCTAAACAATCCATCATCCACAAAAACCGCATGCAAAATAAAAAGGATAATTTCAACCATGGGACACTCTCAACATCCATGAAAAAGCAGAATGGACTCATTCAAGTATGTTGAGTCATCTTCATTAGATTCGAAGTTGCAATTATTTGAAACAAATATTTAATTGATAAATGAAATATAAAGTTGAATATTATGCATTACAAATCACATTCACCTTATTCAAGCGGAATGGACTCATAAAAAGGATAATTCTACAATTTTCTTTCTTACAATATACTTTATTGCAAACTTTTCTAATTCAATTTTTTTCAAAACCTTTTAGATCAGCCACACACGCTTCCTTTGGGAGAAATAATGTTCATAGATTCATGAATATATTACAAGAATGTAAAATATTTAATATTACCAACTTTATTGTATTATTCTATTCACTTTTCTTATTGACCAACTAACAATTTCATGATAGAATATCATAATTTTCATAATTAGAAATAAGACAATATAAAAGATTTAGATTTCATATTGAGAAATAAGACAATATAAAGGACTTAATTAGGTCAACCATCGAAGTTTTATTAAATTTCCAACACGAAACTTTTCCTAGGATTTTTATTAAATATTTGTTTCAAATAATTGCAACTTCGAATCTAATGAAGATGAGTCAACTTATACGGAACAAAAAGTGGTCAAAAGAGAAATTCAAAAAATTTGTATGATTTTTAGAATTAGTTTTTAGAACTTTAGATGTTTCAATTATCACAACAAATTAATATCACTATGGTTGATTAAATAATTGTTCAATTTTTATTATTTGAAATGTTGGGTTTTAATAGGTTTAAAATACTGTGAATTTACTATTAAAATATTTGTTAATTATTAAGTTTATAACTTAGATATGTAACTTAGATATGTTTATAGAATAAAATTAAAAAAACTGTAACAATCTTATAATAAAAACCAACTAAAATAATTAGTACTAACCATACTAATTTAGAGCCGCCAAAAGACAATTAAAATTAAGACTTACCTGATAGATTAATAGTAATCATTAATGGAGTAATTTAAAAAAACAAAAAAAAAATCATGGCTGGAAAAGGTAGTAAAATATGAGTGAAAGATGTAGAATTTTAAGCAGTTATAACAACAAACAACAATTTAAAGAAGACAACTTTGGATTTGAGTGGATAGATTTGGGCAAAAAAAATTTAGAACAAAAAAACAAAATGTACATAAAAGTAGAAGCAAAAAGTGACTTTCACAAGAAAAAAATAAAGTGTACAAAAAGTAGAGGGTTTCATATTTTTACAGTTTGTAATATATATATATATATATATATATATATAATTTGCATTAGCAATGGATATATTTTTATATATAAATTTCATAAGATTTAATAAAAAATATTATAGCAACCCGTGCATCGCACGGGTATTCCCCTAGTTAATCTCTAAAGGAAACTTTTTTCCAAGCTCTAGGAAACTCCACATCATCTTCATTTTACTTTTTTCCTATTTAAATATCAACATTCTTTTTTCCTTAATTAATGTCCATTCAACCTTTATGACATTCAATCCATTTTCAATATAACATCCCACTTTATTAGTAATTATTTGATATCACAATATAGATTTTAATTTATTTTTTAAAATAATAAATTGATAAATTAGTATTAAAAATGATATACTTATTCATTAATCAAAAATATCTAATAAAGCTTTTTTCCAAGCTCTAGGATGCTCGTCCATATTTTGGCTTAATTTTTAATTTATATATATATATATATATATATATATATATATATATATATATATATATATATATATATATATATATATATATATATTACCTATAATGAAAAAGAAAACATATCAACTATCACCATTAATATCTTAAAATACATTATAAAATGCATAACATAAAGATAATCATATTCAATTACCAAAATAAGTTTTAACTAATAAAATATAACACCTGAAAACAAAATAAGTTTTGTAAGCATCAATAAAGGTAAAAATAAGTCGAATAACAAAGTTATTCAATTACCAAAATAAGTTTTAGCTAATAAAATATCATCTAAATTTTGAAGTCAATTAATAAAGCAATAATATTTTAAAAGATTAAGATTGATAATCCACTAATGTTAAACTCAAAACTAACAATTATGATATACATTGTTAAACACTGAAAGAATATAGAAAGACTTTGGGTGAGTTAGATAACTCTAAAAGAAGCTCTTTTGGTGCTCGAGAACAATTCTCTTCTTATTTATTTATGATAAATATTTATATTTATTTATAATTTGTAACCAGTTAATTATTTGCAAAAAGTAGCTTGAGAAACTTAGATTTTACTAAAACGATAAATGTATTGTGCTTTCATGAGATGACCTTTATATTACAAGAATAATATATATATATATATATATATTTGTATCATTACGTTACCATCCACACAAAAAATTATGTCTAGATATTTATTTAAATTTTAAACTTCAAAGGAAATTTAACTTAAATTTTGCATTTTAATTGACCTCCCAAACTAACTTCTCCTATATATTTCAAAAATTTGTTTTTATAAAATAAATCTGGATTTATTTATTTTGGTTTAAAATTATTTCTGATATAATTTAGGAAGAAAACAATGATGTACGTATGTCTATTTATTAAAATTTATAAGTTTCACTAAATCTCAAATTATATATTATAATTAAATCATACATATATAATTTATAAATTTTAAAAATTTCCTATATCTTCTTTATTTTTGTTTTAAAAAACTTTCTCCCTGATTGATTACTCTAAATTCATTATTTGATGTTTTGATTTTGGTTTCCTTTTGGTGTCTTTAAATTATTATTTTGATTACTACTAATTATTATAGTTGATTTTTAATAGAGATTAGTTACAATCTTTTCATTTTCCTTCTTTTTAAGTCTTCTTTCCCTTTGTCAAAAAAAAAAAGTCTTCTTTCCAAAATAATTTAAATACCAAAGAAGAAATGTCCCCACTTATCTATTCATTTTTTACATCACTTTTGTTTGGTTGCTACATCACTTATGCAATTATTTTTTGGCTTAAATAGTGATTACCCCCCTGCAAATATCAACTTTATCCATATACCCCCCTGTAAAAAGAAAAGTTTTAAAATAAACCTTGCAAATATTAATTGCTTACAATTACCCCCCTGCTGTTAGTTAGAGTTAACAGAGTTAACTCTATGCTGAGTAGGATGACACGTAGATGTTGCTAGGGTTCATATCTTCTTCTTCATTCATTCGTCATTCACTCTTCTTCTCTCTCACGAACAAATCGTCACTCCATCGTCCTTCTAGTATCTTGTGGAGCACGCCAAGTTGGGCCGTGTTGGGCCTATTAAACTGTACTGGGCCTTGAGCCCACTCCGGAACACATTTCTATGAGTCATCTGGTATTTGAGAAATCGTCGTATCTTTTCTAGTGTTGTTCTTGATTGTCGGGGATCCATCGACGACATTATTTCTCTTTTGTCGAGGTGGTTTCGAGATAGGAGTACCTCTTCAGCTTGTTTATTTTACGAGTGGTCTGTTAATCCTATTGATTGTATCTCTAGGAGTTAGACGTTAGCTTTGGTTTTTTGCCTATTGCGGCTTGTATTTTTTTCCCCCTTTTGTACTTGAGTTGACTATCTCTTGTCCTCACTTTTTCATATATATATATGGACTGGGCTAATGATCATAGGCCTGATCTGTCAATGACACGTCATCAGTACACTTGGCGACCCTAGAGCTCGGAAAGATGACACATAGACCGAACAAGGGACGCACGTCAAGCTGATCGAGACCAAGAACTGACTTGACCGTTGAAGCACTGGGCTCCCTAAGCGTGTAAATGTGGAAGGCAGTTCCTTGAGAGCTCGGCTATATATGGAAGAGCCCAGAGATTGGGAAAGGACATGGGATAACGCATACATTGTCTGGGTCCCTACCGACGCTGGAGTGCGTCTTGTATAGAAAACTTGTTGTGAACACACTATCAATAAAGACATCAATTCTTATTCAAGTGCATTTGGCGCCCATCGTGGGGCCCGATAAATTTAGTCCCGGCCACACTTCAATCTCTAAAACATGGTAACCACTCGTCGGTTATTGCTTAATTTCAAGTAAATTATTATGTAAATATAGCTTATAAGTAAAGAAACAACATTTAATGATTCAAATGGATTACAACAATGAACTAAGCAATTTGCATAGGTCTTGGTATGTTTGATGTTTTTGCTTAGTGCAGCTACACTTGGAGTACCTGCACTGCCTGCATCCAATGCTGCTACACCAGCAAAGTGCACCAAATCATCCAAGGACCAATTTGATGCTTCAACACTTGACATGTAACATCATGCTTAGTCATGAGGAGCAGACCCACTAGCATAATTCGGCGCCTACTATTGGAGACTTGCTTTAAAGGGAGCCATTCATTCAAGGCCACTTGGCACTTCACCATTGGACCACCCCATGTGAAATACCAACTTGCTCATAGATTATCTGCAAATTAACCATGGTTAGCTGATCTCAGTTATCTTTGGCGCCAAGGAAACCCTCCAAGGGAGGAAAGCTCATTGCCTATAAATAGAAGACCATCTCTTCACTTCAAAAAGTATCCAATCTTTGAAGGATCACATAGTTTCTTTATACTTGTAATTTAGGCTTAGTTTTTAGATAGTTTCTGAATTGTAAGAAGGTAGGGGAGTGCTTGACAACCTCTTCCCTCACTTCTACTTGGAGGAAACTTGTGTAAGGATTTGGTATTATACTTCAACTTGGAATCTCATTCAAAAGATCTCCCCTTTGTGTAATCTCTATCCTTTTGAGTTCTTTTGTAATATTACTCATTTGGTTATGCTCTTTGCAGATTCTTTCTATTGTTTAATGACTAATATGAGCTAAATTCCATTAGTTGAGATGTTGTAGCCTTGTCATGATCTTCTAAGAAAGTAAATGTGGTTTTTGTAGTTTGTGCATTTTAACTCTTGTGTAATACTTCTTTCAAAACTTATTCTGAATTTGATCACTTTAGAATAGGTAGACTTGTAACAGCAGACATGGGTTAGATTTAAGAAATCAAGAGTTAATAAGAATGAGTGTTGGTAACAACATCTTTGTTAAACTAGCTTTAATAAGGAATTGATTGTTAAAACCATGTTAAGTCCTAGACATAGGATAACATAGTTCTAATTCAATTTACTAGTTACTTGGTGAAAACATCTCAACTACTTTATCTCACTGATTCCTTACACATCTTTATTGCTTATATTGTTTTAATTCAATTTTCATACTCCAACCAATTGTGAGTAGTGTAGACACACTAAGTGTACACTCTAAACATTACAAAGCTTTACATAATCCCTGTGGGTTCGACATTTTCTTATCATTATATTACTTGTGTGACTATGTATACTTGCATACTATTTTCCACACCAAGTTTTTGGCGCCGTTGCCGGGGATTTTTGTAAAATTTTGTTGTTTAGATTGTTAATTTAGTGTTTTATTATTACTAGTATTCTGTTTTCTGTGCAGAAACTCTTAGTGCAGATGCACTTGCATATGCCCGGGAATAGAACACCAGAGTTTAATTGTGATCCAAAAATTGAGAGAAGATTTAGGAGATTGCTAAGACAATACAGAGAAAAGCCACAGATTTAAACCTATGATGTTCCAAATGTTACAAACAATAGGTCAATTTGGTGGTTCTCCTCATGAGGATCCACATGAGCATTTAAAGCAATTTCTTGAAGTTTGTAGTAACTTTATCATTCCTGGTGTTAGTGAGTGTTGAAATGATTAGAATAGAGACGAAGAGTACATGAGACACGATGTTGATCACGCAGTTCGGTCAAATGTTGCCTACGTCTGCGACTACAGAGCAGCTGCGGTTCCGTTTTATTGATTGTATATTGTGTGGTGAGTACAAGCACTAATGAGTTTAAATAGGGTACTCTATGTGTAAACCTAATGGGCCTAGTAAATGGGCCCAATACATATATAAGTAAATCTACTATTTACAACATATCTCAAATCTCCCCCTCAAGCTGGAGCATATAGATTGTAGGCATCCAGCTTGTCACATATGTAAGTTATCTGTGGTCCTCGAAAAGCTTTTGTGAAGATGTCTGCCAATTGATCAATAAAACCAACAAATGAAGTAGCAATGTCACCAGACACAATCTTCTCACGAACAACATGACAATCAATTTCAATGTGTTTGGTTCACTCATGAAAGACTGGATTGGACGCAATATGTAGGGCTGCTTGATTATCACAAATGAGACTCATAGTGCCTATTTTATAAAACTGCAACTCCTAAAGAAGATGTTTCAGCCATGTGAGCTCCTGAGTGGTAAGTGCCATATCTCGATATTCAGCCTCAGCGCTGGATCTGGCAACAACATTTTGCTTTTTACTCTTCCATGAAATTAGATTTCCACCAATAATAACACAATACCCAGATGTTGACCTTCTATCAAAGGGACAACCAACCCAATTAGCATCTGTGTAAGCAACAACATGTGAATAACTTCTTTCCGTGTAAACAAGACCTTTTCCAGGAGCTCCTTTGATGTACCTCAGGATTCTAACCACGACATCCCAATGACTGTCACAAGGGGAATTTAGGAATTGACTCACCACACTAACAGCGTATGAAATATCTGGCCTCGTCATGGTCAAGTAATTCAACTTCCCAACTAACCTCTTATACCTTCCTGGATCTGAAAAGGACTCCCCCTGATCCGTAGAATCTTGACATTAGGATCCATAGGAGAGTCAATTGGCTTGCAATCTAGCATGTCAGTTTCTTCTAAAATATCCAAAGCATACTTTCTCTGAGAAATAGCAATCCCTGCCTTAGAATGAGCTACCTCAATGCCAAGAAAATATCGTAACTTCCCAAGATCTTTGACCTGAAAGTGATGGACTTGATGTTGTTTAAGTCCTGCAATCCCATCACTATCATCACCTGTAATGACAATATCATCGACATAGACTACCAGATAAATACATTTGTGAGAGGAGAACTTATAAAAAACCGAGTGATCAGCTTCACTCTGAATCATGCCATAGTCTTGAACGACACTGCTGAACCTCCCAAACCATGCTGGAAGGGATTGTTTAAGACCATACAAGGCTTTGTGAAGTCCACAGACATACCCACAACACTCCCCCTGAGCAACAAAACCAGGTGGTTGCTCTAGATAAACTTCTTCTTCTAGATCTCCGTGGAGAAAAGCATTCTTGATGTCAAGTTGATACAATGGCCAATGTCGCATTGCAGCTATTGAAAGGAATAGACGAACAGAAGCCATTTTAGCCATCGGTGAGAAAGTATCACTGTACTCAAGACCAAAGACCTTAGCCACGAGGCGGGCTTTCAGACGATCAATACTTCCGTCTGGACCAACTTTGACAGTATATACCCAACGACACCCAACAATAGATTTACCAGGAGGAGGTGGCACAAGAGTCCATGTCTGGTTAGATTCTAAGGTTGTCATCTCATCAATCATAGCATGTCGCCAACCTGAATGAGAAAGAGCTTCCTGCATGGATTTAGGAATGGAAATAGAAGAAATAGCAGACACAAATGTATAATGTGAAGGTGATAAGCGGTGATAATTGAGGAAATTATAAATAGGATGAGGGTTACGAGTGGAACGAGTACCTTTACGCAGGGCAACAGGAGGGTCGTCTGACTCGGTAGGTGGATCCGGAGTAGGAGAGGAAGCCGGGGCAGAGATGAGTCACTAGGATCTACGTAGGAGGTGGGTCGACAGGAGAGAGACGAGCACGACGCTGATAAGTTTGCAAGGGTGGAGGACTAGGAGGCTCTATAGGAGAAGGGTGATCTACTTGATCAACGATGGGTGTAAATGGAACAACCGGGACAAGGTCAGGAATAGGTAATACTTGAGAGACAGACTCTGACTCATTGGGAGATGCAAAGAAGGGTGCATCTTCAAAGAAGGTGACATGGGAAGACATGTAGAAGCGATGTGTGGAGGGACAATAGTATCGATACCCTTTTTGCACTCTTGAATAACCAAGGAAGACACACTTACCTGCACGAGTAGACAACTTATCAAGTCCCAGAGTAAGATCATGAATAAAACAAGTTGATCCAAAGACTCGAGGAGAGATACGGAACAAGAGTTCATCGGGGAACAATATGGAATGAGGAACCCTATTTTCAATAGCAGAGGATGGCATTCTATTAATCAAATGCCCTACAGTGAGGACAGCATCCCCCCAAAACTTCAAAGGAACATTAGCATGAATAAGCAAAGTGCGTGCAGTTTCAATTATATGATGGTTCTTACGTTCAGCAATGCCATTTTGTTGTGAGGTATGGGGACAAGATGATTGATGTATGACACCATTTTCAACCATAAAAGAATTAAATGATGCAGAAAAATACTCTTTTGCATTATCACTGCGTAAAGTACGAATAGATAACCAAATTGATTTTTTATTTCCTTGAAGAAATTTTGAAAAACACCAAGAAGTTCAGATCTATCCTTGAGTAGGTAGATCCACGTACAACTAGAAAACTCGTCAATAAAAGTGACAAAATATCTATGTCCTACAACTGAAGTGACTCGACTTGGTCCCCATACATCTGAGTGAACAACATCAAAAGGAGAACAAGCTTGTGACTGAGTACACTGCTAGGGAAGGAGGAACGAACATGTTTCCCAAGCTGACAAGACTCACAATCTAATGACTGCAGGTGAGACAAATGAGGATCCATAACTTTGAATTTCTTGAGACTTGGATGACCTAACTGACGATGAAGAAGGCTTGGAGACTCTGTAGTAGAAGTGGAAGCAAGAGTAGATGAGGGCTGGATGGGCTGGAGGTAGTAAAGTCCATGTGACTCATATCTCGTACTCAATCGTCCGCCTGCATCTCGGTCTGTATAACAAAATAATCATCATCAAAAGTTACAGAACATTTGAGACGTCGAGTCAGATGACTAGCTGAAATTAAATTAAATGGGCATTTAGGTACAAGAAGAACATTGCCAAGAGGTAAAGATGGAAGAGGAGTGGCTTCACCAATGCCACTATCTTTAACTTTTGATCCGTCGGCAACAGTAATATAATGTGGGGTGTTAGGTTGGGATATTTTGGATAAAAGAGATGGATTACCAACCACTCAATCAGAAGCTCCAGTGTCCATAATCCAAGAGTCAACAGGGGATGATTGAAAGAAACAGACTGTAGAATTACCAGAATGAGCAACTATTGCTGATGAAAAAGCTTGGGAAGCCTTATACTCCATGAATGTATTATACTCCTCATCAGAATGCACATTTTGTTTAGCATTTTTCTGTTCAGAATCATTAACTTAAGTCATATTTACTGGTTTCTCTGGAAAGCCATGAAGGGAATAACACTTGTCTTCAGTATGACTAAGTCTCTTACAATAAGTGCACTGAGGACGTCCTACAACACGAACTCCTCGACCACCCCCACGATCGCATCCCCCACGACCTGCAAAATTAGAAACAAGAGCCGAGGTCTCTATGCCTGTTTGGGAGACATTGCCTCCAGATCCTTCAAGACTAGGAAGGCGTATAAGGCGTCTGATAAGATCCTCTGTAGAGGGAATATCTTATGCAGAAAGAATGTTGCTCTGGAATGACTCGTATTTTTGATGAAGGCCATGAAGGACATAGATCATGCACGCATTGTCCAGTTTCTCGAGCATTTTCTTTGAGCGTTGTCGGTTACAAGGAGCTTGAACTCATTAACAGCTGACTGAGCTTTGTTTGCATATGTCATGTGATGTTGTCTTCTGTCATTTGAAGGGTGGCTAAACTATGAATAACTCCATAAAGACGCTGAATATCGTTAGAATACACATTCTTAGCTTTCTGTCAAATATCATAACAAGTGGTGTAGGAGCGATAGTGGACCAACAAAGATGGTTCAATAGCTTGCCACAGAAGAGAGACTAATTGACAGTCTGCTTGTTCCCAATCTTGACGCAGATCTTTATCAATATCTGATGAATTCTTAGTAAGGTGGTCTAAAAGCCTTTGTCCCATAAACCACATTTTGACAGATGCCGACCAATTCAAATAATTATCACCATTGAGTTTCTCCGTTGTTATAGAGGGATTACCGGAGAAAACATAAAACACGATACTCTTACCTGAGGATCTAGACTTGTCCTTTTCTGTAGACGAACTCATATTTGATGATGATGACAGATCCAAGAACAATAAAAAAGGATGATAGAGAAGTAAACACCCAAAAAACAAATAGTATCAGTACCAGAACAGTGGCTGGAGAGTCACAGTGCCCAAAAAACGCAAACACCCTTAACAGAAATCAAAACAGGGAAGAAAACACCTGAAAATCGTGGGACCCACTGAACAAAAGTTGTCAAAACAGGTAGATCGAAGTATTCCGAAAGTAACGAGACCAAAGAAAGACGCGGAACGTGAAGCGAGCGGTGGAGGCGGCGTGTGGGCCTCACGCACCGGTGAGGCTGTTCAGACAAAAGCCGCGTGTGACGGTGGCTACGGTGGTGGCGTTTCAGTGGTGGGCCGATCTTGTAGCGGCGATCCTGATGGTGGCGTTCTCGAAGCTCCTAGGGTCGTCAAATCTAGGAATATGACGAGACAGCTAGTGTTTTCTCACAAACCCTATTTTTTTCTCACAGACACTGTTTTTTTTTAGACAGCTAGGGTTTATTTTTTTTGTAAGACGTATTGACTATAGGCTCTAGGTACCATGTTGAAATGATTAGAATAGAGACGAAGAGTAGAAACATGAGACACGATGTTGATCACGCAGTTCAGCCAAATGTTGCCTGCGTCTGCGACTACAGAGCAGTTGTAGTTCCGTTTTATTGGTTGTATATTGTGTGGTGAGTACAAGCACTAATGAGTTTAAATAGGCTACTCTATGTGTAAACCTAATGGACCTAGTAAATGGGCCCAATACATATATAAGTAAATCTACTATTTACAACATATCTCAACAGTGAGGATGCATTTAGACTTAAGTTATTTCCATACTCATTGAACAATAGGGCTAAATCATGGTTAAATTCTTTGGAGCCCAATTTTATTCATACATGAATGAAATGGCAGAAAAATTCTTAGGTAAATATTTTCCTTCAATATAAAATGCTAGGATGAGACATGATATTACATCTTTTAGACAGAAAGTGTAACACCCCAAAAATAGTTTAAGTGTTTATTTAATTAATTAATTAAGTAGTATATGGTGGGTTGTATTAAAATAATAATAGGGTAATTAATTAATTAAGGTGGTGTGTTAATTGGGTTGTGAGTGGTGGAAGAAACTAGAGGGGGTGTAAGTAATAAGGCCCAAAGGCCATTTGGGCCTAGGGTTAATGAGAATAAAAGAGAAAAATTGAATTAAGGAGAAGAAGATAGCCGCTGGAACAGAAAATAGAACGCAAGAAAGAAGAGAAAAGAAAGAGAGAGAGAGAGAGAGAAGGAGATCGCGAGAGAGTGAGAAGAAAAGGGAAGGAGAAGCGCGAAGGAGAAGAGGGAAAGAAGAAGAGGAGATCGTTCGTGTGTTGCTGTGGTTCCGTACGTGTTCTTCTCCGGAGCTTACGTATTCGAGGTAAGGGGAGTCTCGCGTTATAAAGGTTCATATAATGATTAATATGTGGGAGGGTAGCTCTACGATGCCTAGGGGTATTAGTTATTGTGTTTGAATCTTTGTTGAATTGTTGTTGTTGTTGTGAATTTGAGATGAGTTGTGATGTTTGGTGTTGGTGATGATGTGTGCATAATTGTTGTTGAAAGATTGAGTGATGAATTGATGATAGAATCGAATAGTGAAGAATGGAATAAATCGAATAAATTGTTGCGGGGTTGTACGATGGATTGCTTGTGGGTTTGTGGTGTTTTCCTTGATTTGAGTGATTGAATGAGGGAGTAGATGTTGATGATGGTTTGAAGAATTGTTGATGTTTGATGATTGAACTGATGAATAACTTTGTTTGATGTCGATAATGTGAGGAAAAGGTTTGAAAATGTGAGAGTTGAGTGAAAAAGTGAATTTTTCTGAAAATTCTGCATAATACATATTATACCGATTGGCGCCTCATCGCGCGCTGCAGTGGCGCTTCACACGCCAGTGCAATGCCCAAATTCTGCGTGTTTCTGTCCATTGGCGCCTCACTCTCGCCTCACTCGCGCTTCATGCGCCAGTGCCTGTTTTTCACTGTTTTTCACTGTTTTGTCACTGTTTTTGTAAATTGAATATCTTTTGAACCGGGAACCCGATTGAGGTGTTCTAAAATGCGTTGGAAAGCTTATTCAGAGGCCTAACTGAATATTCTACTTTTAAGGCAAAATAAACCGTTTATTGTTGCTGTCTTGCTGTTTTTAATTGTTATATGAGCTGCTGTTTTATAAAAAGGAAAATGTGTTGTTTTCGCTATTAAAAGGTGAGGTTCATCTTAATTTGAATATGTGTTCCCCAAGCTTAAAATGCGATGTTTCCTCGAGTAAAATGTGGTGTTTGTCTAAACCGAAAGGCGATGTTTTCTAAATGTAAATGGGATATTTTTCTAGATGGAATGAGGTGTCTTCTAAAATCTAATGTGATGTCTAAATTGATTTGAATTGATAATGATTCGTGGAATAGGATTTTGATTCGACTCAAGCGTTATACTACTAGTGTGCTATTTGACTATGGCTAGACTGTGGTTTACCGCTAAGGCGTAATTTCTTTTCAGGTGTATTTACAAGGGCATCACCGAGAGCCTTGCAAGTGTGGCCAACGCACATTGCAAGTAGTATCGGTTACCGAGTAATCCCATAGTCAATTAGTCTTACTATTTTATAACCCATGAATATAAAAAGGGTAATTGTATGTTGATATGTATCTTCTTTGTAAATGATCTTTGTGAAGTTGATGTGAGTGTGTTGTGTGACGACGATGTGAAGTTGATGCGAGTGTGTGTGTGTGTGTTGTCTAATTGATGAGTGGGTCATTAGGACCAAAGTGAAGATAATGATAGTGATGGGTCGGTTATGGCCAAAAGCGACGGTGATGTTATAGTTTACGATAAAATGTTATAGTTTACGATAAAATGTTATGTTTACGATAAAATGCTATAAGCGATGTTATGATGATGTAAGTGACGGTGATGATGTGTGGAACTAGTGTGTGTTGTGTGTTCATGAAGCCTCATGCATTTCATATGCACGACAAGTGACGATGAAGAGGCTGCGGTCTAAGCGACGAAAGGTGCGGTCTAAGCGGCGAAAGGTCATGCGGTCTAGCGACGATATGCCACTAGGCAACAAATAAGCGACGATGAGGTACCACATGCATGTTTGCATTCTCATACATGTGCATAAAAGTGATGTAGTTACTTGTTGGTGTGTTTGCTATGTTGTTCGCCGATGTTGTCTGTGATGGTTGAAATGCGACGCTGGGTGTGTTATGGTAATTATAGATGTTGTTCTCTAATATATTGACTATTATATTTGCCTTTATGCTTTGTTTGAAGACTCACCCTTCTCGCTTGGAATGTTGCTCTATCGTGGCAATGCCGCAGTACCCGCGAGTGAAGGTCTTCTCACGCCTCTCTCGTTAGTCGTTGGGGTGCGCTCGAGTCGCTCTCGATACCGTAGCACCTAGGGGGCGTAGTTGAAGTTGTTAGTTTATTAATTAACTGTTCTATGATTATGTTAATGATGTGAGACGTGTTTGAGCGTTGTTTAGTGAGCTATTGTTATTTCCGCTGCGACGAGATTATTTTTGAGGTTTAAATTCTATGACATGAGGAGTTTTATAAATGACGACGTGGCACTTCTTTTCTATCGAATAAATTTGTATTTTTGAAAAAGAATTACTCTGATAAATGACACGTAATATAAGGGTAGAAAAGGGGTGTTACAGAAAGAATTTGAATCTTTGTTTGAAGCATGGGAAAGGTTGAAAGAACTCTTAATAAAGTGTCCACATCATGGTTTACCTGTCATTATACAGATGGAGACCTTTTATAATGGTCTAGAACCCCAAACTAGAGTGATGCTTGATGCATCAGCTGGTGGTGTTCTTTTAAATATGTCTTATAATGAAGCATGTGATCTCATTGACAAAATTGCTACAAATAGTTCTAGTTGGCCTACTGAGAGGGTGAGTGCCCAAAAGAAAACCGTCGGGGAATTTTTTCCGCCAGAAACATTCCGGCGGATTTGTTTGAATTTCTAGCGGATCAAATTTGGACGGAATATTGGTGGAATTTTGGTAGTTTGCGGCAGAATTAAAGTAGGAAAAAAAAAATTGTGAAAAAAATAAAATAAATTGGATCTGCCGAAAATTAAAATAAGCGGGAAATTCAAATTCAAATTCCGCCGAAACGTCACTCCATTCCGCCGAAAATGCACTCCTCGGTCAATGCGTTGTCGTTTCCGCCGAAAATGTCTCGTTTCCGCCGCAAGATGTCATAATTCCGTCGAAAACCCAATTGGCGGGAAATTCGAAATTCAATTCTGCCGCAACGGAATTCGCCGCAACGTTTAATGCACCAACGGCTCTCTCCATTCTCTCTTAATAAATCTGATTCACACTCTCATTCACACTCATTCTCACATTCAATCTTCATTCTTTCTCGCATTCAATCTTCACTCTTTCTCAACACTTCTATCAAATTTATTCCCTCACTCTTCGCATCTGAAGCTAAATTTGGCGGACCTGTCCAACACAGATGGATGTATCCATTTGAAAGGTCAGTTATTTATTATAATATAAGCAAGAAGTTTAGAAAATATCATTATCAAATTAATTAACATATTGTTTTATCTAGGTTCATGGGTGATTCAAAAAGATCGGTGAAAAACAAAGCTAGAGTTGAAGGATCGATATGTTCTTCATACTTACACCGTGAAACAACCAACTTTTGTTCTTAGTATTTCAAGAATGAATTTGCTCCAAGAAGCAGTCGAAATTAAATGGATATTGAATGTCCTAGACATGAATTAGCTTTGTCTGTCTTTTGTCTACCCGGTCGTCCATCTGGGAAGGAGTCAATTCACTGGCTGACAGAAGAAGAGTTCAATGCAGCACATGTTCTTGTGTTGATAAATCAGATCGAGGTGCAACCATTCATTGAGTATGTATTCTCAACATTAACTATATATATATATATATATATATATATATATATATATATATATATATATATATATATATATATATATGGTTTAAATATGTTTTTAGTCCCTGCAAATATAGCTATTTTTTAAATTAGTCCTGTAGAGGATGAAAAACAACTATATATATATATATATATATATATATATATATATATATCAATCTTAATAAGTTAATAAAAGTAGACAAATGTGTAACAATTAATTATTTCTTTTTAGGGAATTCTTGTCATCTGAGGAAGTAAGTGAAGAACAATCTTCGGCTCATATAAGCACATTTTCCAATGTGGTTTAGGCATTTATGCCCTCCCACCAACTCCTACCAACCAACACTTGAGGAACTTATCAGACGGTCTTCGAAGATGTGTTAAAGAATGGCACACATACTTTGTCAATGGATACAAATTTAACACCAATGAATGGACACAAGGCAGAGAAACAATTAATAGTAGAGTTTGTATGAAGGGTGTCACTGGAGGAGGTGAAGATGATTTTTATGGTGTGGTTCAACACATATACGAAGTTGCGTACCCCCATCTAGATTATAGTCAGAAGGTTGTGGTTTTTTATTGTAACGCAAACTGATAGGCGTGGTTGGTATGTCGCAATTAAAACAAAACCAAGAGGTCAGATTGAGACAAATGACACACTGGAAGATGTCCCATATCAAATGGATGAGATGTCTAATGTAAATGAAGTGATTCAAGTTGAACCCATTACTCGTTTATGTGATCAGAAAATCACCGTCGATGAGTTGATGACGAAGAAGATGCTGAAGAAGATGCAGCAGACCATATTGGTGTATCAAGAATTCACTCATCTGATGATGATGATTTTGAGAATGAATGGGATTCCAATTAGTTTTTCTAGTCATTCAGTTTTATTTGGTACTTAATTAGTAACTGGTACTTGTATGGATATTTATGTTTATTTACTATGGATATTTATGGTTATTTTGTATGAATATTTGTACGGATGTTTATGCAATGTACATGTTTATTTTTTTAATATTAAAATGTATATATATATATATATATATATATATATATATATATATATATATATATATATATATATATATACACACATATATGCATGTCATCCAAGATTCATCTCGATCTGCAGATCGATCGTGACGACACACACGATGTTCCTCCACCTGTCGCAGATACTGCAGGTGGGAGGAAGAAGATTATTACTCGCCTATCGCGCACTCGCAAGGCACATCGTCGTGTTGTTCCTCTGGGCATATATTTTCCTAAGCCAAACACAGGAGGTGCTAGCAGTAGTAGTGCACCTCTTCCGGTGACTGCTAGCATCGAGGACTTACGCCCGACACATGTTGAAGATGGGCGTGTCATCGTGGTGCCTCAAGGAGATTCGTAAGTATATTATTTATTAATTTTTTTTTGTTGCCTTTTATATAACTTTCGTGGTCCATGTAGCGACCGAAAAATCCGGGAAAAGATTCTTCGAAAGGTTCAAAGGAAGTCGCCACCAAATTTTATTTTAAGGGCAAATTCGGAAAATCCCTTTTGGTTTAGGACAAGGCAAGTTTAGAGTTCGGGAGTCGTTATGCGTGGGGAAGGTATTAGCACCCCACGACATCCTTTGTCTAATTAATTATGGTTTATTAATATTTACCCTTTTATTTATAAAGAAAGAGACTTAATTAAATTTTTAATTTTTAGTGCTTGACAAGAGTGGACTCTTGCTCCTACGTACCTCCGGATGCAATGGAGGAATCAAAGCTACGTAGTTCTTCCTGAAAAATGTTTGTTGGTTGGTGTTTTTTAGTGTAGGGGTCCTCGGACTCTTTGAACTGTACAGCTCACTGATCCTAGGACGCTGACTAACCCGATTGTACAACCGACATAGTCCCCTACTTTTTGAAAATGATTTTTTTGTGTTTTTGAAAGAGATTGGTTCGATGTGAGGTGGGTTGGTTTTAGAATAGGTATTCTAGGACTCTTGAACCTGTCTGACCCACTCGTCCTAGAACATTGACTAACCTGGGGCTTTGTACAACCGACTTAGTCCCCTATTTTTAGGAAAAATAATTTATTCATATTTTTATAAGTTTTTAGGATTCTTGAACTTTACAAACTCATTGGTCCTAGAATGATGACTAAACTTAGGTTGTACAACCGACTTAGTCTTTATTTGATTTTTGAAGAAATAAACTAATTCGTGCATAAAAAAAGACAAAAACTGATAATTAATAAAGACTAGGCTAAAAAAATAAATAAACAAATAAATAACTATATACATAAATAAATATGAATAGATATATACATAAACAAATAAATAAATAAATAGATTATATTATAAATAAATGATAAATAAATATGTACATAAAAATAAACAAAATAAATACAAAACTAACCTGGACTCGACGAGTGCCGAACCGAAAGCGATCGACCAGTCAATCACGCATAGGACTCCTATCTGGTCCATTTTGACCCCAAGACCGCAAGAACCGCTTTGAGAATCGGAAAGCCGACTCAAAACGTCCAAATGATCAAAGACGGGCTTTTAGTGAAATAGACCGCGAACGCTTTGACCCAAAAGATCACTTAACCCGCCAATGATCTCCTCCCTAATCTTCACCTCTCAACCCCTTTTATATCCAATTGCTAGGGAGTGTGTTGTGTTGGAAGAGAAGAAGAGGGAGAAGGGTAGGGGAATTTTAAATGTAAGTGAGGTTAGATTGGTAAATGCGTAGGGTGAGGGGGTGTGTTTTGAGTAGGAGGGGGAGTGGGAAAAGCAAAACCTTGATTTGGATCGGGTCACTGCCTTAGATAAGCCCAATATGGCTGTGGCTTATTCTTCTGAGCCGCAAATTCTTGAGAGGAACACGCCTCAGCCCAATATTTTAAGGGTTTTTTTTTGTACCCCCACACTATCCCATCTATCCCCACATACCCCTGAAAACCCCAAAATACCCTTAAAAAAAATTTTAAAAAAAATATCATTCGTATATATGTTATCTAACATATATATGAGTCACATTTTGTAGGACTGGTATATACGTTAGACAACATATATACTGTTGCGCCCCGAAAAATCCGGTTTGGGACTTTTCAGTTTGACAACGTTGAAAATCAGTAGAGCCGCCACCAATATTTTATTTTAGGAAAACATTGAAAAAACCTTTTTGAAAGCGGGTGGTCTTTCAAAACTTAGAGATGTAGGTTCGGAAATTCGGTTGCGCATGGGGAAGGTATTAGCACTTCACGCGCCTTTTTCTACCGAAAGGGAACCATTAATTTGATGTGGTTTTGAAATGTTTGATTTGAAATACATTGTTCTATTTATTTTTCTTTTCTTTTTGCGAAATCACTTTATTGAAGAACGGGAAAAAGGGATGTTTTTGGTATCTTTGAAAAGCGGAACAAAACAAAGATTTTTGAAAAGCGTGCTTTGGGACAGAACCGGTCCTACGCACCCTCACCGCCGTGAGGATCAAAGCAACGTAGTTCTTAGTTTTATGGTTTTTTTAAAAGGTATGCTTGACGGGACAGAACCCGGTCCTCACGCACCTCACCGGTGTGAGGATCAAAGCAACGTAGTTCTCGTTTTTATGCGTGTGAAAGCGGCTTAGGAGATTGAGTTTTGGAGTTTTTGAAATAAGACTCGAGTGTTCGCGAACACCAAACAAGCAAAGGCTTCGAGTGGCATTTGGTATTAACTCGAAAAAAAAGGGGTTGGAGCCGGTAATCAAACAAGCAACGGCTTCGAGTGATTACAAGCGACAACGTCATATTATTTTTCTTGAAAGAAACAAGTTTTGAAAAAGGTGGTGAACCTCAGTGATGATTATCACTAATAGCTCGTGTTATTTTGAAAATTTGAATTGGTTTTTGTTGTTTAATTAATGTGTGGGAGCTTTCATGATAGCCAAACAAGCAAAGGCTTGAGTGACTACCACTAATAACTCCTCATTAACGATCAAACAAGCAACGGCTTGAGTGATGGTTAATGATTTTATTTAGGAAAATGCCTTAGGTTTTCTTATTTGGAAAAAACATAGGATTTCAAGCTTGAAAAGAAATATAACATTTCAAATCCTTTTCCAAGTCAAAACCCAAAACAACCATTGGAACACAAGCAAAGCAATCATAAGAGTATTCACAAGTTGCTATGAACAATTGGATGCACAATGATACAAGTATATGAGTGCAAGAGTATGCAATTATGGAATGCAAAAATACATTCTTGAATGCATGAGTATTTAATTTATGAAAGGGCAAAACATGATATTAATATATGCATGAGCATTTTAAGAGAGTATGAAAATGCAAGAGATATAGACATAAATGAATGCATGAACATGTAGGCATAAATGATGGAATGCAAAGTGTGGGGAATTGAATGAGACAAAATGTTTAGAGGAGAGACAAAAAATAAGGGTTGATGAACATGATAAAAATAGAAAATGTTTTTGCATTTTTAGTAAGAAAACATGATGGCAAAGCTAAACAACCTTGAAACAAATTTTATTTTCACAAGACTTAGCAACAATTATTTTTGTGGTTCAAACATATTAAAAAGGCATGAAAGGGCTACAAGGCCGAAACCTATTGTCAATCCAAACCAACATTTTTCATGCAAAAATTAAAGGAAAGACAAAGCAACAAAACCCTAAAAAATTTGCTTGAACCTAAGGCCTTATTTACCCTAAAAATCATCAAATTCTTTCATCAAAATTTATCCAATCACATAGATAAGCATGAATACATGATGGACAACAAAAACAAACAAGAACCCTAAGATTTAGGACCCAAAACCGAAACCATACCCCCCAAGATTCAAGCTCAAAACATCAAGATTTAACAACAAGTATAGCTCATCATTCCTTCACAAAATTAGCATAATTAATCATGCATTATTCAAACTTCAAACCATCTAATGAACAAGAACAACACAAAAGATCATGAGTTAGGCCCAAGGCCAAGGCAAAAGAAAAGGAAAACATGTTTTTATTTGGTGAAAATCACATGAGCAAAGAACAAATCACTAGAACAACACATAATCAACACATAATCACAAGAACAAATTATTTAGTGGGTGATGGACCAGCTCTCACCCACAACAGCCCCTAATCTACATTTTAAAATGATGTTATGAGATGCAAATATAAGTTGAAAAAGATTTTGATGCAAGAAAATTGATGAAAATGCAAAGGTTTAGGTTATACCTTGGTTCCAAGCTAAACAAGAGTTAGAAATGAAGATCAAGAACAAATCAACCACAACCTTCAAAAGTCACCAACAAAAACTACACTACTCTTGAAGAACAGCCCCTTTGATGATGTAAAAATGGAACCAAGGGTGAAAGGAAGAAGGTTTATGAAGATGGAGTGAATTTTAGGTGATTTGGTGGATGAAACTTGAAAAAACAATGGAGGAGAGTGAGGGAAAGAATTCGGCCTAGAGAGAGGAGAGGAGAGGAAGAAGAGTGTGCTAGGGTAAAATGAGAGTGTGTGTGTGTGAGGTCTCCTATTTTTGGGTTTTATATGAAGTGAAAATTTAGGGTATTTGTGACAATGCATCTCTTGTAAACCACTAGGATTTGAGAAAGAAATTGAATCAATGGTCAAGATGCATTATCACATGGATTAAGGGCAATAAAATGAAGAGAGAGAGGGCTGGGTGTGCAGCTTAAGGTGAGGTGGTGAAGGATAAGCTTAATTACAAAATTGTATTTTTCTACAAAGCTTATTACACAAGTGCCATTTTAATTCAAATGAAAGGTGAGGATTGATTTTCACACTTGAATGAATGGCCATGATTTAATACAATTTGCAAACAATAAAAATAAATGGAAATGGGGTGATTATGGGCTGTTATTTCGCAGCAAGGAGTGTGAGAGAGTGAGTGGAATTGCAAATTGTACTATTGTTCTTATCCTTATCCTTTCAAAATTCAAATGATGTAGAATATTCCCTTC